>CAKXYN010000006.1:18992500-19592500 GCA_935064755.1 Tragelaphus eurycerus | reverse complement strand
ATTCCCCACTGAAATAAAACAGAGTCCCTTGGAAAGATGGCTGATTCCAAGACAAGGGAGGTAAGGGAAGGTTCAAGATGAGCTTAAAATATCTGGTATCAGATATAGGTACTGAAATGTCACAAGGATCCAGGAGCCAACACAAAAGGACTCTCATAAGCTCAAATGATATATTAGAACATTGTATTAGAACTCATTAAATAAAATTTGATTCCATGAGTCTTTGCTGATAATAATTGATAGAGAGATGATTATGATAGATGATAGACAGATGGATAAAGAAGGGTAACTTGTTCTTCATAGAAGGTGCTGACTAATAAATATAGAAAGAATGAGAGAATCGCCATTTTGCAACCATCATTGTAAGTATTAAGGAAATAGTAAATGGATGATAAATCTGGGGTGGAGAGGTTAAATGAGGTTCAGAATACTTCAGATCAGATCAGATCAGTCGCTCAGTCGTGTCTGACTCTTTGCGACCCCATGAGTCGCAGCACGCCAGGCCTCCCTGTCCAACACCAACTCCCGAAGTTCACCGAGACTCACGTCCATCGAGTCAGTGATGCCATCCAGTCATCTCATCCTCTGTCATCCCCTTCTCTTGCCCCCAATCCCTCCCAGCATCAGAGTCTTTTCCAATGAGTCAACTGTTTGCATGAGGTGGCCAAAGTACCTTTCCAGAAATTGCTTATTACATCGATCCTCATGAATACACAAATTTTGTATTTGAGAATTCACCTGTTTGCTAAAATTAATTTATACCTCAAGTTCTCAGTCATTTGTAAATATGAACAGAGGGATGAAAAACTTGAGTTATCAACTCAAACTTATCAACTGAGTCACTTGATAAGCGTTCTCATTTCAGTTCTCATACGATACGCAAGCATCTTTTACTTTAAGTAAAATATACCTTATACTTAAAGGTATATTTAGTGTCAGGTTTTGCATTTTTGTGCTTTTTGTTGGTTAATTGAACAGTTTATTGGATTTTTGCTATTTCAGATAGTTTCAAAGCACAGCAATGGTGTCCTTTCTGGTGTTTCAAAGCATGAAAACTTTGTGATGTGCTTTATGGGAAAAAATCTGTGTTAGATGAGCTTCTTCAGGCGTGAGTTACAATAATGTTGGCTATAAGTTTAATTTAGTGAATTGACAATATAAAATTATCTGTCTTTAAACAAACAAACAAACAAAAGACACATAAAAGAAGATTAGGTATTGATTGATACACATGTTGTAACTAGAGGCACAAAAGAACTTAATCCAGGATTTCCTCTGGAAGCAATGATCAGAATTTCATAATTCAGTGTTTGCAGCAACTCAATAGAACATAACTACTGTGAATATAACAGTTGACTATAGTTATTGTTGACCTGAAGCAGATAAACCACTAAATATTTCTCTGGCAAAGATGGGTTTATTTGGGATCAGCAATTCAGTATCTGCAAACACAGGAAACCATGTGCAAGTCTCTGCAGGGCAAGGGAAGGAGAACAGTTTTATAGGGGGGAAAAGAAGGTCAGGAGGGCTAATGTAATGAAAGAGTCATGGTTGTTCATGGGCTGAGTCCTTGCCAGGAAAGCAGGAGTCTTTCTTCTTCTCTTGAAGATACAGTTGTCACAGCGAGTCAGAGCTCCCCCGTCTGGTAGCCCAACTCGAACTGAGGTTTATGTTTATTTTACATGCTTAGACACTCAGTTGTGTCAGACTCTTTGCGACCTCGTGGACTGTAGGCCGCCAGGCTTCTCTGTCCATGTTTTGTTTATTAATTTTTTGCATATCCCCATTTTGATCAAGATCTTTCTCTGAAAGCATTACTAATCAAAAGTCAGCTTTTCTAGTTTTAGCAGTATCTTTGTCTCAATGCCAAGAAGAACCTGAGTGTATTCAGTGCCTCATATTGAAGGGAAAGAGTACAGATTGTAAACTCATTTGACATTACATTTGAATAACAAGCAGAAGGAGGAGGAAGAACTCTCAGCAACTTTTGGCCCAAACTCCATGTGTTATCAAGATCATAGTCATGGGAGATCATCTGAAGCCCTATGTCATCATCAAAGGCTGGACAAGACCAGCTCCAGTATCTTGAGAAAGCTGTGCCATCAGATGTCATCCACCTCAATTCTGGGAAATCTTTACTTTCAGGCCACTGGATGATGTGTAGGTCTGACGTTTTGCACTTTCTTTAGGTGTGTCATGTGAATTCAAGACTCTAGTCCTTATAGTTTGGTGGCACAGGCTTGGTTAGCAGTACCTGAAAGGCATCTATTCAGTGAATTTGGAAAGAGTCCTTGTGGAGGTGACTTCTCCCGGGACAAAATCTCCAGGTGGCAAGGTGGGAGGCTTAAGGTCTTCATCTCCTGAGAGCACATAGTGGAAAAATTGCTCTACCAACACGTTTATTTTTAAGAGAAGCAATTAGATTTTTGCTGCATTGGAGTATCCTTTAATCAGTTGTGGGTCAAAAGAAGCAGGAGACAAGTCCTTTGTTCATATGGTTAATAATATCTCAAAAGGAGATGGATTTTGAGTTTCATAAGAGGTACATTTAGAAGGACCAACAGCAATGCTTTGGGCCAAGGTACTTGGATATCGTCTACAAATTTTTTCCAATTAAGTCTTACTAATGCTATTGATGTCTTCAACTAAATCAGAGGATTAAGGGTGGTAAGTGCAGTGACAGTGTTGTATAACTGGCCAATCAGCACAGACTTATGAGGGTACTTGGCCAGTAAAATGGGTCCCTTGATCACTATGAAGTTTTGGAGGAGTTCCCTGGTAGGATTGGCTTTTCCAAAAGGACTTGGGCCACAGGAGAGACAGTAGCCTATCTGTAAGGGAGGTCTTCAGTCCAGTGTTAAAATATAGAGATCACGACTAGGAAGTATTTATACTCATGAGATGGAGGAAATTGTATGAAGTCTATTTGCCTGATCTCAAATAGTCCGCTAAAGAGTTTGAAATGTCTGAAAGTAATGTGAATAGGCTTCTCCATATTGTACTTCAGATAAGTGGGACTATGAAGTAGACACTTTTTCCAGCCTTGATTGTGCTTCCCCACCAATTCTGATTCATGAAGAATAGCGTTCTGTCAGTAGGCCAATGGTTTAATGCATGTACAGTGGTGAGGAGTGGGAACTTTAATTTGTGACACATTTTATTAAGTAAATTTTTTAAAATTAATTTTTATTGAAGTATGGTTGCTTTACAGGCTGGTGATTTTGGAGTCTCTGGTAGGACTGCATTATTATCAAGTCCAAGCCTCTTTTTATCAAACCAACAGCTGTTGAATTTCTAGTCTTGCCTTTTCTTTTCTAAGCCAACTATTGGGCTTCTCTAGCCAGTTTTTCTAAGATATTTATGGAAGTATCCTTTTGGAGCATGACAGAATTTTGGCTGCTCTTGGTCCCTTTAAAGGCAGTATTACTTGTGGAAATGGCAGCAAGGTGATTTCTTTTAGCTTCCAAAGAATCAAGTTTAGAATGTCCTGGAATCTTAATCAGAGCTAAAATGGGCAGGTAAAAATATTGAATCCAATAATTCCTGGCCTAGGGGCCATTGAGGGGGGCTTAAATTTTATTTCCACTGGAAGTAAGGAAGCCATGCGGCTGCTACAGTATTCCAAAATCAAGAGCTACTCAGTAGACATATTTACTATCAGAATAATTATTGGCAGTTTTGTCCTTGACTAAAGTCCAAGCCTGTGTAAGAACATATAATTCAGCCTGTTGGGCTGCAGTAGGCATAGGTAAAGATGCTGCCGCAACATCAAAAAGATTAACAAAGCATATCCAGCACACTATTTGCAATTGTCACCTTTTAAATAAGAACCATCATTGAAACATGAGAAGTCAGCATTATTCAAAGGAGCTTCCTATAGATCATTGTGAGGAGTCAGGAGGTGGTCCGTCTGCTTTTAGCAGATGTGAGGGACTTTATCAGTGACAGAGGGCAGAAGAGTAACCGGATTATTATTATTACAATGTAGAAGAGTTATGTGAGGAGCAGCTAACAAAAGAACTTACTAAGAGGTGAGACAGCTGAATGAGATGTGAAAATAGAGGTCCCTCAACAATTTTCTCCGTGGTCTTAACCAAATAAGCAGTGGTCATAATGGCTGTAAGGCAAAGCAGGTATGCCTGTGCCCCAGGGCCAGATCAGATCAAATCAGTCGCTCAGTCGTGTCCGACTCTTTGCGACCCCATGAACTGCAGCATGCCAGGCCTCCCTATCCATCACCAGCTCTCGGAGGTCACTCATACCCACATTCATCGAGTCAGTGATGCCATCCAGCCATCTCATCCTCTGTCGTCCCCTTCTCCTCCTGCCCTCAATCCCTCCCAGCATCAGAGTCTTCTCCAATGAGTCAACTCTTCCCATGAGGTGGCCAAAATACTGGAGTTTCAGCTTTAGCATCATTCCTTCCAGGGCCAAGTTGCTGGCTATAATAGCCAATGGGTTAATTTTGATCCCTGTGATTTGGGGTGCATATCTCAAGGGCATTCCCTTCCTCTTCATATTCAACAAGGAAAAAGGGAATATGATTATTGGAATGCCCAGTGGCAGGTGGGTTCTTCAAACTCTCCTTTAAGGCCTTGAGGATCATGTCATCTGATTCTTTCCATAAAACTGGGTCTGGTTTGTTATTCTTTAGTAGAACGTAGAGGGCTTCCCAGGTGGCACTAAAGGTAAAGAATCCACCTGCCAATTCAGGTGAGATAAGAGATGTGGGTTTGATCCCTGGGTGGGGAAGATCTCCTGGAGAAGGACATAGCAACCCACTCCAGTATTCTTGCCTGGATAATTCCATGGACAGAGGAGCCTGGTGGGGTGCAGTTCATAGTGTCAAAAAGAGTTGGTCATGACTGAACATCTGAACACAACAATAAAACATAAAGGTTTGAAGATAGGGAAATTTGGAATTATATTTCAGTAATACCTTGGAGAAGGCAGTGGCACCTCACTCCAGTACTTTTGCCTGGAAAATCCCATGGACGGAGGAGCCTGGTAGGCTGCAGTCCATGGGGTCGCTAAGAGTCAGACACAACTGAGCGACTTCACTTTCACTTTTCACTTTCATGCATTGAAGAAGGAAATGGCAACCCACTCCAGTGTTCTTGCTTGGAGAATCCCAGGGATGGGGGAGCCTGGTGGGTTGCCCTCTATGGGGTCGCACAGAGTCAGACATGACTGAAGCAACTTAGCAGCTGCAGCAGCAGCAGTAGCAGCATCAATACCTGTGAATACCAACTAGCCTGTGAAAGCCTTTTAGTTGGCACTTAGTTTTGGATTTGGGGGAATTTAGGACCCCATGACAGAGAAGGCAATGGCACCCCACTCCAGTACTCTTGTCTGGAAAATCCCATGGATGGAGGAGCCTGGAAAGCTGCAGTCCATGGGGTCACTGAGGGTCGGACACAATTGAGTGGCTTCACTTTCACTTTTCACTTTCATGCATTGGAGAAGGAAATGGCAACCCACTCCAGTGTTCTTGCCTGGAGAATCCCAGGGACAGGGGAGCCTGGTAGGCTGCCATCTATGGGGTCGCAGAGTCGGACACAACTTAAGTGACTTAACAGCAGCAGGACCCCATGAAGTCTCTTTGGATTTCAGTGTAACCTTCATTTTGACATTTGATGCCCTAAGTATCAAACCTGGGCTTGGGCAAACTACAAGTATTTTTGGCAACCTTATATCCCTTTAAGACTAAAAGCTCTAGCAGGTGGATGCTGTTTTTCTGTAAAGAGGCTTGAAAAGGAGAGCAAGGAAGCAAATCACCCACATATTACAACAAAGTAGAACCTCTAAGGAACTCTGTACCATCCTGATCAGCCTTTAGGATCTGATAGAAATAGGAAGGGCTCTCATTAAAACCCTGAGACATTACAGTCCAGATGAATCACCTTTCCTTTCCAAGAGGAGACAAAAAGGGATTGGCTAGTTTCACCAACAAATATACTAAAAATGTGCTGCATAAATCAATTTCAGTAAAGAATTTACATCCAGTGGGAATGGATATTAGTAACATATGTATGGAGGTTAGGAACAATGGAGTGTCAAATTATAACAACGTTGTTTATTGTTTGGAAGCCCTGGACCCCAAGGGCTCCCTTCTGGGTCCTCAGATTTTCCCACTGTTAAAATTGAAGTATTACAAGGGCTGATGTAACAAATAAGGAAACTTGGAGCCTTATTATCTTTTATTATGGGCTTGATGCCTTGAAGGAGTTCTTTACTTATATGGCATTGATCAATTCTGGGAAGAGGCTTTGAGGAATCTATCAGAATCTTGATGGGGAGGTATGCTGTGAATTTTGCAAACACTAGTTGGAGATTTTGTCCATCAGGAGGCTGGTAGTTGGTTCAATGGCAATAAACCACAGTGTTTCCAGAATTAGCTCTAGTTTCATCAGAGATGTAACAAATAAAACATGTCAAAGGATCATTTAATTTCCCTGACTTGTGTTTCTTTTATTACTGTCAAAATTCTAGAATTATTTCCCTCTTTTGGGAGAGAGAAATTCTGGCATAGTAGTCCTCTAGGATGTCTCAACCTAACAAAAGGGTAGGGGCAGAGGAACTAAAGAGAAAATGGTGTATATCTCCCAAAGGGTGTCAACACATGGGAATAGATTCTGAGATGGGAGCTCTTCAGATTCATTACAGGACTCTCTATTTCAAGTGCTTTAGTACTTGGAGGCAAGTGCTGCTGTTTAGTAGTGGAATTGAGCACCAGAGTGTAGTTCAAGTGTCAGTTAGAACTGGAAGATATTAATCTGCAAAAATATTTCTCCAACTCAATTAAAAAAATTTTTTTAATGTATTTGGTTGCACTGGGTTTTAGCTGAGGTATACGGAATTTTTAGTTTTGGAATGTGAACTGTTAGTTGCAGCATATTGGATCTGGTTACCTGACCAGGGATTGAACCTGGGTCCCCAGCATTGGGAACATGGAGTCTTAGCCACTGGATCACCAGGAAAATCCCTCTCCAAGCCAATTAAGAGAAAAGATTGGGAAGAGCATCTGCAGTTCCTTAGAGCCCTGCCATTGAGAACTGGGAGAACTTTGGAAAGAATGGTTAGAGGGCTGAAAATACCTAAAGCCCTAGCATTTGTAACAATCTTTTATCTAAGAACCCAGCTTTTTGTAATAATAGCAGAAATTAGGGGAGTTTTGGTTTTATTTAGGAGCCTTTATTTTGGAGTTGAAGATTAAAAATGTTGGTTATCTTCCTTCGAGGTGACTTGTCTGGAGTGTGAGAGAGTTGGTTAATCAGATCAGATCAGTTGCTCAGTCGTGTCCGACTCTTTGCGACCCCATGAATCGCAGCACGCCAGGCCTCCCTGTCCATCACCAACTCCCAGACGTCACTCAGACTCACATCCATCGAGTCAGTGATGCCATCCAGCCATCTCATCCTCTGTCGTCCCCTTCTCCTCTTGCCCTCAATCCCTCTCAGCATCAGAGTCTTCTCCAATGAGTCAACTCTTCCCATGAGGTGGCCAAAGTACTGGAGTTTCAGCTTTAGCATCATTCCTTCCAAAGAAACCCCAGGGCTGATCTCCTTCAGAATGGACTGGTTGGATCTCCTTGCAGTCCAAGGGACTCTCAAGAGTCTTCTCCAACACCACAGTTCAAAAGCATCAATTCTTCGGCACTCAGCCTTCGAGTTGGTTAATAAGACTTCAGATTTAATTAGTCTTAGAGTTGGTTAATAATACTAATTAAGTTTGAAGTGGACATAGTTTCCCATTCCATACTGGTCCTTTTTACTAGAAGGAAAAGATCCTAGTTTAGTTCATTAATAAACATAGAGTCAAAAGCTACCTGAGTAGATCAACATATAAAGGAAAACCAGAGTTTGGGTTTGAAGTGATCTGAAGTTAGTTATAATGTTCATGAATAGATTCTCAGATTTTTGTGTGCAAGCCTAAATTTTGTTTCAATCAACAGGCTTTGGAGAGGCTCTAGGAATTGCTCAATGAAATCTCTTAGCAATTGTTTGGGCCAGATCATATAATAAGTTAGCAGGCTGGTCTCACACATGTAATTCTAGAAAGCCTTCGTAATTTTCCCATTTAGTAATCTTCATTCCAATGTTGGGCCTGACCTTCACTGAAAAACACATGAACTAGCCGATAGAAGTCAGAGAAACTAGGTTGATAAGTTTGAAAAACTATGTTAAAGTCTTTAACAAATCTGTGAATATCATTAGTTACTTTGAGAAAATCTTTGTGGCTTATAGTTTCAGTTTAAGTCCAGTAAACTTAAGAAATTAAGGTTTTTAGCCTTGGATCTTCAGAAGACTGAATTTTAAAGGGACAGGTTCTGGCAAGTTCAGAGGAAAAGGAAGTGGAGAGTTTCAGACAGAGGGGGGCATTTGGCAAGAGAATTAGTATGGTGGAGTTGAGAGTATAGAGGATGTTGTTGTTTAGTTGCTAAGTAATGTCTGACTCTTTCACCACCCCACGGACTGTAGACTGCTAAGTGTCTCTGGCTGTAATATTTCCCAGGTAAGAATACTGGAGTGGGTTGCCATTTCCTTCTCCAGGAAATCTTCCTGAACAAACCTGCATCTCCTGCATTGGAAGGTGGATTCTTTACCAATGAGCCACGAGAGAAGTCCATGGAGGATGCTAGGTGGTATCTAAGGGAAGGAGAGAGATGGCACTGGAGATGGAGCCTGAGACTTTGAGAGTCATTTTTAATTTCTTTAATCACTTAATCTCAAAATTTTATTTAACAAAGAGGTAATTTTAGACTCTTGATAACCTTGGAAAGTCTCAAAATAACAATCAAAATAAATGTTTCATTCAGTTCTGGAAGTTTTCAAGAAACTGTAGTCTAATTCAGTTTTTATTTTATTTTATTTAACTTTAAAATATTGTATTGGTTTTGCCATATATCAAAATGAATCTGCCACAGGTATACATGTGTTCCCCATCCTGAACCCTCCTCCCTCCTCCCTCCCCATACCATCCCTCTGGGTCATCCCAGTGCACCAGCTCCAAGCATCCAGTATTTTGCATCGAACCTGGACTGGCGACTCGCTTTCATATATGATATTATCAGATCAGATCAGATCAGATCAGATCAGTCGCTCAGTCCTGTCCGCTCTTTGCCCCCATGAACTGCAGCACGCCAGGCCTCCCTATCCATCACCAGCTCTTGGAGGTCACTCAGACTCACATTCATCGAGTCAGTGATGCCATCCAGCCATCTCATCCTCTGTCGTCCCCTTCTCCTCCTGCCCTCAATCCCTCCCAGCATCAGAGTCTTCTCCAATGAGTCAACTCTTCGCTTTCTCATGAGGTGGCCAAAATACTGGAGTTTTAGCTTTAGCATCATTCCTTCCAAAGAAATCCTTTCAGGCGCTGATCTCCTTCAGAATGGACTGGTTGATTCTCCTAATCATCCCCCCTCTCCCTCTCCCTGCATCCAACGGGGGACTCTCACTCAGAGTCTCCGTCTCCAAACACCTTTTTGCTGACAGTTCAAAGCATCAATTCTTCGGCTGCTGGCTGGCTTCCTCGCTCAGCCTTCTTCACAGTCCAGCATGGACTCTGACATAAGCATCCATTACATGACCACAGGAAAGACCATAGCCTTGACTAGGCGAACCTTTGTTGCCAAAGTAATGTCTCTGCTTTTGAATATGCTATCTAGGTTGGTCATAACTTTCTTTCCAAGGAGTAAGTGTCTTTTAATTTCATGGCTGCAGTCACCATCTGCAGTGATTTTGGAGCCCAGAAAAATAAAGTCTGACACTGTTTCCACTCTTTTCTCCATTTCCCATGTAGTGATGGGACCAGATGCCATGATCTTCGTTTTCTGAATGTTGAGCTTTAAGCCAACCTTTTCTCTCTCCACTTAGAAAGTGCTCTAGTTTCATTCTTTTACAAGTGGTTGACCAGTTTTCCCAGCACCACTTGTTAAAGAGATTGTCTTTAATCCATTGTATACTCTTGCCTCCTTTATCAAAGATAAGGTGTCCATATGTGCGTGGATTTACCTCTGGACTTTCTATTTTGTTCCATTGATCTATATTTCTGTCTTTGTGCCAGTACCATACTGTCTTGATGACTGTGGCTTTGTAGTAGAGCCTAAAGTCAGACAGATTGATTCCTCCAGTTCCATTCTTCTTTCTCAAGATAGCTTTGGCTATTCAAGGTTTTTTGTATTTCCATACAAATTGTGAAATTATTTGTTCTAGCTCTGTGAATAATACCGTTGGTAGCTTGATAGGTATTGCATTAAATCTATAAATTGCTTTGGGTAGTATACTCATTTTCACTATATTGATTCTGCCAATCCATGAACATGGTATATTTCTCCATCTATTAGTGTCCTCTTTGATTTCTGTCACCAGTGTTTCATAGTTTTCTATATATAGGTCTTTAGTTTCTTTAGGTAGATATATTCCTAAGTATTTTATTCTTTTCATTGCAATGGTGAATGGAATTGTTTCCTTAATTTCTCTGTCTATTTTCTCATTATTAGTGTACAGGAATGCAAGGGATTTCTGTGTGTTGATTTTATATCCTACAACTTTACTGTATTCATTGATTAGCTCTAGTAATCTTCTGGTGGAGTCTTTAGGGTTTTCTATGTAGAGGATCATGTCATCTGCAAACAGTGAGAGTTTTGTTTTACTTCTTCTTTTCCAATTTGGATTCCTTTTATTTCTTTTTCTGCTCTGATTGCTGTGGCCAAAACTTCCAAAACTATGTTGAATAGTAATGGTGAAAGTGGGCACCCTTGTCTTGTTCCTGACTTAGAGGAAATGCTTTCAATTTTTCACCATTGAGGATAATGTTTGCTGTTGGTTTGTCATATATAGCTTTTATTATGTTGAGGTATGTTCTTTCTATTCCTGCTTTCTGGTGAGTTTTTATCATAAATGGATGTTGAATTTTGTCAAAGGCTTTCTCTGCATCTATTGAGATAATCTTATGGTTTTTATTTTTCAATTTGTTAATGTGGTGTATTACATGGATTGATTTGCAGATATTGAAGAATCCTTGAATTCCTGGGATAAAGCCCACTTGGTCATGGTGTATGATCTTTTTAATGTGTTGTTGGATTCTGATTGCTAGAATATTGTTAAGGATTTTTGCATCTATGTTCATCAGTGATATTGGCCTGTAGTTTTCTTTTTTAGAAAACAATTTTTAATTCAACTTATTTAACTGAATAATGGGTGTATTTAAAAAACTGAAGTGATACTGTTGACATCTTTTAGGTTTTCTTAGAAAAGTCTTTGAATTTATGAATCTTTTTATATTATAATGGGGAAGTAGCATATTAATTTAGAGAATATGTTTTAAAAGTAAAGGTACTATAGGATCTGGGAAAAAAAAAAGATTTATTTTTAACATTATGGTATCTTAAAAAATAAAGGCATATTAGTTACAGTCATATGTCTTAGCATCTATTTTTTCCTCTATAAAATCTCCATGTCTGTTCTAATTTGTCTCTAGTACTGGGTTCATGGTTTTTCTTGCCTTCAGGAGTCATAATTTTCTTCCGCAAACTAGATTCTTTTCATCTCTTTTTTTCTTTTAAGTATCTAATTGAGGTGAAAAATAGCACAGTACATTTGGTAGAGAAGGTTTGTTTTCCATTAGTAAGTAATTGCACAAAGCATTCTTTCATTCTTCCAGGAGGCTGGAGCAAGGAGTCCTGCATCCTAAAGAGAAGAATAGTATCACATTTAAATAATTCTTTAGCTGTATACCTAATTGAGGAAGCAGTGATTCTGCATTTTTGGAGTAGCCAAAAAAAAACACAAAAAACTAAACACTATTGTAAAGTCTTTCTCAGAGTCTCATTAAATGCTAAAGTAAGAATTAAAATTTCAACCATATAATTAAAATATTCAACTTACATTCTTGTGTTTGATTAAAATTGAACAAATGCAGTGACTTTAACTAGTTTTGACACTAGATTTCCTCACACCAGCTCCATAAAACCCCAATGAACTTTTTTTTTTTTTTTAAGTTTAGGCAAATTACATGCTGCAAATACTAACCAGTAAACAGCTCTAACTGAAAATGAGAAAATTGAGTTCAATATTTTTGTTTGTGTGGGAAGAGGAAGAGGTAAAGGAAGATAAAAAAGAGAGAGAGAGGTATGGGAATAAGTATTTCTGTATGAAAAAATAGAAAATTTGGGGTTTTTCTTCCTGTTATTACATACCAAAATGTTAGTTGACTATTAACTCTCTGCTTATTCTTCTGTGAATTGTTGGAACCAAAACCACGTGACATTTACCTCGCAGCTTCTTTGTATGCTACAGTTTTTATTTTCTTTGGACAAAAGCCCGTGGCAACTTACTTGATTGGGACATAAATATACAAGCTTTTTAGAATCTTGAAATCTATCAAATGTAAAGAGACCAGATTATGTTAGCATTAAATTAGAATAAGCTGCTGTGTTTTCAGGAAAAAAAGTCTATTTAATTTTTTTGACTAGAGGATCATAATTGAATAGGCAGTTCTATGAGAATTTCTTATAATTATTTTTGTTATTTCTCCAAGGTTGTAAAAACATATATGGATAATATTAGTCTTGCTCCTAAAGAGCTATTATAATTCTTTCTATCTTTTCATGATCTAGGATTACTAACATTTGTGAAATCACTTCACAGAGTGATTAGGGCATTAATACAGGAGGAAAACCAGCTTAAGTTTTAGATATCTGAGTAGATCCATCCAAAAAGTCCTGTGCATAAAATAATGGTGCTTTGTAATAAGTTCATTTGACTGTGGAAATTTGAAAAATGTGTTACTGTGTGGGTCATTTTAAAAACCATGATTTGAAAAAATATGGTGTGAGTTGTAATTCTAATTAAAAACCAGGCAAGCCCTTAGGTGGGAGTCACAGTGAGCTGCCCTGAGTTTTTCCCAAGCCTAACAAAAGAGAGAAGAACTGGCCACTGCTTGTGCCTGCCAAGGGTGCATTGTTCCAGGAATCAAAATAAAGAGGCATTGGGGTCAAGGGTTAGGAGCTCATATTTCCACTCTACATGACCCCGTCTCGGGCTGGGGGTGTTCTTGTCATCTGTTTCTGAAGGTCTCTCAACACAAGACTCTCCTCCACCTCTTTTGGGAAACTCCCATGTAGATGATGCTGGTGATTAATGCAAAGGGCTCACAGGAGACCTTCTTAAAATTCTTTGGACAAAAGAGTCCTCAGCTCGATGGCTTCAGAAGAATACCTGCAGACATTACTGTCTTGAGAATATAGTGGAAATATCTGTGTTTTCCACCATTTCTACCTTTTTAGAACATATCAAATAACTTGATGAATGGTATGCCACTTTCTATTCTTGTTACAGGCTGTCACCAGAATACTTGAACCTTCACACTTCACGTAGCTGCCAAATATGGGGTTGATTTTTATTTTTATGTTATTTTCATCATTTCAAAGTAGAATTAAGTGACTGTTAGGTTGAATCCTGAAATTCTACCTAGTCCACAAATAGTGGGAAAAATGATAATTGTGTTTGAGCAGATAAAATTGAGATTTATGGCACAATCTGAATCAAAATCTGACAAAGTAGAACATAAATTATGAATGGTTTCCTTGTGACATTATAGATAACTGAATAAGAAGAACACAAAAACATACTTCATTCCAATCCAAACTGTGTAATTATCACATTCTCATTGGCTGCTTTGTTAGAAATTTCCCAAGGGATGATAAAACATATTAATGAAAATCCAAAAGTGGTTTTAAAAGATGTTTTTTTCTTCAGATACTTTTATGACAGTGCAATTAAACATGCTGTGGCTATTATTTCTTCTAGTGGTTTAGGACAGTGAAATAAGACAGAGGCTCCCAGTTCTAAGAGCTATCTGGGGTCCAATTTCTGGAAACCCTAATGTCTAATGCCTAACCTACAGCTGTACTGATTAGGACAGTGTTTCACCGGTTCCACACTGTTTGTGCTAATGAGCCTACAGAAAACTAGGAATTACCAGTTAAAGTTGCCATTAAGCTGCTCCCCTCACAGTATATCAGTTGCACGACATTTCTTACTATCCTACAATTCAATACAGCATTTCTTGAAATGGCCGCCTTCTAGTTAACATAGAAATGTGTTGTGGAGGAAGGAAGGGAAAGAGGAGAGGCCACTTTGCCTATAACGATGGGTATAACATGCTTCTAACCCAGAGCTGTAATTTTATAGATTGATTTCTATCAAATGCCATCCCTTCAGTCTGTTTACATGGGATTTTGTGAAATGGTCTTTGCCAAATGCCTCTCCCCATCCCCCAACCCCCACATTTTCTGTGCTCACTAGCTTTCCAAAGCAAAGAGATTTCAGACTGCCTAACCTGTGCAAATCACAGCTATAAGACTGGGACGCAATTTTGACCAAACTGAAGAAAAGCAAGGAAAAAAAGAGGAAAATATTTCTTCATTCATTAAAGAGGAAATTTCATTAAATTTAAATCTAGAAAAATAGGAGCAAGACAGTTCCCCTTTTTATGAAAGGTGTCTACCCTCCAAAGTAACCACTGTGGTGGAGAAGTAATATCTATATTTGGGAAACATAGTAACATCTTCTGGATAAATTGAATTATGATTCAGCCTGTGTTTCTGATAAATATACTGCAAATTTTCAAGTTGCTGAAAAAGCAAAGGGTTAACAAAACATATTCAAGAAGAGAGAAATAAGTGAAACCAAAGTTCTTTTTCAAATTATTTAGAAGTTTTCTTCTAATTTCCAGGGCCTGTGAGTCAAATTTGAAATTTTAACACATGTCCCATTTTTCCTCTTAAAGGTGATTTGACCACATCCAGTCAAATGTCTTTTCTGCCTTCTCTGCCACCACCTTCCCACCATTCTTCCAGCTTCTCTCACCACCCACTGCAATTCTTTCTCTCCTATTTTTCTATTATAGGTTAATTAAGTGGGATACAAGGTGTTAGAATCAGAATGCAGGGCCCAGACTTCCTGCCTCTTTCATTTACTAGCTGTGTAAGTGCAGACTAATCACTTAACCTCTCTGTACTTCATTTTTTCATATATAAAACGGAGTCCATAATAATACCTACACTTTATGTTTGATAAATAGGTTAAATTAATTTATGTAAAGTATGAACTGTAGTAAGCACTATAGTATGATTAGAGCCATTTGCATGCAGGTGTTTCCACAGAACCTCCTTGAAGGCAGGGGGAGGTTTTCTTTTCCTGTTTAAAAACAAAATTCCCTGAATTACTTTGTTCAGAGTCCAGCAGTCATAATTCTGAATGCAGAATCAAGGGGGGAAAGTGCATAATACATTACTGTGGTTAGACAACATTTTTGGTTTTGTTTTGTTTTGTTAGACATCTTTTTCTCTAACAATGTTTTGTAAGACAACATTTTGTTCTGTTGCTAGACAGTGTTCAATTCTGTCTGATTGATTGCTCTGCTCTCTCTTTTTGCTTCTATTTCTGTGTGACTTCTGCTGGGGACACATAAGCAACCTGTATGTAGCCTGAACTCTAAGCCAGAGCACAACTTCTGAAGGTGGTAGAAGCTTCTGCAATGGGGCAAGAGGCAAAGAATGCCAAGTGGGAATTTGTATCAGCAATATATGCACCCTAGTACTTTTCTTGGAGAAGGCAATGGCACCCCACTCCAGTAATCTTGCCTGGAAAATCCCATGGACGGAGGAGCCTGGTAGGCTGCAATCCATGGGGTTGCTAAGAGTCTGATACAACTGAGCGACTTCACTTTCACTTTTCACTTTTATGCATTGGAGAAGGAAATGGCAACCCACTCCAGTGTTCTTGCCTGGAGAATCCCAGGGATGAGACAGCCTGGTGGGCTGCCATCTATGGGGTTACACAGAATCAGACATGACTGAAGTGACTTAGCAGCAGCAGCAGCAGTACTTTTCTATATGAACTTCAATATGAAAACCTACAATATATTCAAGGTCTTGGAACTGATTCTCCGTAAAATTTATATAAGTAAAAAGACATTTCCTTTAAAAAAAAAAACTTATTTGGAAACCAAATCTGTTTCTTATGGAGAAGGAGCTCAAGTTTTGGAAAGAGAGAGGGCCAACCACTTTACACATTTTGTGTGTTTTTTTAAACTGGCAAATTTTTTTTTAAATTTTATTTTATTTAACTTTACAATATTGTATTGGTTTTGCCATATATCAAAATGAATCTGCCACAGGTATACATGTGTTCCCCATCCTGAACCCACCTCCCTCCTCCCTCCCCATACTATCCCTGTGGGTCGTTCCAGTGCACCAGCCCCAAGCATCCAGTATCATGCATCGAACCTGGACTGTCAACTCATTTCATATATGATATTATACATATTTCAATCCCACCCTCTCCCTCTCTCAGAGTCCAAAAGACTGTTCTATTTGAAACGATCTCTAACACTGCTGGGGAAGTAATTAAATGAATATGTTTAAATTTGAATACAGACATAATATCAGGCCCTGATATTCTTTATGTCGGGTGCCTTTGTCTGCAGTCACTCACATCACCTTTATCAGTGGACCTTGTCATTTTTATGTGTTATGATCACTTCCTTGACAGATTTAGACCAGCACCTGTAGAGATTTTAAAAAGACATTTGCTCCCTTTATCTGCAAACTACCAGCACCTTTACTTGTAAGCTTTCTTGCTTTGCACAAGATAGGCTATTAGTTTAAAGATTTGAATTAACAGGATGTTAAAAATGTGGAGGTGGATAGCTAAATGTGTGCATGTGTGCTCATTCACTGAGTCTATCTGACTCTTTGTGACCCCATGGGCTGTAGCCCACCAGGCTCTTCTGTCCATGGGATTTCCCAGACAAGAATTCTGGAGTGGGGAGCTATTTCTTTCTCTAACTCATGTCTTCTGTGTCTCCTGCATTGGCAGGTGGATTCTTTACCAGTGAGCCTTCCAGGAAGCCCCTAGCTAAATGCTGATAACTAAATTGAAGAAATGCATGATTTGCAATGCACACGAGATGGACTGGCAGCTACTGGCCAGAGCAGTTCACAAATAAACATGTTACTAAACATTGGCTTCCATTTTAAAATGCAGTTCTCAGCCAAGTGTCTAGTTTTATGTATTAATGGCAATTGATTCTACAACTAAGGAAGACAGTGATAATTATTTGACCAGCTACCTGGCTTATTTGAGATGTCAACAAAATGTCTTTTATAAACTCCAAATTGACTTTCTGCTTTGCAAACATTAGCCCCAGTTTACTTGTTAGTGGTGATGACACAAACATTGCTGTCTCAAACCGTAAAAAGCAACTCCTTGCTCAAGAAACCCAAGGTAATATCATCCAGCATCTTGGCATTCTCCCGAAGAATTAGTGCCTAGGGGAGGCAGAACAGGACATTAGTGAGGATTAATAGAATCTTTGAGTAAGCCTTCTTTTTTCCCTCCCCTCCTTTCCCCATCTTTTATGTGTTAACTTCCACATTATTTTAGTGTGTTTTTTTTTTGGTGTGTGCTGAATTATTAAAAGTGGTACATTTTTTTGTATCTAGCTAGCATATTGTTTATGTGATGTCATGTTTTTTCCAACAGCCACACCATATTTAAATTTCTCTACTTTAATATTGCTATGGTTTAAATTCCAAGCAGATAAGAGATGATATGTCTTCTTAAAAAATGTATGTTTTCCAAGTACATTGATTTAGTAGTTTTGTTGTCTGTGTCAGAGGGCTCTTAAACCCCTGTCAAATATTTCTGGGAGTTGATAGGAGATAGAGGAAGAAACTCTTAGAAGTTTTCTATCACCTCACAAATTGTGGGATGTTTTGCAAGTAGTTTGTCTGAGTCTGACTCTAATAAAATAATGGACTTGAACCTGATGGTTATGTGAGCTGCTTCCACATTGGAGTCACATTAGACAATTTAGTCAATTTAGGAAACTGAGGCTGTGCATCTTGCGGTTTGACTGGAGCTGAATAACAGAAATTAGAAGGAAGGATGGGCATTTTAAGTGACATAAAGCACACAAGATATAAAGTAAAACCTATAAACCACACAGTTCCAATGAGGCTACCATCCCCAACAATGTATTTTTAAAACTGCAATGTGTAGACTCCAGCACTTCAAGAACTTATGCAAAGTGGCCATAAAATCAATTGAATAGACACACTTCTGGAATCATTTTTAAGAATTAAGTGAGGTGAAATCATTGTCATGTCCTGTGCATTTATTAAGATAAAATTCTCATTATGTCTTGTTTGTTAATACGGTCATATCCTGAAGGTATTTTGTTGGTTGCAAATTGTTTGGAAATCAGTGATGTTCCAAAATATTTAAAATTTTCTCTCTGAATATATCAACTACTGCCTTTAGTTAACAGTTCTGTGAGCTACCTTGTTATTCTTTCTTACACTAATGAGACTGGTGGAATCTTTGTCCTAATTTAATTCAACCAAGTCACACCAATGCAATTGTCTGATTCCCAAGCCTTTCAGTTAGCCATGGAACTGAGTTCTTGGTTAAGTTAGAACTATTATACACATAAATTTCCACAAATAGCAATTCATTGAAAAGAATGTGGGTCATAAACATAAAGAATATAATATAAAAGACAGTTTCAAACATATGTTGCTTCATTTCTGTTCAAATAGTCTGGATAGCCTGTTAAGATGCTCCAATTTCCTGTAATAGAGAGTGAAATGAACATTTTTCTACAAAATGTGTCCCTCTTGGTTATTTAATGTAGCAGAACAATAGCAAAATAAAATACCAGCAGAATATCTGATAATTTTTTATTGCGGAAACAGGGAAGTTAGGATGAAATGTAGGACTCTTCAAGTGAACAGGAAAATACACTTATAGCTTTCAGGCCCACCTCAAGATACTCAACCATTTATCAAAAAATCTCTTCAATTTTCAAAAGCCCTCTTTGGACCTCCTGGGACTATAAACAAAGCCCATATTGTATCCTTGGCTGAAGCTTGTTAAGTGGTTCATGAATAATACTAAATGCATCCTCCCCATAAATCTCCTCAATGTAGGACTACTGTTATCCAGCCACAAACTTCACCAACATCCATCATAAACTCAGAGATGGGAGATTTGCAACCTGCTCCAGATAACTGCTTCCAACATCCCATCGATGGGATCCTCTTGAACACTTAAACTCAGAGAACAGAGAAATATTGGCACTTTTTTTTGTCTTTACTGCAATGAGTTGAAAACACTGCTAATATTCTTTGGACTGTCTTTCCAAACAATAATTTAAGGTGATGAATTGTTGGTACTTATATTTATAATAGCATTTCGTTCCAAGTAACTGGAAAGAATAGAGTGTTGTGAAGACTGTCTCAGAAATCCTTGTTTAAAAATGAGAAAACCACAAATGTTGTCTTTAGATGTTTGTATAAGTTGGTAAGAACTTGGAGGTGTTCCTCCAATAAATGAACGACTTATTTTGGCAATCTATTTGTGGCAACAAAGAGAAGAAAAGGCAAGTAGGACCTACATTGTTTTTTCATTCAAGTGTATTTATCATGTAAAACTGTATCATTTCAACAGGGAAGGATTTATTTAATACCTCACAGTGGACTCTTGATTTTTCAGGATAAACATAAGCTACATCAGACACTTTCAGTAGGTCCAAGAAGTGAAAGACCATGTAAAATATGTTTCATTTAGTGTCCTGTGAATTAGATCTAGAAAGGAAATATTTTAATACTTACAGTAATAATTCTCTTATGTCATTCTTTCCAGGAATGATGGGTAAAGTCAAATCTGTCCTTGAGTTTGTTAATGCTTGCATAGAGAATGTGACTTTCTGAATACATCAGTCTTAGTATCTCTTCACAGTGAATGTTTTGATATATCATTTCAGTTCAGTCGCTCAGTTGTGTCTGACTCTTTGCGACCCCATGAATCATAGCACGCCAGGCCTCCCTGTCCATCACCAACTCCCAGAGTTGAACTCATGAACTCCTTGAACTCATGTCCATTGAGTCGGTGATGCCATCCAGCCATCTCATTCTCTGTCATCCCCTTTTCCTCCTGCCCCCAATCCCTCCCAGCATCAGAGTCTTTTCCAATGAGTCAACTCTTCGCATGAGGTGGTCAAAGTACTGGAGTTTCAACTTTAGCATCATTGCTTCCAAAGAACACCCAGGACTGATCTCCTTTAGAATGGACTGGTTGGATCTCCTTGCAGTCCAAGGGACTCTCAAGAGTCTTCTCCAACACCACAGTTCAAAAGCATCAATTCTTTGGCACTCAGCTTTCTTCACAGTCCAACTCTCACATCCATACATGACCACTGGAAAAATCATAGCCTTGATTAGATGGACCTTTGCTGACAAAGATGTCTCTACTTTTGAATATGCTGTCTAGGTTGGTCATAACTTTCCTTCCAAGGAGTAAGCGTCTTTTAATTTCATGACTGCAGTCACCATCTTTGCAGTCATTTTGGAGCCCCCAAAATAAAGTCTGACACTGTTTCCACTCTTTCCCATGAAGTGATGGGCCCAGATGCCATGATCTTTGTTTTCTGAATGTTGAGCTTTAAGCCAACCTTTTCACTCTCCTCTTTCACTTTCATCAAGAGGCTTTAAGCCTTGGCTATTTATTTAGACAGGTGCACATCAGCTTCCCATTGTAGATGCATATGAATTTTGTTTAATTCTTCTAGAAGTCAAACACTGTAACTTGCTGCTTATTGATGTACTATAGGCTAACTATAATATTTTAGAGTAAAACAAAGAAGCCTTCAAAATTTAGCATGTTCTTTTCATAACAACATAAAATGACAAGGTATTTGTTAACATAAACCTAGATCATTAGTTTAACCAACTTAAAGGAATTTTATTGGTGGCAAGTATTTCCTAACCTGTGGCTTGGGGGGCTTAGGTGGAATAATTTAAGAGCATATTTAAAACATGAAAACATTATTATTATGATTACTATTCTTATTTATTGCTCACTAAAAGAATTTATGAATGCTAAAAACTAATACAATGCTCCGGAGAAGGCAATGGCACCCCACTCCAGTACTCTTGCCTGGAAAATCCCACGGACAGAGGAGCCTGGTAGGCTGCAGTCCATGGGGTCGCTAAGAGTCGGACATGACTGAGCGACTTCACTTTCTCTTTTCACTTTCATGCATTGGAGAAGGAAATGGCAACCCACTCCAGTGTTCTTGCCTGGAGAATCCCAGGGACGGAGGAGCCTGGTGGGCTGCTGTCTATGGGGTCACACAGAGTCGGACACGACTGAAGTGACTTAGCATAGCAATACAATGCTCATTTGGATAAGTGGCTGCATAGAGGAATATTGTTAGTTCAATAGATAATAATTCTCAAGCATTTTCCTCACATAAAGCATGAATACTGGTTAGTATTTAATTTAAACAAATCTATAGCATTTACATAATTCTACTGAGCATCTTCATTTTCATGCATTGGAGAAGGAAATGGCAACCCACTCCAGTGTTCTTGCCTGGAGAATCCCAGAGACGGGGGAGCCTCATGGGCTGCCATCTATGGGGTTGCACAGAGTTGGACACGACTGAAGAAACTTAACAGCAGCAGCATGTAAGAAAAATATGTTTTAAAAGATTGAATATTGTTGCTTAATAAACTTCTTTATAGAACCATAAATTAGCTAAACTAAATATATTATAGAGTCTAGGTTAAATAACCATAATAATACCCTCTAGTCCCCTTTCTGCCAAAGAAAAACTTGTTCAGGAGAAGTCTTCCAAACTTATGCTCATGGGTAATGGAGGTCATATTTTGCATCGTTGGCCAAGTATGTCAAAGTTGACATGCAATGTCAGCTGCATTCCAAAAGAAAAGAATATTCTGTTGATACAGCTGTAGAAGAGTATGCTTTTCTTCCTATATGTGCAATTGTTTCTTTATTGAAAATCCTAATAACAAAACAGTGGGAGATGATGTACCCAACTCAATAACCTCGAAGCATATCTAGTACATATTAGCAAAATAAAAATGAGTTGTTTGCTTAGGGCACTTGTCTTAATATTTTGCATGTCTGCATGTACATGCATAAGTATCTCTGTGTCTATTTGCATTGTAATCTTTGGTAAGTTTTTTGCCTGGAAATCATGATGACATCAGTAACAGGTCTATAACTGAACAGTGTTTAAAACCCTATTTTCCATTCAGTTCAGTTCAGTTCAGTCTCTCAGTCGTGTCTGACTCTTTGCAACCCCATGAATCACAGCACTCCAGACCTCCCTGTCCATCACCAACTCCTGGAGTTGACCCAAACCCATGTCCATCAAGCTGGTGATGCCATCCAACCATCTCATCTTCTGTTGTCCCCTTCTCCTGCCCTCAATCTTCCCCAGCATCAGAGTCTTTTCCAATCAGTCAACTCTTCTCATGAGGTGGCCAAAGTTTTGGAGTTCCAGCTTTAGCATCAGTCCTTCCAATGAACACCCAGGACTGATTTCCTTTAGCATGGACTGGTTGGATCTCCTTGCAATCCAAGGGACTCTCAAGAGTCTTCTCCAACACCACAGTTCAAAAGCATCAATTCTTCGGTACTCAGCTTTCTTCACAGTCCAACTTTCACTTCCATACATGACCTCTGGAAAAACCATAGCCTTGACTAGACGGACCTTTGTTGACAAATGTCCCTGCTTTTTAATATGCTGTCTAGGTTGGTCATAACTTTCCTTCCAAAGACTAAGCGTCTTTTAATTTCATGGCTGCAGTCACCATCTGCAGTGATTTTGGAGCCCAGAAAAATAAAGTCTGACACTGTTTCCACTGTTTCTCCATCTATTTCCCATGAAGTGATGGGACCAGATGCCATGATCTTCGTTTTCTGAATGTTGAGCTTTAAGCCAACCCTTTCACTCTCCTCTTTCACTTTCATCAAGAGGCTTTTTAGTTCCTCTTCACTTTCTGCCATAAAGGTGGTGTCATCTGCATATCTGAAGTTATTGATATTTCTCCCAGCAATCTTGATTCCAGCTTGTGCTTCCTCCAGTCCAGCGTTTCTCATGATGTACTCTGCATATAAGTTAAATAAGCAGGGTGACAATATACAGCCTTGACGAACTCCTTTTCCTATTTGGAACCAGTCTGTTGTTCCATGTCCAGTTATAACTGTTGCTTCCTGACCTGCATATAGGTTTCTCAAGAGGCAGCTTAGGTGTTCTGGTATTCCCATCTCTTTCAGAATTCTCCACAGTTTATTGTGATCCAAACAGTCAAAAGCTTTGGCATAGTCAAGAAAGCAGAAATAGATGTTTTTCTGGAACTCTCTTGCTTTTTCGATGATCCAGTGGATGTTGGCAATTTGATTTCTGGTTCCTTTGCCTTTTCTAAAACCAGCTTGAACATCAGGAAGTTCACGTATTGCTGAAGCCTGGCTTGCAGAATTTTGACCATTACTTTGCTAGTGTGTGAGATGAGTGCAATTGTGTGGTCGTTTGAGCATTCTTTGGCATTGCCTTTCTTTGGGACTAGAATGAAAACTGACCTTTTCCAGTCCTGTGGTCACTGCTGTTTTCCAAATTTGCTGACATATTGAGTGCAGCACTTTCACAGCATCACCTTTCAGAATTTGAAATAGCTCAACTGGAATTCCATCACCTCCACTAGCTTTGTTCATAGTGATGCTTTCTAAGGCCCACTTGACTTCACATTCCAGGATGTCTGGCTCTAGGTCAGTGATCACACCATCGTGATTGTGAAAGAAAGAAAGTGAAATCTCTCAGTTGTGTCTGACTCTTTGTCACCCCATGGACTGTAGCTTACCAGGCTCCTCTGTCCATGGGATTCTCCAGGCAAGAGTACTGGAGTGGGTTGCCATTTCCTTCTCCAGGGCATCTTCCCAACCAAGGGATTGAACCCGGGTCTCCCACATTGGAGGCAGATGCTTTAACCTCTGAGCCACCAGGGAAGCCCAATTATCTGGGTCTTGAAGATTTTTTTTGTACAGTTCTTCTGTGTATTCTTGCCACCTCTTCTTAATATCTTCTGCTTCTGTTAGGGCCATACTATTTCTGTCCTTTATTTATTTTCCATTAATAATTGCTAAAAATTTACACTTAGAAAATTTTCACTGTTTTGAAGCACAGGATGGCAATGTTTTTTACAAGAGTCCAGATGGTAAATAATGTAGATTCTAAGGGCCATTGCAGCTATGACTGTATTGTAATAGTACAATGTTCTCCAAGACCATATGTACATGAAGGAGTAAGGCTCTGCTCCAGTGAAACACTACTGATGGGCAAATTTAATTTTCATACAATTTCTTATGTCACAGAATCTTATTCTTTCAATTTTGTTTCAACCATTTGGAAATGTAAAAACCATTTATAGCCAGTGAGATATACAAAACAAAAACCAGACACTGGGTTGCATTTGACCAGAGGGTTGGAGTTTGCCAAACCGTCTGCCCTAGGGAAATGTTTGGACAGATATTTACTCCATAATTCAGTTCACTATATGTTAATTTAGATGTAACATTTGTTTCCTCTTGAAGAATCAAGTTTCTACATTTCTTCATACTTAATGTCAGAGATTAATAACTGGGATTTTTGAGAGATAGGGGAACAGAAGAGGCAAGTGAAGAAGAGATGGGCAGTAAGCTCTTTGCACTAAAAAATTAAGAAGGTAAAAATCACCTAAATTTTTGTTTTTCAAAAGAAGAGCTGATGTTTGGCAGTCTTTTAATAATGTTGCAACTTTCAGACTCTCTAGAGAAATGCAAAAGTTACGCCTTCCCTAAGGTGTTCATTACCGTGTTACTTTGGTTAAGAAAATTAACATAACACGAACAAAGTGAGAGCTAGTAGTCAGCATATTAGCTCTAAATGTGTAAAATTGAAGTAAAAGCTTATTTTCTCAAAATACTCTTAAAATATGATGAATATGTTGATAAGAAAGAGGTATTTAATAATTACAAAAAATCATCATGAGCATTAATACATTGTGGAAGGAAATCTTGATAACTTATTGTTTTAGCTTACTGTTCTTAGAGATTCAAATTCATTGACTGAACATTTTACCATATTAAGAAATCAGTATATTTTAAAAGGTATGGTAGTATTTTGTGGTAAAGCTAATGGAAAATAGATTATGTTTTAGAGATGCATAATAAAATATAGATGGAGTAATAGGATTTCTGGGTGCTTTTCAGTAATTCCTGGTGGGGAGATAAGTGAACATACAATTGAAACCATAAGTTGATAATTTTTGAAGTTGAGTGATGGGCCCCTAGGGGTTCATTTTTTTTATTTTGGTCTAAGTTTTGTTTTTGATATTGAAGTAATTTGACTGGGTTGAATCTTAGTTGCAGCATGCAGGATCTAATTTCCAGGAATCAAACCTGGCTCCCCTGCACTGGGAATGCAGAGTCTTAGCCTCTGGATCACTAGGGAAATTCCTATTTTGGCCTAAATTTGAAATGTGTGTGTGTGTGTATACAGGGATTCCCAAGTGACTCAGTAGTAAAGAATCTGCCTGCCAAATCAGGAGATACAGGAGACGTGAGTTCAATCCCTGTGTTGGGAAGATTGCCTGGAGAAAGGAATGGCAACCCACTCCAATATTCTTGCCTGGAAAATTCCATGGACAGAGAACCTGGTGGGCTACAGTCCATGTCACAGAGTTGGACACGACTTAGTGACTGAGCATGTGTGAATGTATATATAAGTGTGTTATTCACTCAGTCGTGTCTGAGACCCTTTGGACTGAGTAAAAAGTCTCTATCTACTTTGGATAGAGTAGCCCACCAAACTACTCTATCCATAGAATTCTACAGGCAAGAATGATGGAGTGGGTTGCTATTTCCTTCTCCAAGCGATCTTCCCAACCCAGAGATTGAACCAGTGTCTCCTGCATTGCAGGTGGATTCTTTACCATCTGAGTTGCCAAGGAAGCCCATATAGAAAAAAAATTTCCCTATGAAACATGGATTCTAAAAAATCTATTATTTTTCTTTCCTAGCCCAGTTAAATCTTTCCAAGACCCCAAATGCATGGATGTATCCTTCAATACATTCTATTTTTCAATAACTGTATATTAATATATATATAAATTGAATATATATTAATAGCTACAGGAATGATGCTGAAGCTGAAATTTCTATACTTTGGCCACCTCATGAGAAGAGTTGACTCATTGGAAAAGACTCTGATGCTCAGAGGGATTGCGGGCAGGAGGACAAGGGGACGACAGAGGATGAGATGGCTGGATGGCATCACTGACTCGATGGACGTGAGTTTGAGTGAACTCCAGGAGTTGGTGATGGACAGGGAGGCCTGGCGTGCTTCGATTTATGGGGTCGCAAAGAGTTGGACATGACTGAGCGACTGAACTGAACTGAACTGAGCAGGGGATATAAATGTTAAAAAATGAGGCATTACATACATGGAACCAATTAGTAGATGTGTACTTTTATGATTATTGTATTTATTGTCTTCAGTGGAGTTTGTCAAAGCAGTTGAGTATAGACTTGGAAGTTAGACATATGTATCCTGTCAGTTCTGTGACCTCAGGTAAGTTACTCAACTTTGTGAGGCCTCATTTTTTTCAAATGGAAAATAGGGGTAATTTTATCTATGTCATAAGATTTTTAAATTACATGAACGTCATATTTAATCATGTAATGCAGTTAGATGCTTGGAAATAAAAAACATAAATGTTAATAATTACTATAAATACAAATGTTTTTATTTTTAGCATTATATTTGAAAATAACTCATGGGATAAAAAGTACTGTGTACAGTGTTATAACATTTACTTACCCTTCTTCGCATCAGAAGTCTTAGTCTCCAGAGGAAGTCACTTGTAACAATGGTAACTGTTTTAAAGTGATTAGTGTTATTCTGTAAATAATATGCTATTCAGTTCAGTTCAGTTCACTTGCTCAGTCTTGTCTGACCTTTGCGACCCCATGAATTGCAGCACGCCAGGCCTCCCTGTCTATCACCAACTCCTGGAGTTCACTCAAACTCATGTCTGTGGAGTCAGTGATGCCATCCAGCCATCTCATCCTTTGTCGTCCCCTTCTCCTCCTGCCCCCAATCCCTCCCACTATCAGAGTCTTTTCCAATGAGTCAGCTCTTCGCATGAGGTGGCCAAAGTACTGGAGTTTCAGAGAACTCCAGTTCTCTTCCTTCCAAAGAACACCCAGGACTGATCTCCTTTAGCATGGACTAGTTGGATCTCCTTGCAGTCCAAGGGATTCTCAAGAGTCTTCTCCAACATCACAGTTCAAAAACATCAATTCTTCGGTGCTCAGCTTTCTTCACAGTCCAACTCTCACATCCATACATGACCACTGGAAAAACCATAGCCTTGACTAGATGGACCTTTGTTTGCAAGGTAATATCTCTGCTTTTGAATATGCTATCTAGGTTGGTCATAACTTTCCTTCCAAGGAGTAAGCATCTTTTAATTTCATGGCTGCAATCGCCATCTGCAGTGATTTTGGAGCCCCCCCAAAATAAATCTGACACTGTTTCCACTGTTTCCCCATCTATTTCCCATGAAGTGATGGAACTAGATGCCATGATCTTAGTTTTCTGAATGTTGAGCTTTAAGTCAATTTTTTTACTCTCCTCTTTCACTTTCATCAAGAGGCTTTTTAGTTCCTCTTCACTTTCTGCCATAAGGTGGTGTCATCTGCATATCTGAGGTTATTGATATTTCTCCCGGCAATCTTGATTCCAGCTTGTGCTGCTTCCAGCCCAGCGTTTCTCATGATGTACTCTGCATAGAAGTTAAATAAGCAGGGCGACAATGTACAGCCTTGACGTACTCCTTTTCCTATTTGGAACCAGTCTGTTGTTCCATGTCCAGTTCTAACTGTTGCTTCCTGATCTGCATATAGGTTTCTCAAGAGGCAGGTCAGGTGGTCTGGTATTCCCATCTCTTTCAGAATTCTCCACAGTTTATTGTGATCCACACAGTCAAAGTCTTTGGCGTAATCAATAAAACATAAATATATGTTTTTTCTGGAACTCTTGCTTTTTCGATAATCCAGCGGATGTTGGCAATTTGATTTCTGGTTCCTCTGTGTTTTCTAAAACCAGCTTGAACTTGAATAATATGATATTACTATTTAGTAATTTTGTGCAGTGCCTCTCAGTCTCATATTAAAATAGATTAGCTTAAAACCACACTTGTCTACTCTTCCTGATTTTTAAACATCAACTTCTTTCTCTCTCTCTCTCCCTCCTCCCCCCTCCCTCTTCCTTCCTTCCACCTTCCCTCTGTCCCTCCCTTCCTCTCTTTTTTCCTTCTTTTCTGTCTTTCCTCCTCCTCCCATCCTCCCACTGCTGCTTTTGTTTCCTTAAGAAACTATCTAGATATGTAGTCTTATCTATAAAATCTTTTTTTTTAATTTTATTTTGCTTAACTTTACAATATTGTATTGCTTTTGCCATACATCAAAATGAATCCGCCACAAGTATACATGTGTTCCCCATCCTGAACCCTCCTCCCTCCTCCCTCCCCATACCACCCCTCTGGGTCGTCCCAGTCCACCAGCCCCAGGCATCCGTTATCAGGCAACGTACCTGGACTGGTGACTCATTTCTTATCTATAAAATCTTTACATTGAAGAATTTTTAACCTAGGGATGTTTATCAGAAAATCTTCTAAGGAATTTTAAAAATACAGTTATCAAGGTACCATCTCAGTCCCAACTGATCAGAATCTTCAGGGATTGAATTCAGGCATACGTACTTTTATAAAAGCACATTTGATCATAAATCAGTCGTTTAACTCTTACTGATAGCTTTTAATCTATAGGATAAAGTATTTCTTTAGCTTGGGAATGTTTCTTTTATAATGTCATTAATTATTTTGTCTGTGTCCATTCTTTTTTTCACTCTGGAATATGTGTAATTTTCAGCTCATCTCCCATTCTTTCTTCTCCAAATCCATGATTTTTTTTTCTGATTTCTGTACTTTTCCTTTATTTTGCCAGTAGGAATGTACTAAACTTCATTTATTCTTTTTAACTTAATATGATGACACCAATAGAATTGTTCTCTTTTTGTGAAGGACAAATCCTCTTTTTGTGTAATTCCCAATGTATAATCAATATTAAATTATACCTCAGAATTTTTTTGGCATTGTAGGTGCCATATAATAATCCCATATTTGATTGAAACTCTTTAAATGAAATCTGTAGAATGTAAAACCTTTTTATATATTGGGGGGAGTGGTATGAATTAATGGGTATAGGAGTAACTTATAATGAGTAAGAAGACTTGAAGGCAGAACTATTAGGGAATTAAATTTTTCAGGGATTTGTGAAATCCCTTTAGAAGGAACTCATCTTGTGGAAAGATAGAGACTATGCATACAATGGATTTGTCATGGAAGGCAGTGAAAAATTAAGGTATTTAGTTTATACTGTCTTCCTTTACTGACTAGCCCAATTAATTTCCTCATTTATTTCTTTTTCCCCCAATATACATACCTTTGACCCCTAAAGCACGTTAGTCAGGGCTGTAGTGAATAGAGGCTGTAACAATAAACTTTTTTTTTAATTTTAATTTTGAAAGCACAAAACTCAAAGCATTTAGTGCACTGAAATAAAAAAGGAAGGGGAACAGTGATTGATGTTACTTTGGTGTGAAACCTTTCATTGATTCAGAACAAGAAAAGTTGTAGATTACATAATGTGGCCTTGGCATAAGATTGACTTGTTAGTAGTTTCTATGGCCTTGAGGAGCTTCCCACGTGGCGCTAGTGGTAAAGAACCTGCCTGCCAATGCAGGAGACATAAGAGACATGGGTTTGATCCCTGGGTTGGAAGATCCCTTGGAGGAGAGCATGGCAACCTACTCCAGTATTCTTGCCTGGAGAATCCCATGGACAGAGGAGCCTGGCGGGCTACAGTCTATAGTGTCCCACAGAGTTGGACACGACTGAAGTGACTTAGCACATATGCACACATGGCCTTGAGACTTAGTGTCCAAGGCTTTTTTAGTGATGTGACTCTTTGTCCAAACCATAGTTATTTTAGCTTTGTAGAAGCAGTACTCTCTGCAATAAATATTGGCAGCTTCAGTGTATACTTTGGCATGCACCACCAACTCCTGAAGCAGCTTTGTCAGTCAGCATCCTTGGCAACAGATCACGACTAAGTGTTTGAATTTAAGCAAGAACAGATCATAATGCCAGCTGAGACATAGGAGACAGCCCTTGGGGGAACACCACGAATAAATGAGTGGGGATTTTGAAGAGTGATAATTTCTTTAAAAATAGGTAGGATGCATAGTTGGATAAATGTATTTAGTTTTTCATTAGTATGACCTACCTATCTCTGCACACCTGGCATGCTGCAGTCCATGGGGTCGCAAAGAGTCGGACATGACTGGGTGGCTGAACAGCAATCACTGCAACTCCTAACTAGTAGAGCCTCAAGAAGCACAACAACACTTTGAAAAGATTCTGTTTCTTTATATTTAAAATTGGGTCTCACTGGCATGCCCGGAAGATGTCCATTTGGAACAAGGACATTAAAAAGGGCACAAGCATGTGAAATTCATGAGGCTCTCTGTTTAGGAGAATAATAATCAATAAGTCAATTTTCCAGATATAAACACAGTGTTTACCATAGCTCACAGAAACAACTGAGATTTTCCACAGTTCAGACTTCAGAGCCTAACTTTGCTGATACCAGAGGCAGACAGGGGAGTCTTCCAGGAAGCCTGGGGACTGGTAGCTCATAAAGGTTTGGCTGGTTTTGATGAAAATTAGTGTGATACGATGCACAGATGAAAGAGCAAATGGGTTTTCTTTACTTGATGAAAGCAGTGGATTCTGAAATTATGCACAGCAGGTACAGATGGAAGATACTGCACAGATTTCAAAAGACATCTCATATAGTTTTTATGCCGAAACACTTGTTTTATCCTTTTACCTCACAGTTGTTTTGTGGGGAAAGAAGAGGAAAAATTGAGCATATTAATCTTAAAAAGAAGACCTTGTTTTATAAGGAAGAGTAAATGATGAAAAGACAGTCATAAATCATGCTGCTTACTCTTCATTTGTGTGTTTATTAAACAAATATTTATTGAGTCCCCACTATGTGCTGGGCACTTTGCTATAACAGATTTCTAACCTTCTTCAATTGATTTAAATAGTGTCATTTCTAGGCAATTTTATGAAGCAAACAATAGGGCAATAAAGTCATTTATAAGCAATATAGTCGTTTCCAAGTAATTTTGTGAAGCAAACAAATTTTTTTGAGACCTTACTCTTCCCTTTCCTGAGACTGCTTCCTTCATTCCCAGAGTTACTCACTGATTCCACTTTTACTAGCATTTTACTCTCTTCCATCAATTATAATTTCTTCTAAGCATCAGCTTATAAAGTCCTACATCTTGAAATCCAGTGGAAACATAAAGCATTAATACAGTGTGTATGTTTGTGTCAGTCCACAGAGGTGTGTGTAAAAAAAGGGTTTTGCAGTGAGAGTTCTTGCTTGGAGGTCTGCCTATCACACAGTGTTACCACCACATTCCTTATGTTCAAAATCAAACTCATGTACCCTTCTTTGAAATGCTTGGAGTCAGAAACCATTTATATTTGTTTGGTCTCTCCATAGAATATATTCAATAAATCTCTTCTAGATAAATTTAATTAATTCATTCAACATTTGAGTACTTACTCTGTGTTGTTTTAGGGATTTGGGATAGAGGACTAAACAAATTAGACAATAGGAAAATCCTTATCCCCATCTCAATTAAAGGACAAAGGCAGAAAATCATTACTACTTTGTAGGCAATTTAATGCATCCTGTGTTTGAGAGCAGTGGAGTCCCCATCTTAAGGAAAGGCAGGAGCAGGGAAGAGTAAATCAGATAATACACTCTACTCCCTCAGTGTCCTTACCTTAGTTAGAAACACCAGGGGATCCACAACAGTAACAATAATAATAACATACTAATAGTTACTGGGCCCCAAACCAAAAAATAAAATTAGAGTCTCAGCTATTGAGGCTTAGCCACTAGTTCATTGTAGAACTCATCCACTAAGACTTTCCTGGTTATTCAGTTGTTAAGAATCTGCCTTGCAATACATGGCACATAGGTTCAATCCCCGGTCAGGGAACTAGATCCCACACACTACAACTAAGAGTTCTCATGCTACAACTAAAGATCTCACATGCTGCGGAGCAACTAAGCCTGCACACTGCAACTAAGACACTGATGCAACCAAATAAATACACATATTTTTTTAAAGACCACCCCCCCCCCCCCGCCCCCTTAAGTAATTCTCATGCATCACCAAATATATTAGTCACTGGACTATATTTGAAACTCTAGAAAACTATCTTTCACATATGACTTCAAAGATTACTCCAGCCATCTCCATTTCTTTTCAATCAAATGTAAGGGGAAAGGAACGTACATCCTTTTAATCAGAAGTTTCACCTCACATTTCACTGGTGAGAAGTGAATCTTTTGTCCACACCTAATCACAGGTCAATCAGCTTAGTTGCTCAGTTGTGTCTAACTCTTTGTGACCCCGTGGACTGGAGCACGCCAGGCTTACCTGTCCATCACCAACTCCAGGAGCTTGCTCAAACTCATGTCCATCGAGTCAGTGATGCCATCCAACCATCTAATCCTCTGTTGTTCCCTTCTCCTCCTGACTTCAATCTTTCTGAGTATCAGGGTCTTTTCAAATGAGTCAGTTCTTCGCATCAGGTGGCCAAAGCATTGGAGCTTCAATATCAGTCCTTCCAATGATATTTCAGGACTGTTTTCCTTTAGGATTTTTTTTTTTATTTTGCTTAACTTTACAATATTGTATTGTTTTTTACAATACATCAAGATGGATCTGCCGCCAGTATACACGTGTTCCCCATCCTGAACCCTCCTTCCTCTCCCCTCCCCACACCATCCCTCCAGGTCATCCCAGTGCTCCAGCCCCAGGCATCCGTTATCAGGCATCGTACCTGGACTGATGACTCGTTTCAGATATAATATTATACATATTTCAATGCTATTCTCCCCAATCATCCCACCCTCTCCCGGTTCCAGAGTCCAAAAGTCTGTTCTATACATCAGTGTCTCTTTTGCTGTCTCGTAAGTAGGGTTATTTTTACCATCTTTCTAAATGCCATATATATGCGTTAGTATACTGTATTTGTGTTTTTGTTTCTGGCTTACTTCACTCTGTATAATAGGCTCCAGTTCCATCCACCTCCTTAGAACTGATTCAAATGTATTCTTTTTAATGGCTGAGTAATACTCCATTGTGTATATGTACCACAGCTTGCTTATCCATTCATCTGTGGATGGACATCTAGGTTGCTTCCACGTTCGTTTGATCTCCTCGCAGTCTAAGAGAATCTCAAGAGTCTTCTCCAACACCACAGATCAAAAGCATTAGTTCTTTGGTGCTCAGCTTTGTTTATGGCCCAACACTCACATCCATACATGACTACTGGAAAAACCATAACTTGACTAGACAGAGTTTTGTCAGCAAAGTAATGTCTCAGCTTTTTAATATGCTGTCTAGGTTGGTCATAGCTTTTATTCCAAGGAGCAAGCATCTTTTAATTTCATGGCTACAGTCACCATGTGCAGTGATTTTGGAACCCAAGAAAATAAAGTCTGTCATTGTTTCCCCATCTATTTGCCATGAAGTGATGGGACCAGATGCCATGATCTTAGTTTTCTGAATTTGAGTTTTAAGTCAACTTTTTCACTCTCCTCTTTCACTTTCATCAAAAGGCCCTATAGTTCCTCTTCTCTTTCTGCCATAAGGGTGGTGTCATCTGCATATCTGAGGTTATTGATATTTCTCCCGCCAATCTTGATTCCAGCTTGTGCTTCTTTCAGCCTGGCATTTCATATGATGTACTCTGCATATAAGTTAAATAATCAGGGTGACAATATACAGCCTTCATATACTCCTTTCCCAATTTGGAACCAGTCTGTTGTTCCATATCCCATTCTAACTCTTGCTTCTTGACCTGCATACAGATTTCTTAGGAGGCAGGTAAGGTGGTCTGGTACAGTCACAAGGGAGGCTGAGAAATACCGTCGAGTTGGGCATCCATACGGAAACAATGTGTGTTGCAAGGAGGGGCCAGGGACTAATGAAAGGGTTTGTCTTATTACTGCCATATCCCATAGGGGGACGATAAGTTTGAGAATGACTTGATATGGGTCATTTCTTTTTTGACAGCTATAATTCAGCCAGTTTCAGATGGAAACTGGGTCTGAAAAAGCTGAGAAGTGGAAATACTTGAATTATGAAAGGTTTTCCCTTTTCATCCATTCTGTGTCAAAACAACATTTGAAAGAAATTGAGTTGACTATGAACAAAAGAATAACAGCTCAAGAATTTCTCCCATTGATTGTTTCTATAGTTTCTATATTGTCACTGATAATGAGAAATTTGTGGTATGGGAGGGAATCTATTGTTTCAATTGTCTATTACAAACAATGGTCGTTGGGCAAAAAGGCTAGAGATTTCATGCACAATCAATGGGTGTCCTGACAGTCAGGGGTACTAAGAGACTTGGATGCTGGCAGAGCGAATGCCACGTGGGATGAATAATGACACTCCCTGCATTTGCCCCACTCAAAGCAAGTAAAGGAAGAGAAGAAAGAGAAAAATGAATTTTCATTTTGGAATAACCAAAATGGTTATTCTGATAAAAGCCAGGCCATATCAGCTCAGCGTGATTAAATAATTAAGAGCAAACATGTCTCATAATCCACTACAACAGCTGCTTCTGTCAAAGCTATGATTGTAATAATTGTTCTCTTAATCAGAGAGATCAGTTAACTTTCCCAAGGTCACACAGATTCATATCCAAGGCTGGCAACTTCATCAGACTTTGTCTTTTAATCCTGCTTGATGGATTTTATTTTATTATCTGACTTTCCCTAGGTCTATAAGATCTCTTTCCGAGTAGACATTAAGTTCTGTGAACCTCAAGGACCCTATTACCTTTCACAATTCTTTTCCTATAATTTTCTCAAAGAATGGTTATTAAATAAAAGCATGAAAATGAAATAATATATAAAATAGTTCCACTCATCTTCATACCAACCAGTCTGTATCCTTTTATAATTCACCCTATTCTTCCAGAATAGCATATCAAATGGTGGGAACTTTTAGAAAATATTTCCCCCAGGAGTAGTCAGGTTATCTCTGATGGGTTCATTGCTTCAGCAAATATTTTCCCATTGATTCAGAACCCTTTAAAAGTAAATTCTCTTCTCTTCAGCTGGGTGAAAAATGGCTTGATTAGAAGTAAATGTGTGCACTTCTAGTGTAACTGTGTATAACATCTGCTGTCATTTATTTTTCTTATTAAATTGTAACCTGTGAGACAAGCTGGAAGCTTAGTGGTAGTATTACTGCAAAGACTCGAGCCAATTCCCAGTCTAAATGCCAAACTACATAGGGTGTAGAAAAGCTAAGTTAAGCTTTAGGATCTCAAATGGATTTTATGGTAGTCTCTGACACCAGTCATCTTAAGTAATAGTGAAACATAGCTGTGGTGTTTGAATATTTTCTGGCATTTAAGTATAGATTTTTATGGGGAGATGTTCTCATCTCAAATGGATTGAACCAGGGGTGGGGGAGAGGGTCTTTGTCTTTTTTTTTCTCTCTCACCAATATACCCCTAATACACAGAATAGTGCCAGAAACACAGTAGGTTCTTGATAAATATCTGTTGACTCAACACTCAATCACACGAGTATCATTTCTGTCTCCAAAGAAGGGTCTTGGAAGATGGGGGTGGATAGGGGCAGCAAGATTATTATCTTCAGACCTAAAATTTAAACATGTTGAGGGCATACCATCTATTAGAAATCAATAGCTGTCTTTTGACACCCACCCTCTGCTAACCCCACTGGCACCATCCTTCTTGGTTCAGTTGAAATTCCACCTTTCAACTGAAACCATTCCAACTTCTTCACTGGAATGTAATTTTGTGTCTTTTTTTTTTGAGTTCCACTTAATAACTTTTATTCTTGGATTCATTTTTTAAAATCTTTTAGAATCATCTTCCTGGTTTGACACAATATCTATCCTCACCCACTTACCTACCAACACATTAAGCAGGAGATTTTTAGGTTTATAAGCTCTTATTTTGATTATTGCTTATTGTAATAGTAATTTGTTACTCACTTTATTACTCACTGTAATAGTTTTTTTTTTTTTTTTTGTGGAGTGGGGGCACACAATAGTGAAAACACAGAATCCTAACCACTGGACCACTAGGAAATTCCCCCAAAATATATTTTTAAAATTTATTTCTTCATTTGGGGGTAGGATAATATGTTTAATATAATGATGTAAATGTCGGGGCTTGTAAAAATTTAAGACTGTTTCTCTAAACAAAAAACGTCAACATATCTATCATTTAAAAGAAATTTCTCAGAGAAAAGAGACTATAACTTAAAGAAGAAATAGTTGGAAGATAAAAGGTTATCTTGTATCCTGTATCTTGTGTTCTGAATGGGAAAGCTAGTAAATGAAGGAGAAAGTGAAAGAGGGATAGAGGCAGGAAAGAGGTGCAGGAAGAAGAAAGAGAAAGAAGGAACGGGAGGAAGAGCGCTGGATAAAGCTATTGTGGTATTTTGGCAATAAGGAGGTTTCTTTGATAATATTTCTTACAATTTTATCACTGGAAGTGTTAGAATAAAGAGGCTTGTGAATTTTATTTAAGGTAGTTGATTTTTTTTTTAAAGGAGAAACAAACAGTGCCATTCCTACATCAGCAAAGTCTTTCATTAATTGCTTCTAGTCTCTTAGAAGGTGCAAAAGAACTCACCTTTTACTCACAAACCTAGCTGGATAGCATGTTAATTTAAAAATATTTCTTAGCATTCTATCACTGTCAAGCTGAAGTACCACTATATGAAATCTTGCAGGTACAAAGATAAAACATCAAGTAGTGTTTACCAAATCCCATGTTTCTGAATTAAGAAAACGCTTTTTCATTGACACAATTACTCTACACTCACCATCTTACGTAGATACATACTGGGTGGAGCAGAAGGTGTCAATCTGAAATTTATTAGTCATATTTATAAACATCTGACTTTTAAATTATTAACAACTTTATATGTAAAACCAACTTCCCACATCAAAATGTTATTCTAATTTCATCAACCAAACACTTTAGGAAATGAAATATTGTATCAGACAAAAGCAAGTGTATCTGAAAAGTGTGGGTCTTGTCCATTAGAATAGTTTCTAGGTGATGTCATGTTGAATCTTTGGCAAAAATATTAATATTTGATGCCAATAATTTTTTCACTGCCAACCTAAGTACATTGCATATTAATGTGAAAATCATCTTGTATTTGGTCATTAAAGTATAAAATAAATATGTCATTAAGCTTGTATGGACTACTGATCTAAATTTTTTCATATGTATACCCTTTTCATTACAGGTATTTAAGTGCATACTCTTAACATAGCTATTTTTAAAAGGCTAAAATACATGTATTTTTATATGTACTGTACTTTATAAAGTATTAACAAAACAAAAATGGTGAAGTATAATAGAACTTCTATTTATATATATTTTTAGCCTGAAACAGTTGACTTGTCCAGATCCGTACATGTACTCTTTTGGAAACCACTGATCTAAAGACTGTCATATTCGTAACAGTAAAAGTATATCAGGAACAAAAGATACAGATCAATAACTAAGGTGAAAGGGAACTTTTAGTAGTATCAGTGAAGAAAACACTAAATAACTTCAGTGGAATGGTGGCAGGAGTTGCTCTGGAATAATGGATACTGACAGTGGTGTAATAATTAATGAAATATGAGCCTAAGAAGTACTATGAAGATTGGTAATCCTGCCTCATCAAATGATCACCTTATTCTATGTGTATGTGTGTTTGCATACCTATAGAATGTACAAAAGGCTATTATGTAATGAATTTGTAAAAGTCTCCTAATATAAAAGTTTGGTTCAAAAAGAGTGGCCAACTTCTTACCATAAAGATTGTTTCTCCTCTAATGACACCATGAGAAACACAATGAATTCCAGGTTCATTTTGCCTTTTGTGCCTTTCAAGTGCTTCATGCTATATCATAAAAACCATAATTTAAGTACAGCCTTAGCTGAGAATTTCCTCATTTATTTTTCAAAAGTAATGCTGTAAAGAACACTTCCAGGAACATTATAAATCACATCTGACTATACTGAGATACTTAACTAAATCGAGAGGCATTCTTGCTTTTCAAGTAAATATGAATTCTGTCTTGTTTAAATATTTACCCAGAATTAGTCCTATAAATTATTTTGCCTTTTGTCACTAAATACACCTGCATTTCAACATGAATATTATTTTAGAAATCGACTGTAACTAAATACTTAGGCACTTTCAAAAGTTTTTTTTAAATGAATGATCATCTGAATTTCTTTCAAGCCATTAAGTCCACACCATGAATGCAGCACTGAGAAGCTATATTCTGTACATACATTGGAAAGATGAAATAAATGTTTTTTAAATAAAATTGCATACTTTTAGTTCTCTATTGTTAATAACGAGTGAGTTCTCCATTACCGACAAATAGCCATCCAAATCTCTGTTTAGAAATGGAGGCCCAATGGCAGATGTAAGTGACTATTTGGTCACCTCACATTTAATTATCTTCAGGGGTAGCACATTATCTCTCCCGAGAAGAGAGTTCTGAAACAGGTCAATCCCCAGCAGGCACCTGGGCATGATGGGTGTACCAGACTGTCACTCCATCACTGAAAAATGTCCTACGAATATCTGAACACCAGGGGAGAGAGATTTTTTTTTAATGTGACTTAAAAAAAAAAATTCCTCTTCTTAAGCTTTCCGATCCTCCTATATCATCATCCCAGTGACATGACCAATTGTCATTTTACTTTCTGTCTACATAACCTCGTGCACAGCTAGGAAATAATGATTTAGGACTTGAAATTCAAAACATAATGGTGTTTCTGTTTTTTTCATTCCTCATTTTACTCGACACCCCTGCAGAGTTGATGCAAGTACCGAGCTCCCTTTGAAGTCAGCTTGCATCATCTTTGATGGAGTATAAAGCAATAGGAGATACTGACTGCAGTTTTGAGCATCTCAATTCCCATCTCAGATGATGCCCATACATTTGTCATTAAATGCGTGGCCAGAGTAAATCCTTGGAAGAATTGCCAAGCAGTTAAAATTGGCAGGTGTAGGCTACACATTTCTACAATAAAAGAATAGAAAAGAAGAATTTTAAACTGTTTTTAAAGCATTTTATCTCCTATTCCGCTTATATTATTCTTACAGTTAGTGATTGTTGTAATGTATTCTTTTTACTTGGTTCACTTTTTCTACTACTTCTTTTGCTTTGTGAAGTTATGTTAACAGATATATATGTATAGAGATGCCCCAAATATTTTAGACCTTGAAGGATGATGTTCTTCCTTGTTTTGTTGTTTTTTAGTTGCTAAGTCACGTCCAAGTCTTTTTGCTACCCATTGGACTGTAGCCCATCCAGCTCCTCTGTCCATGGGATTCTCCAGGCAAGAATATTGAATTGGGTTGCCATTTCCTTCTCCAGAGGATCTTCCTGACTCAGGAATCTAACTCATGTCTCCTGCATTGGCAGGTGGATTCTTTACCACTGAGCCAGCAGGGAAGCCCCTTCTTTGTTTACATAATGGTAAAATAAAATGCTATCTATGGACAAACACTAGGAGAGTTGGCTTTTTAATACACTTTGCTCTCAGCTATAATTATATACCATAGAGTGAAGATGAGAGTAATTTGGAGAGAAAGAAAAAGAAAAGCATTTGATTGTGAGCTTTTTTCTGTGTTTTTCATAGACACTAGTATTGATCACTAATCTCTGGTTTTCATTTTTTATGGGGCACAGAGGAGAATTGTACTTCTTCTCCCTTGATAGGGAGTTTTAGTCATGTGACATGATTTGGCCAATAAAATATGATCAGGGGGCTAGGTGAAGCCTTTGATTACTTGTACTCTCTTCTTGCTCTTCTGCAGAGATGATCATGGAAATTATGTTTGCCATGAGACCTAAGTATACATTATAACACCAAGTAAACCTGTGGAATACAGGTGCTATAGAAAGTGACCCAGGAGGCTGCAGTGGGCTGCCTGATTAAAAATTTAATTTGTGTTTTGTTAAACCATTGCAATTTTAGTGGTGCTTTTTACCACAGTAGTTTAGCTTATCCTAGCTGAGATATCTATCTATTTACTTTTTATATACAAGTGACCCTTGAATAACATGGAACACTTAAGCTGCGTGGGTCCATTTATACTTGATTTTTTTTCACTATGTATACTACATATGTGCATGTGTGCACGTTGTGGCTGCAGTTGTGTCCAACTCTTTGTGACTCAATGGACTATAGCCCACCAGGCTCTTCTGTGCATAGAATTCTCCAGGCAAGAATACTGTAGTGGTTTGCCATGCCCTCCTCCAGGGGATCTTTCCGACCCACGGATGGAACCTGAGTCTCCTATGTTTCCTGCATTGCAGACAGATTCTTTACCAGTGAGCCACCAGCCAAGCCCCATGTACTACTGCTGCTGCTGCTGCTAAGTCGCTTCAGTCGTGTCTGACTCTGTGCGACCTCATAGACGGCAGCTCACCAGGCCCCCCCTTCCCTGGGATTCTCCAGGCAAGAACACTGGAGTGGGTTGCCATTTCCTTCTCCAATTCATGAAAGTGAAAAGTGAAAGTGAAGTTGCTCAGTCATGTCTGACTCTTAGTGACCCCATGGACTGCAGCCTACCAGGCTCCTCCGTCCATGGGATTTTCCAGGCAAGAGTACTGGAGTGGGGTGCCATTGCCTTCTTCGCCATGTACTACAATACTGCACAATTCATGGTTGATTGAATCCTTAGATGAGGAACCATGGATTTGGAGGTCCCACAATAGAACTTTATGGGGATTTTTGACTGTGTGGAGGGTCTACATCCCTAACCTCCATATTGTTCAAGGTTTCAACTGTATATATAAATATTTTTGTGCATACACACACACACACATGCCCAGGATTTTACAGAAAATAAATTTAGTAATTATAACAACTCAAAATATACCAAACATCTGTTTGTGAAATCACACAATACTTTGTGATTCCCAATGGCCTCTGTGGAATATATTATTTATAGCTCTACAGTAAATGTCTCCACCCCTTCTTTCTCTAAGCACTTAACATTCTACTCTTCTTCAGATAATCATACTCATTTCTCTTACCTTATACCTTTCTGAAATTTCAGTTGTCAAAATCATTTTATTTTAATAATAATTTGGAATACACTTTGACTGTTGGGAAAAATGAATTTCAAAGGAGTTTAGCAGACAACAACTTTATAGGAGTTAAAAGAGCAGAGTATATTGTGGGGAATGCCTAGTTGGTCTGGGTGGTTGGATCATAAGTTTGAAGGCAGCCAGGAGTGGAGATGAGGGTCGTGGCAGAAAATATGTGTGGATAATTCTTTCCTGTGCTGCCTTACATCTATATATCACAACAAGATATTACATTCCATTAAGTTCTACAACATTTCCATTATAAACACAATCTGAATCCTAAGAGGAAAATACTGACTACCAGAAACGTAAGATTCTCAGAGGGCTTTAGCACACTGTATGCTAAATTGCAGACAGACATGTTAGTTCCCTTTGAATCAGTAATTTAACTCTTTTCCCTTATTTTTCCATCGAATTTTCAGTAGGTCACTCTCAAGTCAAAATTTAATTTTATGTGGTTGAAGTGGTAGAGCCAAAATGAAATTGCATGCTGTAGGGGGAAAAAATTTAACCTACTTTTAATAGCCCCTTTGAAAGATACTTTGAAGACATGACTTACTCTCATAGTATGTTGACTATTTGAAGAATGAATTATTATATCCTTGTCAAATTTTAAATAGCATGCTGTTAAAAATATTAGTCACACAGGGGGCTGTTTGACAGTAATGTCACAGAAAAACTCTGGTCTATATGAACAGGCAGAGTCTGCAACTTAATATTATAGTTGCATGGAGCTCTGTCTTTCACGGGCATCCACAAAGAAGTGGGGGTGGGCAACCACTTCAGCTTGACTTGGAACATTGGTGGGTCTCTGCCAACCAATGCTGAGTGGGTTTGTGTTTCCTCTCTGCCTGTCCTTTCTCAGCAGAGCTTAGCGGAGAGCCTAAAAGAAATGAAAAAGCTATCATTGCAACTGGGAAGAGTTTCTTTCTTTAAAAAAAAAAAAATACATCCAAGAAATATGAGTTGAGATCTAGACTAGAGGTTGTAAAGAAAATGATCCAAGAATTTCTTTTAAAAGGCAAGTTTTTTTTTTTTTTTCTTAAGCCTAAAAAAATAAGATTAGAAACTGTCTTGGATGAGTCCAACTGTGATTAAAAAAATAAACCTTTTATAGTTGAGTCAAGAATTGTTCCCCTTTTTGTTCTTTGACTTTTCCTTGCAGGGAAAGGGGCAATCTTTACCTAATCAGAGCAAAGCCAGAAGAATCACTGAGGCAGCGGAAGCATCACACAGGTGAAGGTCAGGCCAATTTTCCCCCAGTAATGCTGTTTTATCACTCACCCAACAAAGATTGGGGCCTTTCTTTCCTTGATCCTTTTGTGCTTTCCCCTATTACTTTAACAGATCTGAACAAGCCAGAGAATTCTTCATCCAAAAGTTCCATTTAGCTCCATTTATTTCAGATCCTCCAAATTTCACATCTTGATGTTATAGCAACTTGCGGGTAATATAAAATCCATGTATCAGGCAGGAAGGCAAAGTTATCTAAAAACAGAACTGACACAGGACACTGATTGTTTTCACTGGTTCTTTGCCCCTCAGCGCTGGGCTTCATGCCAGCCCCGTGCATCCAGCCACCTTTTCGTTTCAATGGATTCTGTCTTCTATGTGTCTACTACACATGAACGCTGTTGATGAAACTCTAAGTTACAGGTTGGATGATGTTACACTCGGCAGCTTGGACAAGGGTCGTGTTGAGAAGCCAAGACTATAAAACAAAGGCTTACCCTAGGGATGTGTGAGGTCCTAAACAAATGTATTCTGCAGTAGCCTCTGAGTAACTGTGACAGCTATAACGCTTCAGGTCACAATGGTACTCTAGTAACCCATTTACTCTTAGGAGTAGGTTTGGTGTTGTTGCAATAGGATATCAACAGGAAGAAATGGGGAAAGTTACATTTTGCAAAAATAAAGTTAAAAATTAGTTTAATAATTTAAAAATAAACACTATTTTTAAAGTATAGCAGTAAGCTTTTTGTACTTTATTTTTTAATTGGAGGATAATTCCTTTACAATGCTGTGTTGGTTTCTGCTGTACAATGCAACTCAGTTGTATTTATATATATATCCCCTGCCTCTTAAGTCTCCCTCCCCCAACCCATCCCACCCCTCTAGGTTGTCACAGGGAAAAGTATAACATTTTGATATATAACTAAGGCACTGCTGCCAAGTCCTGGCAGCTTTGGCTCAGTCTTCCTGTATCTGAGGAACTCTAAATTATCCTGGCTTGCTTACCCTGCCCTCTCTCCACCTTTCTCCTTTCACTGATCTTTTTTCCTCACATCTTACTTGCCAATTATTTCTCTCTCCTTTTTCCCTTTCTTCCTTCCCCAAAGCCCAGGTGAGAGGATGGCTGCTTTCAGATGGAGGGATCCCTTCTCAAAGTGGTTTAAAGTAGCTTTTTAAAGCTAAAAAAATTTTATACCTTCATGGACATACTGAAAATGTTATTTCAAGAAGACTTTAATGAATGTCTAAATGCTAGCCATTTGAGTGCTTTAGAGATGAGTAGATTAGGGTCTCCAAGAGGACCAATATTCATATTTAATCATAAATACTTTGCATTCATTATATATGATCCAGAATTATTTGCAGGCATTTTATCAGTTCATATTAATATCTATTTTGAAAGAGAAAGAATTTTAAATATCACTAGTTCATCCTTTATTTTGGAATATACTTTCTACCACCCATTTTCTATCTGCAAACTTCTATAATACCTATATTTGCTTCCCATTGTCCAGAGTTCTGTTTATCTTCAAATGGAGCAATTTTTCAAACCACAGTTTTTAAATTAAGAATTCAGTGACTTCCAGTTCTATTACAAATATGGATAAAATCAAAACGCTTACTTGGTAGCTTTTTATTTGGTTCACAAAGCAGTTTTCAGAAAACATTAATGTACGATTCCCTGTCTGGCACAGTAAACAACAGAACATCTTTTATCTCTCAGTTGATGTTAGTAAGCTCGCTTAACCAGCCATTGTATATTGTTTCTTCTAAGGGTTGTAGATATTTAAATACAGTAAGTGCTCTATGACATTGGTTCATTGTGAAGTTAATTCTTTTCCTGGAGGAGAAGATCAATTCACAATTACTTCAGGGCAGTCAATATAGGCCATCTTAGTTGGGCACTGATTAAGCAATAAGATATGATAAGCAATGTTTTTCTGGGCAATTTAACGTATCTATGGAGAGATTTTTTTTTTAAAGCAAAAGGCCAAAGGTCAAGTGACTTTAACCACTTGAGAAGTTCACTGCCAGAAATTTTCTACTACTACAAGGATACTTAAATGTAAATTATTGAAACTAATACAAACACAGGATGTTTTTAGTGGATACTTAGGAAATCAAGCCAAAACATTTTTTTTTAAAGTTAACTAATGGAAGTGCTATACATTGTACTACAGTTTACTATATATCATCTCATTTAATTTTCCAGTGATCTGGTGAGGTGCCTCTTATCCTTATTATACAGTTGAGGCACATGAAGCACTGGCTAAAGTGCTTTGCACTATGATTTAGAATTCTGAAATTAAATATTGTTGGATTCCAACATGTACACACTGCTATATTTAAAATAGGTAACCAACAATGTCCCACTGTTGAGCACAGGGAACTCTGCTCAATGTTATGTGCCAGCCTGGATGGGAGGGGAGTTTGGGGAAGAATGGATACATGTATATGTATGACTGAGTCCCTTTGCTGTTCACCTGAAACTATCACAACGTTATTAATTGGCTATACTCCAATATAAAATAAAAAGTTAAAAAATATTCTTAGATTCCAAGCTCTTGATTTACCTGACTTAAAGCATTGTTCTCACCTACCCAAACTGTAACTTCTTTTCTTTTTTGAGATCAAAGATCTTTTTAAAAAACAGGGCTAACCCGTAGGTTACTAGAAAACCAATTCTCCAAACTTCATGACTCCTTTTTTAGTGAGTTTTGCAAAGATTAATAAGAGAGTTATTAAGTAAATCATTCACCAAACCCTGAAGAGTAAATTGAAGAGCAAATATAATAGTAGACATGATAGATCAGACATCTGGAAAAAACTTTTGGGCTTCACTGGACAATATTAAGATTTTTCTGGAAAATGCCCCACCATGCTGAGATTCTTTCTTGATTTTTGTTGTTGTTCAGTTGTTAAGTTGTGTCTGACTCTTTGCAACCCCATGGACTGCAATACTCCTGGTTCCTCTGTCCTCTATGATCTCCCAGAGTTTGCTCAAATTCATATCCATTGAGTCAGCGATGGATGTGAGAGTTGGACTATAAAGAAAGCTGAGCACCGAAGAATTGATGCTTTTGAACTGTGGTGTTGGACAAGACTCTTGAGAGTCCCTTGGAGATCAAGGGACTGATCAAGGGACTGCGAGGAGATCCAACCAATCCTTCCTAAAGGAGATCAGTCCTGAGTGTTCATTGGAAGGACTGATATTGAAGCTGAAACTCTAATACTTTGACCACCTGATGTGAAGTGCTGACTCACTGGAAAAGACCCTGATGCTGGGAAAGATTGAGGGCAGGAGGAGAAGGGGATGACAGAGGATGAGATGGTTGGATAGCATCACGGACTCAATGGACATGAGATTGGGTAAACTTCAGTAGTTGGTGATGAACAGGGAGGCCTAGCGTGCTGCGGTTCATGGGGTTGCAAAGAGTTGGACACGACTGAGCGACTGAAGTGAACTGAACTGAAGTGATGCTTTCTAACCATTTCATCCTCTGCCACCTTCTTCTTCTTTTGCCTTCATTCTTTAAGAGCATCAGGATCTTTCCCAATGAGTCAGCTCTTCTCATCAGGCAAGATGCATCTTGATAACATTGTCCACTTATGCACCTGTTCTATCTCCCTCGGTCCAGGCACTCATTGTCCACACCTGCCTCCTAGGTGCTATGCTCAACTCTACTCTTCCTGTATGTATGGACATACTCTATTAGTTTCTTATTGTGAGAGAAACATGGTCAACTCTCTCTTAGAATTAATGGGTTAATGTTTCCTAAGTTACTCCTGACTCCTCACTCAGTATGCTTTAGACCTAACCTCTCAATTCCACCTATCTGTTTTGTTTTCCTCCTCTACTGATTCCCATATTTCCTGCCTATTGTTTTCAGTAGAGATACCCTGATAAGCACCTAATTTCATTTTATATTCCAAGTGCTTATCGTAGTATCTAACATATATTCTATGTGCTTAGTTGCTCAGTTGTATCTGACTTTTGTGACCCCAGGGAGAATGCCGTGGGGATTCTCCATGCAAGAATACTGGAGTAGGTTGCCATGCCCTCCTCCAGGGGATCTTTCCAACCCAGGGATCAAATCCAGATCTCCTGCTTTGCAGGCAAATTCTTTACCACCTGGGCCACCAGGGAAGCCCAACTCTACTTATATTCTGTACTCAATAACTAGTTGTTTTATTTGCTATTGATTTATGAATAATTTTATGGATCCAGAATTCCAAACATTAACTAAATAGTAACCAGCACAGAATATTCTTTAATATCTAGCTTAATTTTTTATCATGGCTCTTTTAGCTTTCTGAACTCACTTTTAATATGATGAGTCTGTTGCTCAGTCACTTCAGTCGTGTCTGATTCTTTGTGACCCCCATAGACCGTAGCCCACCAGGCTCCTCTGTCCATGGGATTTTACTGGAAACAATACTAGAGTGGGTTGCCGTTGCCTCCTCCAAGGCATCTTCCTGATCCAGAGACTGAACCCGGGTCTCCTGCATCTCCTGCATTGCAGGCGAATTCTTTTACTGCTGAGACACTAAGCAAGAACTTAATAGCTTTATACTGATTTAAAATCATTTGCAGATTCTCACTATACATCATTTCTCCATCTTAGTTTTCCAAGTCGTAGTCTTATTGTATCTGTCTGTGTATATGTGCACACATATATATTCCTGGATATATTCCAGGTCAGAATTCGTTGAGTGAGTTATTATGCAGGTGACATTTTTAAACTAAAAGAATCCCCCTTGGTTCCTCTTTGGTCAAAATCAGAGGAAATGCACAAGTATTGTCTTCTGTTGTCTTGTTTAAACCTAGGTGAGTTCATCAAAAAGTAACTGAGACTCTCTGAAGTTTTTGGGAGGAGATTTTGATTTGAAATATTGAAAGCTATAACTGTTTTTTAGGGCATAAATTTGTGAGGTTGTGTGCAGTTCTAGAGGATCTGGCTGGGAGGGGTGCCTGTCTGAAGGAGGAACCAACCTAAAGAGAAGAAGACCCAAGAGGTGAAGGGAGCTGACTTCTGATGTCATTCTTTGAATTTCTGAATCCAATGTTATTCCCAGTTCTCATTATTAATCATGGAAACAAACAATAACTACATCTACCTCTTTTCTTTATACCAATTGGAACTTTTAAATTTTATTTCAGCTTTTGTCACTTGAAACTTATAAGATATTCTTAAAATTTGGATTATAATGGGGATGAATTGTAGCATTCAAATAAATTACTTTCTCCAAAATTTATTACCTGAAATATTCACCAAGGATTCAGATTTATTCTGTAAGAAATAAATATCTCTTTTGAAAGGACTGTTTATATGTATATATATGAGTCACCCACATTTTGGAATCTCTTCTCGTATTTACAATCCTTTAGATTCCAATAAGCCCTAGAGAATTATGTCTAATGAAACTGGGGAAGGAAAAGGTATTTTCAAAATTCGTTATTATTCTCTCCTTTATCATGTTCCCAGGGTGAGTGATATAAATTACCACAGATATGTTGAGCCTAGATCAAGTCTAGCTTGCCAAATATAAATTTACGGTCAAAAATAGGCTTCTAATAGTTTTCTCAGAGTTCTTTTATAATGTGGATTAGACAGAGTGTTTACCACTTTCTTTTCATGATTTCACTGTTAAGGAAGACTTGAAGCAGTCAAATTATGGTGTCACATAAAAATTTACTCAGCAAAGTCTTCTTGTCAAAATCTTAGGCAAAGTAGTGTCTTTATGGTCTTTATGGTTTGAGTGCTACTTCCTGTTTAAGTGAAATTCCACAGACACCATGCATTTTGAGGTCCAATATTGAGACGAAACTTCAAGCTATACTTTGTTCATCTTTTCTAGGCCTCTGAGGTCTGCACAAATATTAAGCTTTTATCCTTAGAATGCTTTTTCAGACCATTGCCAGGAAGACCTGGTCTGCTATATTGCTGCAGATGGCTGTCTCTAATACACTGATAGTTATTAGAGGCTCAAATCACGGGTTCTTATATTCCCCCCCACCCCTGCCCAACTCCCCCCCGCACCTAATTTTTCCTTTTTTCCCCCCATTTGTAAAAGGCTTCTATAAGAATTACTGCACATGCACAAAAAGGCCCCATTTAGAAAATAGTTTGTGCATCCCCATTCTGTACAGTAATGGCCCATATAACTGTATTAAGTCAGCTCCTTTAATAGGCAGAGTGCCTTTTATTTTGTGAGAAATATGCCCCTGCTGAGGTTTGAACCAGGTACCCTTGGATCTAAAAGCACTTGCTTTACTCTTTAGAGAAAGTGAAATCTTCTTAAAAGGGGGTTGAGGGGAGGGAGGAGTTCTCTGACTTTGGAACCGTATTTTCAGCAATTTTATTTTTCTTTCTGAGTTGCTTTCTTGGTCTCTTCCCTCCATCCTTTGTTTTATCTGTTCTACTTCATTATTTGGCTCATGTGGGCTTTAAAAAATATGAATATGAGCCTTTGTATCTAAGATCAGCATTTAATATCTAATAATGGCAACATTGTTGACCTAAATAATCTGTAAATTCCAGGTCTCAAACTTGGATTACAGAAGCTCTAATATATTCCCACCTTGAAGGGTTCATTAGTCTAAGTTATTTAAGTCAAGTTAAAAGTAAAAATACTTTGTCCCATGGAAGAAAAATGACCATGTGATACTATGAATTGGATTCTCTTTGTTTATTGCTTCATGGTGGCCATTTTACCAACAAGACTTCTAGAACACTCTTTATAAAAATATATCATGATAATTAAAGAAAAGTTTAATCTCATGACCCCTTGTATTTCCATTATACACCAGTTAGCCAAATTCTAGTGATCTTGCTGCAATTCATGATGTAACATGCCATGATTCTTTGCAAATCTCTTCATATTCAAAAAGGTTTATAAGCCCAAGGTACTTACGAGCTTTTTTATAGGATTTCTTGTTTTATTGTGAAAACTAGATTGTGTTCCCAATGTTTAAGAGTATGAAGGAATCTCTAATAAACAGGACAGATGGAATAATAAGTTATAGTAGCACAGTAACCAAAGGGACTCTCCTCCTCTTTTGTCATAGCAGAGTTCCATTTGGACTACAGTAGCCCCAGGAACCGAGGCTTTAGATCCTTAGTTGCCACTGTTTCATCACTAAACACTTCTTAAATGTTCACAATATGCCAGGTGCTTTATGGAACACATAAAGACCAGTTCTTTCATAGGAGGGAAAAGTTTATTCAGGGATAACATTGGACACACTATAATTACTCCCACTGTAGCCATATATATATAGCAAAAAGTGTTTCTGGGTACAGAAAAGAGAATCTATCAAGGCATGTTTTCTTTTTGTTTCAGTGCCTCCCCTGATTCTTCACCCGTAACCATCTGAGGGTAAACTTTTAACAATTTAGATCTGAATTTAGTATTTCATTCAAAGTCAGAATATGAAAAACTTAGTTATTTAACAGGATCTTTGAAAGCCAGGGATCCCTGTATGGATTCTTTCTTGGACAGTGAAATTGCAATCCAGCTCTAAGTTCCAGGAATCACCTGAGGTTCAAAGTTGACCTCAGATCAGACTGAATTCAAGGAGGAGTCTTTGACCCAGAGAGCAATACCAGTTCTATACTAGAAGACATACTACACTATACTATATTGGAAGACAAAGCCTCAGAATGAGTGCTTTTTAATTACTTATAGTCTCATTAGTGTCAGACCCAGTTAACTATACAATATATATGTGATTGTCCAATAATTTTCAATAAATATTTGTGGAACAAGGGGAGTTCAATGAACTGTAGTAAGAAAATAACTAATCTCTGACCACAAAAAAATGAAATTAATATTTCCAAGCCAATTAGACACCTTGATAATTGAGAAGTGCTGGATCTGAATTTGGGTTTCCCTAACCTTACTCCTTGGAAGGAAAGTTATGACAACCTAGATAGCATATTCAAAAGCAGAGACATTACTTGGCCAACAAAGGTTCGCCTAGTCAAGGCTATGGTCTTTCCTGTGGTCATGTATGGATGTGAGAGCTGGACTGTGAAGAAGGCTGAGTGCCAAAGAATTGATGCTTTTGAACTGTGGTGTTGGAGAAGACTCTTGAGAGTCCCTTGGACTGCAAGGAGATCCAACCAGTCCATTTTGAAGGAGATCAGGCCTGGGATTTCTTTGGAAGGAATGATGCTAAAGCTGAAACTCCAGTATTTTGGCCACCTCATGTGAAGAATTGACTCATTGGAGAAGACTCTGATTCTGGGAGGGATTGAGGGCAAGAGGAGAAGGGGACGACAGAGGATGAGATGGCTGGATGGCATCACTGACTCGACGGATGTGAGTCTGAGTGACCTCTGGGGGTTGGTGATGGACAGGGAGGCTTGGCATGTTGCGATTCATGGGGTCGCAAAGAGTCGGACACGACTGAGCAACTGATCTGATCTGAACCTAGACCATCTGACCTGCCTCTTGAGAAACCTATATGCAGGTCAGGAAGCAACAATTAGAAGTGGACATGGAACAGCAGACTGGTTCCAAATAGGAAAAGGAATACGTCAAGGCTGTATATTGTCACCATGCTTATTTAACTTCTATGCAGAGTACATCATGAGAAACGCTGGACTGGAAGAAGCACAAGCTGGAATCAAGATTGCCGGGAGAAATATCAATAACCTCAGATATGCAGATGACACCAGCCTTATGGCAGAAAGTGAAGAGGAATGAAAAGCCTCTTGATGAAAGTGAAAGAGGAGAGTGAAAAAGTTGCCTTAAAGCTCAACATTCAGAAAGCTAAGATCATGGCATCTGGTCCCATCACTTCATGGCAAATAGATGGGGAAACAGTGTCAGACTTTATTTTTCTGGGCTCCAAAATCACTGCAGATGGTCATTGCAGCCATGAAATTAAAAGATGCTTACTCCTTGGAAGGAAGGTTATGACCAACCTAGATAGCATATTCAAAAGCAGAGATATTACTTTGCCAACAAAGATCCATCTAGTCAAGGCTATGATTTTTCCAGTGGTCATTTATGGATGTGACAGTTGGACTGTGAAGAAAGCTGAGCACTGAAGAATTGATGCTTTTGAACTTTGGTGTTGGAGAAGACTCTTGAGAGTCCCTTGGACTGCAAGGAGATCCAACCAGTCCATGCTAAAGGAGATCAGTCCTGGGTGTTCTTTGGAAAGAATGATGCTAAAGCTGAAACTCCAGTACTTTGGCCACCTCTTGCAAAGAGTTGACTCAGTGGAAAAGACTTTGATGCTGGGAGGGATTGGGGGCAGGAAGAGAAGGGGACGACAGAGGATGAGATGGCTGGATGGCATCACTGATTCGATGGACGTGAGTCTGTGTGAACTTAGGGAGTTGGTGATGGATAGGGAGGCCTGGCATGCTGGGATTCATGGGGTCGCAGAGTCTGACATGACTGAGTGACTGAACTGAACTGAACTGAACCTAGACTTTTATGTACATAGCATGCATGCTAAGTCACATCAGGTGTCTAACTCTTTGCAACCCAATGAACTGTAGCCCATCAGGCTCTTCTGTCCATGGGATTCTCCAGGCAAGAATACTGGAGTGGGTTGCCAAGCCCTCCTTCAGGGGATCTTCCCAACGCAGGGATCAAACCCGCATCTCTTTATGTCTCCTGCTTTAGTGAGCAGGTTCTTTGATTCTGGTGCCACCTGGGAAGTTTTTCTTTCAGGGTCAATATTAGGCATTTTTAAAGTTTTCCTGGCCATAAGAATGTTCCACTAAACTCTTTACAAAAATTTTCTCCTTTCTCAATTATTTTCTGCAAAACAGTTTTATTTTAAGGAGCTCGCAATTTCAGTAATACAGATAAAGGGCTTCAGTGGTTTGTTCTGCTAATTGAGAGAGTGAAGATAAAAAGGTTTATTAGTTCCTTCCCAGCATCACCAACTCAATGGACATGAATTTGAACAAACTTGGAGAAATAGTGGAGGACAGAAGAACCTGGCATGTTGCAGTCTATGGGGTTGCAAGGAGTCAGACACAACTTAGCTACCGAACAACAAAGTTCCTTTCTTATTCTATATCTCTGGGTCAAGAATAGGAAGGCTTTGAATGCTTAAAAATGAGATAACAAAAGTATCACTGAAATAATGCAAAAGTACAGAAAGGGAACATTAAATTTTAGACTTCTTGTTTCTGCATGAAAAAGTAAATGTAGAAGTTGTGTACAGTTATTTCAAACAATCATGAGCACAATCTCCAGCTGAGAATTTTGGTCATTTTCATATAATTGTATTTTCTTGTTCAGTAGCTTAGAACACATGTCTCTCCAGGCCTCTCCAAATTCAACTCAGTGTAGTCAATACCTTTTATTTCCACTTTCAATTCTTTCTTAAAGGAGCATAATTATCAACAAAAAATGTTTTGTAGAAAGATAAGGAGAGATCAAATTGCAGTATAAAGTCTTCTGAAGGATTACCATTACCTTCCACTGTATCTTCTTTTAATTAATTGCCTTGCTTTCTCCTGCAGTTGGGCTTCCCTGGTGGCTCAGAGGTTAAAGCGTCTGCCTGCAATGCGGGAGACCTGGGTTCGATCCCTGGGTCGGGAAGATCCCCTGGAGAAGGCAATGGCAACCCACTCCAGTATATCTTGCCTGGAGAATCCCGTGGGCGGAGGAGCCTGGTGGGCTACGGTCCATGGGGTCGCAAAGAGTCGGACACGACTGAGCGACTTTACTTTCACTTCCACCTTCTCCTGCAGATAAGTAGCATTTTGAAAGAGGGAGACTCCATGGGGTGCAACCAGAACAAAATTCTCTCTCCTCTCCCTGCTCCCTCCATTCTCTGCCACCCTTACCTTAATCATTCAAACCACTTCTTCAGACTTGTTTTCTCTGCTACTTACACGAAATCTCAAGCAAGTGTCATAACTTTTTCTGGACATTTTTAGATAATAAGTCCCACAGTCAATTTTGGTAGAAACAAGTTCTCATAGATATGAAAATATCCCACCCAGGGAAATACTGAAAATCTGCTGTATTTCACATAAAATCAAAATTTATCCTCCTTTTTCAGCCTAGAAGTGCTTTAGGCACATCACGCAAAGGAGAGTAAGAGCATGATTGACTTCATATTTGTTCCTTATCCTTGCTGTCCAATTGTAGTCAGTCCTTCTCCTTACATCTAACTCTTGGCAGCCACAGATCTGTCCTCTTTATGTGTGCTTGCATGCTCAGTTGCTCAGTTGTGTCTGACTCTTTGCGTCTGACTCTATTGACTGTAGCCCTCCAGGCTCCCCTGTCCATGGGATTCTCTAGACAAGAATACTGGAGTAGGTTCCCATTTCCTCCTCCACGGGATCTTCCTGACCCAGGGATCAAACCCACATGTCCTGAGTCTCCTGAATTGGCAGGCAGATGCTTTTACCACCACCAGAGAAGCCCACTCTTTTTCCCTATAGTTTTGCTTTTTTCAGAAAGTTGTTGTGGGAAATACACTTTTAGTATGACGTTCACTTCTGGTCCATAGAAACTCCCATGATTATGCTACATTGTATGGGTGAGCGAAATACAATCACACAAGCCCTTTAAAAGCAGAAAACTTTTGACAGCTGGTAACAGAAAAGGAAATCAGAGCAGGAGGGAGATTCAAGGTGAGGTTTCTGGCTTGCTGACAAAGGCAGTCAGTGGAAAGGACCTAATAGTGAACTCTAGGAAGTGAGAGCAATTCCCAGCTAACAGGCAGCAGGGAAACTAGCACCAGAATCCTTCAATCATAAGGAACTAAATTCTGCCAACACCTGAATGAACTTGGATTCTGCTTTTTTTCCCAGAACCTCTGGATAAGTGTCCAGCCCAGATGACACTTTAATTTTCTTTTTGAAAGATCCTAAGCCATGAACTCAACTGAGTTTCCCCCAGACTTCTGACATACAGAAATATGAGCTAATAAATGGACATTGTTTTAAGCTGCTGAATTTCTGATTTGTTCTGCAGCAACAGAAGACAACTACAGACATGTCAGTGAAATTATAGAATATGTTACTTTTGAGGACTCACTTATTTCTTTCAACATAATGCATTGGAAATTCATTCATATTGTGATATGGATCACTGAGTAATATTCCAGTGAACAAATGTACAATTTGTTTATCCATTCACCACTTGAAAGACATTTGTGTTGTTTTTAGTTTTGGAAGGGAGAGAAAGGCTACTCTAATCATTAGCATACATGTTTTAGGTAAAAATAAGTTTTCATTTATTTGCATAGAAGTCTAGAAGTCGGATTCACATTACATAGTAAGTAAATGTTAAAATTGGTAAGACACTGCCAAACTGTTTTCTAAAGTGGTTGTACCATTTTGCATTTGCACCAGCAATATGTGGGAGTCCCAGTAGGCATTGTCATTCTTATTTATTCTAGCCATGTGAATAGGTGTATAGCAGTCTATCACTATTTAATTTTATTTTAAATACATTTATGACAAACTCTAGAGGCTCTGCACAAATGATCATTTTTATAGAATTGTGATATAACATATAAGCGTATTTTCATTTCTTTATTTGAAAATCACATTTTGAAAATATAGCTTGGATTAAGGCCTTCACATTTTTTAGATACTAAGAGTTTTCTACTGAGATGTTAAGAAAGCAGATCTAGGCTGAGATTCACTCATTTATTCAATGTTTACTGATCCAGCTACTGGATGTGTACCAGGAATGATGCTGGATTCCAGGGATAATATGTGTGTAACATGTGGCCCTACCCTCAGGAAATTCATCCACTCTGAGGAAACATATATGATGTGTACTTGTAATGTAATCAGTCCCATCACTTCATGGCAAATAGATGGGGAAATAATGGAAAGAGTGACAGATGATGTTCTTGGGCTCCAAAATCACTGTGGACGGTGACTGCAGCCATGAAATTAAGACGCTTGCTGCCTGGAAGAAAGCAATGAGAAACCTAGACAGTGTATTAAAAAGCAGAGATATTACCTTGCCAACAAATGTCCATCTAGTCAAAGCTATGGTTTTTCCAGTAGTCATGTATGGATGTGAGAGCTAGACAATAAAAAAGGCTCAGTGCCAAAGAATTGATGCCTTTGAACTGTGGTGTTGGAGAATACTCCTGAGAGTCCCTTGGACTGCAAGAAGATCCAACCAGTCCATCGTAAAGGAAATCAGTACTGAATATTCATTGGAAGGCCTGATGCTGAAGCTCGAATACTTTGGCTACCTGATGCAAAGAGCTGACCACTAGAAAAGACCCCGATCCTGGGAAATATTGAAAGCAGGAGAAGAGGATGACAGAGGGCAAAATGGTTGGATGGCATCACCGACCCAATGGACATGGATCTGAGCAAGCTCCAGGAGATGATGAAGGACAGGGGAGCCTGGTGTGCTGCAGTCCATGTGGTCACAAAAAGTCAGACATGACTGAGCGACTGACAACAAATATAATCTGGCAGTGGTCATGATGAAGGTATATGAACAGGAATATGAGGTTACAGGTGAGGGAGCAATGAATTCTGCTTGAGGGAGCAGGCTAGTGAGGTGATGGGCTATGTATGACTCTAGGTATGCAATGCCTGAGAAAGACTTACTATCAGATCAGATCAGATCAGATCAGTCGCTCAGTCGTATCCGACTCTTTGCGACCCCATGAACCACAGCACACCAGGCCTCCCTGTCCATCACCAGCTCCCGGAGGTTGCTCAGACTCACACCCATCAAGTCAGTGATGCCATCCAGCCATCTCATCTTCTGTCGTCCCCTTCTCCTCCTGCCCTCAATCCCTCCCAGCATCAGAGTCTTCTCCAATGAGTCAACTCTTCGCATGAGGTGGAGTTTCAGCTTTAGCATCATTCCTTCTAAAGAAATTCCAGGATTGATCTCCTTCAGAATGGACTGGTTGGATCTTCTTGCAGTCCAAGGGACTCTCAAGAGTCTTCTCCAACACCGCAGTTCAAAAGCATCAATTCTTCGGCGCTCAGCCCTCTTCACAGTCCAGCTCTCACATCCATACATGACCACAGGAAAGACCATAGCCTTGACTAGGCGAACCTTTGTTGGTAAAGTAATGTCTCTGCTTTTGAATATGCTATCTAGGTTGGTCATAACTTTCCTTCCAAGGAGTAAGTGTCTTTTAATTTCATGGCTGCAGTCACCATCTATTAATAGTGAAGATTCATCATAGAATGGACTACTGGTGTATAATTGGAGTCATTTTGAATAACCTAATGACAGATGTTTTCTCTCAAATTCTTTGAGACTTTTGAAATCCTTCCCAAATCGCCGTGCTGTATATATAATTAAGGATAATATATGACATGATTTTGTAGATTCCTAATAGGAAAAGTTCTTATTTTCACAGATGTGTTTTCTTGGTAGAAGCACAAAACTGGGTAAAACAAACATGGTTTGGATTTTTTTTTTTTTTAGAAGCACCAATAAACACAGTAAATTGGATTTCTTGGCAAAATCTTTCTCACTTCGATGTTGCCTTTGTTTTGAAGTTAGTCAATCATTTTTGCAGCACAAATACTTGTGTGTATGTATGTATGTTTGTGTGTGTGTATCAGTTAAATATAGTTGGAAATCATTAAAAATATTAGAACTAAGTCATCATGTGAGGAAATAAAAATGCTTGTAAGTAGCTACTTCTGCTAACACTGGGATTTTTAAGTCTCACATTCAAGAACAAATTACCTGTATTCTAATATGAATAGTACAGCATGAGTTAAAGGCAACTAAAAGGGCGTTTGTAATTCTGTCTTTCTAGTACACCCAGTATTTACCATACTCAGAGCCAGAGCAAAATGTGGCAGGTCTCTATGTGTGAGAATAATTGTGAATAAACAAAATTGTGCCAAACAGATTAGGACTGACATATAATTGACTAAATAGGGCGTTAATCATCCAGTCGTTGTTGTAAGAACATTCTCACACACAGAGCCCGAGTTCTAAATCAAGTATTTGGACATTGTGAGTTTTATTTGACTTTAAATTTCAGAAGAGTTTTCACTGAAGTAACATTTACTTTCGATGTGTGTAATCTGGGCTCAGCAGGTTGTAATGTTATAGCCTTTGATGTTCACCAAGTTTGTTTATGAACTGTGTTAGAGATGGCAATCCAATATCTTCCACAAAAATTCAGAGACAAACACAGGACATCTTTTTTCTGTCCTATTCATAAGAGTGTCCTTACTGCCAGAATGTAACCAAAGATCTGTTAGAAATGTAAAGGAGATTGCATCTGTGCACCAAAGAGAATGTGATTGGTATACCAATTGCAAAAGACAGTGAATTTTAGGTGATTTCAGAATGAACCACAATGAGTGTGACATCCTGGAGTATTTTCAAAGCTGACTGAGGCTATGCATAAGCACCCAGTCTATAGGCTGTGAGTGATTTATACACACCAATGTATTTTCAGAATATTAAGTGTATTTTCTTTTGTTTGTTTTTGGCTTTTTGCAACGTTACAGCTTGAGCTAGGTTTTGTGAGAGCTACAGAAACATCATATTGCAATTTTTGAGAGCTCTGCTTTTGATGGCTTGCAATAAACCACACAGGATATTCCCATTGGGGGAAAAGAAGTTGTAAACTGTCACGAATATTACCATTTACATGATTTGGAGCTTGGGGATCTCTTGTTTAGATTTTTAACTCCAGCTAATCGCAGATTTTTTTTTTTTCTGTTTTGAAAACAATGATTTGAATGTAAACCAATGCAAAGAGGCCCAATAAAGGAATGTCAACAAACTAATTGATTTCTATAAAAAACGGAAAGAAATTTCACATGCTCTGATTTTTCTGTTTTTGAGGATGGCTCCAGAATATACACTTCATTTGCAGAATCACTCAAAACAAATTCTACTGACAAACATAGAGTTTATCTCTGTCTTTGTCTAAAGATGACATCCAGCCAGGTAGCACTGTGAAAATATATTAACAATCACCCAAAAGAGGTAATTAGGAAATGTCAGATGAAAACACTAAAAAGAAAAAAAATATTCAAAAGTCACAAACCTCTACTACTGATAAGAATAGGATTTTCATAAAACTATTAATTTAGGATGTTAAATGGTAGACTTATCATCTCTGTGTGTTCAAAGCAGACAGGATAATGGTGGGTCTCAAGATTTTTCAATGTATTTTTCCCTTCTTATAAAGACATTCTTCCTGATTTCTCTACAAATGCAGCCATCTTGTCAGAATCATTTTCAAAGTGAAATGTATACCTCAAGATTAATCAATCAGATGAAGAATCCATTTGGTCAGCTTTTAAATGTAACCTGTCTATAAATAGATTTCTATGTATTTTTATTAACAAAAGTAGAAATGTATATTATGAACACTAAAAAATTATTGTACATATCATTTATTTAGTTTTACAAATAGGCTACTTTATATGTTTAAATAAAATGTAAGCTACCATTGTTGAGTGGGAAACCTTTAACTGTTTATTAATTTAACAAATATAACAAATATTTATCAAGGATCAAAAGCCAATTCCCCTCTCACTGCGGCTCTTCCATTTGCAGTTACCATCACGTCTCCCTGAATCAGAGAGCTAGGCTCTGAATAGATCTCTCTGCTTCTGCCCTTGTTTTCGTTTTTAAACTGTTTATTTTATTTATCTATTTTTAGTTGTGCTGCACTACTTGTGGGATCGTATTTCCCCAAACAGACATTAAACTCGTGCTCCCTGCATTGGAAGTGCAGAGCCTTCACCACTGGACCGCAAGGGAAGCCCCTGCCCATGTTTTCTTCTTGTTAAAAGAGCAGCCAGAATGATTCTGTTAAAGTATGAATCATCTTGTGACTCTTACCTGTGCGGAATTTCCCAGTTATTCCCCATTTCACTAAGAGTAAAATCTGAAATTCTTTTACTGGCCTCAAAGGCCCTAAATGGTCTGCTCCCATTCTCTGCCCTTACTTTTCCTCTCTGACTGCATCTTCCACCTCTTGCTTATGACCTTCCAAAGCTTTAGCAAATTGAGATATTCCTAGAGCTTTAGGTGTACTCCAGCCTCAGGACATTTGCATTTGCTGTTTCCTCTAACTGGAGCAACTTCCCCTGGCTACCTGCAAGACTCACTTTCTTGAGATTTTGACTCAAATGTCGCCATCTCATTGAGAATTTCCTTGCCTATTTTAAGATTCCTACACTTCCCCACTCCCAGTACAAATGCATACATTTTTGTTTTTAAAGTTATTTATTTGGGCTGTACTGGGTCTTGGGTCTTCCTTGTGGCACACAGGCTCTGTGTGTTATGTGGGATCTAGTTCCCTGACCAGGGACTAAACCTGAGTCCACTGCATTGGGAGCACGGAGTCTTGTCCACTGGACCACCAGGGAGGTCCCCCGAATGCACAGAGCTTGTCTGTCTTGCTTTGCTTGATTTTTTCTCCTTCCTTAACTCTTACCACTATGTACTGAACTACATATTTTACTTACTATTATGCACAATTTCTCCCGCTAGAATCTAAATTCCATGAGGGCAGTGAGTTTTGTCATTTTTTTTGACTTGGTCTCTAACATCCGGCACAATGCCTGACACAAAGCATACTGTTGTGGGGAGGTACTGCTGTAAGGGCGGGGATCCAGGTGCTATAAGTAGACAAGCTCCACTCACCACATGACCTTCCTATGGAAGAAAGTAGTTAACGAACAAGCCAGCAGGCAAGTATGATAGCATTAGATCAGAGATAATGCTGTGAAGTATAACATGTCGAGGAAACATGATAAAGTGACCAGTGGTCCTGGGTGGTGGGTACTTACAGTTGGGTGGCAAGAAAAGACATTTCTGAAAGTAGCATTTGAGCTGAAGCCTGATTCACAGGAAGTAGTACAAAGATAGCTGTGTCAAAGGTTAAATGGTCTAACATCAGAGGGAACAGAATTTTATATTTAATAACATTTATTATTAATTAGTAAAGCTTTATTTCTCAAATGTGACTAGGTGTTCTTTTTTTAATTTTTTAAAGACTTTTTATTTTAAAAATTTAAAAAATTTTTTGGCGGGGGCTGGGTCTTTATTTCAGCTCAAGGGCTCTTCCTTGCCATGCACAGTTTTCTCTAGTTGAGGCTCATTGGCTGGGGTTTCCAGAAGATCCCCTGGAGGAGGGCATGGCAGTCCACTCCAATATTCTTGCCTGGAGAATCCCATGGACAAAGGAGCCTGGCAGGCTACAGTCCATGAAGTCACAAAGAAGTTGGACATGACTGAGCAACAGAGCACACACCAGTATATAAACTCTGTGAAATTAGAGGTTTTTGTTTCTCTTGTTCCTCAACATGTCTCCAGAGCCCAAAAACTAAATTTTAAGTCTTTCTGGAATATACTAGGTAGATAATAAGTTTAATTAAATTAATGAAAATAGGAACAATTGAAACCTTTTAACCTATCAGTTCAGTTGCTCAGTCGTGTCTGACTCTTGGCGACCCCATGAATCGCAGCATGCCAGACCTGTCTGTCCATCACCAACTCCCGGAGTTTATCCAAACTCATGTCCATCAATTCGGTGATGCTATTCAGCCATCTCATCCTCTGTCTTCCCCTTTTCCTCCTGCCCCCAATCCCTCACAGCATCAGAGTCTTTTCCAGTGAGTCAACTCTTCCCATGAGGTGGGCAAAATACTGGAGTTTCAGCTTTAGCATCAGTCCTTCCAATGAACACCCAGGACTGATCTCCTTTAGGATGGACTGGTTGGACTTCCTTGCAGTCCAAGGGACTCTCGAGTCTTTTACAACACCACAGTTCAAAAGCATCAGTTCTTTGGTGCTCAACTTTCTTCACAGTCCAACTCTCACATCCATACATGACCACAAGAAAAACCATAGCTTTGACTAGACGGACCTTTGTCAGCAAAGTAATGTCTCTGCTTTTTAATATGCTATCTAGGTTGGTCATAACTTTCCTTCCAAGGAGTTAACATCTTTTAATTTCATGGCTGCAATCACCATCTGCAGTGATTTTGGAGCCCAAAAAATGAAGTCAGACACTGTTTCCCCGGTTTCCCCATCTATTTCCCATGAAGTGATGGGACCGGATGCCATGATCTTAGTTTTCTGAATGTTGAACTTTAGGCCAACTTTTTCACTCTCCTCTTTCACTTTCATCAAGAGGCTTTTTAGTTCCTCTTCACTTTCTGCCATAAGGGTAGTGTCATCTGCATATCTGAGGTTATTGCTATTTCTCCCAGCAATCTTGATTCCAGCTTGTGCTTCTTCCAGCCCAGCGTTTCTCATGATGTACTCTGTGTATAAGTTTAATCTATAACCCCTATTATTTCCAGAAAAAATGGAGACTATAAGGAAGACATGGCTGGAGCATGGTAAAGCTGCTGCTGCTGCTGAGTCACTTCAGTCATGTCCGACTCTGTGCAATCCCATAGACAGCAGCCCACCAGGCTCCCCCGTCCCTGGGATTCTCCAGGCAAGAACACTGGAGTGGGTTGCCATTTCCTTCTCCAATGCATGAAAGTGAAAAGTGAAAGTGAAGTCGCTCAGTCGTGTCCGACCCTCAGGGACCCCATGGACTGCAGCCTTCCAGGCTCCTCCATCCATGGGATTTTCCAGGCAAGAGTACTGGAGTGGGGTGCCATTGCCTTCTCTGCATGATAAAGCAGAGGAGTTGTTATAAAAGATTGGAGGGTAAGAGTAAGTCATGCAGAATTTTCAGGTCATGGTAAGGAATTTGAATTTTATTCTAAGTTCAAAATGAAGTGACCATATGTCAGGGAGTGCTTATGATGATGTGATGATGTGCTTATTTGCTCAGTCGTGTCTGACTCTTGGGACCCCATAGATGTAGCCTGCCAGGCTCCTCTGTCCATGGGATTCTCCAGGCAAGAATACTGAAGTGGATTGCCGTTTCCTTCTCTAGGGGATCTTCCTGACCCAGGAATCCAACGGAGGTCTCCTGCACTGCAGGCAGACTCTTCACTGACTGAGCTATGAGGGAAGCCCCAGATAATAAGTTTAATTAAATTAATGAAAATAAGAACAACTGAAACCTTTTTACCTATTTATATGAAATTGGAAAGCGTATGTTGAAGTAGCCTGTCAGAGAGATCTGGACTAAAAATAAAGAGGAATTGACAGCTGTGAGATATTTCATAAATCAATGGGGCCCACTCACTGACAAAAGACAGAGAATTACAGTGAAATCAAAGGAGAATACATCAAAGATGATTCATTCTGTCATGATCAGTGAATGAGTCAAAAATAATTTTTACAAAGATTCCAGTAGCTAGATTACATAGTTAATGTGAGATAATAGTAATTAGCAAAGGTTGCTCTATGGTTGGGAATAGTTCTTTGTACAAATTTGTTTTTTTTTTTTCTTGTTACCGTGGCATATTTTTGCAATATTATTGTTGTTGTCATTATTGTGCCTTTATTTGCAATGGTGGGCCCATAATGAGGTGTGAACTGCTCCCCTGGAGTAGATTAGACACTTTTGGAAAGTTTGTATTATATCTTTGGAGCCATGAGGGTGCTGTTGAGTAAACTGCTACTCCCCCACACCCACCTCATTTCTGCACATAAGAAATGTATCTCATGATACTCTAGCCTTAAAGAAAAATGTTAATGAATCTTTCAACTGTATTTATTTTTCTTAGGTCCTTCAGATTAGAATATATTTCTAGCTATCACATTTCCCTACCTCTTTATCTTCAACAGTTTTCTTGGAGAATTGACCTAGGTAACTCAAAACCACTTTTTTACTCTTAAAATTTATTAAAGACCCCAAAGAACTTTTGTTTATTATCTGTCAGCATGCACTGTTTTAGAAATAGAAACTTTGTACTTACAAGAGAATGAGCTTAAAAAATTAAGTAATATTGCTGTGAAACTATTGTTATGAAATCAGTTTTGACTTTGAGGACTCCTTTAAAGGGTGGCAGGGACCCCAAGGTGCCCGGATCATACTTGGAGAACCACTAGTAGATAAAATAACAAGCATTTATAGAGACGTATTGATCTGTCATTTGCCTCTTGTCTGACTTAGTATTTTCATAACTAAAAATATTTGCCCTTCTTTCCTTATAGGGCTGGTACCAGGATCAGGTATAATAATGAAAATAAAATTTTTTCCACAAGCATAAGTTTGTATTTGCCTGTAAAAAACAAAGTTTAGAGCTATCATTAATAACTCTGATTAAAAACTTTGGTTTGGAAGAATCTGAATATTTTCATTTATTTCTGAATTTTCTGCATTCTAGCTTTGTAACTGATGGATGGTAATTTTTATTAAATCACATTTAGGACTATTTTGTCCAGCTCAAAACATGAAGTAGTTTGGCATATTGATCAGCAAAATATATGAGTTTTTGCTCATAGTGCTGTAGCTTATGCTTTATTCTCAAACTCAAGTTATATATTATAGCAAAAATATCAGCTTATGAGTTAAAAAAGTATAGGATGGCAGAGTTAATGCCAAATATACAGTTAAGAGTACCATCAATTTAACTGAATATTCTTTAAAAAAAAGTTTGAGGGCAAAAGTTACCAATACTACTAAGAGTTATAATATCTAAAAATTTCATGGTGTTTCTAATTTACAACGCTGTCTTCACATTCACTGGAGAAGGCAATGGCATCCCACTCCAGTACTCTTGCCTGGGAAATCCCATGGATGGAGGAGCCTGGAAGGCTGCAGTCCATGGGGTTGCTGAGGGTCAGACACAACTGAGCGACTTCACTTTCACTTTCTCTTTCATGCATTGGAGAAGGAAATGGCAACCCACTCCAGTGTTCTTGCCTGGAGAATCCCAGGGACGGGGGAGCCTGGTGGGCTGCCATCTATGGGGTCGTACAGAGTTGGACATGACTGAAATGACTTAGCAGCTTCACATTCACAGTCTTTTTGTCTCCACAGTAATTCTATGAGATTACAAATTATTTTCTGTATCTTCACTTTATAGCAGGAAAAAAATGAGACTTTGAGAGTTTATTAGTTTTCTATGGCTGCTGTAACAAATTACCACAGACATAGTGACTTAAAACAACACAAATTTATTATTTTATAGTTCTGTAGTTCAGAAGTTCATTGCCATTGGCTAGAATCAAGGTGTCAGCAGAGCTGCATTCTTTCCTGGAGGCTTTAGAGGGAAATCCATCTCCTTGCCTTTCTCAGCTCCTAGAGACCACACACATTCTTTATCTCATGACCTTTCCTTCCATCTTCAAAACCAGTAATATCAACTGAGTCCTTTTCATACTGCCATCTCTCTGGGTCTATTTTCTGATTCACTCTTCTACTTTTAAAGACCCTTGTAATTATATTGCCTCCACCTGGATAATCCAGGATAATCTTCCTATTTTAAGGTCATCTGATTAGCAAGCAATTTCACTTACAATCTTAATTCTCCTGTGCCATGTATCCTAATATATTCATAAATTCTAAGGGTTATGACATAGACATCTTTGAGGGAGAAGGGCATTATTCTGCTTACCCCAGGAGGACAAGCATGTTTACCAAGCTAAGAAAGTCTGAGGTTCAGACTTAGATCTGGTCCTCTGATTCTTTTATCCTTTCAAGGCAAATTTTCTTTGCTCTGGAAAATCTTACCATGGGATGAAGGACCAGTAATACAAGGACCAGTAATACTGCTGGAGAAGAGCTGGAAGTGGAGAGATTTAACTCATGAACACTTGAGCCTATCATGAGGGATCTGTGGCCTTGAAGGAGAGGTAGTAGGCTAGAGGATGAGTTGTTCAATTCCATCTATTTTCTTCTTCCTATGCCTAACACTTTTGCCTTTATTAATCTGTGCTCTTCATCTTCCCTTTATTTTCTTAAATCATCATGACATGGAGATGACATTTAACTTAAATGTTAGGTTAAATTTTTATTTTTAAATGCATTATTATAATACCTTTTAGTAGAATTTGTTTATTTTTGTTTATTTTGTTTGTTAGTAGAATTTGTTCACTGCTGGAGAAGGCAATGGCAGCCCACTCCAGTACTATTGCCTGGAAAATCCCATGGACGGAGGAGCCTGGTAGGCTGCAGTCCATGATGTCGCTAAGAGTCAGACATGACTGAGCAACTTCACTTTCGCTTTTCACTTTCATGCATTGGAGAAGGAAATGGCAACCCACTCCAGTGTTCTTGCCTGGAAATCCCAGGGACGGGGGAGCCTGGTGGGCTGCCATCTATGGGGTTGCACAGAGTCGAACAGGACCGAAGTGACTTAGCAGCAGCAGCAGCAGAATTTGTTTATAGGGCTTCCTAAGTGGCTCAGTGTTAAAGAATTTGCCTGCCAATGAAGGAGACACAAGAGACTCAAATCTGATCCCTGTGGAGGAAATGGCAACCTACTCCAATATTCTTGCCTGGAAAATCCCACAGACCAAGGAGCCTGGCGGGCTACAAACCATAGGGTCCAAAAGAGGTGGACATGACCACGCATCTGTGTTCACAAAGAGACAACCACCTGTTGTCGATTTATATGTCCTTATTTTTTTAAGCTAAAAAAATCACAACAAATTGTGTTCTATTTCTGTAACCCAATGTTTATGTTAGACACATTAAACTTTTAAAAAATTTTTATTTATTTTTTAATTGAAGGATAATTGCTTTACAGAATTTTGTTGTTTTCTGTCAAATCTCAACTTGAGGTACACATGTGTAACCATAGGTATACATATATCCCCTCCCTCTTGAGGTGTGTAAAGTGATTTTTACTTCTGTTAGGCAATAATTTCTGTTAGGAAAAACTGTACCTATTTACTTATTTTCCCCTTAAATTATTACAACCATATTATCTTAGAAATAGAACCCATTAAGCTAAATTATTTAGCATGAATCTACTTAGCTAATTAATTATATAGTTAGTTACATCCTTGGGGACACAGGATACATAAATTTTGATAAGGATAAAAGAGATGTGAAAAGGGAGAAGAGAGAGGGTCCTAACGAGAGTAAGGGTTCTGAAGAGGAAAGATAAGTATTTTTGCTAGTGGATAATTTGGGGAAATTGCTTGATCCATTTATGCCATGGTTTCCTCATCTACAAAATGGGGATTATGACAGTATCTTATTTTAGGTGTTGTGAAAAATAATGAGCTAATATATGTAAAGTACTTGCGCTTCCCTGGTGGCTCAGATGCAGGAGACATGGGTTCAGTCCCTGGGTTGGGAAGATCCCCTGGAAAAAGGAATGGCCACCCACTGCAGTGTTCTTGCCTGGAGAATTCCATGGACAGAGGAGCCTGGCAGGCTACAGTCCATGGGGTCACAAAAAGTTGGATATGACTGAGTGACTAACATTTTCACACTTTCACAAAGCACTTGCATTTTGCTTAAAGTTTTATATGTATTAAATTTACTTATTTTAATATGTGCAGCTATTATAATTTTTATTGTTATTTTTATTAGAGAGATAATCCTAGAAGAAGGATAAGGGAATGAAAACATTTGGGGAAAAAAAAAAAAAACTATGCCTAATTCACAATTTTCTTTATAGTTGAGTCTGTTTAGCTATTTAGAGTCTTGAGATTTCTCTCTCTCTAACATGAGAGAAATTCCTTCTAAATGCTTCCTACTTTTTGTAAAGGAATATGCCTATTAATATACAGATGTCTATCCACCATAAAGTATAAAAGCTTCCACCTGACCCTAGTTGTTCTGTAATCATTGTTCTTTTCTCCTTCTAACTTTTGATGCCAAATAGTTCCATCCAGATAGTGACTGTTTCTGTCTTTGTGTCCTCATCACATACTTTTCTCATTCCCCTACAGTCTAGCTTGACCTGCTACTACGTGAATATTAGTCCTTTTAGCACCATCAAACCCTTCACAAAATGTACTAAATTCAGAAATAATGGCAGAATAGAGGAATCCATAAGAATTAGGACCTACTGCTTCTGCTGCTAAGTCGCTTCAGTCGTGTCCGACTCTGTGTGACCCCATAGAGGGCAGCCCATCAGGCTCCCCCGTCCCTGGGATTCTCCAGGCAAGAACACTGGAGTGGGTTGCCATTTCCTTCTCCAATGCATGAAAGTGAAAAGTGAAAGTGAAGTCGCTCAGTCGTGTTGACTCTTAGCGACCCCATGGACTGTAGCCTACCAGGCTCCTCCATCATGGGATTTTCCAGGCAAGAGTACTGGAGTGGGGTGCCATTTCCTTCTCTAAATTAGGACCTAGGTTGGTTCTAATTCTTTTGGTCCTAATTCTTTTTCCTAAGAAAAAGATCCAATAGATTGGACCTTTCCAGGTTACTTAATACAACTAGACATCAATTATCTTATCTCTAAAATGGAAATAATCAAGGACAAAGATTACTCAAATAGTATCTGTTACATAGTCTCTGTCAGTCAATGATTTTTATGGTATAGGTCATTTTATGTGTATTTTAATACAAGTATACTGCAAAAAGTGTGAGAAAAATATTAGTTTCATTTTATACACCAAATTTGGAAAATAATCTAAAGTTGTATTATTTTTGAAGGTGGAGTTAATAATTATATTCGTGCTATTGTGATGTAACAGCAACACTTTCATACAAACTGAAAGACAAAATAGACAGCATCATTGGTCATGCTCTACACATATCAGAACTTTTCTGAGTAATTTTGGTAATGATTGTAGTAATAACTTTTGAATTATCAATATTAAAATTTATTTTTAATACTATAACAGTGTTGCTCAGATCAGATCAGATCAGTGGCTCAGTCATGTCCGACTCTTTGCAACCCCATGAATCGCAGCACGCCAAGCCTCCCTGTCCATCACCAACTCCCAGAGTTCACCCAGACTCACGTCCATTGAGTCAGTGATGCCATCCAGCCATCTCATCCTCTGTCATCCCCTTTTCCTCCTGCCCTCAATCCCTCCCAGAATCAGAGTCTTTTCCAATGAGTCAACTCTTTGCATGAGGTGGCCAAAGTACTGGAGTTTCAGCTTTAGCATCATTCCTTCCAAAGAAATCCCAGGGCTGATCTCTTCAGAATGGACTGGTTGGATCTCCTTGCAGTCCAAGGGACTCTCAAGAGTCTTCTCCAACACCACAGTTCAAAAGCATCAATTCTTTGGCACTCAGCCTTCTTCACAGTCCAACTCTCACATCCATACATGACCACAGGAAAAACCATAGCCTTGACTAGATGAACCTTTGTTGGCAAAGTAATGTCTCTGCTTTTGAATATGCTATCTAGGTTGGTCATAACTTTCCTTCCAAGGAGTAAGCATCTTTAATTTCATGGCTTCAGTCATCGTCTGCAGTGATTTTGGAGCCCAGAAAAATAAAGTCTGACACTGTTTCCACATCTATTTCCCATGAAGTGATGGGATCAGATGCCATGATCTTCGTCTTCTGAATGTTGAGCTTTAAGCCAACTTTTTCACTCTCCACTTTCACTTTCACCAAGAGGCTTTTGAGTTCCTCTTCACTTTCTGCCATAAGGGTGGTGTCATCTGCATATCTGAGGTTATTGATATTTCTCCTGGCAATTTTGATTCCAGCTTGTGTTTTTTCCAGTACAGCGTTTCTCATGATGTACTATGCATATAAGTTAAATAAGCAAGGTGACAATATACAGCCTTGACGAACTCCTTTTCCTATTTGGAACCAGTCTGTTGTTTCAGGTCCAGTTCTAACTATTGCTTCCTGACCTGCATACAGATTTCTCAAGAAGCAGATCAGGTGGTCTGATATTCCCATCTCTTTCAGAATTTTCCACAGTTTATTGTGATCTACACAGTCAAAGGCTTTGGCATAGTCAATAAAGCAGAAATAGATGTTTTTCTGGAACTCTCTTGCTTTTTCCATGATCCAGCAGATGTTGGCAATTTGATCTCTGGTTCCTCTGCCTTTTCTAAAACCAGCTTGAACATCAGGAAGTTCACAGTTCACATATTGCTAAAGCCTGGCTTGGAGAATTTTGAGCATTACTTTACTAGCGTGTGAGATGAGTACAATTGTGTGGTAGTTTGAGAATTCTTTGGCATTGCCTTTCTTTGGGATTGGAGTGAAATCTGACCAAGTTCTCCTTAAACTGTGATAACACTCTTGCTGAAAATATGAAAAACTTTGGAAAGATATTTAAATGTGATAAAAATACCTTGAAAAAGATCTAGACGTTCGAAAATATCCTGTCCTATTAATTTAGAAAAGGATACTTGGAATAGTTTTAGAAAAAGTGTTGAGGAAAATAAAGTACTTTAAATTTTGTTCTTGAAATATAGTTAATTTACAATGTTAAGTTGGTTTCAGGGGTACAGTAGAGTGATTCAGTTATACATATGTATATATTTTTACATTTTATTCTGTTATAAATTATAATAAGATATTGAGTATATTCCCAGTCCTATACAGTATGTCCTTGTTGGTTATTTATATTATATCATATATAGCAGTATGTATGTGTTAATCCTAAACTTGCAATTTATCCCTCTCCCACTTTCCCCTTTGATAACCGTAAGTTGTTTTCTAAGTCTGTGGGCTTATTTCTGCTTTGTAAATAAGTTCATTTCTATCATTTTTTAAGATTCTACAAAAGTTGTATCATTTGACATTTGTCCTTCTCTTTCATTTAGTATGATAATCTCTAGGTCTGTTCATGTTGCTGCAAATGGCATTATTTTATTCTTTGTTATGGCAGAGTAATATTCCATTGTATACAGGTACCACATTTTCTTGGTACCACATTTTCTTTATCCATTCATCTGTCAATGGACACTTAGGTTGCTTCCATGTCTTGGCTACTGTTGGTATGGCTACATGAACGTTGGTATGAATAATAGTGAAATAATATTCACAGTGAAAAAATGAATAGTGAAATAATGAAACTTTCAAATTATGCTTTTCTCCAGCTATATGTCCAGGAGTTGGCTCATAGGATCTTTTGATAGCTGTATTTTTAGTTTTTTAAAGAATCTCCATACTGTTCTCCATAGTGGCTATACCAATTTACATTTCTACCCACAGTGTAGGAGGATTCCTTTTTCTCCATATTCTTTCTCCAGCATTTATTATATGAAAATAAAGTACTCTATGAATCACATACATCATATAATGGGCAGATATAGTTTTATATAAAAGAAAAAGAATGTGAGGCATGACATAACTGTGAGAAAAAAAATAAGGTCAAGCCACATTGGCTGGGGATTTATGCATATCAAAAACACAACCTTTACATTTATTCCTATGGAAAAATTTATCTTAACTCGTGTGTGCTTTGAACTATGTGAGGTCTTCAGGAACACATCTCTCTCATAATATTAGAACACTCTGCATCTTTAGGTTCAAGTCCCATTTTAGTCACCAGGTGCTGGAGGAGTGTTTAAACAATTTGTTTAAATAAATACTCCCTAAAGCTTGCTTATATAAACTGATGACTTATTTTTAAAAATACCTCTACATCTTTTTAAATGAACAAAGAAATATTTCTTACAGCGAAGAAGCACATTTCCCCTCTGCAATCACAGGGATGGTCTTCACCTCTATTTTCCTTGTTGAGCTGCAGGAATCTCCTTTACCTGTCATTCAATTTCTGGCCTGTGTTAGAGATGCTGTTTTGGCAGAATCCAAAAGCCGGTCTGCTCAGTTCAGTTCAGTTCGGTCACTCAGTCGTGTCCAACTCTTTGGGACCTCATGGACTGCAGCATGCCAGGTCTCCCTGTCCATCACCATCTCCCGGAGTTTACTCAAAGTCGTGTCCACTGAGTTGGTGATGCCATCCAACCATCTCACCCTCTGTAATCCCCTTCTCTTCCCGCTTTCAATCTTTCCCAACATCAGGGGCTTTTCAAACGAGTCAGTACTTCAAATCAGGTGGCTGAAGTATTGGAGTTTCAGCTTCAGCATCAGTCCTTCCAATGAATATTCAGGACTGATCTCACTTAGGATTGACTGATTGGATCTCCTTGCAGTCCAAGGGACTATCAAGAATTTTGTACAGCACCACAGTTCAAAATCATCAATTCTCCATTGCTCAGCTTTCTTTATAGTCCAACCCTTACATCCATACATGACTACTGGAAAAACCATAGCCTTGACTAGATGGACCTTTGTTGACAAAGTAATGTCTCTGCTTTTTAATATGCTATCTAGGTTGGTCATAGCGTTTCTTCCAAAGAGCAAGCATCTTTTAATTTCATGCCTGCAATCACCATCTGCAGTGACTTGAAAGCCCGCAAAAATAAAATCTGTGACTGTTTCCACTGTTTCCCCATCTATTTGCCATGAAGTGATGGGACCAGATAACATGATTTTAGTTTTCTGAATTTGAGTTTTAAGTCAGCTTTTTCATTCTTCTATTTCACTTTCATCAAGAGGCTCTTTAGTTCTTCGCTTTCTGCCATAACAGGTGGTCTCATCTGCATATCTGATATTTCTCCTGGCAATCTTCATTCCAGCTTGTGCTTCATGTAGCCCAGCATTTCTCATGATGTACTCTGCATAGAAGTTAAATAAGCAGAGTGACAATGTACAGCCTTGAAGTACTCCTTTCCCTATTTGGAACCAGTCTCTTGTTCCGTGTGTAGTTCTAACTGTTGCTTCCTGACCTGCATACAGATTTCTCAGGAGGTGGGTTGGGTGGTCTGGTATTCCCATCTCTTTAAGAATTTTCCACAGTTTATTGTGATCCACACAGTCAAAAGCTTTGGCATAGTCAATAAAGCAGAAGTAGGTGTTTTTCTGGAACTCTTTTGCTTTTCGATGATTCAACAGATGTTGGCAATTTGATCTCTGGTTCCTCTGCCTTTTCTAAATCTAGCTTGAACATCTGGAAGTTCACAGTTCACTTGTCTGCTGCTGCTCAGGTATACAAACATGACACATCAGGGTCTCTTGATGTCTCGCTCAGCTGTGACTCTTCCTTCACCCCTTCACTCTCCATGCCCTTGACCTGTGGATAACTCTACCAGAGGTAGCAAATCCTGTTTAGTGCTTCCTAGAGTCACTGTGGATTAGAAAATACTTCCATGAACTACTATCCACTTGACAGCACTTTGTATTCCCTAGGCTTGCATGCTTGGTCTGGGATTATCCTCTCTTCATGGCTTGGGAGTTCTTGGGAGAACTGAAGTCACCCACCTGAAGTCACAGAGCTCCTTGGAGCATGTACCCAGATCACTTATTCTTTCAGTGTATTTATTGATGAGGTCACAGGTCTGCCTGAACCACTTTTTGTGAATACATTTGCACCAATGACATAGCAACAAACAAAACGAAACAAGACCAAAAAAAAAAAAAAAAAAAAAAGAAGATAGTTTGAAGCATAATTTGTTCTCACTTTGAAAATGGGCTACTGCAACTCATAAAAAGTTGGAAGTGATGAATATTCCAAATGGAAGTAATTTCTGCCAAATGTTACAGACATAATGTGTGAGAAAGATTTTCTCAAATTGCTCAGTGTATCCATGCTCAGTGTATATATTTTCTATACTCAAGGCTGTCAATCTAATTGTTTAAATAAATACTGCTTGGAGAGCTTATATGAATAAGAGCTTTATTATCTAAGCTACTTATTTTATGAAGTCCATTTCTTTCTCAAGGATTCCTTCAAACATACACTTACCCTTCTGCCACCAGAATTGTGAACCACATTTAGAGACATAAAAATGTAACACAGGTTTTGTTTAGTTCTACATTTTAAATTTAAGGGCTTCCCTGGTCCCTGAACCTCAGTGGTAAAGAATCTGCCTGCCAATGCAAGAGATGAGGGTTCATTCCCTGGGTTGGGAAGATCCCCTGAAGGAAGGCATGGCAACTAACTCCAGTATGCTTGACTGGAGAATTCCATGGACAGAGGAGTCTAGCCAGCTACAGTCCATGGGGTAGTTAGTGACTAAACAACAATGTTTTAAGTTTATCAGCTCTATTTGAATCTACAATCTGCAAATTAAGAGAAACTACAGAAATGTGAAAAATCATTTTTTATACTTGATTTTTATGTGCATTTTTCAAATTATATGTATCTTCTTTATAACAAAGAAGCTATTTATCCTTAACAATGCACAAAATAGCTTTCTTAAGTGAGTTGGGAAAAGTAACTTATTAAGTTTGTGCTATAAAACTTCTAAGTAGAAATTGATTTATATAACAGTAATTTAGTGTCCTTATTATCATGAATGATATACAAATATGTAATAAATCTTAAGAACATGGGCACCAATTGAACAGAAAGGGTATTGATCAGTTGGAATTGTCCCTGGTAATAACTGTGACACCAGCTTTCATATATAGCCCTGCTACTAATAGTTTCTCCTTATCATGTTTATGTGGCTTATTTTTCCCTTGAGAAGAACCATAGAAAAGGAAGAAGGTGATGGACAGTTTTTGCTTTTCCATCTACTCTTGTAGGACAAAATACTTGGGTATAAATTTGAGCCTGCAATGCAACTAAAGAGATTTCTAAAATATAGCAATTTTAAATTAATTTAATTTTAAGTGTTTGCTGAATATATGAATTTGTTCCAATTCTTGCAGTGTATGAGATATCATTTATAAGTCATTGTGCTGGTCAGAACACAGTGACATACAAGAACAAGTTTGAAAAATACAAAATTGCACCATGGAAGAATATTATCCATGGAAATTTAGATTGTGGCAGCCAGATACACTAGCTGGAGATTCACTAGCTGAATGAGTAGTCCATTTTGCCCCTGCAAGAAGAAAATAACCATCTTGATCACCTGAAGTTGGTTAGGTACTGCCAGGAGGCATTTTACACACCTTACGCTACAGCTGTGTCCTTTGGATTTAGGTTCTGAAATTATCTTATAGAGTCAAATTCATTAGTATCAAAATTATTCCTGAAAATCTGTTACAAAAATATCACCATGGAGACTGAAAATCCATCTCTTAATAAACCCGGAATCAGTTTTTAGATCATCTTTGGAACAGATTGTTCTTTCTTGCTCTGATTCACAGATGAAATAGCTTGTATTTAAAGAGAAAGGCTCATCTTAAAACACTATTAAAATAACTCAAAATGGCAAGATGCTTATACCACAAGAGAGGCAAAAGATCTGAGACTGAAAGCCTGGATTCACAGCTTATGTGATTGTGAGCATTCTCAGCTAAGGCTCACTTACATTGGGACCTAAGTTATTTAAATATTAAAGTGGATGGAATCTCCTACATCTTTTAAAATATTTCTATTTTAAATATTGCTATTTCTTTCTTCCTTCCTTCCCTCCTTTCTTTTTTTCTCTACCCCACTCTTGAAGCCCAAGTTTATAAAGTTGAACTTGCTTCATCACACTAATTGAATGTGCCTAGAGTATTACTCTACTGTATCCATAATATTTGTAACACCCTATAAGATAGAGTTATCCTTCTCATTGAAAAGATAAAACACTTGTGGACAGTGGGGAAGGAGAGGGTGGGACGTATTGAGAAAGTAGCATTGGTATATATATACACTACCATGTGTAAAATAGCTGGCTAGTGGGAAACTGCTATATTACACAGGGAGCCCAGCCTGGTGCTCTGTGATGATCTAGAGGCGTGGGATGGGGGTGGTGGGAGGGATGCTCAAGAGGCAGGCAATATGGCTGATTCACATTATTATACAGCAGAAACTAACACAATGTTGCAAAGCGATTATCCTTCAGTTAAAAAAAAAAAAAAGATAAAACACTGAAGCTAGGAGAGGTTAAATGTCACACTGCAGATAGCACAGCTGGCAGAGCTGAGCCTGAAGAAGTTCTGACTCTGAAGACGTTACATCTCCACCAGGGTGTAGAAGTCCTCCAGCTACTGCTCTGGTACTCTATTGTTTACAGAAGCTTCACCGGGCCCCTGGCCTTAGAAGTCTATTTACGGACTGGAGATACTGCTGAGACTCTAGCTGACCTGTGGAGTGACAGGGTTCTCCTCTTGTCTGTAGACCCAGGGTCTGAGACAAAAATGCTCAGGCAATTCAAGTTCAGAGCAATTATACATTTGAAATAAAACCTTGATATAAAAACCATAGCTCTTAAATTCCGTCTGCTATTCGTTCTCGGGTTGAATCACATAAAACTGCCATTTTTTGTGGGTGAAAAATATTGACTGCAAGTAATTTTGTGGAGTCCAGTGTAAATTTATCACCATGACTTTCATAGTAGAAAAAGGCCTTGAAACAACATAAAATGTTTTTTGGTCACCTTGTAAAATATAGCCTTCTGGTGACTATTCTATCAATCTGAGTTTGGTTTTTCTCTTTCTCTTCATAGTAATTATCAGAATCTGGAGTTGCCGTGTCTTTTTTTTCCCCCTGCTTGTTTAATTTCTGACTGATCCCCCCACCCTCCAACTCATTAGAATTTACTCTGATCACCTAGAAATATACTAGGAACATAAAAAGGACTTGTAAATATTTGTTGAGTAAAATAAGCCTGATGATTTGAGAATGATTAGATATATTTTCTATTTGGAGTGTTGCTATGAAACATACATTTTCAATTCCCCAGTGTCCCTTTGAAAGAGATAAATTAATTCATTTCATTAGTGATATTGTATTGCCCATGGCACGGCTTGTCAGGGTGGCTATAAGAGACTAATGATTGGATAATGAGAGTTTATTTATCATAGAACCAATTTTTGCTACTGAACTGAAGTATAAATAATGGTGTATCAGTATGTACATTATAAATACTGTTTTAGGATTTGTTAGTTGGTATAAAAATTCTTCCTAAGCTGAAACAGCTAATGGGTAAACACTGCGTATACCACATATAATATATAAAAATAAGAGTACCACGGTCCTTTGTTACGTAAAGTACACACATTGCATGCAAGTAACTTTTATTTGATGAGAGTGAAGCTGCTGAAGAATCCCAATTTCTTGATGACACACAGCATTTTGAAAAAATGATAGGATTAAAATAATTAATTTTAATTTTGAAGAGATAAACTGTGTACCAATAAGAAAAGATGAAATTCTACTGGAATTTTCATTCAGAAGAGATTGCTGCTACGCTACTATGTCATTTCAGTCGTGTCGACTCTGTGCGACCCCATAGATGGCAGCCCATCAGGCTCCCCCGTCCCTGGGATCCTCCAGGCAAGAATATTGGAGTGGGTTGCCATTTCCTTCTCCAATGCATGAAAGTGAAAAGTCAAAGTGAAGTCGCTCAATAGTGTCTGACTCTTAGCGACCTCATGGACTGCAGCCTATCAGGCTCCTCCATCAGTGGGATTTTCCAGGCAAGAGTACTGGAGTGGGGTGCCATAACTGCCATTAGGGGTTACCAAATATGAAATCCACTCCTTGGACATGTGAACATGATCTTCTGCTTTTAATCCCAAATGCTGAACTGTTGAGTAATCCTTACATCCTAATTTACCTTCTTTTATTTCAAGCCATTTGTACTGTTCTGTAAACATAACCACTTGTTTTTCATTCCAGCAATCTGGAAGCACAAGATCATCCATTTTTTCCTTTGAGGAGGATGATGGCTTTTCTTCAATGATTGGTTGTTTAGCATATTTGAAATCCAATTCCTCTGACTTAGACAACCCACCATAGTTGTTATTACTTCGCTATTTTCTGTATCTGTTATCACCTTCTTCGCATTTAAAAAATGCAAAAAATCACTGTCATTGTCATCTTAGGGAACAGAATATCACTACAATAGGTTCTAGGCTCTTTATCATCACCACAGATCAGATCAATGTATTCAAGAACAGGTATTGATAGTCTCTCACTCACAAACTGGATGTCATCTTCGTTTTCCTCCACGGTTGACTCGGATGTCTCAGGCCCAGCTGGAAGGGACACATTCTAGTATCTGCCGGACTCTGCACAAGGCCGGGCCCAGCCCACCATGCATTTCCGACTCTGCGTCTCCTGTTTCCCGCAGTCGTCGCTGCCACCACAGCAGAAGTCCTCAGATAAGATGAAGGGTCAAGACTGTTCCTTTTTTAAATTGGAATATAGTTGCTTTACAATGTTGTGTTGGTTTCTGCTGTACAATGGAGTGAATCACCTGTGTGTATGTATGTATCCCCTCTCTTTTGAACCTCCCTCCTACTCCTCCCTCATTCCACCCATCTAGGTTATCAAAGAGCCCTGAGCCAACTCCTTTGCCATGCAGCAGCCTCCCACTATCTGTTCTACACCTGGTAGTGTATATATGTCAATCCCAATCTCCCAATTTGTTCCTCCCTCTCCTTCCTCCACTGTGTCTACATGTCTGTTTACTATGTCTGCATCTCTATTCCTGCTTGGAAATAGATTCATCTGTATCATTTTCCTAGATTCCACATGCACGTGTTAATATACAATATCTGTTTTTCTCTTTCTGACTTTACTCTGTATGACAGATGCTATGTCCGTTCCTGTCTCTACAAATGTCCGTGTGCTGTGCTTAGTCACTCAGTCATGTGTGACTCTTTCAACCCCATGGACTCTAGCCTGCCAGGCTCCTCTGTCCATGGGGTTATCCAGGCAAGAATACTGGAGTGGGTTGCCACGTCCTCCTCCAGGGGATCTTGGAGGAGGGATCAAACCCAGGGATCGAACCCAGGTCACCCTCATTGCAGGCGGATCCTTTGCCATCTGGGCCACCAGGGATGACCCAATTTCATTCCTTTTAGAAGCTGAATAACATTCCCTTATATATTAATATAATGCCATTGTATAATAATATTCCATTGTATATATGTACCACATTGTGTATGTATTCAGTTCAGTTCAGTTCAGTCGCTCAGTCGTGTCTGACTCTTTGCAACCCCATGAATCGCAGCACGCCAGGTCCCCTTGTCCATCAACAACTCCCGAAGTTCACTCAAACTCACGTCCATTGAGTTGGTGATGCCATCCAGCCATCTCATCCTCTGTCGTCCCCTTCTCCTCCTGCCCCCAATCCCTCCCAGCATCAGTCTTTTCCAATGAGTCAACTCTTCGCATGAGGTGGCCAAAGTACTGGAGTTTCAGCTTTAGCATCATTCCTTCTATAGAACACCCAAGACTGATCTCCTTCAGAATGGACTGGTTGGATCTCCTTGCAGTCCAAGGGACTCTCAAGAGTCTTCTCCAACACCACAGTTCAAAAGCATCAATTCTTCGGCGCTCAGCCTTATTCACAGTCCACCTCTCACATCCATACCTGACTACTGGACACCCCACTCCAGTACTCTTGCCTGGAAAATTCCATGGATGGAGGAGCCTGTTAGGCTGCAGTCCATGGGATCACTAAGAGTCAGACAGGACTTAGTGACTTCACTTTCACTTTTCACTTTCATGCATTGGAAAAGGAAATGGCAACCCACTCCACTGTTCTTGCCTGGAGAATCTCAGGGACGGGGGAGCCTGGTGGGCTGCCACCTATGGGGTTGCACGGAGTTGGACACGACTGAAATGACTTAGCAGCAGCAGCAGCAGCAGACAGAGCTTTGTTGGCAAAGTAATATCTCTGCTCTTGAATATGCTATCTAGGATGGTCATAACTTTGCTTCCAAGGAGGAAGCATCTTTTAATTTCATGGCTGCAATCACCATCTGCAGTGATTTTGGAGCCCCAAAAAACAAAGTCTGACACAGTTTCCACTGTTTCCCCATCTATTTCCCATGAAGTGATGAGACCAGATGCCATGATCTTCGTTTTCTGAATGTTGAGCTTTAAGCCAAGTTTTTCACTTTCCTCTTTCACTTTTATCAAGAGGCTTTTTAGTTCTTTTTCACTTTGTGCCATAAGGGTGGTGTTATCTGCATATCTGAGGTTATTGATATTTCTCCCGGAAATATTGATTCTCCTGGAATCTTGATTCCAGCTTGTGCTTCTTCCAGCCCAGCGTTCCTCATGATGTAGTCTGCATAGAAGTTAAATAAGCAGGGTGACAATATACAGCCTTGATGTACTCCTTTTCCTATTTGGAACCAGTCTGTTGTTCCATGTCCAGTTCTAACTGTTGCTTCCTAACCTGCATATAGGTTTCTCAAGAGGCAGGTCAGGTGGTCTGGTATTCCCATCTCTTTCAGAATTTTCCACAGTTTATTGTGATCCATACATTCAATTGCTTTGGTATAGTCAATAAAGCAGAAATAGATGTTTTTCTGGAACTCTCTTGCTTTTTCCATGATCCAGCAGGTGTTGGCAATTTGATCTCTGGTTCCTCTGCCTTTTCTAAAACCAGCTTGAACATCTGGAAGTCACGGTTAGCATATTGCTGAAGCCTGGCTTGGATAATTTTGAGCATTACTTTACTAGTGTGTGAGATGAATGCAATTGTGTGGTAGTTTGAGCATTCTTTGGCATTGCCTTTCTTTGGGATTGGAATGAACACTGACCTTTTCCAGTCCTGTGGCCACTGCCGAGTTTTCCAAATTTGCTGGCATATTGTGTGTGTGTACCACATCTTTTTTTATCCATTCATCTCTTGTTGGACCTTTAGATTTTTTTTTTTTCCACGTCCTGGCTATTGTAAGTAGTGTTGCAATGAAAATTGGGGTACATGTGTTCTTTTGTGTTAGGATTTTCTCAGGGTATATGCCCAGGAGTGGGGTTGCTGGGTAATATGTTTGTTTTACTTTTAGTTTTTTAAGGAACCTTCATACTGTTCTCCATAGTGGCTGTATCAATTTACATTCCTACCAACAGAGCAAGAGAGTTCCCTTTTCTCCACACTCTCTCCAGCATTTACTCTTTGTAGATTTTTGAAAATGACCATTCTGACTGGTGTGAGATAATACTTCATTGTTGTTTAAATTTGCATTTCTGTGGCAAAAAAAAAAAAAAAAAAATTATGGGACCAAAAAAGGTTGTTGCAAAGAAATACATCTCTGACTACTGGTATGCCAGCAGTCTTGACACTGAAGGGTTTTGTGACTTCCCTAAGGCAATGCCAAAGACTGCTCAAACTACCGCACAATTGCACTCATCTCACACGCTAGTAAAGTAATGCTCAAAATTCTCCAAGTCAGGCTTCAGCAATATGTGAACTGTGAACTTCCTGATGTTCAAGCTGGATTTAAAAAAGGCAGAGGAACCAGAGATCAAATTGCCAACATCCGTTGGATCATCAAAAAAGCAAGAGAGTTCCAGAAAAACATCTATTTCTGCTTTATTGACTATGCCAAAGCCTTTGACTGTGTAGATCACAATAAACTGTGGAAAATTCTGAGAGAGATGGGAATACCAGACCACCTGATCTGCCTCTTGAGAAATCTGTATGCAGGTCAGGAAGCAACAGTTAGAACTGGTCATGGAACAACAGACTGGTTCCAAATAGGAAAAAGGAGTACGTCAAGGCTGTATATTGTCACCATGTTTATTTAACTTATATGCAGAGTACATCATGAGAAATGCTGGACTGGAAGAAACACAAGCTGGAATCAAGATTGCCGGGAGAAATATCAATAACCTCAGATATGCAGATGACACCACCCTTATGGCAGAAAGTGAAGAGGAACTCAAAAGCCTCTTGATGAAAGTGAAAGTGGAGAGTGAAAAGGTTGGCTTAAAGCTCAACATTCAGAAAACGAAGATCATGGCATCTGGTTCCATCACTACATGGGAAATAGATGGAGAAACAGTGGAAACAGTGTCAGACTTTATTTTTCTGGGCTCCAAAATCACTGCAGATGGTGACTGCAGCCATGAAATTAAAAGACGCTTGCTCCTTGGAAGGAAGGTTATGACCAACCTAGATAGCATATTCAAAAGCAGAGACATCACTTTGCCAACAAAGGTTCGCCTAGTCAAGGCTATGGTCTTTCCTGTGGTCATGTATGGATGTGAGAGCTGGACTGTGAAGAAGGCTGAGCACCGAAGAATTGATGCTTTTGAACTGTGGTGTTGGAGAAGACTCTTGAGAGTCCCTTGGACTGCAAGGAGATCCAACCAGTCTATTCTGAAGGAGATCAGACCTGGGATTTCTTTGGAGGGAATGATGCTCAAGCTGAAACTCCAGTATTTTGGCCACCTCATGCGAAGAGTTGACTCATTGGAGAAGACTCTGATGCTGGGAGGGATTGAGGGCAGGAGGAGAAGGGGACGACAGAGGATGAGATGGCTGGATGGCATCACTGACTCGATGAATGTGAGTCTGCGTGACCTCCGAGAGCTGGTGATGGATAGGGAGGCCTGGCGTGCTGCAGTTCATGGGGTCGCAAAGAGTCGGACACGACTGAGCGACTCATCTGATCTAAGTATAAGAGATGGGTTTTTATGAAACTAATGTGTAAGTCATTACTTTTTGAGAAAATACAATTTAGCTACAAATATCTCTCCAATATCCAAAAAGCTTATTTCCCAAATATAACATTGTGGCTAATTGAGAATACACCCAAATCCTTCTTTTCTTCTTTGGAGGTGTCACTTCTCTGATGGAATTAGTGTAGTCAAAGATGTCACCAGTATAGAATTTAGTGAGCAGCCTAGCAATGGAAGTTTGTCATGGAGCTTCTGGTTTTCTAGAAGCTAAGGGTCGGCAGATTTGCAAATAGCCAGCAGCAGGAAATGATTGTGAGCTGTTTCGCTCGCTCACTCGTTTGCTAAGTCGCTTCAGTCGTGTCCGACTCTGTGCGACCCCATAGACTGCAGCCCACCAGGCTTCCCCGTCTCTGGGATTCTCCAGGCAAGAACACTGGAGTGGGTTGCCATCTCCTTCTCCAATGCATGAAAGTGAAAAGTGAAAGTGAAGCCGCTCAGTCACGTCTGACTCTAGCGACCCAACAGCCCACCAGGCTCCTCCGTCCATGGGATTTTCCAGGCAAAAGTACTGGAGTGGGGTGCCATTGCCTTCTCTAGAGCTACAGTGGGAGAAGGCAATGACACCCTACTCCAGTACTCTTGCCTAGAAAATCCCATGGATGGAGGAGCCTGGTAGGCTGCAGTCCATGGAGTCGCTGGAGTCGGACATGACTGAGCGACTTCACTTTCACTTTTCACTTTCATGCATTGGAGAAGGAGATGGCAACCCACTCATGTTCTTGCCTGGAGAATCCCAGGGACTGGATGCCTGGTTGGCTGCCGTCTATGGGGTCGCACAGAGTCAGACACAACTTAAGCGATGCAGCAGCAGCAGAAAGTACATGAGGTTGCAAAGAGTCAGACGTGACTGAGCGACTTCATTTTCACTTTCTTTAGAATGTTCTCTTGGTTAATGCTGACTTATTCTTTCAGGATTCTGTTCATATATCATTTTCTCAGAACAACATTCCTTACCACTAACCCCCAAACCTCCATCGTGACATCTACAGGTACACACACAGTCACATGCACACAGACTCCTTCTATGATTCTTCCATAGCACCTTAATGGGTTTGTGACCTTTAGTTCCATAAAGGCAGTCCTGTGTCTTCAATTATTTTGCTTTGTCCTCAGTATCTAACAGAGTATCTGGCACATAGCGGATTCTTAGTAGACATTGCTGAACACTAACTTTTTGAAATTGCTTTTGTTCTGTACCTCTGCGCTTTTCTTTGAACCAGAGTTTGAAATAGGTGCAGACTGTGCATTCCTTGTGGAACTGCCTTGGTCTGTTTCTAGCCTGAACTCTGCCTTCCTGCCAAACCGATCATTTCTCATCTCTGTTGATTGCTCAGTGGCTGCCAACTGCAACTGTTGCTTTGGCTTTGGCTCTCCTATAAGATCCATAACTGAGGCAAGTTTCTTTGGCATTAAACTTTTGGCTCTATTCAGTTGAGCATCTGTAATTCACCTTACACTGTATTGGAAGCTCAGATATAAAAATGAAGAAGGTTGGTCTTATTTTTGAGGATCTTTGAGTTACAAGGTGGGGAGAAAAACACATGGATGGATCAATGCAGCAATGTGTATTGAGTATCACAGTCAAGGTGCTCTATGATTTAGCCTATATATATATATTTATATAATTTTTATAGTATTTTTATTATTATATAATAATAAAATATAATAACATTTATATTATTATTATAAAGTAAAAATTATAATATAAAATAGAATATATTTATATTATTTATATGATAATTTATATATATATATTTATATTCTTTCTCAGGTTATTTTCCATTGTATGTTTTAATCAATATTCAGGTATTTCTTTTTTTGAAAAAACCTTTCTATTTAGTATTGGGGTATAGCCAATTAATGATGCTGTGATAGTTTCAGATGAACAATGAAGGAACTCAGCTATACATATACATTTATCCATTCTCCCCCAAACTCCCCTCTCATCAAGACATCAAGATTGTCACATGGCATTGAGCAGAGCTCCATGTGCTTTATACTACGTCCTTGTTGGTTATCCATTTTAAATATAGCAGTGTGTACAGGTTGATCCCTAACTTCCTAACTATCCCTTCTCTACACTCTCCCCACCTCCAGCAACTGTAAATTCATTCTCTGAGTCACATTCAGGTATTTCTGCTGCTGTAGGCCCCAGAACCAGCCCTTTCTCCACAAACATCAGCATTAATTTGTTTGAGTTTTCAAAATGATGTTCCATCTTGTCACAGCCTTCTCTTTTACTCTTTCCTCACTACTTTACAGGAATTTAATTTCTTTTCATAGAAATCATTCTCATTTTGAGGATATTCTCATGTTAAACCACAAAAAGAAATAATTATATTTGGTGGAAAATACAGCTTTTTAAAATGAAAATTATTTTATTTTATTTTTAGAATTTTTATTGGAGTATTGTTGCTTTGCAATATTGTGTTAGTTTCTACTGTACTGCAAAGGGACTCAGCTACACATATACATACATCTCCTCTCTTGTGGATTCCCTTCTCATTTAGGTCACCAGACAGCACTGAGTAGAGTTCCCTGTGCAATGCAGTAGGTTTTCATTTGTTATCTACTTTAGATAATAAGGAAGAGAAAGAAATGGCACCCCACTCCAGTACTCTTGCCTGGAAAACCCCATGGACAGAGGAGCCTGGTAGGCTACAGTCCGTGGGGTCACAAAGAGTTGGACATGACTGAGTGACTTCACTTTATATATAGTACCAGTATATATGTTGTATATATGTCAATCCCAACCTCATTTGTTTTCTATTATATAACAGTTAGAACTGGACATGGAACACCAGACTGGTTCCAAATAGGAAAAGGACTTCGTCAAGGCTGTATATTGTCACCCTGTTTATTTAACTTATATGCATCATGAGAGATGCTGGACTGGAAGAAACACAAGTTGGAATCAAGATTGCGGGAGAAATATCAATAATCTCAGATATGCAGATGACACCACCCTTATGGCAGAAAGTGAAGAGGAACTCAAAAGCCTCTTGATGAAAGTGAAAGTGGAGAGTGAAAAAGTTGGCTTAAAACTCAACATTCAGAAAACGAAGATCGTGGCATCCGGTCCCATCACTTCATGGGAAATAGATGGGGAAACAGTGGAAACAGTGTCCGACTTTCTTTTTCTGGGCTCCAAAATCACTGCAGATGGTGACTGCAGCCAGAAATTAAAAGACGCTTACTCCTTGGAAGTAAGTTATGACCAACCTAGATAGCATATTCAAAAGCAGAGACATTACTTTGCCAACAAAGGTTCGTCTAGTCAAGGCTATGGCTTTTCCTGTGATCATGTATGGATGTGAGAGCTGGACTGTGAAGAAGGCTGAGCCCTGAAGAATTGATGCTTTTGAACTGTGGTGTTGGAGAAGACTCTTGAGAGTCCCTTGGACTGCACGGAGATCCAACCAGTCCATTCTGAAGGAGATCAGCCCTGGGATTCCTTTGGAAGGAATGATGCTAAAGCTGAAACTCCAGTATTTTGGCCACCTCATGTGAAGAGTTGACTCATTGGAGAAGACTCTGATGCTGGGAGGGATTGGGGGCAGGAGGAGAAGGGGACGACAGAGGATGAGATGGCTGGATGGCATCACTGACTCGATGGACGTGAGTCTGAGTGAACTGAGGGAGTTGGTAATGGACAGGAAGGCCTGGCGTGCTGTGATTCATGGGGTTGCAAAGAGTCGGACACGACTGAGTGACTGATCAGATCTGATCTGATCTGATATATAGAGAGAGTACCAGTGTATATATTGTATATAAGTCAATCCTAATCTCTCAGTTCATCCTCCCTCCTTCTCCCTTGGTATACATATGTTTGTTCTCAGTGTCTGTGTCTCTATCTTTGCTTTGTAAATAAGGTTGTCTATACCAATTTTCTTCTGATTCCACATACATGTGTTAATATATAATATTTGTTTTTCTGACTTACTTCACTCTGTTTTGACAGACTCTAGGCCCATCCATGTCTCTACAAATGACCCATATTTGTTCCTTGTTATAGGTGAGTAATATCCCATTGTATATATGTACCACACCTTTTTCTATTCATCTGTCATTCAACATATAGGTTGCTCCCATGTCCTAGCTATTGTAAATAGTGCTGAAGTGAGCATCGGAGTGAATATATTTTTTCAAATTATGGTTTTCTCTGGGTATATGCCCAGCAACGGGCTTCCCTGGTGGCTTAAATGGTAAAGAATCTGCAGATTTCTATTGTGAGAAGCTGCCTTTTCCATTAGATACATTTTAGTTCTGCTATTATTCCAGTTGGATTTGATCTTTTATCCTTTGGGGCTTTATTTACTTATTTTTGTGCACTTCCTATCTATTATTCTTACTGAATTCTTTCTTGAAAAATAGTCTATTGGAAAATAGAATCTGAACTCTGAAAGGAACCTCAGCTCTGAAAATATGGAGTGAAATCAAATTAACAGTACGAGCTAGAAAGCATGAGTCCTGCCTGCCTGTCTCTCACCAAATGATAACTAACATTTGTACAGCACTTCACATATTCAAAATGCATTTTTCACACATTATCTCATTTAATGCTAATGCCTTCCCTGTGAGTTATTCTTAACTCTACAGATAAGAATAGAGTTCAGGAAAAGTCAAGACTGGTCAAAGATTACAGCACAACTAGAGGAAAGGATCCATCAAAAGGAAGCCTTTTGCCTCCAAATTTCGTGATCTTCATATATCTTCTAAATGCACAGTGTCATCCTTATAGGCTCTGTTGTTTTCCTCCAGGTCCAAAATTTTATTCGTCTTTATACCCGTCCCTCCAGTGTGCATTCGACCTGGTGTAAGTGGAGTTTCATGTATATGTTTCTTGGTTAGATTGATTTTGTTCTTTGGCTAAGAGTTTGTTCAGTTGTTATTCTATTTTCCTGAAAAAAGGTAAAAAGTTTACATTAAAAACTTAATTTCAAAGTCCAGAAAGAAACAGAAAATAGCACAAAGAAGCCAAACAAGCCAAACAACAAAAACAAATCAGCATTTTCTCTAAAATGAATGCAATGACATTTAAGCTTCAATTACACTTCTCGCTGCCCTGCAAACAGCCACGCCAGGATCCCAAGGTTTCTTGCTGATTGAGAGCACATTTTGAGTTCCCCTCATTGTTCCTGGCAACCCTGCTCCCATGTAGCAAGCAGGATATTCAATTTGACAAGGCTCTTTCTTTCTGGATCACGGAGGGTGCAAGGTTCTTGTCAGTTTGAATCATGAGCCCACACTTGGCAGAGCTGAGTGGACAGGCGCAGTGGGGGGAGGTGCCGTGTGCACGCCATCCGTGTGCCATCATGTGGGGCTCTCTCCCCGTCACCCACATACCTCCACTGGCTTCAAGCTATCCTGCTCTGAGAGGGCCTCTTTACTATTCGGCCAGCTGATTTGCTTCTGACACTAATTCAACTCGTTATCCAGTTTCAAAAATTTTACTTTAAAGCTTTATTTCTCTACCAATATTTTTTTCAGAGCTGCAGCCGAGAATATCCAATTCTAAAATTCTCAAGGTTTTAAAGTTTTAAAACACATTTCTAAGGATGAAAATGCCTTTTTTTGGAGTCCACATCAAAGAGCTTTTAGAAGTCATCAAAGAAAACTGAAAACCTAGTGTATGCTGCTCTAAAAATAGTTTGTCTTTATTATAATTTTAAAAAATGAATTTTAAAAGAATGACAAATAGAATGAATAAAAGATGAAATCTGGACATCCTGATTATGTAATAAAACCAAAGCATCTTATTATTTTATACATTTTCTCCTAAGAATTCACACTTCATTTGTATTTGTTGTAAGAGGAAAAAAGAACAAATCTTTTCTGGTTAAGCATCTTAATAAATGTCTGAAAAGTAAGTAATATGGTGTCATTTTTCTTCTTGTAGGTGTTGAGAACAATATTTTTGATTATTGTAGGAATGTAGAATTTTATCCTTTGCAGTTTTTGATTTTAAATCATCTTTAGCAGTAAAGAGTCTTTTGAATACATGTAAATTTTTCTTTATTTTTATGGCAATGGAACCCATCACAGCATTTTGAGATTTAATTATAGAATTTTGTGATTCTCTTAGGGTGGGAAAAAAATTTTACTCTGCCCTTTTTGGTACTTCTGGCTGGTCTAAGAATTCAATTGACATTAAATTAATAGGAGAAAATCAAATTTCATTTTGCGTGCATGGGAACCCCATGTACACAAGAGACTCTAAGACAGAAAGGTAAAACAAGGTGCCTACGCCATCCCAAGCAAAGGGAAGGGAGAGGGACCTGGAGCATCCAATGACACTGAGGTCACTCACAGGATGAGAAGAAGAGCAGATGTTGAGCAAATGGGTGTTTGCCTTTCCTGCAGGGTTGACATGCAAAGTGACGCATCTTGGGGAGGCCTGTTCAGAACACCTTTATGAATATCCAGTTAAAGAAGGGTCACTTTGGCATGTGGATTATTTTGAACTGAAGGCAATCCAGACCCTGAGGGCTCAAGAGAAGTGTTCATCCCTCTTCTTTAAAGAATTTAAATTGGGGAGGCCTGTTCTGAACACTTTCATGACTATCCAGTTGACTGGCTAGATATATCAACTAACCAAATAATTATGAGAAAGAGAAAGAAAATGACTAATGTTAAATCCAGTCAAAACAGTGTCCTGTACTTTCTGTCATCCTTCTCAATAATGTTTTCAGCTGAATCTGAAACTCAAGTAATAAACACAACACTTTGCATAATAAACTCAATATTCTTATCTAGACACCTAATACTAAGTGAAAGTTCACCACATCTTTCCTTGTGTATCTAAATGTTAACTTGCATTAAGAATCTATAACATGTAATAACTATGAAAGCATTGCTGTTTGGGGCTGTTGTCTGCATCCTTTTCACTTGTCAATCCCATTGTTTGTTAGTTACATTCTGCTTGTTTCCTTTAACAGAAAGTCATAAGGGGGCATGCATTATCATTATTCTATTACTGATTTAACTACACTTCAAATATAGCTTTTTCCTACTGGAGTATACCTTTATGGATTGCTCTAATGCACTATATCACCATTGTCACCATATACTGATAATTACTCTTTGAGTATTTTCTAACCTGAATGGTTCCTCACAAGGTCCTGTGATGCTATATATTTTTTCAGTTCTAGTTCTAGTTCTCCCCCTAAAAGATTTTTCAGTCTAAAACCACTAATATAGACTAGTATTGAGATTAATGATTATTCATGAAGTTTGGACAAGTACTCAATATATATGTATATGTAGCTTATCACTTAAAAATGGAGCTATATAGTATTTAGGATAAAGGTTAGTTGAGCACTGAACCTATAGACAAGATACAAAACAGTCAAGCAGAGATAAAAATGCGAAGCAGAAAAATTTAGAGAGCAGAATTTTTTTCTTGCCCTTGAGTCTTCAGGGTAGTGAAGATCTCTCTTGCTGTAAACAGATGTGCAGAAAGATTAAATTACTATTTAGGGTTGGAGGGGGATGGTCTATACCCAATAGATGGATGAAGCTTTCATATTAATCATGACAAGAAAGTATTGCTAAAAGCCTATGTTGGTCACTAACCTTAGAGTATAGAGTCTGAGGATTTGATTATTCTTTCTGAGGCAGTCTTACCGTCTCAGTTTTTACGAGGAGATTGAGAAAGAACACCTATGGCAGACTCTCTTATGATGATATCATTTCATACCACTGGACATACCTTGGGAGGCAGAGGCTACCAGCTTACCAGGATCTTGAAGAGGCCCTACATCATTGAATGACCACAGGACAGGCCTGGGGATGGTAGGCGAGCAGTGATCGGAAAATGAGAGGAAGCCACAATTAAGGAAATCTCATTTCTTAATTCAGTTTATAGATTTCTCAAGTGCAAGCTGATGAAATACAAAGGTCAGCTAAAAGTTTGATTTCTTCTTGTCTGTCTGTTTAGTTATGATCTATGGCTGTGTATTCTCATAAAAGTGTGAAAAAAAAAAAAGGTTAAAATCATTCGGAGTTGATCAGATGAACTGTTTGCAGCAGGGGCAGTAAAGAACATTTTAAAATGGAATATAAAATCACCTGTAAAAGGCAAGATTTTGAACTAAGTGGGCATATTGACATATGTTATGAGTTAGTGTTCTTGTGATTTTTCGAATTATGCCACTGTACATAATAGAGCGTTGTTTGATAGGCCTCACTAAGTGGCCTGGCACTAAACCAGATCTGTCATCTAGAGGAGAAGAAGGCAATTCCAGCTTCATCTAAATAAGCTCATATTAAAATAAGGAAAAACAAATGTGACACAGCTGCAGTAGCCTGGCCAAGTGAAAATGCTTACAAACATGTTATGTCTGTAATATAAGACTGCTTACTAATGGGAGAATATTATGTGTAAAAGAGTGCCAGATTGCCTTTGATATAAGTTGGTAATAAAAATGCTATAGGGTTAGTATTTATGGTCCTGGTAGGTTATAATAACATGCTTCCTGTGTTATTACTTTAACAGACACTAAGAGAAAAATCTATACGGTATGGTCACATTCCTTAAATAGCATGTACAGCACATGCACAATCAGCTAGGATATTGAATTGACAATTTATCAGGCCTTGTTACATAGCTTGGAAGTAATAGTTTATTTAAACATGTGCCTTTTCTTTCCTGAGGACAGTTTCCTGTGTGCTCTGCATTTCCTGTGTGCTCCTATGTGCTGTGTTCTACTGTCATACAAATATGAAAATATGTAAAATGAATAAAAGTCACACTTAGTCAATACTACACAATGTTCTTTATTAGTGGGGGAAAGAATATAGCTGAATTAAGGCAATATAAAATGATGAAGTTCTGAAATACATGAATAAACATTTTTTACTGTTTTGATTGTAGTATAATTGCTTTAAAATGCTGTGTTAGTTTCTGCTATACAACAAAGTGAATCAGCTATATGCATACATATATTCCATCCCTCTTGAACCTGGGTCCCATCCACCATACCACCGCTCTAGGTAATCACAGAGTACCAGGCTAAGCTCCCGTGCTATACAGCAGTTTCTCACTAGCCCTTTATTTTAAACATGGTAGTGTAAATATATCAATGCTACTCTCTCAATTTGTCCCACCCTCCCCTTCACCCACTGTGTCCGCAAGTCCTTTCTCTGTGTCTCCATCTCTATTGCTGCCCTGCAAATATGTTCATCTGGACCACTTTTCTAGATTCCATACGTATGCATTAACTTATGATATGTGTTTTTCTCTTTCTGACTTACTTCACTCTTCATGACAGACTATAGGTCCATCCACATCACTAAAAATACGCATCACCCAATTTTGTTGCCTTTTATGCTTGAGTAATATTTTCTGTTGTATGCAGGTACCACATCTTTATCCACTAACCTGTGAATGAACATTTATGCTGCTTCCATTATACAGTGGAGGTGACAAATAGATTCAAGATATAGATCTGATAGACAAAGTGCCTGAAAAACTATGGAGGAGGTTCATGACGTTGTACAGGAGGCACGGATCAAGACCATGCCCATGGAAAAGAAATGCAAAGAGGCAATGTGGGTGTCTGAGGAGGCCTTACAAATAGATGAGAAAAGAAGTGACGTGAAAGGCAAAGGAAAAAAGGAAAGCTATGCCCATTTGACATCTGACAGGATGTGGTCCACTGGAGAAGGGAATGGCAAACCACTTCAGTATTCTTGCCTTGAGAACCCCATGAACAGTATGAAAAGGCAAAATGATAGGATACTGAAAGACAAACTCCCCAGCTCAGTAGGGGCCCAATATGCTACTGGAGATCAGTGAAGAAATAACTCCAGAAAGAATGAAGGGATGGAGCCAAAGAAAAAAGAATACCCAGCTGTGGATGTGACTGGTGATAGAAGCAAGGTCCGATGCTGTAAAGAGCAATATTGCATAGGAACCTGGAATGTCAGGTCCTTGAATCAAGGCAAATTGGAAGTGGTCAAACAAGAGATGGTCAGACTGAATGTCGACATTCTAGGAATCAGCGAACTGAAATGGATTAGAATGGGTGAATTTAACTCAGATGACCACTATATCTACTACTGCGGGCAGGAATCCCTCAGAAGAAACGGAGTGACCATCATGGTCAACAATAGAGTCCGAAATGCAGTACTTGGATGCAATCTCAAAAACGACAGAATGATCTCTGTTCGTTTCCAAGGCAAACCATTCAGTATCACAGTAATCCAAGTCTATGCCCCAACCAGTAATGCTGAAGAAGCTGAACGGTCCTATGAAGACCTACAAGACGTTTTAAAACTAACACCCAAAATAGATGTCTTTTTCATTATAGGGGACTGGAAAGCAAAAGTAGGAAGTCAAGAAACACCTGGAGTAACAGGCAAATTTGGCCTTGGAATATGGAATGAAGCAGGGCAAAGACTAATAGAGTTTTGCCAAGAAAATGCACTAGTCATAACAAACACCCTCTTCCAACAACACAAGAGAAGACTATACATGGACATCACCAGATGGTCAACACCGAAATCAGATCGATTATATTCTTTGCAGCCAAAGATGGAGAAGCTCTATACAGTCAGCAAAAACAAGACCAGGAGCTGACTGTGGCTCAAACCATGAACTCCTAATTGCCAAATTCAGAGTGAAATGAAGAAAGTAGGGAAAACCACTAGACTATTCAGGTATGACTTAAATCAAATCTCTTATGATTATACAGTGGAAGTAAGAAATAGATTTAAGGGCCTAGATCTGATAGATAGAGTGCCTGATGAAATATGGAATGAGGTTCGTGACATTGTACAGGAGACAGGGACCAAGATAATCCCCATGGAAAAGAAATGCAAAAAAGCAAAATGGCTGTCTGGGGAGGCCTTACAAATAGCTGTGAAAAGAAGAGAAGTGAAAAGGAAAGGGGAAAAGGAAAGATATAAACATCTGAATGCAGAGTTCCAAAGAGTAGCAAGAAGAGATAAGAAAGCCTTCTTCAGCGATCAATGCAAAGAAATAGAGGAAAACAACAGAATGGGAAAGACTAGGGATCTCTTCAGGAAAATCAGAGATACCAAAGGAACATTTCATGCAAAGATGGGCTCGATAAAGGACAGAAATGCTATGGAACTACCAGAAGCAGAAGATATTAAGAAGAGATGGCAAGAATACACAGATCAGAACAGATCAGATCAGATAGACGCTCAGTCGTGTCCGACTTTGCGACCCCAGATACCGAGCACGCCAGGCCTCCCTGTCATCACTGACCTAGAGGCTAGACATCCTGGAGTGTGAAGTCACAGACTCATCCTCTGGGCCCTTCTCCTCCTGCCCTCAACCCTCCAGCATCAGTCTTCTCCAATGAGTCAACCTGCTAGTGGCAAATATGGAGTGCAGTCGTGGGCCATCCTGGAGAAGCGCGTTTTGCCCGGGCGTCATCTCGTACTGGTATTGAAAAGCTAGTGGAGATGATGGAATTCAGTGGAGCTATTCCTGAAGATGATGCTGTGAAAGTGCTGCACTCAATATGCCAGCACATTTGGAAAACTCAGCAGTGGCCACAGGACTGGAAAAGGTCAGTTTTCATTCCAATCCCAAAGAAAGGCAATGCCAAAGAATGCTCAAACTACCGCACAATTGCACTAATCTACACGCTAGTAAAGTAATGCTCAAAATTCTCCAAGCCAGGCTTCAGCAATATGTGGACCATGAACTTCCTGATGTGCAAGCTGGTTTTAGAAAAGGCAGAGGAACCAGAGATCAAACTGCCAACATCTGCTGGATCATGGAAAAAGCAAGAGAGTTCCAGAAAAACATCTATTTCTGCTTTCTTGACTATGCCAAAGCCTTTGACTGCATGGATCACAATAAACTGTGGAAAATTTTGAAAGAGATGGGAATACCAGACCACCTGATCTGCCTCTTGAGAAATTTGTATGCAGATCAGGAAGCAACAGTTAGAACTAGACATGGAACAACAGACTGGTTCCAAATAGGAAAAGGAGTTTGTCAAGGCTGTATATTGTCACCCTGCTTATTTAACTTATATGCAGAGTACATCATGAGAAACGCTGGACTGGAAGAAACACAAGCTGGAATCAGGATTGCTGGGAGAAATATCAATAACCTCAGATATGCAGATGACACCACCCTTATGGCACAAAGTGAAGAGGAACTCAAAAGCCTCTTGATGAAAGTGAAAGTGGAGAGTGAAAAAGTTGGCTTAAAACTCAACATTCAGAAAACGAAGATCGTGGCATCCGGTCCCATCACTTCATGGGAAATAGATGGGGAAACAGTGGAAACAGTGTCCGACTTTCTTTTTCTGGGCTCCAAAATCACTGCAGATGGTGACTGCAGCCATGAAATTAAAAGACGCTTAGTCCTTGGAAGGAAAGTTATGACCTACCTAGAGAGCATATTGAAAAGCAGAGACATTACTTTGCCAACAAATGTTCGTCTATCAGGGCTATGGTTTTTCCTGTGGTCATGTATGGATGTGAGAGTTGGACTGTGAAGAAGGCTGAGCGCCAAAGAATTGATGTTTTTGAACTGTGGTGTTGGAGAAGACTCTTGAGAGTCCCTTGGACTGCACGGAGATCCAACCAGTCCATTCTGAAGGAGATCAGCCCTGGGATTTCTTTGGAAGGAATGATGCTAAAGCTGAAACTCCAGTACTTTGGCCACCTCATGAGAAGAGTTGACTCATTGGAAAAGACTCTGATGGTGGGAGGGATTGAGGGCAGGAGGAGAAGGGGACGACAGAGGATGAGATGGCTGGATGGCATCACTGACTTGATGGATGTGAGTCTCAGTGAACTGCGGGAGTTGGTGATGGACATTGAGGCCTGGAGTGCTGCGATTCATGGGGTTGCAAAGAGTCAGACATGACTGAGCAACTGATCTGATCTGATCTGATGCCCATTTGAATGCAGAGTTCCACAGAATAGCAAGGAGAGATAAGAAAGTGTTCTTCAGTGATCAATGCAAAGAAATAGAGGAAAACAATAGAATGGGAAAGACTAGAGATCTCTTCAAGAAAATTAGAGATACTAAGGGAACATTTCATGCAAAGATGGGCACAATAAAGGACAGAAATTGTATGTACTGAACAGAAGACGATATTAAGAAGAGGTGACAAGAATACATGGAAGAACTATGCAAAATAGATCTTCAAGACCCAGATAACCATGATGGTGTGGTCACTCACCTAGAGCCAGACATCCTGGAATGCAAAGTCAAGTGGGACTTAGGAAGCATCACTATGAACAAAGCTAGTAGAGGTGATGGAATTCCAGCTGAGCTGTTTCAAATCCTAAAGATGATACTGTGAAAGTGCTGCACTCAATATGCCAGGAAATCTGGAAAACTCAGCAGTGGCCACGGGACTGGAAAAGGCCAGTTTTCACTCCAATCTCAAAGAAAGGCAATGCCAAAGAATGTTCACACTACTGCACAATTGCACTGAACTCACATGCAAACAAAGTAATGCTCAAAGTTCTCCAAGCCAGGCTTCAACAGTACATGAACTGAGAACTTCCAGATGCTCAAGATAGATTTAGAAAAGGCAGAGGAACCAGGGATCAAATTGCCAACATCCGTTGGACCATGAAAAAAATCAAGAGATTTCCAGAAAAACATCTACTTCTGTTCTACTTACTATGCCAAACATTTGACTGTGTGGATTACAACAAACAGTGGAAAATTCTTCAAGAGATAAGAATACCAGACCACCTGACCTGCCTCCTGAGAAATCTGTATGCAGGTTAGGAAGCAACAGTTAGGACGGACATGGAACAACAGACTGGTTCCAAATAGGAAAAGGAGTATGTCAAGGCTGTATATTGACACCCTGCTTATTTAACTTTATGAAGAGTACATCATGCAAAATGCTGGCCTAGATGAAGCACAAACTGGAACCAAGATTGCCAGGAGAAATATCAATAACCTCAGATATACAGATGACACCACCCTTATGGCAGAAAGTGGAGAATATCTAAAGAGCCTCTTGATGAAGGTGAAAAAGGAGAGTGAAAAAGCTGACTTAAAACTCAAATTCAGAAAACTAAGATTATGGTACCTGGTCCCATCACTTCATGGCAAATAAATGGGGTAACAATGGAAACAGTGACAGATTTTATTTTTGTGGGCTTCAAAATCACTGCAGATGGTGACTGCAGCCATGAAATTAAAAGATGCTTGCTCCTTGGAGGGCTTACCTTGTGGCTCAGCTAGTAAAGTATCCACCCACGATGAGGGAGACCTGGGTTCATTCCCTGGGTTTGGAAGTACCCTGGAGAAGGGAAAGGCTACCCACTCCAGTATTCTGGCCTGGAGAATTCCATGGACTGTAGAGGCTATGGGGTCACAAAGAGTTGGACATAAATGAATAAATTTCACACTTTCACTTTCACTGCTCCTTAGAAAAAAAAGTTATGACCAACCACAATTCAGTTCAGTTCAGTTCAGTTGCTCAATCACGTCTGACTCTTTGCAACCCCATGAATCACAGCATGCCAGGGCTCCCTGTCCATCACTAACTCCTGGAGTTCACTCAGACTCACATCCATCCAGTCAGTGATGCCATCCAGCCATCTCATCCTCTGTTGTCCCCTTCTCCTGCCTTCAGTCTTTCCAAGCATCAGAGTCTTTGCCAATGAGTCAACACTTCACATGAGGTGGCCAAAGTACTAGAGTTTCAGCTTTAGCATCATTCCTTCCAAAGAACACCCAGACTGATCTCCTTTAGGATTGACTGGTAGGATCTCCTTGCAGTCCAAGGGACTCTCAAGAGTCTTCTCCAACACCACAGTTCTTTGGCACTCAGCTTTCTTCAAAGTCCAACTCTCACATGCATACATGACCACTGGAAAAACCATAGCCTTGACTAGACAAACCTTTGTTGGCAAAGTAATGTCTCTGCTTTTGAATATGCTATCTAGGTTGGTCATAACTTTTCTTCCAAGGAGTAAGCATCTTTTAATTTCATGGCTGCAATCACCATCTGCAGTGATTTTTGAGCCCCCAAAAACAAAGTCTGACACTGTTTCCCCATCTATTTCCCATGAAGTGATGGGACCAGATGCCATGATCTTTGTTTTCTGAATGTTGAGCTTTAAGCCAACTTTTCACTCTCCACTTTCACTTTCATCAACAGGCTTTTTCATTCCTCTTCACTTTCTGCCATAAGAGTGGTGTCATCTGCATATTGGAGGTTATTGATATTTCTCCTGGCAATCTTGATTCCAGCTTGTGTTTCTTCCAGCCCAGTGTTTCTCATGATGTACTCTGCATATAAATAAGCAGGGTGACAATATGCAGCCTTGATGTACTCCTTTTCCTATTTGGAACCAGTCTGTTGTTCCATGTCCAGTTCTAACTGTTGCTTCCTGACCTGCATTTAAGTTTCTCAAGAGGAAGGTCAGGTGGTCTGGTATTCCCATCTCTTGAAGAATTTTCCACAGTTTATTGTGATCCACACAGTCAAAGGCTTTGGCATAGTCAAGAAAGCAGAAATAGATGTTTTTCTGGAATTCTCTTGCTTTTTCCATGATCCAGCGGATGTTGGCAATTTGATCTCTGGTTCCTCTGCCTTTTCTAAAACCAGCTTGAACATCAGGAAGTTCACGGTTCACATATTGCTAAAGCCTGAGCATTACTTTACTAGCGTGTGAGATGAGTGCAATTTTATAGTAGTTTGAACATTCTTTGGCATTGCCTTTCTTTGGGATTGGAATGAAAACTGACCTTTTCCAATCCTGTGGCCACTGCTGAGTTTCCAAATTTGCTGGCATATTGAGTGCAGCACTTTAACAGCATGAATTTTAAGGATTTGAAATAACTGGAATTCCATCACCTCCACTAGCTTTGTTCGTAGTGATGCTTCCTAAGGCCCACTTGACTTCACATTCCAGAATGTCTGGCTCTAGGTGAATGAATAGACCATCATGATTATCTGGGTTGTGAAGATCTTTTTGTATAGTTCTGTGTATTCTTGCCACCTCTTCTTAATATCTTCTGCTTCTATTAGTTCCATAGCATTTCTGTCCTTTATCGAGCCCATCTTTGCATGAAATGTTCCCTTCGTATCTCTAATTTTCTTGAAGAGATCTCTAGTCTTTTCCATTCTGTTGTTTTCCTCTATTTCTTTGCATTGATTGCTGAGGAAGGCTTTCTTATCTCTCCTTGCTATTCTTTGGATCTCTGCATTCAGATGTTTATATCTTTCCTTTTCTCCTTTGCTTTTCTCCTCTCTTCTTTTCACAGCTATTTTTAAGGCCTCTTTAGCCATTTTGCCTTTTTGCATTTCTTTTCCATGGGGATGGTTTTGATCCCTGTCTCATGTACAATGTCACGAACCTCCATCCATAGTTCATCAGGGACTCTATCAGATCTAGGCTTTTAAATCTATTTCTTACTTCCACTGTATAATCATAAGGGATTTGATTTAGATCATATTGAATGGTCTAGTGGTTTTCCCTACTTTCTTCAATTTAAGTCTGAATTTGGCAATAAGGTGTTCATGATCTGAGCCACAGTCAGCTCCTGGTCTTGTTTTGCTGACTGTATAGAGCTTCTCCATCTTTGACTGCATAGAATATAATCAATCTGATTTCGTTGTTGACCATCTGGTGATGTCCATGTGTAGAGTCTTCTCTTGTGTTATTGGAAGAGGGTGTTTGACCAACCTAGACATCATATCAAAAAGCAGAGACATCACTTTGCCAACAAAGGTCTGTCTTGGTCAAAGTTATGGTTTTTCCAGTAGTCATTGATGGATGTGAGCATTGGAGTATAAAGAAAGCTGAGCACTGAAGAATTGATGCTTTTGAACTGTGGTTTTGTAGAAGACTCTTGAGAGTTCCTTGGACTGCGAGGCGATCCAACCCATCCATCCTAAAGGAAATCAGTCCTGAATATTCATTGGAAGGGCTGATGCTGAAGTTGAAACTCCAATACTTTGGCCACCTGATGCAAAGAAATGATTTCTTGGACAAGACCCTGATGCTTGGAAGATTGAAGGCAGGAGATGGGGACAACAGAGGATGAGATGGTTGGATGGCATCACTAATTCAATAGACATGAGTTTGAGTATCCTCTGGGAGTTGGTGATGGACAGGGAAGCCTGGTGTGCTGCAGTCCATGGGGTCACAAAGACTCGACATGACTGAGTGACTGAACTGCACTGAACTGACCATTGTAGATAGTGTCTGCAATGAACATCGGAGTACATGTGTAACAATATTTTTAACTTACTTCTTTAATGAGTATTACTTTAAGAGACACACATTATGAACATGTGTGATGTCAATCCAGAAATACTGAGGTGTTCCTGCAAAAGGTTATTATCAATATTGAATTTGAATCACCTCCCTCTGACCCATCCTAGGCAACTCCTTAACCTTGGCCCATTGGCAATTAACTGGGGATGTTCTAGAGATAAATCCAACAGAATGATATTGTTTAAGCTGATATCAGGTTTCATTGCAAACCTAGGAATACATTTTTAAGCAGATTTGAGGTCATGTGGCATTCTTTCAACCACCCTACATATGAGTTAACTATTCCACCTTCATGCTGGGCTGTCCACACACAGGTTTCCTCTTGAGGAAACTATTTGCAAATATTTTTGATAGAAATAAATGGAATGTTCATTTAGCCCATACTTAGGGTGATACTCAGCAATCAAATAAAATTGATGTAGTTTGGGGTCTGATGAGCAAAAATTTTGACAATATGGTAGCCAGAATTACAAGATAGTCTTCAAGAGTCCTGCTCTTTCATGTTCACATACACACTGTTGAGAATCTTCTTCCTATCATTGTGGGTGTGGCCTGTGAATATCATGAGCTGTTATTCTCCTGATTCTGTTACATCATGTGGCAAAAGTGATTTTACAAATGTGATTAGGATCCTTATCTGTTTATTTTGAATCATTCAAAAGAGGGATTATCCTACATGGGTCTGGATTAATCAGTGAGACTTAAGAGGCAATCAACAGCAGGAGACTCCCTCCTATTTGCCTTGAAGGAGCAAACTGCCATGGTATAGCGAGAATGGGGTGGCAAAGAATGGGCCTCAGCCCTCATGGCTCCAGAGGAACTAAATTCTGCTAATATCCAGTGAGCATGGAAGAGGATGCCAAGATGACATGAGATTGTACGTCCAGCCAACGCCTTGACCCTGAGGACAGCACCCAGCTGAACTGTGATCAGACTCCAAATCCACAGAAATGGTAAAATAATAAATTTTAAGTGTATGTTGTTTTAAAATACTAAGTTTGAGGTACACACCTATTTGTTACACAGCCAGTAAAGATGGTCTGTCATTCTCTTTGACAGGGTTTAGTTGCTGTTATGCCTAGAAAAGTCTCTTACTGAGTTGAAGTCCACACCTTCAGGTCTGTGTTCTAGGGAAATAGGAAATTGTTGGAAAATGCCCTCCTTGTAATAACTTAGAAACTTTCCCTTAGATTTCTAGTCTATATTGCAAAAAAATCTGGATTCTATTAACTTTTATAGTTAGTTCAGTCGCTCAGTCATGTCTGACTCTTTGCAACCCCATGAATCCCAGCACGCCAGGCCTCTCTGTCCATCACCAACTCCCGAAGTTCACTCAGACTCACGTCCATTGAGTCGGTGATGCCATCCAGCCATCTCATCCTCTGTCGTACCCTTCTCCTCCTGCCCCCAATCCCTCCCAGCATCAGAGTCTTTTCCAATGAGTCAACTCTTCACGTGAGGTGGCCAAAGTACTGGAGTTTCAGCTTTAGCATCATTCCTTCCAAAGAACACCCAGGGCTGATCTCCTTCAGAATGGACTGGTTGGATCTCCTTGCAGACCAAGGGACTCTCAAGAGTCTTCTCCAACACCACAGTTCAAAAGCATCAATTCTTCGGCGCTCAGCCTTCTTCACAGTCCAACTCTCACATCCATACATGACCACTGGAAAAACCATAGCCTTGACTAGACGAACCTTTGTTGGCAAAGTAATGTTTCTGCTTTTGAATATGCGATCTAGGTTGGTCATAACTTTCCTTCCAAGGACTAAGCGTCTTTTAATTTCATGGCTGCGTCACCATCTGCAGTGATTTTGGAGCCCCCCAAAATAAAAGTCTAACACTGTTTCCTCATCTATTTGCCATGAAGTAATGGGACCAGATGCCAAACCTTTAACCTCTACCTTCATTTAACATTTCTATAGAACACATTTTTAGGTTTTATGATGTTTCTTTCTGAACTCACTTCAGTTTTCTCACATATCCTGTGTTGACTTCCAAGAGATTCAAAATCCTGTAAAGCACTGACCACTGATGATAGAATAAAGTATTGGCCCTTGTTCTTATGTTCCTGTCTGTAGGAGAATATCCCATTCATTTGGCTTTTTGTTTATTTGTTACTATTTTTAACACCAGCTAGATAATTGTTGATTCAAGTTCAATTTGGGTGTCCATTCTGACTTCATATCGCTTCTCTTTAAAGCCATAGCAAGTATTTCTGAATTTTAACTGTTTGAAATCAGTTGAACCAGGAAAGTATTAATAGCTTGTTTCTGGCTTTTTTTTTCCTTTTGTTTCATTTTGTTTTAAATGTGGTAAAAATTGAATAACATTTATCTCAACCATTTTTAAGTGTACAGCTCAGTGGTGCCAAGTATATTCATACTGTTGTGTAACCAATCTCCAGAACTTTTTCCTCTTGTAAAACTGAAACTCTATACCCATTACACAGTTCCCTATTTCTTCCTCCCCACAGCCCCTATAACCACCATCATGTCACTTTATGTTTATATAAATTTGAATACTCTAAATATCTTATATAAGTGAAATCATATAGTATTTGTCTTTTTACAATTGGCTATTTTGCTCTTGGTGAAAGTGGAGAGTGAAAAAGTTGGCTTAAAACTCAACATTCAGAAAACAAAGATCATGGCATCTGGTCCCATCACTTCATGGGAAATAGATGGGGAAACAGTGGAAACAGTGTCAGACTTTATTTTTCTGGGCTCCAAAATCACTACAGATGGTGATTGCAGCCATGAAATTAAAAGACGCTTACTCCTTGGAAGGAAAGTTAGGACCAACCTAGATCACATATTCAAAAGCAGAGACATTACTTTGCCAACAAAGGTTCGTCTAGTCAAGGCTATGGTTTTTCCTGTGGTCGTGTATGGATGTGAGAGCTGGATTGTGAAGAAGGCTGAGCGCTGAAGAATTGATGCTTTTGAACTGTGGTGTTGGAGAAGACTCTTGAGAGTCCCTTGGACTGCAAGGAGATCCAACCAGTCCATTCTGAAGGAGATCAGCCCTGGGATTTCTTTGGAAGGAATGATGCTAAAGCTGAAACTCCAGTACTTTGGCCACCTCATGTGAAGAGTTGACTCATTGGAGAAGACTCTGATTCTGGGAGGGATTGAGGGCAAGAGGAAAGGGGACGACAGAGGACGAGATGGCTGGATGGCATTATTGACTCAATGGATGTGAGTCTGAGTGAACTTCGGGAGTTGGTGATGGACAGGAAGGCCTGGTGTGCTGCAATTCATGGGTCGCAAAGAGTCGGACATGACTGAGCAACTTATCTGATCTGATTTTGCTTAACATAATGTGCTCAAGATTCATCTATGTACTAGTCAGGGCTTTATGTTACAGTTCTCCAGAAAAACAGAACCAATAGGAGATATATATATATATATCTGCAAAAATTCAGATTAGGTGGTAGACAGAATTCCAAGATGGCCTCCAAAAGTTCCATCCTCTCATGCACATGCTCTGTAGAATCCTCTTTCCATTAGTGTGTGGGGCCTTTTTGCTTGTTTTTTGTTTTTTAAATACTTTTAGTGGTAAAAATAGAGCAGAAATAGTATTTTGTTCAGAGAGGAAAAAATATACTGCTATGGTCATAGCTATAAGGATGACTGAAATAGTCTCTGACTCTCAATAGTGCATTGTAGTATAAGTTGATTTCAACCACATCTTCTCCAGCTTCAATATATCAGATCATATTAATACCATAATGATACATGAAGAAACAGAGCATGTGGAAACCAACCTTGATCATGGCTTCTTTCATTTGTGACTTTAGCTGCCCTTGAGTGTGTATTTTTGTGGATCAAAAACTCCCATGTTACCACTTAGCACCATAATGAACTAATGTATATTCCAAGTGGCAATAGGCTAGTTGAGAAGGAAGATTAATCAGTGCAATGAAATAAACATTGATATAGTGACAATGGTATCAATCAATTCTGGAATCATCCACTTGTTTAATTTAGAGCAACATGATCCAGCATTAAAATAATCACATCCTAAGTCAGATACTTTAAGTATGAAGTACACTAAGTCAACAAAGAGAGAAGACAAACATCATCACCTCCCTTCTCCTCCTCCCTCTCTTCATTCACTTTCTTTTTCTTCCTCTCCTCTCCTCTTCTCTCTCCCACTCCACAGTTGTTTTCTTTAATATGAAGTTTACTCCTCTACCATTTACTTGATCTTTTCCCCTGATTCACTGATTTGTTTCTGAATGGTTTAGTTTTTTTTTTTTTTTCTTTCTTTAGGATAAGGGTAGGGGATATCATCATGCAGATTCTCACATAAATAGAAAAATATAGGGTATGTGACTTCCTTCAGAATTTTCTGAGCATTCATTATCTGGCTAAAACTGTATATGCAATTCTAACATAGACAGACAGACTCCTGAGCATACTAAAATGCGTCCTGGGACCAGAGAAAAGGGGCAAGGATTCTACATGGCTTAGATCTGTTATGAGGGATAAGTCAGTGCTTGGTGGACAAACAATCTGCATATCTTAAGAGAAAGTCTGCTCTGCCCAGATGGTTATTTCCCCCTCTGTGGAGCCACAACTTCTACAATCAGGGTTCTGTCTTCAGAGATTGCCTTTATTGCCAGGTATACAAGTACTGTCATTTGGGTTAATGAAATAAATTTAGATTTCATACTTGTTGGCCCTTCTCTCATCTACATATATATATGAGAGAAATAAAAAGAAGCACCAAGATATATAAAAGGGGGAAAACTTATCTGATGGGAAGAGATTTAATATAGGAAATAGAAAATATTAAAATAGTCATAGTCAGTGTCCTTATGTAGACATTTGAATAATAATATCACATCTACTAAAATAATTGAACGTGTGTTTTTTTTTAATTTTTGTGTTTCAAGCTGATTTTCAAAATCAGTATTTTAGATTTCAAAGTGTGGTCCCTAGATCCACAGCAACATTATTATCAACTGAGAACTTAGAAATGATAATCCTTGAGCCTCAACATAGACCTATTTGAATTAGAAATGTGGGGTATGGAGCCCAGCACTCTGTGTTTTATTGAGCCTTGCAGATGATTCTTATGCGTGATGAAGCCTGAGAACTCTACTTGGCTGCATATTAGCATCACTACTGGTGACTGGCTCCTACTCCATGCAATTCTGACTTAATAGACTTGGGTGCAGTGTGGAGTTCAGGAGTTTCAAAAGTTCCCCAGTTGATTCTAATGTGCAGATAAGATGAGAACAATGCTCTGAATCACCAGGCCTGAATAATTAGATCCCTTTCCAGATCTGGTTCAAGCAGTGGTTCCCAAACGTGTCTACTCTTTGAAATCACTTGGAGAACTTCACAGATAACTGCTGCAGTGCAGCATCCCTAGAGACTGTGATTTAATTGGTCTGGGGCATGGTCTGGACTTAAAAAAACAAGAATCAGGCTCTTCTAATGTGCAGAGTTTGAGAATCAGTGGGTTAAAAACTAAATGCCTTGTTCTAAAACCTAAATGCCTTGTTTTATTTCTAGTTCCAAAACAAAAGCTAAATTCCTAGACTCAAAGCAGACACTAAGTGTATGATCTTTATACTTATTATATAGATTTGTGATATATACACACACACACACACACACACACACACACACATATAACAAGTAGGATTTAACTGTTTTTACAACACCGCTAATGGGGAAGGCAATGGCACCCCACTTCAGTACTCTTGCATGGAAAATCTGATGGAAGGAGGAGCCTGGTAGGCTGCAGTCCATGGGGTCACTAAGAGTCAGACATGTACAATATTGTAAAGTTAAGTAAAATAAAATTTAAAAAATAAATAAATAAAAGAGTCGGACATGACTGAGCGACTTTACTTTCACTTTTCACCTTCATGCATTGGAGAAGGGAATGGCAACCCACTCCGGTGTTCTTACCTGGAGAATCCCAGGGACTGGGGAGCCTGGTGGGCTGCTGTCTCTGTGGTCGCACAGAGTCAGACACGACCGAAGTGACTTAGCAGCAGCAGCAGCAACATCCCTAAATAAAATTAAACTTAAAAAAATAGATGATTCACAGCCCAAGTTAAAGTATTTTCCATCCTGGCAGTGCTGGCCTAAGAATCTCATGAGAGCCTTAAAAACCAATACTTAGGCCTCACCTCAGACCAGTTAAATCCAGTTAAATCAGAACCTTTGGGTGTGAGATATCAGAATTGTTTAAACTAAATCAGAACATTACAGAGTAATCAAAAGTTCAGTATTATTGAAATACCCTCAGAAAGTTCCAAAGGTCCTGAGAACCATAGGTTAGAGTGCAGCCTTACTTTAGGTGAAAAGGAGATTTGCTCTTTCCAATTTCTCATATGTCATAGAAGAGCTGGGCCTGCCTTGTGTGACCAGGAACAAAATGACAATGTCACCAGTACGGTGATGATACCCACATCAATATAGGACCTTATTTCACAAAAGAGTCTGTCTGGTATACTTTTGGCTTTTATTACAAGTTGGCTGGATCCCCCTGTTCAAGTCACCCAATGAATAATATTATTCATTATTATTACTAGCAGTAAAACATTTGAGATACTAAACTACTGCAATAAAACTAAGTTACAATAGCTTGTGTTGATGAAGTGATTTTCAACCAATGGTGATTATGTCACCCAGAGGATATTTGACAATGTCTGGACATATTTTATTTGTCACAACAGTGGGGCAAGGGAGTTTTCCACTGACCCATCATAGGTAAAGGCCAGGGAAGCTTCTAAATATCCTAAAATGCACAGGATGACTGCCTGCTCCAATAAGGAACCATCCAGACTAAACTGTCAGTAATACTGAGGCTGAGAAATCTTGCTTTTGTGGAAAGCTACTACTCTTTCAAGGGAAATTGTAGATTAGAGAGAGAAAGTTCTATTACAAAGAATAATTTGTTTGGGGAGATTACAGAAAATCTCCAGAACTTCTTGATAGAACCAAATATCCTGAAGATCATACCTTGCTCCTTAGAAAAGAAACTCAACCACACAGTGGTTTTGAATTATCACAGCATCTATTGAAAGCTTGCTCCTGTATTTCTCAAAGTAAATTCAAACTTACAATATCCAATAAATTTTAACAATAGAACCTCGTCTCTATGTAAATATATTTAGACCAAGCAACAAATCATCTAGAGGATTTCTTATTTCCATGCTTTCATTCCCTAAGCCCTGAGGGCCCCTCTCTATCTTCTATCCAGGGTAATCCAGGTACATTTTAAAAATGACAGCTGCACCATACACAAAAATAAACTCAAAATGGATTAAAGATCTAAATGTAAGACTAGAAACCATAAAACTCCTAGAGGAAAACATAGGCAAAACACTCTCTGACATACATCACAGCAGGATCCTCTATGACCCACCTCCCAGAATATTGGAAATAAAATAAAAAATAAACAAATGGAACCTAATTAAACTTAAAAAGCTTCTGCACAACAAAGGAAACTATAAGCAAGGTGAAAAGACAGCCTTCAGAATGGGAAAAAATAACAAATGAAGCAACAGACAAACAACTAATCTCAAAAATATACAAGCAACTCCTACAGCTCAATTCCAGAAAAATAAATGACCCAATCAAAAAATGGGCCAAAGAACTAAATAGATATGTCTCCAAAGAAGACATACAGATGGCTAACAAACACATGAAAAGATGCTCAACATCACTCATTATCAGAGAAATGCAAATCAAAACCACTATGAGGTACCATTTCACGCCAGTCAGAATGGCTGTGATCCAAAAGTCCACAAGCAATAAATGCTGGACAGGGTGTGGAGAAAAGGGAACCCTCTTACACTGTTGGTGGGAATGCAAACTAGTACAGCCACTTTGGAGAACAGTATGGAGATTCCTCAAAAAACTGGGAATAGAACTGCCTTATGATCCAGCAATCCCACTGCTGGGCATACACACTGAGAAAACCAGAATTGAAAGAGACACGTGTACCCCAATGTTCATAGCAGCACTGTTTACAATAGCCAGGACTTGGAAGCAACCTAGATGTCCATCCACAGATGAATGGATAAGAAAGCTGTGGTACATATACACAATGGAGTATTAGTATTACTCAGCCATTAAAAAGAATGCATTTGAATCAGTTCTAATCAGGTGGATGGAACTAGAGCCTATTATACAGAGTGAAGTAAGCCAGAAAGAAAAACACAAATACAGTATACTAACGCATATATATGGAATTTAGAAAGATGGTAACAATAACCCTATTTACGAGACAGCAAAAGAGACACTGATGTATAGAACAGACTTTTGGAGTCTGGGAACGGGAGAAGGTGGGATGATTTGGGAGAATAGCATTGAAATATGTATAATATCATATCTGAAACGAGTCACCAATCCAGGTACGATGCCTGATAATGGATGCCTGGGGCTGGTGCACTGGGACAACCCAGAGGGATGGTATGGGGAGGGAGGAGGGAGGAGGGTTCAGGATGGGGAACACATGTATACTTGTGGCGGATTCATTTTGATGTATGGCAAAAGCAATACAATATTGTAAATTTAAGCAAAATAAAATTTAATTTAAAAAATAGACAAAACAAAAAAAATAAATAAAATTTATTTAAAACATAAAAAAAAATAAAAATGACAGCTGATGAGTTAAATCCTCTCGAAAGCCTTGGGTCACACGACTGACATAAATCCTTAAGAAGATGTATTTCCTGAAGGTAGAGCATTTGCTCTGAGGCACCAAGGTCTGGCAAATCCCTGGCATTTTGTAGGTATTCAATGTTGTGTTAAACAAACAAATGAATTGTGAAATATTTTCATAAATAAATAAATACATTTATTTATTTTGTTAAATAAACAAGTGAATGATGATCATTACTTGCTCTAATGCAGACCCAGGAAAACAATTCTTTTGCATGAACTCTTATGTGGGTAACTTCTATCATATCAAAAACAGTATTGAGGTTCATTCAACCACAAAAGCCCACGTTTATACTTAGACTCATTAATCAATGTTGCATCCTGCTTCTCCTAGTCACTTCAACCTTTATTTTAAGAGTTCAAGGTCATGTGTGCAAGATAAGTTGCTTCAGTCATGACAAACTCATTGCAGCCCTATAGACTGTAGCTTGCCAGCTCCTCTGTCCATGGGATTCTCCAGGCAAGAATATTGGAATGGGTTTCCATGCCCTCCTCCACGGGATCTTCCCAACTCAGCGACTGAACCTGTATCTTCTGCATCACAGGGAGATTCTTTACTGCTGAGCCACCTGGGAAGCCCTGTTCAAGGTCACTGAGCACAAATAATAAACTGTTTCTCTTCCCCAGATAAAATAGTCTAAAAATCTAACCAAAACAAATGAACAAGAAGTCATGGAGCTTAATTTTTTTTTCAGACTTATTATTTTTAAAAAATCTTCATGAAAATACATTTTATTTTTTTTTAAAGAGCTTGAATGTCTGAGCTTCTGAAAATATCTTTTCCTGCTCCTTTTAGCTATATCTGCCAAAGTCTTAGTTCTACACACTTGTAAGATATTTTAAATCATTTGTGCCTATTCATTTTGATTAAAGTAACTGGAGGAAAAACAAAGTGAACCATTCCAGAAAGGGCTACAGAAAGTATGCTATTAACATTTTTCTACCATCAAATTTAGTCATCAACTTAATTGCTGAGATTTAATTGTTCTCATGAGGCTTTCACAGTGACTGCTTCATTGACCATCTTGTTCTACAAAGAAAATATATGTACCGACTCTGAAATTCTATATTATTTCTGGGAAAAGAGCATAATTTAGTTGATAGAGAAAGCAAACGTATTTCATTCAAAATATGTATTTGTGAGATTTTTGGAGAACAATCAGGGCAAATTTAAGAATACTTCCCATTCTTTCAGTCCTTGACAGCTAAAGATCTCAATGCACCATTTACAGCATAAGAGAGTCAGGAGCTAGTCAACAAACCTCTAATAAAAACTTCTTCCCCTTCACTTATGTTTAACAAAAATAGAAAGACCGTTGGAATGCAGACTAAAGAAAAGGCAAGACTATCAGTCTGACTTACTAAAGGACGTTTTATGTCTTCCTTGGTGCTGTATCTCAGTTGTTTATGTATTTTTGCTGCATTTCTGTGAGTTCTTTTCCCGTTCTCCCAAGATAATTTTGTATTATGGAGGAGGAGATAAGAATGGAGTGTTATATTTTGGAGTGGAAAGAGTAGTTTCCTATATATGTCCCTTCATGATTGTACTATACAATTAACATCTACATAGCATTCTATTCTCTGTATTCCCCATAAATCATCTCCAGATACAGGTTAATTCTAAGTAAAAGACCATTAAGGCTTATATCATTTCATTATACCCACCGCAACTAAATTTGTTTCTGGGTATAAATAAACAGATTTATGTGTATTGTTCCGGAAATGAAGTTTAATGACTCTGTAAACCACTAATTGTATAATGTGATATATGCCATAGAAAGAAAAATATGAGATGCATTTTTCAAAGTTATATATAACACATATGCATGTGGGGGCATGCTTACTGGATATAGAAAAGTGGGAAGTGTTAAGGCTTAGTTGTGAGTGGCATTTGTCCATGTGTGAGGAGTGGCAAAGACACACAAACATGAGGAAACACATAAATACATATTTTACCCCCTCTGCACAATATAGGAGAATCAGTTACCTGTAAATGGTGGTTTGAATTAGGTTATGTAGATTTCTTAGTTCTATGAAATTTTAGGATTCTATGAACGTTATTTGTTTGCTTTTTAAAGAAACACACATGCCCACCAAACTTTTCATCTGAGTGAAGACTGAAATCTCTATTCTTGTGGTTCTCCAAGTGTTTTCAGGTTCTTTAAAATAGAAATTAGTATCCTAGTCCATCTTTTTCATTTTTCGGATCACTTGACAGTTCTTTGTTCAAGTTCTCTATGAATCCTTCATTGAATCATTAGAGGTTGTGTTCAGAGGTTTAGTAAGGGAAGAAAACTGGAGAATGTGTTACAGAGTAAGAATATGGAAAATTAAGTGATAAAAGTTGTTTTCTTTTAAGGGGCAATTGCAACAAATGACAACGTTTTCTTCCAATTTTCTTATTTGCAACAAATCAGCTTGCTTTAAAACAATTCATTACTTAAATTACTTCAAGATGTATATGCTACATGGGGGGAATGACTTGTCCAATTATTTTAACACTTATTCCTAACATATAATGAAGTCCTGGTTAAGAACTAGCAAACAAGTAGTATTGTAGTCCATGGTAAAATGTTAACACAGGGAAGGAGGAGCCTACAATATTTTTGTTTTCTGGAAAATGAAACAATAGCCACTAGATGTACTATTGTTAAATTACAGTTCTCTATTCCAACATAGAAACTTGGTTGGAGATAACAGAATCTACTCTCGTTGGTTAAACTAGTAGCGGATTATTAAATATTAGAAATGTAACAAAAATTTTGAAAAGACTGAGGGAATAGATTCTAGGTTGAACTTACAGTAATAATTCCAAGCATCACACTGAAGAACTGCTCACATCAGAACCACAGTATTTTTACTGACTTCAGGCTTTTTCTACTGCCAAGTCCAGAACTACACTTGATTCCATGACAGGAAAACGGCCATATCTGCTGTCAATCTCGGATACAAACTCTCCATCTCTGTCACTCCAGGCCTGGCTCCTTACTACATGCTTCTGAATTAAATCTCATACAAATGTATCTAGTTAGTAGAAACTGCACCTTACACAAATAAAATTTTCAGATTCTAACTTGGAAAGGTTTACAATTCCAGGACAACAAAAATATGAAAATCAGGTTCCTTGTAGCTTAGAGAAATGACAAATGACAAATACCTATTCTATGAACTCTTCATTAGGCCAAAACTCTCAGTATTAAAGTGTTTCCTGTATACTAGTTTTTCTACAAATGACAAATACCTATTCTATGAACTCTTCATTAGGCCAAAACTCTCAGTATTAAAGTGTTTCCTGTATACTAGTTTTTCTATTATTGTGATTTCAATTTGGAGTCTGAGAGTTAGAATAAGAATTAGGACACACAGCACACACAGAGAGAGGACCATGGGAGGACACAGCAAAAATATGGCCATCTGCAAGCCAAAGAGAGAGATCTCAGAGGAAACTGAACCTGCTACCGCCTTGATCTTGGACTTCCGTTCTGCAGGACTGTGAGAAAGTAAATTTCTGTTATTAAAAAAAAAAATCAGTCAGCTAGTGGCTGTCCAACATTGAAGTGATACAATAAAGAAGTCAGAGTTGGCTACCTTGTACTGAATTATCTAACTTGTTAAGTCTCTTCAATTTCTTTGATATGGCATCAAATTATGTTTCAATATGAAACTTAATTTATCAGTTCAGGACCATTTTAACAAAAATTATATCTCTTTGTTTCTAATGAATGGTTAGGCCATAAAGTCTGAATCAAGCCAAAAGAAATGCAAAAGCAGAATCTTTGACCATACAGTGGTTAGGACTCTGTGCTTTCACTGCCAAGAGCCTGGGTTCAATCCCTGACCAGGGAATTAAGATTCCACAAGTCATACCATGCAGCCAAAAAAAAAAAAAAAAAAGAATCTAAAGGTTTCCGTTTACATAGCTTTTAGACTGCCAGAATTACCAATTTACTTTGAAACAGTCCTTTACAGAAATCACATGTTGGCCTGACTATGTTAGAATGACCTCCTCATAAACATAGTCTTAATTTTTTAAATTACAACTAGCTGGATATTTTCTCCAAACCTAGGAAACATCTTACATATGGGTATTGAAGAATTAAGAATAATATAATATAATATATTATATTAATAATATAAGAAGGATATAAGATAAAATATAAAATTAATACATAATATATGCTACTGCTAAGTCACTTCAATCGTGTCCGACTCTGTGCGACCCCATAGACAGAAGCTCACCAGGCTCCCCCGTCCCTGGGATTCTCCAGGCAAGAATACTGGAGTCGGTTGCCATTTCCTTCTCCAATGCATGAAATTGAAAAGTGAAAGTGAAGTCGCTCAGTCGTGTCCAACTCTTAGCGACCCCATGGACTGAAGCCTACCAGGATCCTCTGTCCATGGGATTTTCCAGGCAAAAGTACTGGGGTGGGGTGCCATTGCCTTCCCCCGATATAATATATAAATAGGTACAAATAAACACCATGCACATAATAATATAAGAATACAGGGATCTGAATCTAAAGTAAAATTTGTTTTTACATTTGACAAAGGAAAATTATCATCCACACTTGAGCTTTCCAGAGCATAAAAACATTATGATGAAATATTTGAGGACCTGGACCAAGTGTGTGTGGTAAACATTTCATACAAATAACAGCATGTGCCCAAAGTTCAGGCAAGCACATAATTGCTTAATGAAAACAATTAGTAGCATTGGCAAACACTTCTCTTGATGTTTCCATGCCTATGACTGTATCTACATGAGAAATGCTTGTGTGACTGTATGGCTATTCTAGTATTCCTTTCACAATTTATGTTACCCAAAATATTATCTAGGTTGATGTTTCCTTTCTCCCAAGCAAAAATTTCCCTATATTGGACCTGTTTTCTCCACTTCATGCCAGACTCTCCCCTTTTTCCTGTTCCTCATGGCCTTAACCACCTAAAAACATTTTATTTACTTATTTATATTTAACTGAAGGATAATTTCTCTACAATGTTGTGTTGGTTTCTCCCATACATCAATATGAATCAATCTTAGGTGTGTTCCCTCCCTCTTGAACTTCCCTCCCACCTGCCACCCCATCCCACTCCTCTCAGTTCAGTCCAGTTCAGTCACTCAGTTGTGTCCGACTCTTTGCGACCCCATGAATCGCAGCACGCCAGGCCTCCCTGTCCATCACCAGCTCCCGGAGGTCACTCAGACTCACATCCATCGAGTCAGTGATGCCATCCAGCCATCTCATCCTCTGTCGTCCCCTTCTCCTCCTGCCCCCAATCCCTCCCAGCATCAGAGTCTTCCCCAATGAGTCAACTCTTCACATGAGGTGGCCAAAATACTGGAGTTTCAGCTTTAGCATCATTCCTTCCAAAGAAATACCAGGGCTGATCTCCTTCAGAGTGGACTGGTTGGATCTCCTTGCAGTCCAAGGGAGTCTCAAGAGTCTTCTCCAACACCACAGTTCAAAAGCATCAATTCTTTGGCTCTCAGCCTTCTTCACAGTCCTCTAGGTTGTCATTAGTCTTTGTTGTTGCTTCTGCCCACTCCTTTCCTGTGTTGCTTTCTCTTTCTTGCTCTACTTGTTTGTGTTCATCTTAATAAACTTATAGAGTATTTTTGTGTATGCTGTTCTCCCACATAAACTCAAGTGGGCTGACAGTAGGGCCAATCCTTTAAGTGGAAGTTATGGGAGAAAGGGTGGTATCCAGAAAATGCTGGTCTGATGGTATTTTTTCTTCTTGGGCTGGGAAATTTAACTCTGAAGGTCATTAAGAGAATAGTCTTTTGATCCAAAATTTTAGGCTATCATCAGTAATATTGAAGAAAAAAAGGAAGAACACTATGGATATTTAAAAGAGTCTTCAGAGCAAAGAAATGTCAGAGACCTTTACCAAATAGAATGTGTTCAATGTCACACTCAGACATTTGAGAAGAGTAGAGCTGAAAGATGTAACTATGACTAATGCTGCCTTTAGGAGCTGGTGTGTGTGTGCCCTCCCTCTGTCGCTCAGTTGTATCTGACTCTTTGCAACTCCATGGACTAGTCTGCCAGGCTCCTCTGTCCATGGGATTTCTCAGGCAAGAATACTGGAATGGGGTGCCATTATGTCCTCCATGGTATCGTCCCAACCCAAGTGGAATGGGATAAATACTGTGAAGATTATTTTTTAGTTAAAAAGGATCTTCATACTCTCTAAAGATAATTACATTTTCTCTACCCATTTGTATGTCCTTATCTACCAGAATTAAGTGCTGAACAAAAGGGCTGTTATTGATTAATTGATTTTTTGATAGGATTGTTTCTGACTGGTTAGCTGATCTGGCAAAGAATGCTAATATAACTTTAACTCCAAAGGGTTTTTGCAAAAGTTTCATGAACAAGAGAAGGCAAGAGAGAAAACAGAAACAGAAAGAGAGAAAGGCAAAGAGACAGAGAAAGAGATAGAGAGACACAAAAAGGCAGATAGAGAGAACATCTTCTCATGAATTTAGATAGGTGTTTGAGATTGCAAAAGCAAACAAGGTATAGCTGTTTTTAAGGATTTTATTCTAGAAGGGGATTAGTCTTGTGGGAGAGTGATTCATTCCATCTCAAGAATTAAGGAATTCTTCACGAAAGAGTTGTTGCTTGAACACAGTTTTTAAAACATATTTCTCAAAGTTTAGTGCAGCTGTTCTCAATTCTTTCTGAATATTAGGAGGAAAATTACCTGATAAGTACTTAAATTGCACCATTGTTCAAATATCATGTGTTTCCCCAGCCTTCTCCAAGAAGAGTCATTCTAATGTGCAGCTTGAAAATTATTGGTGCAGTGTCCATTATTTTTATCACAAATGCTTAGGTTCTCAGGATCTCAAGTTTGGGGGTACTTTGAATAAATATCTCAAATGATGTTTGTATCCCTAGGTGTTTGAAAAGTTTAAAAAATAGACAAGATGTAATTAGGTAGATTGACAGTGGTGTGACAGGAGGGCATCCCAGGTAGAGGGAACAGTCTGTGCAGATCCACAGAGGTGTGGAGCTGGATGGTGGATGAAGAGGCTGAAGATAGAAAGAAGCTCCTTTATGAAGACTGTCATGTGTGAGCTAAAGAGCTGGACTCTTGTCAGGCAGAAGAAGAGAGCCATGGATGGTTTTACAGCCCAAGTGACGTGCTGAAAAATGAATTGACAAAGACGATTATGGTGCAGTGTGCAGGAAGGACAGAAGAAAGGAAGACCAGCGTGGAGGCTTTTGAAAATATCCAGGTGATGGATGGAGCAGTGATGAGGAAACAGAAGTCCTATATACAGTTTGAAAGAAGGATTCAGAGAACTTAGAGAGATGTATTAAATAGAAGAGGATTTCCATGTGTGTTTGTTCTTGCTTTGAATGGCAACAGCAGCACCTGGGTTTTCTATTTTACATGTTATTGAAGGGAATAGTGGGGCTTCCCTGGTGGCTCAGTGGTAAAGAATGTGCCTGCTAATGCGGAGACATGGATTCTATACCTGGGTCAGGAAGATCCCCTGAAAAGAAAATGGCAACCCACTCCAGTGTGCTTTACTGGGAAATCCCATGGACAGAGGAGCCTGACCAGCTATAGTCCATGGAGTTGCAAAATTCTTGAATACAACTCAGTGACTAAGCAAAACCAACAAAAGGGTATACTACATACTCAATTCATGTTCTTTATGACTTTAATATGAATGCATGAATGCAGAGAAACATACCATATTGACAGGAAAAAAGAAACATTATCAATAAATGAATTTGCTGTAGATGGTAACAAGAAATCTAGTTGACTTGGTAAATTCTAAGGTATACTTGCAATGTCAACTAAATTAAAACCTAGTTTTGGTAATACCATTTTAAAAATTCAGATATAGTGTGGCAAAATTAAAAGGTAAAATTAGTTACTTTCTGACTATCCCAGGTTTTATGAAATTGACTTAGAACTTAAGGAAACAGTTCTGATTGGAAACTGGACCTCCCATGGCTTCACCTATTATATTAAATTCTCTCTGGAGTTTGAACTAGAGACAACTTTATTTTTGAGTGTTTCATTTGGTTGTTTGGATTTAATAACTATATGAAAAATAACTAATAAAATTGTTTTCAGGAGTGCTGTGAATGTAAAATATGAACAAACTTAATAATGTACTTAATGAACTATAAAAGGGTAGATTAATATCCTGTGTAAGTTTAGCAAGCTAATTTAATACAGTGAGAGGCCAATGCACATGTACTTTACTTAGCTCAGTGTGGGAAGGGAATTTCCCATATTCCTGGTTCATAGGAGATCACTCATATGCTGGATCACAGAAAGCAAAAAAGGCATGATGTTCATTAAGGATAAAGTGGGGAGATTAAAAATATAGCAATTATGGCAACTGCATGTGCTGTTTTCAAATTTCAATCATTTATTTAAATATTTTAACAACTCCCAAGTGATGCATATGGTTTGAAATAAAATTATCAAGAAAGAGTGCAAAGTCAATTTTTTGGAGAATTACAAGTGCAAAAAATGATCAAGCCACTCAAAGTGGTTTGGAAAATGTCCATGGACACTAGCAAAATAAATAGTGTATGTGATTCAATACGTAAAAGGATTAGTTCATTTATTATTTATTTCATTAAATTATTTTAATGAAAATAGCCATTTCATATTTTCTAAGAAAAATTCATGTTAACTACAAACTTTTTCAGAAAATCATGAAGAAGAAAACATACATATTTCCCCGTCTATCTAGACAGGACTACTATTGATAATTTGGCTATGCATCCATGAAGAAAAGTCTTAGAAGTTACCTGCCTTAAGCGCTTTGCATAACCTGCTCTTTTCCTCTTCTTAAAACAACAGAATGGGAAGGACTAAGGATCTATTCAAGAAAATCAGAGATACCAAAGGAACATTTCATGCAAAAATAGGTTCGATAAAGGACAGAAATGGTATGGACCTAACGGAAGCAGAAGATATTAAGAAGAGGTGGCAAGAATACACAGAAGAACTGTACAAAAAAGAGCTTCACAACCCAGATAATCATGATGGTGTGATTACTGACCTAGAGCCAGACATCCTGGAATGTGAAGTCAAGTGGGCCTTAGAAAGCATCACTACGAACAAAGCTAGTGGAGGTGATGGAATTCCAGTGGAGCTATTCCAAATCCTGAAAGATGATGCTGTGAAAGTGCTGCACTCAATATGCCAGCAAATTTGGAAAACTCAGCAGTGGCCACAAGATTGGAAAAGGTCAGTTTTCATCCCAATCCCAAAGAAAGGCAATGCCAAAGACTGCTCAAACTACCGCACAATTGCACTCATCTCACACGCTAGTAAACTAATGCTCAAAATTCTCCAAGCCAGGCTTCAGCAATATGTGAACCGTGAACTTCCTGATGTTCAAGCTGGTTTTAGAAAAGGCAGAGGAACCAGAGATCAAATTGCCAACATCTACTGGATCATGGAAAAAGCAAGAGAGTTCCAGAAAAACATCTATTTCTGCTTTATTGACTATGCCAAAGCCTTTGACTGTGTAGATCACAATAAACTGTGGAAAATTCTGAAAGAGATGGGAATACCAGACCACCTGATCTGCCTCTTGAGAAATCTGTATGCAGGTCAGGAAGCAACAGTTAGAACTGGTCATGGAACAACAGACTGGTTCCAAATAGGAAAAGGAGTACGTCAAGGCTGTATATTGTCACCATGTTTATTTAACTTATATGCAGAGTACATCATGAGAAATGCTGGACTGGAAGAAACACAAGCTGGAATCAAGATTGCCGGGAGAAATATCAATAACCTCAGATATGCAGATGACACCACCCTTATGGCAGAAAGTGAAGAGGAACTCAAAAGCCTCTTGATGAAAGTGAAAGTGGAGAGTGAAAAGGTTGGCTTAAAGCTCAACATTCAGAAAACGAAGGTCATGGTATCTGGTTCCATCACTACATGGGAAATAGATGGAGAAACAGTGGAAACAGTGTCAGACTTTATTTTTCTGGGCTCCAAAATCACTGCAGATGGTGACTGCAGCCATGAAATTAAAAGACGCTTACTCCTTAGAAGGAAAGTTATGACCAACCTGGATAGCATATTCAAAAGCAGAGACATTACTTTACCAACAAAGGTTCGCCTAGTCAAGGCTATGGTCTTTCCTGTGGTCATGTATGGTTGTGAGAGTTGGACTTTGAAGAAAACTGAGTGCCAAAGAACTGTGGTGTTGGAGAAGACTCTTGAGAGTCCCTTGGACTGCAAGGAGATCTACCAGTCAATCCTAAAGGAGATCAGCCCTGGGATTTCTTAGGAAGGAATGATGCTAAAGCTGAAACTCCAGTATTTTGGCCATCTCATGCGAAGAGTTGACTCTTTGGAGAAGACTCTGATGCTGGGAGGGATTGAGGGCAGGAGGAGAAGGGGACAACAGAGGATGAGATGGCTGGATGGCATCACTGACTCGATGTATGTGAGTCTGAGTGACCTCTGAGAGCTGGTGATGGATAGGGCGGCCTGGCGTGCTGCAGTTCATGGGGTCGTAAAGAGTCGGACACCACTGAGCGACTGATCTGATCTGATCTGAATGTGACATGTACACTTTTTTAATGTCAACCATTTAAAATGGTTGTCAACGCCCTAGTATCAGACATTTCTACTGCTGCTGCTAAGTCTCTTCAGTCGTGTCCAACTCTGTGTGACCCAATGGACGGCAGCCCACCAGGCTCCCCCGTCCCTGGGATTCTCCAGGCAAGAACACCGGAGTGGGTTGCCATTTCCTCCTCCAATGCATGAAAGTGAAAAGTGAAAAGTGAAAGGGAAGTCGCTCAGTCATGTCCGACTTCTAGCGACCCCATGGACTGCAGCCCACCAGGCTCCTCCATCCATGGGATTTTCCAGGCAAGAGTACTGGAGTGGGGTGCCATTGCCTTCTCTGAGTATCAGACATTAAGTTCTTACAAGTAAATAAAATACAAACACAGTTGCAATAAGCACCCTAGTACATATACTTTCACACGCTCATCTAATTATTTTCTTATATAACTATCTAAATTATTAACCTCAAATTATATGATCAAATTGATGTTTAAAAAATCGGTGTATAATTTCCTCTCATATTGTCACTGAAAATAATCATCTATAAGCATTAAACAATTTCATAGCCAAAAAAATCAACCTAAATAACATTTAAAGTGTTTTTTGAACATTTATATATTCTTTCATACATGGTCATGCTCATTAACATAATTTCAATTGTCTTATTGTGTATTATAATTTTTATGTGTTCCAATCTATAAAACTTTTCCTTGGAAAGCTGTTTCCCACCTTAAAAATTATAAAAATAGCTTTCTAAATATTCTTTATATTTTATTGATATTTTCTTCCAATTAAATCTTTAATTCATTTGAGATTTTTGGTATAAGAATATAATATTTTTGAGTCGAAATCAAATTGTTCCAATGTTATTCTTAATCTATCGTTTCCCCCTCACTGATAAAAATGCTAGTTTTACTACATAGTATATCCAGTAAATCCTTACTTGTCTGTTTCTGGAATCTATAATGTATTCCACTGATTTCTTTTCCCCTATTCTTCTCTCAGAAAAAGTTTAATTGATTATATTTTTCATAATAAATTTCTAATACCTGGTAGAGCAAATCCTTCTCATTTTTTATTTTTAAGTTGCTTTCCAGTAATACACATTTATTTTGATTAATTTTAGTATAAATTTTTTCTTAAGTTCAATTGGAGTATTAAGATCACCAAGACCTGTCTTCAGTATGGATACTGTTAGTCAATTTAGCCAGAATCTCCCTTATGCTTGATGTTTCCCTCTTAGTAATTTTCCATCCATTGCCCCACCTCACCCTGTTCCTTGGCTATATTTCCACCTGCCTATTTGGAATTGAGACCAGTCTCTCCCTCACTGTAAAATCCCCTTGCAGTGGCCTCTATACCTTTTTGATAGTCCTGATTTAAAGTCTTCCTTTGGCCACCTCATGTGAAGAGTTGACTCATTGGAAAAGACTCTGATGCTGGGAGGGATTGGGGGCAGGAGGAGAAGGGGATGACAGAGGATGGGATGGCTGGATGGCATCACCGACTCAATGGATGTGAGTCTGAGTGAACTTCGGGAGTTGGTGATGGACAGGGAGGCCTGGCATGCTGCAATTCATGGGGTTGCAGAGAGTCGGACATGACTGAGTGACTGAACTGAACTGAGTTGAACTATCATCTTTAGCAAGACTCATTGAACACTTTTTCTCTTTAACAGTACTTTCATAAAAGCAAAATTTAGAAAAATACTTGTAAAGCAATTGTTTTCATGTGACTGAAAAATCATCAAAATTCCAAAGAATAATTGAATTTATTGTGCATATCTGGGTGTTCTGATGATGGCTCAGAAATGTTTATATGAGTAATATAATAAAGCCACACAGTTAACAAATTCTTATATATATACATGAAGTTTATTTGTATTGACTTCCTTTTAGCAAAGCAATAAACACATAATTGAGATTTGCATAATGTGTTATAAATATAATGTTACATTAGACCACCTTTCTAGTGCCTATTTATCACTATTTTCATTTTGAAAACTTTATAAGTGAAAGCTTTATAAATGTGTTATAAAACCTTTAAATTGTATAAATGTTTATAAATGTGTTATAGACTGAACACTAAATTTTCAGTTTATTTTAGTGAAATAAAATAACTTCCAAATTTTATAAATGTGTTATATACTGAATCATGTCCTCCCAAAATCTATTTATGCCCAACCCCAGTACTCAGACTTAAATTGAAGAAAGTGGGGAAAACCGCCAGACCATTCAGGTATGACCTAAATCAAATCCCTTATGATTATACAGTGGAAGTGAGAAATAAATTTAAGGGACTAGATTTGATAGACAGAGTGCCTGATGAACTATGGATGGAGGTCCATGACATTGTACAGGAGACAGGGATCAAGCCAATCCTCAAGAAAAAGAAATGCAAAAAGCAAAATGGCTGTCTGAGGAGGCCTTACAAATAGCTGTGAAAAGAAGAGAAGAGAAAAGCAAAGGAGAAAAGGAAAGATATACCCATTTGAACGCAGAGATCCAGAGAAAGCAAGGAGAGATAAGAAAGCCTTCCTCAGCGAACAATGCAAAGAAATAGAGGAAAACAATAGAATAGGAAAGACTAGAGATCACCTCAAGAAAATTAGAGATACCAAGGGCACATTTCATGCAAAGATGGGCTCAATAAAGGACAGAAATGGTATGGACCTAACAGAAATAGAAGATATTAAAAAGAGGTGACAAGAATACACAGAAGAACTATACAAAAAAGATCTTCACAACCCAGATGTGTAATCATGATGGTGTGATCACTCACACTCACCTAGAGCCAGACATCCTGGAATGTGAAGTCAAGTGGGCCTTAGGAAGCATCACTACGAACAAAGCTAGTGGAGGTGATGGAATTCCAGTTGAGCTATCTCAGATCCTAAAAGATGATGCTGTGAAAGTGCTGTACTCAATATGCCAGCAAATTTGGAAAACTCAGCAGTAGCCACAGGACTGGAAAAGGTCAGTTTTCATTCCAATCCCAAAGAAAGGCAATGCCAAAGAATGCTCAAATTACTGTACAATTTCACTCATCTCACATGTTAGTAAAGTAATGCTCAAAATTCTCCAAGCCAGGCTTCAGCAATATGTGAACCGTGAACTTCCAGATGTTCAAGCTGGTTTTAGAAAAGGCCAGAGGAACAAGAGATCAAATTTCCAACATTCTCTGGATCATCAAAAAGCAAGAGAGTTCCAGAAAAGCATCTATTTGTGCTTTGTTGACTATGCCAAAGCCTTTGACTGCATGGATCCCAATAAACTGTGGAAAATTCTTCAAGAGATGGGCATACCAGACCACCTGACCTGCCTCTTGATAAACCTGTATACAGATCAGGAAGCAGCAGTTAGAACTGGACATGGAACAACAGACTGGTTCCAAATAGGAAAAGGAGTACATCAAGGCTGTATATTGTCATCCTGCTTATTTAACTTATATGCAGAGTACATCATGAGGAATGCTGGGTTGGATAAAGCACAAGCTGGAATCAAGATTGCCAGGAGAAATATCAATAACCTCAGATATGCAGATGACACCATCCTTATTGCAGAAAGTGAAGAACTAAAAAGCATCTTGATGAAAGTGAAAGAGGAGAGTGAAAAAGTTGGCTTAAAGCTCAACATTCAGAAAATGAAGATCATGGTATCTGGTCCCATCACTTCATGGCAAATAGATAGGGAAACAGTGGAAACAGTGGCTGACAATTTTTCTGGGCTCCAAAATCACTGCAGATGGTGACTGCAGCCATGAAATTAAAAGATGCTTACTCCTTGGAAGGAAAGTTATGACCAACCTAGATAGCATATTCAAAAGCAGAGACATTACTTTGTCAACGAAGGTCCTTCTAGCTAAGGCTATTGTTTTTCCAGTGGTCATGTATGGATGTGAGAGTTGGACTTTGAAGAAAGCTGAGTGCCAAAGAATTGATGCTTTTGAACTGTGGTGTTGGAGAAGACTCTTGAGAGTCCCTTGAACTGCACGGAGATTCAACTAGTCCATCCTAAGCGGAATTGGTCCTGGGTTTTCATTGGAAGGACTGATGTTAAAGCTGAAACTCCAGTATTTTGGCCACCTGATGTGAAGAGCTGACTCATTTGAAAAGACTCTGATGTTGGGAAAGATTGAAAACAGGAGAAGAAGGGGACAACAGAGGATGACACAGTTGGATGGCATCACTGACTCAATGGACGTGAGTTTGGGTAAACTCCAGGAGTTGGTGATGGACAGGGAGGCCTCGCGTGCTGCAGTTCATGGAATCACCAAAAGTCAGACATGACTGAGCAACAGAACTGAACTGAACAACCCCAGTACCTCAAATTTTTGTGACCTTTCTTGGAAAATGGGTCATTGACAATTTATTTAATTAAGATATGGTCCTACTGTAGTGGGGTGAAACCTTATCCAGTATGACTAGTGTCCTTATAAAACTGGGGAAATTGGAATACAGACATACTCTCACAGACACAGAATACAATGAAGATGAGGGCACACATTGGGGTGATGCATCTTCAAGCCAAGAAAGGACAAAGATTGCCAGCAAACCACCAGCAGCTAGGAAAGGGACATGGGATGGATTCTTCCTTACAGCTGTCAGAAGGAACCAACCCTGCCAACACCTGAATCTTAGACTTCCAGGCTACAGAACCATGAGACAACTTTCTGTTGGTTAAGCCTCTGCTTTGTGTTACTCTGTTATGGCAGCCCTAGCAAACTTCTAATGGGTTAACATATAACTCATTTTATTGGTAAAAACAAATATTCTATGTTTTCTCCAAAGTGCTCTTCTCAGATATGCTTTCACTGTCTCTTAGAATCTAAAATTATACAGTTCTTTAAAATCTTTCAATGCTGGAATATTATGCTGTTGCTTTTTATTCACTAAGTCATGTCATATTCTTTGAGAGCCCATGGACTGTAGCCCACCAGGCTTCTCTGTCCATGGGATTTCCCAGGCAAGAGTACTGAAGTGGATTGCCATTTCGTTCTCCAGGGGATCTTTCTGACCCAAGGATCAAACTTTTATCTCCTGTGTCTCCAGCTTGGCAGATGGATTCTTTACCACTGAGCCACTTGGAAAGCCCAAAAGTTACTCCAACTGAAGAGAGGAAAATCTCATTCCCTGACTAAAGCAGATCAAAAATAGCATGCATTGTTCAATTCTTTCCAAGCCCTTTATAAATGAGATGAAACTTTGAGCTACTGTGACCAGCAACCACTTTTTACAGAAAGTGAACTTGAACGTGAAGTCACTCAGTCGTGTCCGACTCTTTGCGACCCCATGGACTGCAGCCTACCAGGCTCCTCTGTCCATGGGATTTTTCAGGCAATAGTACTGGAGTGGATTGCCATTTCCTTCTCCAAGGGATCTTCCCAACCTAGGGATTGAACCCAGATCTCCCGCATCGTAGACAGACACTTTACCGTCTGAGCCAAAATGTTAGTAAATATTTTATTAAAATAAAACTACTCACAATTCCAGTGTTCAATTTCTATGCCAGGGATCTGTATTTAGTTTCAAGCATGTGCTTCCCAGGTGGCGCTAGTGGCAAAGAACTCACCTGCCAATGCAGGAGATGTAAGAGACCAGGATTCAATCCCTGGGTTGGGAAGATCACCTTGAGCAGGGCATGGTAACCCACTCCGGTATTCTGCCTAGAGAATCCCGTGGAGAGAGGAGCCTGGCGGGATAGGGTCCATAGGGTCACAAAGCGTCAGGCAGGACAAGTGGTTAAGCATGCTTGCCCATGTTACATCCAGACCTACATTTATAGAACTATAAGATGAATGTGCATTGTCCAGCTTTGTAAAACATTTCTTAGCCCCTGCAATGAGTTTGTGAGTACTTCTCGAGCAAAGAGGAAAGTGAAGAAAAGTGAGAAATTAGATGTTTGACACTGTTGGAAAACAGATCTTCATTAGTAAGAAATATTATATTCACAGTATCTGAGATGGAAGATTTTATGAGTTAACTAGTCTTTCTACCTTCCCCAGGTGCTTTGGCTACCAGTATCCTCCTTGAACTGTGAAGCAGCACCATCTTTTATTTCAGGGTGTTGAGATGCTTTCCAAAAAAGTGTCTCCCAGAGTCAGAAGAGCTGATGTTTAGTAGTGTGGGGCCAGTGCTGAGTACTCAATTCTTTGTGTCAGAGCTATATGTGTGCTAATGAATTTACTTTTGTGCATTTCTTTTTTTTTTAAAATATAGTTGACTAAAAATGTTGTGATAGTTTCAGGTGTACAACAAAGTGATTCAGTTATACATATACATGTATCTATTCTTTTTCAAATTCTGTTCCCATTTTGGTTGTTAACATTGAGCAGAGTTCCCTGTGCTATACAGTAGGTCCTTGTTGGTTATCCATTTTAAATACAATAGTGTGTACATGTCAGGCCTAATAGAAAAGCTATAAGGGACTTCTCCACACTGTTGAGCCCAGGGCAATAATTCCTCCTTCTGAGTCTATGCTGCTCATTACCTAAGGGCAGTTCTGGGGATAAAGCCCCAAGTGTTTTTAGACTTTTCTCATGACTCACTTCTGTCTCTTTGCCAGTCCTCATCTATTTAACCAGAGTTTGTTATAGTGCCATTTAGAATTGTCTCATTTATCATCCTCTGAGGATTAAAAAGAAAAAAGCCAACATATTGTAACTCTATACCCTCTTTTGATTTGCTTCAAAGATTTTTAATCAGGCACATATTTTTATGTGTTCCTGGGTGTATGTGTGTGTGATTACTGCTGTTATCGACTTTTATTAAGAATTAAACATGCTCTATTTTCAGTTCTTTTTATTCATTTTGGTATATTTTTGAGAGAAGAGAAAGAAAAGTGTCCTGTCTCTGCTGCCTGTTTAAAACGTTCCAGATTAATTTTTAAAACTAGAAATATTTATGACCGAATTCATCAAATTCATTGAATTCAACATGGAACGTTTCCAGCCTAAAAAAAATGTACACCTGAGAAAATATATAAGCTCTGAGTTTAAGATCAGAATGAATTGGTATTTACTGAGTAGAACCCAATAAGTGAGACTAAGTTATACAAGGAGAAACAATCTGTTTGTCTTTGTATCCAGTGGAACTCTTGTAGACCATGGAAGCAGGAGTTCTAAGAAGGTTCAGAAGAGTATGCTTGTAGACATACTGCATCCAATTTCAAGGCAGAAAATATTTGCTATAAGTTTAGTTGAAAACAAAAGAAGTATAATAGTTCTGAGAAAGATATCAAGTTCATAAAGTTTTCTGGCTATTTAAAAATTATCCTGAAAATGATGTTGGTTTTTCAGTGCTCATTGGTTGGAAAGCTTTATAAAATATACATAATATACATTTAATGCCTTCTTTTTAGTAAATTGTGTACAAGTATTTTCTGGAGATAAAGATTATACAGTACCTTTGGTACTGTACAAGCATATTGATAAATTAAAAGTTCATCTAGAGAGACCCTAGCAGAAACTCCAGTAATAAGTATTTTGGATGAACTTTTTCCTGTTCACTCTCATTTAATTTTTTCTTTCTTTCTTTCCTTTTTTGGTAAGAGGATAATTGGAAAGGGCTAAAGGGGAGTAGAAGCAAAGGAGTCATAAGCTGCAGATATATGCCATTCTTTCAAGGTATTTCATGGAAAAGTTTCAGAGAATTAAATAGGCTGTTGGTAGGAAATATAAATGGTGAAAATAATACTAAGACATTGCAAAGCAAAACTATTAGATTTTAAAGATAAGGAAAAATTACCTTTGGAAATCTGGAAACACACCCCCAAGTCTACCCCCTTCCCTTGGCCACACATACAAATCATGTAACAAATAAGGGAAAGAAAATGAGAATAGCTTCAGATTTCTCAGCAGCAATATCTTAAGCTATAAAACAATAAAATAATGCAGTTAAAGTACTCAAAAATGAAAATGTTAACCAATGATTTTATACCCAGCCAAATATCCTCTTAGTACAGCGGCTGTAAAGAGTTATAAACATGCAACACATGAAAGAATTCATTTCAATAAACCTTTCCTGAGGAATCCTCTATAAAAGAGTTTCAGTAAAACATAATATCTGGAGAAGCTTCTTTGTAAAGTCTGGGGTTACAGCTGACAGCATTTAAAATCTAAAAGAAGAAGATAAAAATGACAAAACACTGTGTGCATATTGCAGGTTCTGATGTTGGAGAAATATGTGATCAATTAAAAAATGAAAGGAGAAAGTCCAGAGTAAAAGGTGAGTAGAGTGAACTTGTTGATTGACCCACTGGTGTTAGGATAAAAAGATATATTTAAATCTGATAAATGAAGAACTTGAATTTTAAGTATATTTTGCTCAACAGGCATCAGCAGTAAGATTATACTAAAGAAGGAGGAAAAGAAACAGGTACCTTCTGACATTAACATAAATAACAGGAAGAAGCTAATAGTTTCAGAACAAAAGTATGGTTATAGAAGGGTATTTGGGTAAGGCTAATGATTAGGAAGAAGAGTTCAAATCTTCACAAATAGCAATGGAAATAAGAGGGAAAAGATAGCAAAGCAAGCTGCTAATATAATGGAATATATTTATACTTACACGCTTACAAAACTCAATAATCTGTTACAGAACTGTGACTAACTGTATTAGTTATATCAATGCATATTAGTGAGCTTAACTTACATAATATAAGAAAAAGATTTTCAGATTGGCTAAGGAAGCAAAATTCGACTTTATGCTGTATGCAAAAGACATAACTAAAATAAAGTGAATTGAAAGCACTAAAGATAAAAGTATGAGCAAAAATACGTCAAATAAAGGCAAGTAAGAAGAAAGCAGGGGCCATGATCTTGATCTAAAACAAGGTAGAATTCAGGCTGAGAAGAATTCAGCATTACAAAGTAGGACACTCTGTAATGCTAAAGGCTACCATTCACAATGAAGATATTAATATCTATTCACCAACTACCAGTACAGCTTTCATAGAGCAGAAGCGATAGGAGATGAAAGAGAAACAGACACATATTAAAAATAGGAAACTTTTGTACACCTTGCTCAGATCTAGATAGATCAAGAGGACAAAATGTTAGGAAGAACATAGAAAACCCTAAAACCATAATATAAAATATACAGATATATCTTAAATATTTATCCTGATAACACAAAATATACCTTGTTTCCAAGTATACATAAACATCTATTAAATTAGTTAATATTAGTTTAAAAATAAGTTAAAAAAAACAGTAATGCAAGCTTTATTAGACCACAAGGCAATAAATCCTCAATTAGTTAAAATTATAACAAAAAAGGACTCTTTCACCAGGAAATTTGAAAGAAGTTAACTCATATCAAATGAGAAATACGAACAAAAATGTCCATATTTCTGGAAAAGAATAATAATGAAAACATACTATATTAGAATACAGTTAAGACAGTCATAAAAGAGTTAGTAGAATATTTTGATTTTGGGAGAGCCTTCTATGCATAAAGGACTATAGAGGGGACTTCCCTGGTGGTCCAAAGGTTTAGACTCCATCCTTCCAATGCAGGGAACTTGGTTTCAATCCCTGGTCAGGGAACTAGATTCCATGTGCAGCAACTATGAGTTCACGTGTGGTGAACGAAGATCATGCATGCCAGAACTAAGACTCATCACAGCCAAATAATAAATATTTTTTAAAAAGAGAGAGAACCTTAACCCACTCCAGTGTTCTTGCCTGGAGAATACCAGGGATGGAGGAGCTTGGTGGGCTGCCGTCTACGGGGTCACACAGAGTTGGACACGACTGAAGTGACTTAGCAGCGTACTTGAGGATCACCATGGCTGCAGTGTGGAGGAAGGATAGATGGGGCATAGAAGCTCAGAGACCAGGTAAGCTAGACTAGAATGGTAGCAGTAGAGATGAAAAAGTGGGCAGATGTGAGTCTAGCAGATTTGGTTTTTGAGCTGTAATCTACACAAATTGGGAAATGATTGAATGTAAATGACAACAGACACGAGAAACAAGAAGAGTCATGGTCACCGAACAGGACTTGGATGAGTGGACATGCCATTTAGTGAGACAGGAAGACTGGGAAGATTTGGGGTGTTCTGGGAGTGGAAAATAACTTACAAAATAGCTTGCAAAATAAACTACAAAAATTTCAAATAGAAGAAACTGAAAACGCCAATAAAATATGATTAAATTCAACTTTTTAATCAAAGAAATCTATATTTAAAAAGATATAATTTTAACCTATCAAATTGACAAATTATAATGGTGATGAAATGAACACTTTGATACTCTTCTAATTTTTTAAAATAAACTTTCAACCTTCCTATTAGCAATATGGAAATATATGGTCTATAAACTATAATTCAACTTCTAGGAATGAAATCTGAAGCATTAATTAATTATTTGTACATATATGTATGTACAAAAATGTCAATCACAGCCTTATATATAATAGCAAATTGGAGTCAGTCATGAATTTTCATGATATAAATTTTAAATAACAAATGAATAAATTATTACACCAACATTCAATAAGTGTCTATACAGTTATTATTAATCATGGTTTTGAAGACATACTTCAAAAGGCATTTTTAGTTATATCAATGGAGAGTTCTTTGAAGTTAGCAAGATATGTGCACCAAGCTTTATTCTAAAATACAAAGTAAATTCACATAAAAATAAGCAACCAAAATGTATCAAGGTCAAATAACCATAAAAAGTTATAATAAGAAAAAATGAAAAGGAGTAGCATAATATTCTGAAAGACAAAGAAAGCACACTATAACCATATGTGTGATTGAAACTATTATATCTGACTTCAGAGTAAGTTAAAAGTCATTAAGAAAATTATTCAGGACACAAAGGAAACAGCATAAGCATGAATTAGAAAACTCAGAAGTATGGTAATATCAAGTGAGAATGCATGGGCATTAGAATCTATGTAATTAAAATTGTAAGTTCTCATGTGATTAAGTAGAGCCCGAACTATAAACATTGCAGAACACACACACACACACACACACACACACACACACACACACACACACACACACAAGAGGACAAAATATTTTTTTAAATATTTTTTTTCTTCTCTGTATTTATTTATTTATTTACTTTAAAAGTTTATTTTGCTTAACTTTACAATATTGTATTGCTTTTGCCATACATCAAAATGAATCCGCCACAAGTATACATGTGTTCCCCATCCTGAACCCTCCTCCCTCCTCCCTCCCCATACCATCCCTCTGGGTCGTCCCAGTGCACCAGCCCCAGGCATCCGTTATCAGGCATCGTACCTGGACTGGTGACTCGTTTCAGATATGATATTATACATATTTCAATGCTATTCTCCCAAATCATCCCACCCTCTCCCTCTCCCAGAGTCCAAATGTTCCCAGTGGTTATATCTAAGTGGTAGAATTACAGGTGATTTAAATTTTTTGCATTTTTTATATTTTCTATTTTTTTTTGTACAATGAACAAATATTCTTTCCATAAATCTTTTGTCATGGAGAGAACCTCAGGTGCAAAAGATGAAAATGATACTCCTCAACTAATGAAATATTATCTTTAGTCTACATGAGCCCATGCTTTTATCTCATGTATGTGTTTGTTCTTATTTTCATACCTACTTTACATTCTCCTTCTGTCTGTAAGCAACTACCCTCCTGTATTTAAGGTGTACCACTTTGTTTATATGTCTTCTTTTAAGTATTTCTATTTATGTGCATGAATCTTAGTTTACATAAATGGAGAAAGAACTCTCTGAAGTTACCAAGCCTCATTTTGAAAATACAGAATATAAATAGCAACAGAAGTATATGAAGGTAAAATATCATATTAATACAAAGTTACAATAAAAGAATGAAGAGGAATAGTATACATTCCTAAAGACAAAAAAAACACACTATATTGGCATACTTAACAAAAATTAAACTGTTGCACAATGTATATCAAAATAAGCTAAAAAGCATTAAAAATTATTTAAGACATGAAAGAATAATATAAACATGGATTAGAAAACTCAGAAATCATTGATAGAGTTAAGGAAAAATCTTAAATATAAGGAAAAAGTTATTTTAGAAATGAAGAATAAGCTGGTTGAAATAAAAAGATAACTGAAACAATATCATGCTCCAGATAATTAAAATTTTCAAAGAAGGAAAGCCAGCTGTCCTGGTGGCTCAGAAATAAAGACACCACCTGTAATGCAGGATACACATGCAGAAGATGCAGCCTTGATTCCTGGATTGAGAAGATCCCCAGTGAAAAAAATAGTAACCCTCTCCAGTATTCTTACCAGGAAAATCCCATGGATAGAGGAGCCTGGCTGGCTCTAGTTCATGGAATTGGAAACAGGTGGACTCAGTGACCCTAGAACAAATGAAGAAAGAGATCAAAGCAATTCTGAAAGAAAGAGGCAAATCATGAAAGTAGGCAAAATAAATCTAATGTGAATATTGGAGTCCCTGAAGAACAAATCCTAGCAAGGTAACAGAAGCAATATTAAGAACTATAACTCAATATATTTTTTCTAGAAACAAAACACACAGATTTCAAATCACATATTGAGAGAGTGCACTTTGTACCTGAAAATGTCAATCCAGGAAGGCCAACCACAAAACAAATTGCAAAATTTCTGGACTTCAAAGGAAGAAAAATATCCCATATGTATTTAAGTAAACAATTCTGTGACTTACAGGCCATATAAAATGAGATTGTAATCAGAAATTTTTGTCAGCAACTCTTTAGTCCCCAGAGTAAATGGAGCAATGTGTTTAAGATGTTAAAGAAAACAAAATGTAAACCAAAGACTTTGCTGTAATGTAGCAAAACATATAGAGAGCAGAAGCAAATGGTTATCAAAATGTCAGACCTCAGGGAATATTGTTACTAAGGATGAACTTTAGGCAAACAAAATCATGAAAGATAATCTACATAAGAACTGGTGGTGAGCATTACATAGTTTCCTATAGAACTAGAATTATAAGAGGATTAACAGAGGTTCTAATATGCAATGTCAACATGGTCTTGAAATGGAGCAAGACGTTATGGTCCTTGCCCCTCACCATGTCTTCTGCCTGCTTTTGCCTATGGAAAACTTTAGTGAAAAATAAGTTTAATCAGATGAAGTGAGAAATGCTGAAGCAAAGGAAAACAAAGGAGACTAAATAATAATAAAGCAGTCACTAAGCAAAAGAACTATACAAAAGTTCTTCTATAAACAAAAGAACTATAAAGACAAAAACTATAAACAAAAAAGAGCTTCATGACCCAGATAACCACGATGGTGTGATCACTGACCTAGAGCCAGACATCCTGGAATGTGAAGTCAAGTGGGCCTTAGGAAGAATCACTACAAACAAAACTAGTGGAGGTGATGGAATTCCAGTTGAACTATTTCAAACCCTAAAAGATAATGCTGTGAAAGTGCTGCATTCAATATGCCAGCGAATTTGGAGAACTCAGCGGTGGCCACAGGACTGGAAAAGGTCAGTTTTCATTTCAATCCCAATGAAAGGCAATGCCAAAAAATGTTCAAACTACCACACAATTGCTATCATCTCACATGCTAGCAAAATAATGCTGAAAATTCTCCAAGCCAGGCTTCAATAGTACATGAACCATGAACTTCCAGATATTCAAGCTGGATTTAGAAAAGGCCAAAGGAACCAGAGATCAAATTGCCAACATCTGTTGGATGATCAAAAAAGCAAGAGTGTTCCAGAAAAACATCTCTTGGTTTATTGACTATGCTAAAGTCTTTGACTGTGTGGATCACAACAAGCTGTGGAAAATACTTATAGATACGGGAATACCAGACCACCTGACCTGCCTCTTGGGAAACCTATATGCAGGTCAGGAAGCAAGAGTTAGTACTGGACATGGAACAATGGACTGGTTCCAAATCAGGAAAGCAGTATGTCAAGGCTGTATATTGTCAGTCTGCTTATTTAACTTATATGCAGAGTACACTGTGCAAAATGCTGGGCTGGATAAATCACAGCTGGAATCAAGATTACCAGAAGAAATATCAATAACCTCAGATATACGGATGGCACCACCATTATGACAGAAAGCAAAGAAGAACTAAAGAGCCTCTTGATGAAAGTGAAAGAAGAGAGCAAAAAAGTTGACTTAAAATTCAACATTCAGAAAACTAAGACCATGGCATCTGGTCCCATCACTTCATAGCAAATAGATGAGGAAACAATGGAAACAGTGAGAGAGTTTATTTTGGGGGGCTCCCAAATCACTGCAGATGGTGCATCTGGTCCCATCACTTCATCAAATAGATGAGGAAACAATGGAAACAGTGAGAGAGTTTATTTGGGGGCTCCCAAATCACTGCAGATGGTGACTGCAGCCATGAAATTAAAAGACGCTTGCTCCTTGGAAGAAGAGCTATGACCAACCTAGACAGTATGTTGAAAAGCAGAGATATCACTTTGCCAACAAAAACCTATCTTGTCAAAGCTATGATTTTTCCAGCAGTCCTTTGTGGATGTGAGAGTTGGACTATAAAGAAAGCTGAGTGCTGAAGAATTGATGCTTTTGAACTGTGGTGTTGGAGAAGATTCTTGCAAGTCCCTTGGACTGCAAGGAGATCCAAACAGTCCATCCTAAAGGAAATCAGTCCTGAATATTCATTGGAAGGACTGATGTTGAAGCTGAAACTCACCCAATACTTTGCCCACCTGATGCAAAGAGCTGACTCATTTGAAAAGACCCTGATGCTGGGAAATATTGAAGGTGGGAGGAGAAGGGGACAACAGAGGATAAGATGGTTGGATGACATCACTAACTTGATGGACATGAGTTTGAGCAAGCTCCAGGAATTGGTGATGGACAGGGAAGCTTGGCTGGCCGTAGTCCATGGGGTCGCAGAGAGTTGGACACGACTGAGTGACTGAACTGAACTGAGTCACTAAGCATAATCAAGGACCTTTAGTTCTTTCTCAAGGGCCATAGATAATATTCTGAGCCATATCCTGTGAGCTGTCTTATAGATACCAAAACACCAGGTGGAGAAGTTAACTACATGAAGACCAGACTGTACTGGGACAAGAGCAGCCACAATTCTGAGAATTGACCACAAAGAAATGGGAACAAATGGCCCCTGAAAGTGTTAGTCACTCAGTCACGTCCAACTCTTTGCGACCCTGTGGACTGTAACCAGCCAGGCTCCTCTGTCCATAGAATTCTCCAGATAAGAATACCGGAGTGGGTTGCCATTTCTGTCTCCAGGGGATCTTCCCAAACCAGAGACAGAACCTGAGTCTCCTGCATTGCAAGCAGATTCTTTATCATCTGAGCCATTAGGGAAGCCCCTAAAACTAAAGATTAACTGTGCCTAAAAAATCAAGATGATCCTGGTTAGACCACTGGTGACCAATTTGAAGATGACAATGCTCTTTCTGCATGTAATCACACACTTGTCTATAAAAGCTCTCACCCCTTATTTTTTGGAGTGATGAGGGGAGTCTGCCTTTGGATAGATGTCCACCACCCTGCCCCTCGCCTACCACCGGAGTTGTCGGCAACTGAAATAAAGTAAACTTTCCTTTGCACCAATCTGACCTGTTTATTGGCTTTTGAGTGGGGAGCAGCTGAAACCACACACCTGCTCTTTTGTTAACAATCTGACAATGTAGTTATATTACAAACCTAAAAAGCAGGTGTAGAATGGGAATGGTGTGTGCAAAATTTGCTTTAGCTGTTCAATAAACATGTTTTATTGTGGTGGACCTGTATTGTTATTCTGAGACTGTTACATGTATAAACTAATATAAGGTTGTATAAAGCAAATGGATATAGAGTATTTGAATTCCGTTTGTCTAGTGTCGTTAGTTAGAACTCCTAGTGTGGAAGACAGGCAATACTGTAATTATATAGAAGAGATGAAGTAATAGCTATCCAGTCCTGAATTAGCCTAAAACTCTCAAGGCATCTTATTTTCAAAAACATGAATCTGTAATGTAAATATCCTCTCCTCTATTCTAAAAAAGCCTAGAAACAGTGGCGAATGACTCACCTAGTAGAGACAAGCATTATTATGCCTCAGATATTGATATTGAAAGAGCAAATCATTTTTCTTTTTGGTGTTTGTTCTTGTTAATAAGCTTTGGAAGAATAAGAATATCAGTTTCCATCCCTTCTCTTCCTCTCTCTTTCTTAATTCATTCCTTCCCTTTTTCTTTTCCTTTTTTTCTACCACATCGAAAACTTGACAAAACTTGTAATCTTGTAAATAGCTTGCATTCTAAAGAGACAGATTACATTTTCTTCTTTTAACTCTAGACAACCATTTTAAAATGATAGCTGTCTTAAAAAAGCAATGTTAGAAAACTCTTCCAAAGATTGGCAATTTTTTGTTTAGCTTAAAATGTTTAAAATGTTAAGCACCAAAATTAAAGTGCTAAAAATGATATAAATAATAGTTATGTAAAGACATGAATAATATCTGGAATAAATTGTTGGTAAACAGAAAGCTTTGTTTGAGTAAAGTAGTGTTGATACAATGAAAAAGATAAAAAATCCATTGCTTGGAAAATAATTTTTACTACAAAAATTATTTTTTAAAAATGTGGTTTAGCTTTATCAAATTCTGGTTTGGATACTCTGCAAAAAAAGTATTCTTCAAAGAATGAAAATGGTTTTCAAGTGATCACTTATATATGTTAGATTTTTATTTTCTTTTTTTACTCAGCAGTTTATGTCTTCTCAGATTCTTTTAGTTATCAATCAATTCCCATTTTAAGGCATTACAGGCTGACTATTGTTGTTGCTTAGTTGCTACGCCATGCCTGACTCTTTGTGACCCCAGGGACTGTGGCCCTCCAGGCTCCTCTGTCCATGGGATTTCCCAGGCAAGAATACTGGAGTGGGTTGCCATTTGCTCCTCCATGGATCTTCCAGACCCAGGGATAAAACACTGGTCTTCTGCATTGACAGATTGATTCTTTACTGCTGACCCATCCCGGAAACCATTAATTATCGCTTATTGCATTTGAAAGCCACTATGGGATTGCCAGCATTCTTGGCTATGACCTTGTATATCCACTATGTTCATTCCCTACTTGTCTAGAAATTGTGAAATTTTCCTATTTCAATATCATGATCCACAGCTGAAAAAAATTTTTTCAACTTATTTCCTTAAAAATGGATGAGGCATTTAGATGTTTATTTTGTGTAATGTTTTCAGTGGAAATTATACCTCTTTTTAAAATAAATCTAAACATTTAAAACTAAAATAATAATAATGATAAAAGGTTTTCAAAGGTATCCTATGGCTTATATGGGCATGCATTGGAACTCTACATTTTCACTCTTCATGATTGTCATTCTTTATCATCATTCCAGTGGAAAAATAAGTCATCCTGTGTTATGAAGTCCACATTTTTATTTGGCTCCTTCAATAATATTTATTAGAATACCAGAGGAATGTGTAAATGTTCCATAAATCCATCCTGGTTGTCCCTGATCAACTCGTCAGTCAACTCACTGTGGATCACTCACTATGGATTACTGTAGATAACTTTTATCTCTTTACAATTGCTTCTCCAGCTTCTAAGTATAAAATTCCTTATTTCCTTACAAGTAGCTAATACCAGAATATAATAATTTCTGAAAGATTCACCGAGGTCTTGGTGGTAAAAAAAGAGACTTATAATGTGGAAAATAGGAACTTTGTATTCTCTACTGGGAACCACAACTTTTGGACACTGATGCTTAAACCTTGCTTGAAAAATCATAGGTTACCTCAATTTTATGCCATGTGTCAGCAGTCAGGCTGTCTCTGTCTAACCCAACTGCCTTTACCCCTAAATAGGTTCTCTCTAATTTCCACTACCCCAAGGAGAATGTATCACTCAGGAAAGAATCTTGCTCTAATCAGATCAGATCAGATCAGTTGCTCAGTCATGTCCGACTCTTTGCGACCCCATGAATCGCAGCACACCAGGCCTCCCTGTCCATCACCAACTGCCGGAGTTCACAGAGACTCACGTCCATCGAGTCAGTGATGCCATCCAGCCATCTCATCCTCTGTCATCCCCTTCTCCTCTTGCCCCCAATCCATCCCAGCATCAGAGTCTTTTCCACTGAGTCAACTCTTCGCATGAGGTGGCCAAAGTACTGGAGTTTCAGCATCATTCCTTCCAAAGAAATCCCAGGGCTGATCTCCTTCACAATGGACTGGTTGGATCTCCTTGCAGTCCAAGGGACTCTCAAGAGTCTTCTCCAACACCACAGTTCAAAAGCATCAATTCTTCGGCACTCAGCCTTCTTCACAGTCCAGCTCTCACATCCATACATGACCACAGGAAAGACCATAGCCTTGACTAGGCGAACCTTTGTTGGCAAAGTAATGTTTCTGCTTTTGAATATGCTATCTAGGTTGGTCATAACTTTCCTTCCAAGGAGTAAGCGTCTCCAAATAAAAATGTAAAACAATTCAGGAGGCAGCTGTCCATGACCAGAATTGAGGGATCAAGACCATATTTTGCTTTTGTGCCATATAGAATATCCTCCAGGTTTCCAACAGGGATATTTGAATTCCATAGTTCACTTTTCTGTTTTACTCAGAAGGAAAAAGAGGAAAAGGCCTGCTCATTTCCCACAGTGAAGATTTTCTTTGATTGGGCTACACAACATGTCTGATTACATCTCATTGATCAGAACTCATTTAAATGGGCCCCTAACTACAGGGCTATGTTTGTCCTTGAATAAATTTGAAGTTCTGTTACTGAGCAGGAGGAAGATGGGTATTCAGAGTCATAAAGAAGTCTCTGCCAGAGAAAGGATAAAATGAAAATGGTTCATCTTCAGCTCAAGTCCTTGGTCCAGCTCTTCATTATTTAATCTGAGACACAGCTAGGCATCCCACAGAAAAGGGATTTTTATGGCATCATGAAGAAAGCTCTCATTCCTTATAATCAAAACTTTCCACACCTGGGTAAGTTCTTTATCTTTGTTGCATTGTTTCTGCTTGTTGTTATTAGTTGCTTAGTTGTGTCCAACTCTTTTGTGACCCTGTGTATTGTAGCCTGCCAGGTTCCTCTGTCCATGGGATTTCCCACGCAAGTATACTGGAGTGGGTTTCTATTTCCTACTCCAGGGGGAACCTTCCTGACCCAGAGATTCAACCTGTATTTTATACATTGGCAGATTCTTTACCACTGAGCCACCAGGAAAACCCTTATCTTTGCTTAGGAAGAGGTTATTGAGAGTTTTGCCAAACGAGAGATTTGTATATCCCTAAAGATAAAATCTTTTGTACAGAAGAACTGTACAAAAAAGATCTTCATGACCCAGATAATCACAATGATGTGATCACTGACCTAGAGCCAGACATCCTGGAATGTGAAGTCAAGTGGGCCTTAGAAAGCATCACTATGAACAAAGCTAGTGGAGGTGATGGAATTCCAGTTGAGCTATTCCAAATCCTGAAAGATGATGCTGTGAAAGTGCTGCACTCAATATGCCAGCAAATTTGGAAAACTCGGCAGTGGCCACAGGACTGGAAAACGTAAGTTTTCATTCCAATCCCAAAGAAAGGCAATGCCAAAGAATGCTCAAACTACCGCACAATTGCACTCATCTCACATGCTAGTAAAGTAATGCTCAAAATTCTCCAAGCCAGGCTTCAGCAATGTGTGAACCGTGAACTTCCTGATGTGCAAGTTGGTTTTAGAAAAGGCAGAGGAACCAGAGATCAAATTGCCAACATCCGCTGGATCATGGAAAAAGCAAGAGAGTTCCAAAAAAATATCTATTTCTGCTTTCTTGATTATGCCCAAGCCTTTGACTGTGTAGATCACAATAAACTGTGGAAAATTCTGAAAGAGATGGGAATACCAGACCACCTGATCTGCCTCTTGAGAAATTTGTATGCAGGTCAGGAAACAACAGTTAGAACTGGACATGGAACAACAGACTGGTTCCAAATAGGAAAAGGAGTTCGTCAAGGCTGTATATTGTCACCATGTTTATTTAACTTATATGCAGAGTACATCATGAGAAATGCTGGACTGGAAGAAACACAAGTTGGAATCAAGATTGCTGGGAGAAATATCAATAACCTCAGATAGGCAGATGACACCACCCTTATGGCAGAAAGTGAAGAGGAACTCAAAAGCCTCTTGAGGCAAGTGAAAGTGGAGATTGAAAAAGTTGGCTTAAAGCTCAACATTCAGAAAATGAAGATCATGGCATCCAGTCCCATCACTTCATGGGAAATAGATGGGGAAACAGTGGAAACAGTGTCAGATTTTATTTTTCTGGGCTCCAAAATCACTGCAGATGGTGACTTCAGGCATGCAATTAAAAGACGCTTACTCCTTGGAAGGAAAGTTATGACCAACCTAGATACCATATTCAAAAGCAGAGACATTACTTTGCCAACAAAGGTTCATCTACTCAAGGCTATGTTTTTTCCAATGGTCATGTATGGATGTGAGAGCTGGACTGTGAAGAAGGCTGAGTGCCGAAAAATTGATGCTTTTGAACTGTGATGTTGGAGAAGACTCTTGAGAGTCCCTTGGACTTCAGGGAGGTCCAACTAGTCCATTCTGAAAGAGATCAGCCCTGGGATTTCTTTGGAAGGAATGATGCTGAGGCTGAAACTCCAGTATTTTGGCCACCTCATGCAAAGAGTTGACTCATTGGAGAAGACTCTGATGCTGGGATGGATTGAGGGCAGGAGGAGAAGGGGACGACAGAGGATGAGATGGCTGGATGGCATCACTGACTCGATGGATGTGAGTCTGAGTGACCTCCGGGAGTTGGTGATGGACAGGGAGGCCTGGCATGCTGCTATTCAAGGGGTCGCAAAGAGTCGGACACGACGAGCGACTGATCTGATCTGATCTAAGATAAAATCTCTGTCTTCTCTCAAATTTATAGAACAAAAATGTTAGTACCTTTCAAAATAGAAAATGTCTGTGTATAGTAATACATCAAATCAGATCAGATCAGTCGCTCAGTCGTGTCCGACTCTTTGCGACCCCATGAACTGCAGCACGCCAGGCCTCCCTGTCCATCACCAACTCCCAGAGGTCACTCAGACTCACATCCATCGAGTCAGTGATGCCATCCAGCCATCTCATCCTCTGTCGTCCCCTTCTCCTCCTGCCCCCAATCCCTCCCAGCACCATAGTCTTCTCCAATCAGTCAACTCTATGCATGAGGTGGTCAAAATACTGGAGTTTCAGCTTGTGCATCATTCCTTCCTAAGAAATCCCAGGGCTGATCTCCTTCAGAATGGACTGGCTGGATCTCCTTGCAGTCCAAGGGACTCTCAAGAGTCTTCTCCAACACCACAGTTCAAAAGCATCAATTCTTCGGCGCTCAGCCTTCTTCACAGTCCAGCTCTCACATCCATACATGACCAGCAGGAAAGACCATAGCCTTGACTAGGCGAACCTTTGTTGGTAAAGTAATGTCTCTGCTTTTGAATATGCTATCTAGGTTGGTCATAACTTTCCTTCCAAGGAGCAAGCGTCTTTTAATTTCATGGCTGCAGTCACCATCTGCAGTGATTTTGGAGCCCAGAAAAACAAAGTCTGACAAAGTCTGCACTTGTTTCACTCTGTTTCCGCATCTGTTTCCCATGCAGTGATGGGACCAGATGCCATGATCTTCGTTTTCTGAATGTTGAGCTTTAAGCCAACCTTTTCACTCTCCACTTTCACTTTCATCAAGAGGCTTTTTAGCCCCTCTTCACTTTCTGCCATAAGAGTGGTGTCATCTGCATATCTGAGGTTATTGATATTTCTCCCGTCAATCTTGATTCCAACTTGTGTTTCTTCCAGTCCAGCATTTCTCATGATGTACTCTGCATATAAGTTAAATAAACATGGTGACAATATACAGCCTTGACGAACTCCTTTTCCTATTTGGAACCAGTCTGTTGTTCCATGACCAGTTCTAACTGTTGCTTCCTGACCTGCATACAGATTTCTTAAGAGGCAGATCAGGTGGTCTGGTATTCCCATCTCTTTCAGAATTTTCCATAGTTTATTGTGATCCACACAGTCAAAGGCTTTGGCATAGTCAATAAAGCAGAAATAGATGTTTTTCTGGAACTCTCTTGCTTTTTCCATGATCCAGCGGATGTTGGCAATTTGATCTCTGGTTCCTCTGCCTTTTCTAAAACCAGCTTGAACATCAGGAAGTTCACGGTTCACATATTGCTGAAGCCTGGCTTGGAGAATTTTGAGCATTACTTTACTAGCGTGTGAGATGAGTGCAATTGTTCGGTAGTTTGAGCACTCCTTGGCATTGCCTTTCTTTGGGATTGTACATACATACATACAAATAACCATAATACATAAATATGTGAATGCATCGATGTGTGTTTGCATCTATATGAAACAATGAAAATATGCATATGTTATAATTGTTATTCTCTCTGGCTAGTAAGATTAAGTTTAGACTTTAAGATTAGTGTATTTGTCAAAGTTTCTACAAAGAACTTTAAAAAATTGTAATATGTAAGAAAAATAATATTTATAAATCTATATGCTGATGCTTAATAAGTAAATGTCAGTGGAACATATCTGGCTCAGAAGAAAAACTTTAACACATTGAAAATACAATATCATCTAATCGATAAGTAGAAACTGTAAATTGTAGGTTACTGATAAACAAGTATATGTAACAGCAGGGTGGGATTCCTAAACTGTATTTAAAAGTAAAGGAATTAGCTCTTCAGTATGTTCGTTTAATAAACTTGCAGTTTAGAGGCTTGTTAATTAAGACTCTCTTGGGTGTACTGGGCTCTGTATGCAGACAAAATATGGAATTCTGCTTTTCTATATTACATGTTGTTAGTGCTAAAATATGTGCATTGCAATGTCTTTGTCAATTTATTTTCAGTTTCTCTAGGCTTATATTTGTGTTTATTTTTGTCTTCTGTGAAAGCAATCATTTCCTTTAGAAGATGAGGCAAAAATACGTGTAAATGCCTATATATGTTTATATATGGACCTTTGTATATAAAATGTATACATTTATAATATGAGTCATATCCTACTCTTTGTGACCCCATGTACTGTAGCCTGCCAGACTCCTCTGTCCATGGGATTTTTTTTTTTCCAGGCAAGGATACTGGAATAGTTTATCATTTTCTCCCCCAGGGGATCTTCCTAACCCAGGATTCAAACCTGCATCTTCTGCATCTCCAGCATTGCAGGCAGATTCTTTACTGCTGAGTCATTGGGGAAGTCCAACATTTTTTATTATTTGCATGTATATGAATGTGTGTGTATATATATATATATATATATGAGTATGTGTGTATGTATTTATATACACTTTAACTTCCCAATATTTTCTTTTTCTTTTCTTGTGTTTTTAAAGCCTCACTGAATCCTAATTAAATGTGTTAGTCATGTTGAGATAGCCATTTGTATGATCATAACAGAATACTATTTAGTTATTGTCTGGAAATAACCTTTTCCAATCCTGTGGCCATTGCTGAGTTTTCCAAATTTGCTCGTAGATTGAGTGCAGCACTTTAATACTTTGGCCACCTGATGTGAAGAGACAACTCACTGGAAAAGACCCTGATGCTAAGAAAGGTTGAGGGCAGGAGGAGAAGGAGGTGACAGAGGATGAGATGATTAGATATTATTACCGATTCAATGGACAAGAGTTTGAGCAAACCCCAGGAGGCAGTGAAGGACAGGGAAGGCTGGGACAAGGAAGGCTGGCAAGCTGTAGTCCATGTGGTCACAAACAGTCAGACATGACTTAGGGACTGAACAGCAACAAAAAACCCAAAGAAAGCCATGGTCTATGTGGTTATTTGCCTTCCCTCTAGTATGACACGGGAAGCATTTAACAATCAGTGTACCATGACCACTGACCAATCAGAGGTACTATGACCATCTATTTAATCAGAATAAGCCCTTTCATGTCCTAGATAAATTTTAAATCTTCTCATAAAATGTTTTATTTATAGTAAAAATCTGATACACTTTCTAAGAAGTTAAGAGTATTTTTAACAGTGAAAAACATGTATCTTGAATGATTTTCACATTCCATAAAAGGATAAGCAAATAGAGAATGGATGCTCAGCCTTTCTCCTCATATTTATTTAGAAACTGTTTTCAGACATAAAAATGAACTCTGTAAAAAATGGAGCAGAAGAGAGATCAGAAAATTCATAATGTTTCCAACATTATGCAGTTAGTATGTAGTCACACAACAATTGAAAAATGTTTCCTTTCTCTCACACATTCTTTTTCTTGAATGAGATTGAAGAACCTCAAAGGAATAGGTTGTGTTCAATAAAATCATTCTTGGGTGCAAATGGAGGCCAAATCGGCAAAAAAGATCATGGTGAGCTATGAGCTATTGCTTAAGGGAAACTTGACCCTTTTCATTTTTTTTTTTTTTTTTCAAATTTTCCCTTGTTTGTATTTTAAGCTGGTAAAAATTATGGGCATACCAGGAGAGAAATCAATTTTTTCCTTTACTTAAAATTAACATATGGTTATTATAAAATACTATAAATACATGTAAATTTGATTTTCAAATGTTTTTAGGTTTCTTTTCATGCCATGTGCTCAGTTCAGTTTAGTCTCTCAGTTGTGTCCGACTCTTTGCAACCCAGTGGACTGCAGCAGGCCAGGCTTCCCTGTCCATCACCAACTCCTGGAGCCTACTCAAACTCATGTCCATCGCATTGGTGATACAACCATCTCATCCTCTGTCGTCCCCTTCTCCTCCTGCCTTCAATCTTTCCCAGCATCATGATCTTTTCCAATGAGTCAGTTCTTTGCATCAGGTGACCAAAGTATTGGAACCTCAGCTTCATCATCAGTCCTTTCAATGAATATTCAGGACTGTTTTCCTTTAGGATGGACTGGTTGGATCTCCTTGCAGTCCAAGAGACTCTCAGGAGTTTCCTCCAACACAACAGTTCAAAAGCATCAATTCTTCATCACTCAGCTTTGTTTATAGTCCAACTCTCACATCCATACATGACTAGTGGAAAAACCATAGCTTTTACTAGATGGACCTTTGTTGGCAAAGTAATGTCTCTGCTTTTTAATATGCTGTCTAGATTTTGGTCATAGCTTTTCCTCCAAGGAGCAAGAATGTTTTAATTTCATGGCTGCAGTCACCATCTGCGGTGATTTGGGAGCCGCAAATAATAAAATCTGTCACTGTTTCCATTGTTTCCCCATCTATTTTCCATAAGTGATGGGACCTAATGCCATGATCTTAGTTTTCTGAGTGTTGAGTTTTAAGCCACCTGACATGCCTCCTGAGAAATCTGTATACAGGTCAAGAAGCAACAGTTAGAACTGGATGTGAAAAAACAGACTGGTTCCAAATCGGGAAAGGAGTACATCAAGGCTACTTATTTAACTTATATGTCGAGTATATCATGAGAAACCCTGGACTGGAAGAAGCACAAGCTGGAATCAAGATTGCTGGGAGAAATATCAATAACCTCAGATACGCAGATAACACCACCCTTATGGCAGAAGGTGAAGAACTAAAGAGCCTCTTGATGAAAGTGAAAGAGGAGAGTGAAACAGTTGGCTTAAAACAACATTCAGAGAATGAAGATTGTGTGCTCAAAAACTTAGGTAAAACCACCACACCACCACTACCAACTAAAAAAGTCTGGGGGAAGATCTGGTTTCACAGGTAGCTTGATCTAAAAACACAAACAATGCTTCTTTCCATCTTTTAGCTCTGCTCTCTGTAGACAGTGACCATTATCAGATAGTTTCTCTCTTCAAGATGGCATCTTTGGTTTAAATGCCCTGGGATGGATCTGTTTCAAAAACCCCACGAAAAGAATCAGTGCAACTTTTAATACTGATGGAATATCTGTCTAATCTGGAAAATACAATAGTCTCATTGGTCAGGTCTGACTCACATCCCATCCCAAGAGTGGTTGAGGTAGAGCATAGCTCCCCAGATTAAAATCATAGTATGGGCAAATACCATATATGAGTGAATAGGTAGCAATGGCAACACATTGTCTTATACATGTGGACAAAGAGACCCTACAAACCAAAAGAACTTACTGAAAGAACTAGTAAAGTTTCCAGTTCAGCAAGAGAAAAATAAAACTCAGGGTGGGATACAAGAAACAAGAGTTAGCATAGAAATAGATGAAGTATTTTAGCAAATTTAATTAAACGAGTGTCCCCTCAACATAATGCCCCCTAAATATCCACTTCACAATCCCCAGGACCTTTGAAAATGGTCCCCTTACATTCAAATGGAATTTTATAATGTGATTAAATTGATGATCTTATAATGGGAGATTTACCCTGCCATCTTTGGATTATGTGGGTAGGTGCGATGTTATCACAAGAGTCCTTAGAAGAGTGGTCTTTGAAGATGGAGGAAGAAGCCACAAACAAGGAAACAAATGGTCCCCTGAAGACTCCAGAAAAAATGCAGCCCTGCCAATACCTTGAATATATTTATATTTATTTTGAAATTTGTTTATTTATTTATTTTTGGTGGCACTGGATCTTTGTTGCCTCTCATGGGCTTTCTCTAGGTGTGGTGAGTGGGGGCTACTCTTTGTTGTGATAAATGGGCTTCTCATTGTGGTGGCTTCTCTTGCTGTGGAGTACAGGCTTAGTTGCTCTCAGGCATGTGGGATCTTCCCAGACCAGGGATTGAACTGGTGTCCTCTGCTTTGGCAGACAGATTCTCCACAGGACCACCAGGGAAGTCCCAATACCTTCATTTTACATTTCTGACCTCCAGAACTATGGCAGAGTAAATTTGTGTTTTTTTAAAGGCATTACGTTTAGGATAATTTATTACAGCAGCAAAGGAAACTAATGTAGTACTAAACACAAAAACTAAGTTTTCTATATTTTGCAAATAAATAGAACATCTAGTTATTTTTTGTTGTTTTTCTGGAATTGAAATTTAACTGAGCATCCTGTATTTTACCCAGCAGTTGTAATAAAACATAACCTTTTTTTTATGTTTTTGTTTTACTTTGTTTTGTTATGTGATTAAAAATAATTAAAAAAAAAAAAAAAAAAAAACAAAACAAAAGGATAACAAAATCAGGGAAGGATTTTGATAAAGAGTTTAAGTAATGACCTAAATGTTTGCAACATTCTCCCACTGCTTCTGGTAAACTGGCAGTAGTTTTACAAAAGTAACTTTTTATGGGCTCAAGTCACTTTATGCAGAATGGAAGGGAGCTTCCTAGCCTGCAAGAAATAAGGTAACAAAGTGTTCACTGACATGATGCATAGTCCAATGAAGGAAGTGTGAGAAAGGTTACATTTACCATGAGAAATGATATTTAGCCTTATTCCCTCTTAGTTTCCTCATCTGTAAAACAGGTAGAAAAACAGTAATTTATTAACCAGGAGGCCTGGGAATTAATAAGGTTATCTGTAGAAAGTGTTTGAATTAGTATTGAGCAAGTAATAATCAGTAAACAAATGTTTACTAAGTCGCTTTAGTCATGTCCAACTCTGTGTGACCCCATGGACTGCAGCCTACCAGGCTTCTCCGTCCATGGGATTCTCCAGGCAAGAACACTGGAGTGGGTTGCCATTTCCTTCTCCAATGCATGAAAGTGGAAAGTGAAAGTGAAGTCACTCAGTCGTGTCCGACTCTTAGAGACCCCATGGACTGCAGCCTACCAGGCTCCTCCATCCATGGGATTTTCCAAGCAACAGTATTGGAGTGGGGTGCCATTGCCTTCTCCCAAACAAATGTTTAACCAACCATTGTCATGACATCTACCAATAGACAGTGACACAATTATGTATATATGTTGTTGTTGCTGTGTAGTCACTAAGTCATGTCTGATTCTGCCACCCTTTGGACTACAGCATGCCAGGCTTCCCTGTCCTTCACTATCTACCAGAGTTAGATCAGATTCATGTCCATTGTCATGCTATCTAACCATCTCATCCTCTGCTGCCCCCTTCTCCATTTGCCTTCAATCCTTCCCAGCATCAGAGTCTTTTCCAATGAGTGTCTTCTATATTGGAGGCACTGATTTTTTCTGACTCTATATTCTAATCAATTAAATTTAATTGATGTGTGTTTAGACAATATAGGAAACTCCTCTTCCCCAGTCTCTGTACATGTTTTTTAGAAATTTCATTCTAAGTTCATTTTATATTTTAGTACTACTTTCTATATGTCTAAAATTCACTTTTATTCCAACCCCATTTCACCAATGAAAATCTAAATCTATGCCAAGGATTTCTTCCATTGCAATCAGCTATATACCTGAATTTTAATTTTATTTAAGAGATGTATTTTCTAGCATGTTGATTAATAAAAACGAAGAGGCCTGATCCAACTAATGTCAATAAGTGGCTACCTTTAATGAGAATGTGACCATCACTTACTTTGAGACAATTAATTTTATAAACATTTATCCTATTTTTGATATATATCTTTGTTCTTTCAATATAACATGATTATTTAAAAAGTAAAATAACTCTACTATTTGACTAATATTCAGTTCAGTTCAGTTGCTCAGTTGTGTACAACTCTTTGCGACCCCATGAACCACAGCACTACAGGCCTCCCTGTCCATTACCAACTTCCTGAGTCTACCCAAACCCATGTCCAATGAGTCAGCGATGCCATTCAAACATTTCATTCTCAGCCGTCTCAGTTGTCCCCTTCTCCTTCTGCTCTCAATCTTTTCCAGCATCAGGGTCTTTTCAAATGAGTCAGCTCTTCACATCAGGTGGCCAAAGTATTGGAGTTTCAGCTTCAACATCAGTCCTTCCAATGAATATTCAGGACTGATCTGCTTTAGGATGGACAGGTTGGATCTCCTTGCAGTCCAAGGGACTCTCAAGAGTTTTCTCCAACACCACAGTTCAAAAGCATCAATTATTCAGTGCTCAACTTTCTTGATAGTCAAACTCTCACATCTATACATGACCACTGGAAAAACCATAGCCTTGAATAGACAGACGTTTGTTGACAAAGTAATGTCTCTGCTTTTGAATATGCTGTCTAGGTTGGTCATAACTTTCCTTCCAAGGAGTAAGCATCTTTTAATTTCATGGCTGCAATCACCATGTGCAGTGATTTTGGGGCCCCCAAAATAAAGTCTGACACTGTTTCCCCATCTATTTCCCATGAAGTGATGGGACCGGATGCCATGATCTTTATTTTCTGAATTTTGAGCTTTAAGCCAACTTTTTCACTCTCCTCTTTCCCTTTCATCAAGAGGCTCTTTAATTCTTCTTCACTTTCTGCCAGAAGGGTAGTGTCATCTGCATATCTGAGGTTATTGATATTTCTCCCAGTAATCTTGATTCCAACTTGTGCTTCCTCCAGCCTAGCATTTCTCATCATATACTCTACATATAAGTTAAATAAGCAGGGTGACAGTATACAGCCTTCGCGTATTCCTTTTCCTATTTGGAACCAGTCTGTTGTTCCATGTCCAGTTCTAACTGTTGCTTTCTGACCTGCATACAGATTTCTCAAGAGGTCAGGTAGTCTGTTATTTCCATCTCCTTCAGAATTTTCCACAGTTTATTGTGATCCACACAGTCAAAGGCTTTGCATAGTCAAGAAAGCAGAAATAGATGTTTTTCTGGAATTCTCTTGCTTTTTCCTTGATCCAATTGATGTTGGCAATTTAATCTCTGGTTCCTCTGCCTTTTCTAAAACCAGCTTGAACATCTGGAAATTCATGGTTCACATATTGCTGAAGCCTGGCTTGGAGAATTTTGAGCATTACTTTACTAGCGTGTGAGATGAGTGCAATTGTGCGAGAGATTGAGCATTCTTTGGCATTGCCTTTCTTTGGGATTGAAATGAAAACTGACCTTTTCCAGTCCTGTGGCCACTGCTGAGTTTTCCAAATTTGCTGGCATATTGAGTGCAACACTTTCACAGCACCATTTTTTAGGATTTGAAATAGCTCAACTGGAATTCCATCATCTCCACTAGCTTTGTTCGTAGTGATGCTTCCTAAGGCCCACTTGACTTCACATTCTAGGATGTCTAGCTCTAGGTGAGTGTGAGTGATCACACCATCATGATTGTCTGGGTCGTGAAGATCTTTTTTGTACAGTTCTTCTGTGTATTCTTGCCACCTCTTCTTAATATCTTCTGCTTCTGTTAGGTCCATACCATTTCTGTCCTTTATCGAGCCCATCTTTGCCTGAAATATTCCTTTGGTATCTCTAATTTTCTTGAAGAGATCTCTAGTCTTTCCCATTCTATTGTTTTCCTCTGTTTCTTTGCATTGATCACTGAGGAAAACTTTCTTATCTCCTTGATATTTTTTTGGAACTCTGCATTCAAATGGGTATATCTTTCTTTTTCTCCTTTGCTTTTCTCTTCTCTTCTTTTCACAGCTATTTGTAAGGCCTCCAAGACAGCCATTTTGGTTTTCTCCATTTCTTTTTCTTGTGCGTGGGCTAGCTCCTCTTGGCCACTGCATTTACTAATATATTTTTTAAGAAAAAAGTTAGTGATTTTTTAAAAACTGGAGTGAATAAATTGATTAAGTATTTTCATGATGAATTCTGAGGCTTCCCTATGGCTCAGAGAGCAATGCAGGAGACCTGAGTTTGATCCCTGGGTCAGGAAGGCATTCTGGAGAAGGAAATGGCTGCCCGCTCCAGTATTCTCGTCTGGAGAATTCCATGGACAGAGGAGCCTGGCACAAAATGATGAACTTAGCTCTTAGTTTTCATTTTCTTTATTAGAGAAAATTTTCTGAATTAGTTTTGAAAATTAAATTTAATGTAAGTAATATATCACTTCATGGGAAATAGATGGGGAAACAGTGGAAACAGTGTCAGACTTTATTTTTTGGGGCTCCAAAATCACTACAGATGGTGACTGCAGCCATGAAATTAAAAGATGCTTACTCCTTGGAAGGAAAGTTATGACCAACCTAGACCACATATTCAAAAGCAGAGACATTACTTTGCCAACCAAGGTTCATCTAGTCAAGGCTATGGTTTTTCCTGTGGTCATGTATGGATGTGAGAGTTGGACTGTGATGAAAGCTGAGCGCCAAAGAATTGATGCCTTTGAACTGTGGTGTTGGAGAAGACTCTTGAGAGTCCCTTGGACTGCAAGGAGATCCAACTAGTCCATTCTGAAGGAGATCAGCCCTGGGATTTCTTTAGAAGGAATGATGCTAAAGCTGAAACTCCAGTACTCTGGCCACCTCATGGGAAGAGTTGACTCATTGGAAAAGACTCTGATGGTTGGAGGGATTGGGAGCAGGAGGAGAAGGGGACGACAGAGGATGAGATGGCTGGATGGCATCACTGACTCGATGGACGTGAGTCTGGGTGAACTCCGGGAGTTGGTGCTGGACAGGGAGGTCTGGTATGCTGCATTTCATGGGGTCATAAAGAGTCGGACACGACTGAGCGACTGAAGTGAACTGAACTGAATATATGTGCACTTCACATTCCATAATATAACTTTATTTTATTATCTGTTAAACTACAGATAATAGTTATAGTAATAACTACATCTGATATTATCTGATATTACAGATAATAGTAATAACTACATTTGACCATTTTTCTTGAAGCGGTGATTGTCGTTATTAATGTTCTGCACATCACACACACACAGCTTCGTGTGAATCCAACTCCTGCACTGACTGGTCACGTAAACGTGGCTCTGCATAAGTTATCAAGTTATATTAGTAGCACTGTTAATTCTGCTATGACATTTATTTGTTACTAGGAGATTCTTTTGGAGAAGGCAATGGCACCCCACTCCAGTACTCTTGCCTGGAAAATCCCATGGATGGAGGAGCCTGGAAGGCTGCAGTCCATGGGGTCGCTGAGGGTCGGACACGACTGAGCGACTTCACTTTCACTTTTCACTTTCATGCATTGGAGAAGGCAATGGCACCCCACTCCAGTACTCTTGCCTGGAGAATCCCAGGGACGGGGGAGCCTGGTAGGCTGCCGTCTATGAGGTCACACAGAGTCGGACACGACTGAAATGACTTAGCCTAGCCTAGCCTAGCCTAGGAGATTCTTTAATTGATGTATTACTCTAAAATGCTAGAAGTATAACTATCTGGAATGTATATTTCCATCAATAAAATATAAGAATCTTTATCTATTTGAGAGTAATGTTAGAATAAAAAGAGAACTAAGATTTGGTCCAACTCTCTCATTTGCAGGTAAAGAAACTGAGCTTCGGGGAGATGAAATTTTCTTTATTTGAGATATGACTTGTGGTGAATAATATTCCAAGAGTAAGCTCTTTTTGATGTGGACCATTTTAAAGTCTTTAAGAAATTTGTTACAATAATGTTTCATGCTGTGGTATTTTGGCCTCAAGGCATGTGGGATCTTGGGTCTGTGTCCAGGGATTAGTCCCACACTCCGTGCATTGGAAGGCAAAGTCTTGACTACTCAATCTCTAGGGAAGTCCCAAAGAGAAAGTATTTTGATCTAGATTATTTCCGCTGGCTTTTCAGTCATTTAGATGGCCAATTAAAAAAATTAATTGTAGGATAATTTGCTTTGTGTTGGCTTCTGCCATATAACAGTGTGAATCAGCCACAAGTATGTATATATCCCCTCCCTCTTGAACCACCCCCCAATTCCCCACTCCATTCCACCCCTCTAGGTTGTCACAGAGCACCGGGTTGAGCCCTCTGTGCCCTTACAGCAACTTCCCACTGGCTGACATGACAACCATGTCAGTCCTACTCTTTCAATTCATCCCATCTTCTCCTTCCTCCACTGTGTCCAAAGTCTGTTCTCTATGTCTGCATCTCTATTCCTACCCTGCAATTAAACTACCATATGCCCTAGCAATCCCACTACTAGGCATATACCCTGAGAAAACCATAATTGAAAAAGGCACATACCCCAGTGTTCATAGTGACACTGTTAACAGTATCTAGGACATGGAGTATGTCCTAGCAACCTGAATATCCATTGGCAGATGAAAGCATACAGAAGCTATGGTACATTTATACAACAGAGTATTACTCAGCCATAAAAAGGAACACATTTGAGTCAGTACTAGTAAGGTGGATGAACCTAGAGCATACAAAGTGTAGTCAGTCAGAAAGCGAAAACAAACATTGTATATTAACATGGCTCATATGGTAAAGAATCTGCCTACAGTGCAAGAGACCTGGGTTTGATCTCTGGGTTGGGAAGATACCCTGGTGAAGGGAATGGCTATCCACTCCAGTATTCTTAGAGCTTTCTGGTGATTCAGATGGTAAAGAATCTGCCCAATGCAGGAGACCGGGGTTCATATCCTGGATTGAGAAGATCCTCTTGAGATAGGAAAGGCTACCCACTCCAGTATTCTTGCCTGGGAAATTCAATGGACAGAGTAGCCTGGCAGGCTACAATCCATAGGGTTGCAAAGAATCAGATACCACTGAGTGACTAACACACACACAGAATCCAGAAAAATGGCATTTTATTTTAAATTTTATTTGTAAATTGTTGATTATTTAACTTTTTAAATTTTAATTTTATTTAAAAGTTTTTGATTATTAAAATATCCAACAAAACATTGCTGTCATTGTGCTTTCCACTCTTTCCCACATATGATTCACATTCTATTTCTCTGATGCAGATATAAAAGTCAAGAGGTACTTGCCAAGATGTATATCAGTGTCTCTATTATCCTCTATTTTTCTGAAGTGTCTATGACACTTTATTCCTTTTAAAAAAGCTATATAAATTTCAAAGGGGAATAATATATATGTATAGCAATTATATAGATTTTATTGTCAAGTGTGTATTTCTATAGCTTTGCTTGGCTTTAATTTCTTTTAAAAATTTATCGAAATGTAATTGATTTACTATGGTGTTTCATTTCTACTATAAAGTAAAATACTCAAATATATTTATATTTTCATATTCTTTTTCATTTTTTATATTCTTCTCCATTATGGTTTTATAACTTCATGTTATTTTCCATTATAATTTATCATAAGATATTGAATATAGTCCTCTTTTCATATTCATTTCCACTATGGTTTATCACAGGATATGAATCTAGTTCCCTGTGTTATGCAGTGGGATCCTGTTTTTTCTCCATTCTATATGTAATAGTATGCATCTGATAATCCCAAACTCCCAGTCCTTCCCTCCCTGATCTTCCCCGCTTAAATATAACTAAATGTTTTTATATTGTAGATTTGTAGACTCTGGAATCAGAAAACTACATTTAAAGTAAATTTGAATCTTCAACACATTGGTAATTATAAGCTAGCATCTAAGACCCATAGGAAATATATGTGTGCACACACTCAACAAACATAAAATATGCATGTTCACAACATACGCACACACACACATATATATACATATACACATCATACACATATATATACATACATATATATAGTGCATGTGTTTGTGTGTATGTATAAATGTAATGGTTTTGTGGAGCTAAGCTGTGGAAGCTAGACTTACTTCATGTTAATCCATGTTTCCTAGCATCACAGGGGCTTAGATTATTTTCTATTGAAATTTCTCATCTGCTGCTTTAAAAGAAAAAAAAAGAAATCAGACACTATTTTGCTAAGCCACAAAGCCTAGTCCTTCTCAACCCATTTTAATCTGTGGATGTGTTGAATATGAAAGGAAGACTTGAATGAAAATGTGAACACTTTCTTTGAGTCATAAAATTCGCAATAGAACTTAGATTCTTTTCTTGAAATGAATACCCTTAAGTGTCTAGGTGTGTAAACATTAAATGCATAAAATATCTATATAATAGCCTTGTATAGACCTTAATATGTGGATTTGCGAATGCATCTTTGATATGGTCTGACAGTAATTCTTTTTATCATAAACTGTTATTATATTTGAAATCATTATGTGCTTTGAGCACCTGGTTAATCTTTTGCTTAAATTCTGTGTCAGCCAGGTGTCCTTTTAGGGATCACAGAAAGATTGGACCTCGTTTAAGTGTGAAATAATCCTGTTGCTTCTATCTGAGAGTGAATGAGCCTGGGATTAGATCAGATAAAACACACTCAAGCTAAAGTGCACAAGGTGGATTATGCAAGAAAAGAGGATTTAGTGAAGAACGGATCCACAACTTTTTGTTAACACAGAGAATGGTGTCTTTTGTAAGCAACATTTGTGGAAACTCAACTGGAGCTTTAAAAGCTATGTCTTTTGTTGTACATTTCTCTGCATACATTTGCTTTGTAGCGGGGAGTGCTAACTTTGGAAGCCATGCTGGGCCAGGGCTCATGCTCATTTTGCCTAATGAAAAGCTAAGGATGTACTTTTACTCATACATTCTTGTTTTGTCTTCTTTGAAGTTTATAAAGCTCTCCTGAAAGATGTGAAGTTCATTAGGTTGTTTTTATCATAACCACAAATTAAATAACTCTTCCCTGGGGAGGCATAAGCCTCAAGTATAAGCTCTACTTGCTATAATATTTACTTAATTATTAATATATTGCTTCTTGTTCTTAATATTAAAAAACACTTAATAAGATTTATTAAGGTACATTCTGAATTTAGTGTTATACTTGTTAAACTACTAATGTCTTAATGCATCTTCTCAAACTTACAAGTTATATATAGAGCTGACAGGTATATAGGCAATTGATGCTTTCAGCATTACTGGTGTAAGATTTGGCACTAGAACTTCTAAATATCATAATTCTATAAAATTCTCTGGCTCTGGAGATTTTCCTGTGCTCAGAGGCATGTTCCTTCAGTTTCGAAGTTTCAGTATTTCTTTTATAACATGAGTTTTTTAAATGGGAGAGGAAACAGACATTTTCTTTTACCGTTGGTTTTAGTTTGTGATATGACCAATCAGTAGAACCTCTAATTTAGAGTTTAAATGATTATCAAATCCACTCAATTATTCCTGCTTTATATAATGAATATAAATATCTACATATTATCTGATCAACAAAATGATTAGCTATAGGATGTCAATGAGTACTTCTCATACCTGCTTTTTCCTGAAACACATGTTACACTTTTTGAGTGTTTTTCTGAATGTCGTATTTAAAAGTTTTTCTGAATGTTGTATGGCAAAATGCTCAAAAAGTAGGCAATTCTGGAGGTCTGAATAAAATTATTACTTGAATTAATCAAATTTTTTATTGAGATACTTTTAATACAACCGAGTTAAGAAGAAGTTTAACGATCATATCTCCCTCAGAATTTTGTTTTCCTATTATTTATTCCTAATGAAAAAGAGCTAAAGCATGTTTGTGAGACTATGGAAATATCACATACTTATATATGTGAAGAGAAATATCTCTACTCTTAGCTATAATGAGACGTGATTCAAGAAGAAAAGTCTGGCTTCTTCATAGTGACTTTCTTACCTGTCTACCACAAAGATGTAATTTTTATCGAGTGTCATGTATTAGATATGTGCTTTGTGTGACTTGTCTTAAAATCTTTTAAAACTTGAGTAATAAATTTAAAAATTGACAAATTAAGCCAGTAGAGAGTGGTACAGATTAATAGAATTAATTTAATTAATTATTGAACTAAGAGGAACTCTTTGTCAAGGGATTTTGATGATAGGAATAGATTTTTGGCATCCTCTTTTGTGGCTCAGACGGTAAAGCGTCTGCCTACAATGCCGGAGGCCCAGGTTCTAATCCCTGGGTTGGGAAGATCTCCCAGAGAAGGAAATGGCAACCCACTCCAGTATTCTTGCCTTGAGAATACCATGGACAGAGGAGCAGCGCAGGCTACAGTCCATGGGATCGCAAAGAGTCGGACATGACTGAGCAACTTCGCTTTGTTTGTTTGTTTGGATATCACATAATTCAGTAACAATCCTTTCAGATAAATAACACTATGATTTTGCGTTGGCTATCAAGAGTTTTGAGCCAAATTCATGATCCAGCACCCTTAACTCTATAGGAACATATACTATGCATTTTTGCAAGCTAATCTTTCTCATGGACTTTTTTCTTAATTGCATTTTCCTTTCAATCATATTATTTTGGCTATTAATATTATCCTTTTATAATCACTAGTATTTGTGTAATCTTCTTTAAATACTTCTGTGAAATGGAATAGGAAACAAATATTTAAATAGTAATAAAGATTATTTATAACTCTATAAGCTTATTTAATTTTATTTACTCCTGTTCTTTATTATTATATTTCACCAAGTACAATTTATATATATTTTCTCACTGAAATTTAAAATATATGGCAGTTTAGCCAGGGAGTTGAATAAGCTTTCTACATATTTTATAACATATTTTGCTAACATATTAACCACAATTTATAGTTGTGGTTCTCAAAGAATTGTGATTTGATCAATCAGTCCACAGGGAGTTCAGCAGTTTGGAAAGAAGAGTTATTGTACAATTTTTTAATATACATTTTAGAAATTTGAACAAGAAAGCTGATTAAGATTATCATAAAAATCCTAGCATCTACTTAGTAATCTTTACTGTACTAAAGATTGTGAAGGTACTGAGAAGGATGTAATTATCAGTTTATCTCAGTTGCGTTTATTTTTCAGGAGACAGCTCACTTGGTTAATTTTTTCATATCATTCTATATTTCAAGTATTTATTTTTATTTTAACTAATAGGTTGTGTTAGGTCCCTAATTTTTTGTATTATAAATGCCTCAAAAGATGGTCTTTGAAAAGCAAAAGTCTTAAAAATCAAATAGCACTGTTCAGAAAAATACCATAGTTAAATATTTAACAATATTCCAGTGAACTTATAAAATGTAAAGCTGTATGTCCACGAATGAGAGTATATATCATGATGTTTCTGAGGAAAGTGATAAAACTGGAACAAAATATGACACTTAATATCTGAAAATTGCCTTTCATTCAACTAACTAGAGATCATCTTAATCTTCAGGATATTTTCTATGATAAAGTATGATTAAGTAGTGACATAAAGCTATGGAGACTTTTATATTATTTTTCAAACAAAATGACCTTGATGGCAAATATCTCCAGAACAATCACAAACTCATGCATTTTAGCAAGAAATTGATGAATTTTTCTGCTAAAATAGAAAATAATCAAAATTTACTATTTTCTTTACAGCAACACCATTTGCAGGTCACACATTGCCAAGAAGCATATAAAACCATCTGCAAAGTTACAAATGTTATGCTCGGAAGAAAGGGAGGCAAGCTGTTGGCAAGCTCCTTTATCGAATGACACCATTTGGCTTTGTGTATCAACAAACATACTACTAGGAAAAGAAACACTACATTAGGAGAGTGTGAAGAGATTTTTTACTTATAGCTGGATGAAACCTACAAAGTGGGGATCCATTCTTAATATATGTGCAGAAAAAGACATATACTCAATAGATAATTATGATATTCATTTTGAAACAAGAAGCTATAGGAGAAAAAGAAATCTTATTTTATGAGCCTTGACATAGATTGGGGAAGGCGCTTCAGGCTTGTTTCTGAGGGAGCGCAAACAACGTGTGCATCAAGAAAGTCACTGTGGAGTGAATAACACAGTAATGGCATCCACACAGTGCTTTGCCCACATACTGCTTTATTCGTAGATACCAGTTGGTGGTTAACAAAATGCCTCCTGATTTTGATTTAGTGCTGAAGGAAATGGTGAAAACTGTGGTCCAATGATGCTAAACATTTGAGAAACCCTGTTAAATGTCAGACTCTGATAGTGCCTCATTAGAATTATTGCTAGAACCTTTTCTAATTAGTTTCTGAGATCATTCTTGACTCACTCTAATCCATGGGTTAGCAAACTTTTTCCATAACGTCTTCATTGTAAATACTTTCAGCTTTGTAGGACATATGGCTTCAGTTGTAACTACTCAACTCTATCATTGTAGTACAACATGTAAACAAATAAGTGTGACAATATTCTGATAACACTTTATTCACAAGCAAGTAGTGGGCTAGATCTGGCCCATGGGCTACAATTTTGACTCCTGCTAATCTATCTGGTACTTCTTCCAGAGGAGTTAATGTAATGTGAAAATTTGATCATAACACACATCTACTAAGCAGCTTTCATTTTCCTTTGTTGATAATTAAAGCTTGGTATCTTTAGAATGATATTCAAGGTCTTTCTTATTTGAATTCTCTCTCCCTTTGAGTCTCATCTTATGCTTTTCTTCAATACGAACTTGAAGATATAGCAACTCTACTCAAAATGAAGCAAAGAGAAGAAAATACAAATAAGCAAACAAACCAGTGTGTCAGTGTAATCAAATAGCTTCAAGAGTTCTAATGTGTGCTGTGTGTGTGTGTGTGATCGGAGAGGTGAAGAAAAGGACAGAGAGAACAAAAATATTTTAAAATTAGTGGTAAAAAAATTTTCCAAATTTGACGAAAACTTTAAGTGCGCAGATTGAAAAAAACCCAAAATATCTAAATACAAGTAACAAAGAAAAAAAACACACACCAAAGTACACTGTACCGAAGTGTTTAAAACTAGTAATAAGGAGAAAATCTTAAAATCAGAGAGTGTAAAATCCTTATATCTCAAGGAACAAAAATACATACGACATCATTTCAACTTAGAATACGAGCCAGAAGACAGTGAAGCACCATCTTTGAAGTATTGAAAAAAGTAATAAAGCAAACAAAAATATTAACCTTAAATCTTTGACTAGTTAAAATATCTTTCAAAATAAAAGGTAATTTTGGTGGTGCCTCAAGAAATTAAATGGAACGACTGAAGACTAGAAATTCCACTGCTAGCTAGATACCGAATAATTGAAAACACAAACTAAGAAGGGCTTCACCAGTGGTTCAGTGGTAAAGAATCTTCCTGCAATGTAGGAGACCTGAGTTCAATCCCTGGGTCAGGAAGATCTGCTGGAGAAGAAAATGGCAACCCACTCCAGTATTCTTGCCTGGAAAATCCCATGAAAAGAAGAGCCTGGCGGGTTACAGTTCATGTCACAAAGAATTAGACATAACTGAGCACGCACACACATACACACACTCATATGGATACTTGTTCACCACTATTCATAGCAATATTATTCACAACTGCTAAAATGTGGAAACAACTCAAGAAACTATAAATGAATGGATAAACAAAATGTGATATGCACATATACAGGGAATATTATTTAGTCACAAAAATGAATGAAGTTCTGATATATGCTATGACATTGATGAAGCTTGAAAACATTATGGTGAGTAAAATAAGCCAGACACCAAAGGACCAGTGTCATGTGATTCCACTCATTTGAAATATCTAGAAAAGGCAAACTCATAGAGATAGAATTAGATTGGAGGTTACCAGAGGCTGAGAGGAAGGAAAGGGAGGAATTATTGCTTAATGGGTACAAAGTTTCCGTTTGGGTTGGTGAAAATTTGGAAATAGATAGTAGCACAGTTGTACAACAATGTCAATCATTTATCTTAAAAAATTATTAAAAGGCAAATTTTGTGTGTATTACCACAAAAAAATTCTTAGAACTTCAATAAATTAAAAGAAAATTTTAAAAGTTTTAAAATGCTGCTTGATAAGTAAAACATATTTTACCACAAAAGAAAAGACATAAAACACCCCAAAGATGAAATAAAGACTCTCTAAGACATATAAAAACTGAAAGAACCCATCACTAGAAAACCTGCAGTATAGGAAACATTAAAGGAAGTCCTTCAGACAGAAAAAAAATGATACCAGATGAAAATCTGAGTCTAAACAAATGCCAAAAATGGTTAACTACCATGTAAATATTTTATAATTATTTAAAATACCTGTTTAAAGCAAAACATTTTAAAATATATTTGGGCTTATAACATATGTAAAGCAATGTTTAAGACAACACTAACACAAAGTGAGGGAAGGCAATGGCACCCCACCCCAGTACTCTTGCCTGGAAAATCCCATGGAAGGAGGAGCCTGGTAGGCTCCAGTCCATGGGGTCGCTAAGAGTCGGACACGACTGAGCGACTTCACTTTCACTTTTCACTTTCATGCATTGGAGAAGGAAATGGCAACCCACTCCAGTGTTCTTGCCTGGAGAATCCCAGGGACGGAGCCTAGTGGGCTGCCATCTATGGGATCGCACAGAGTCGGACACGACTGAAGCGACTTAGCAGAAACACAAAGTCTAGGAGCAAAAAATGGAGAAATTCTGTTATGAGGCTCTCGTATTATACTTGAAGTATTATTATATCACTTGAAAATACAGTCTAATGATTTAAAGATATATACTACCAACCCTAAAGCTTCTACATTTGAACACTTAATAGACTGATACGCTTTCCGAATCCAAATAAAACATTTCCAAACATAGATAATATAATGGGCAAAAAAACAAGTCTCAATAAATTTAAAAGAATTTAAATTATACAAAGTTATTCTCTGATCACAAGGGAACTAAAGTACAGATTAATAATGGAATTATATCTAGAAAATCCTCAGATATTTGGAAACTAAATCACATACTTCAAAATAAACCATAGATCATAAAAAGAAATTAGAAAGTATTTTGAACTGAATGAAAACAAAATAGAACACATCAAAATCTCTGGGATGAAGCTAAATAAATAGAAATGTATAGTGCTAAGACCTATGCTGTTGCTGCTAAGTCGCTTCAGTCATGTCCAAGTCTGTGCGACCCCATAGACGGCAGCCCACCAGGCTCCCTCATCCCTGGGATTCTCCAGGCAAGAACACTGGAGTGGGTTGCCATTTCCTTCTCCAATGCATGAAAGTGAAAAGTGAAAGTGAAGTCGCTCAGTCATGTCCGACTCCTAGCGACCCCATGGACCACAGCCCACCAGGCTCCTCCGTCCATGGGATCTTCCAGGCAAGAGTACTGGAGTGGGGTGCCATTGCCTTCTCCGAGACCTATGCTAGAAAATAAGAAAGGTCCAAAATCAGTTACCTAATTTTATACTTTACAAAATGGAAACAAGAAGAGCAAATGAAACTTACAGAAAGCAGAACAAAAGAAATACATAATTCAGAGAGGAAATCAAGGCCATAGATAACAAAAAAATCAATAGAGAAAATAAGCGAAGCCAAAAACTGCTCTCTGAGATCAGTATACTCTATAAACTTCTAATCATACTGATCAGACAAAATAAGAACACACAAATTAACATCAGAAAGAAAAATTGAGACATTATTAATGATTCTAAAGATAATTAGAAAGTGATAATTAGAAGTGATAATTAGAAAATCTTATGAATAACTTTTGTCAAGTAATTTGATGATTTGAGCCACATGCATACATTCCCTGAAAGAGATAATATCCCAACATGAGGATGACATAACTCTTACACTAAAACTAGAAAAAGACATTATAAGCAAAGAAAACTACATCCCAGTATACCAGTATCTTCCATGAATACCAGAACTATATACTAAAATCCTTCATGAATATAGACTTCAAAAATCTCAACAAAACTTTAGCAAATGGAGCTCCACCATGTATAAAGTTTACTACATTGTGACCAAGTGGGATTTAGCCAAGTAATAAGGTTTAACACTCAAAATTCAGTCAATGTATTTCCCCAAAATAACAGATAAAATAAGAAAATATATGACCAATAGGTCAATAGGTGCAAAGTATTTAACATAATCCAATATCCAATTTTGATTAAGAAATAAAATCTTACCAAGCTAGTATAGAAAAGAAACTTTCTCAGCTTGATAAAGGATATCTACAAAATCTATGGTTAACATCACACTTAATGGTGAAACACTGAATGCTTTTTCCCTAAAGGCAAGAACTTTATGGAAAGTCAAAAGGATGTCCTTTTTTACCCATTTTCTTCATCATTGTACTGGATATTGGGTCCAGGGCAGTAAATCAAGTAAAAGAAATAATAGGCATCTGAATTGAAAAGGAAAAAACAGAAGTCTTTATTCACATATTACATGATTGTATACATAAAAAAATCTATGATAACAACTACTAGAAGTAGTGGGTGAGTTTAGCAAGATGAAAAAAATCAATATAAACATTAATTGTATTTCCATGTACTATAAAATTGAAAGAATAATTCTATTTATAATAGCAACAAAATATACTAAGGAATGGATCTGATAAATGGTGCACAAAACCTGTGTTCATTGAAAATTATAAAATATTGCTGAAGGTAATCAAAAAAGTCTTAAGTAAATGAAAATATCTACTGTGCCCATGGATCAGAAATTCAATAGTTATTAACATGTCAGTTCTTTCATTTCAACCTTTAGATTTAATTATATGTGGAATATATCATGCAAAATGCTGGGCTGGATAAAGCTCAAGCTGGAATCAAGATTTCCAGGAGAAATATCAAAAACCACAGATATGTAGATCACCCCACTCTAATGACAGAAAGTAAAGAGGAACTAAAGAACCTCTTCATGAAGGTGAAAGAGGAGAGTGAAAAAGTTGGCTTAAAACTCAACATTCAAAAAACAAAGATCATGGCATCTGGCCCAATCACTTCATGGCAAATAGATGGGGCAACAATGGAAACAGTGACACACTTTATCTTCTTGCGTTCCAAAATCACTGCAGATGGTGACTGCAGCCATGAAATTAAAAGATGCTTAGATAGCATATTAAAAAAGCAGAGACGTTACCTTGCTGACAAAGGTCTGTCTAGTCAAAGCTATGGTTTTTCCAGTAGTCATGTATGGATGCGAGAGTTGGACCATAAAGAAAGCTGAGTGCCAAAGCATTGATGCTTTTGAACTGTGGTGTTGGAGAAGACTCTTTTGAGTCCCTAGACTGCATGAAGATCAAAACATTCAATTGTAAAGGAAAGTTGAGAAGTTGAAAGTTAAGTCGCTCAGTCATGTCCGACTGAGCAACCCTGTGGACTGTAGCCCATTCTTTGCGACCCTGTGGACTATAGCCCACCAGGCTCCTCTATCCATGGGATTCTCCAAGCAAGAATACTGGAGTGGGTTGCCATTTCCTTCTCCAGGGGATCTTCCTGACACAGGGATCAAACCCAGGTCTCCCGCATTGGAGGCAGACGCTTTAACCTCTGACCCACCAGGGAAGCCGTATCGTAAAGGAAATCAGTTCTGAATATTCATTGGAAGAACTGATGCTGAAGCTCAAGGTCCAATACTATGGCACCCGATACAAAGTACTGACTCATTGGAAAAGACCTTGATGCTGGGAAAGACTGAAGGCAGAAGGACAAGGGGACGACAGAGGATGAGATGGTTGGATGGCGACGGACATGGGTTTGAGCAAGCTCTGGGAGTTGGTGATGGACAGGGAAGCCTAGCTTGCTGCAGTCCTTGGGGTCACAAACAGCCAGACATGACTGAGCAACTGAACTGAAGACATTTAACTCAGTGAAACAACAAATCTTAATATACAACCTGAAATCATAAACCGTCTGGAAAAAATATAGGGTAAAAGCAAATTCTTAGCTAAAACATAAAAATCATGATCTATAGGGCAAATATTTAAAAATTAGGTTTATCAAAATTAAGAACATCTGTGCTTCAAAATAGGGCTTCCCAGGTGGCACTAGTGGTAAAGAATTCACCTGCCAGTGCAGCAAACTTAAGAGAGGTGGGTCCGATCCCTAGGTGGGGAAGATCCCCTGCAGAGGGGCACCCCAACTCACTCCAGTATTTCCCATGGACAGAGAAGCCTGGTGGGCTACGATCCATAGGATTGCAAAGAGCTGGACATGACTGAAGCGACTCGGCACAGCACAGTGCTTCAAAATATGCTGCTAAGAGGATAAGAAGAAAAAAAAAAACTAACACTGAGAGAACATGCTTGTAAATCATGTGTTCAATAATGGACTTTTATCTAGAATGTGTATATTGAGAAATCTCAAACTTGTTAATAAGAACAAACAATCCAATTGTTAAAACGCTTAATATATTTTAACAGACATTACATAAACAAGATATGCAAATGAAAAGATGCTAATCATCATTATCTATTAAGGAAATTTTTACTAAAACCATAATGAAATAACATTATACACCCACCAGAATGGTTAAAATTAAGAACATAATCCCATCAAGTATTGGTGTGAGCGTGGAGCAACTAGATCTTCTCATCACTGCTAGTATGAACATAAAATAGCACCACCACTTTGGAGAACAACTTGAAATTTCTTAGACATTACATACCTACCATTTGATTCAACCATTCCATTCCTAGATATTTACTTAAGAAAAATGGAAGTATATGTCCATACAAAAACATGTATATGCGTGTGTGCATCAGTTTTAACTGCAGTAGCCCCAAACTGGAAACAAACCAAATATTCATCACCAGGTAAATTGATAAACAAATTACAGATTATGCATGCAGTGAAATATTACTCACTAATAAAAAATGGAATTATTGGTACACACAACTACATGGATGAATCTGGAAAGAATTAAAAGAAGACAGACAAGATAATTCCATTTATAAAAAACTCTGCTGCTGCTGCTAAGTCGCTTCAGTCATGTCCGACTCTGTGCGACCCCATAGACGGAAGCTCACCAGACTCCCCTGTCCCTGGGATTCTCCAGGCAAGAACACTGGAGTGGGTTGCCATTTCCTTCTCCAATGCATGAAAGTGAAAAGTGAAAGTGAAGTCGCTCAGTCGCGTCCGACTCTTAGCGACCCCATGGACTGGAGCCTACCAGAAAATGCAAACTAATCTAGAGTAATAAGAAGATCAGTGGCTGTCTGTCTGGGGGTAAGCATGGGAGGGCAGAAAACAGGAATTATAAAGAGCAAGAGAAAATATGAGGGATGATGGGTATATTCATTATCTTGATTGTTGTGCCCATTTCATGGGTGTATACATGTAAAATATATCAAAGGCTGATTTTAAAATATGCAGTTTACTATATGTCTATTATACTTCAGTAAGACTTCAAAAATAAAGTCTTTTCTCTAAAGGAGCCTTCAATCTTGAATTTTGGGGGGAGAAATTACATGGCTCTACAGTGATTTTTGAGATAAAATATTCAAGTTAAATACTATTGAATTATTTTAAGGAGAAATAAAAGCATTTGTCAGTTTGACAAATAAGTTCCCTTTTAATTTTCTCATGTACCTAGACTGCCAAAGCCTCTTACATTCTTATTGAAAATGTGGTTGGCCTTCTAAGAAGATAAACTTGTATCAACATAATGTCTATGAAGCAATGCCCTGAGGCAGCTTCTGACCTTTCTCCAGTAGGTATAGTTTGGTATGGTTCATCTCCTATGAATTTCACAGCAGGTATAAAAATTAGACAGTTGGGAATTTACTAGGAAATCAAATATGACATCGTCATTTGTTTAAATCAAGGATAGACTTGTTTTTCACAACAGTAAAGCATCTGCCTACAATGCAGACCTGGGTTTAATCCCTGTGTTGGGAAGATCTCCTGGAGATGGGAGTGGCAACCCACTCCAATATTCTTGCCCCCCACCCCGCCCCTGCAAAAAAGGGGCTCAAAAAAATACACATTACTATATATAAATTAGACAATTAAAAGTCCAGGGAGAGGCAATTTTTATTAATCTTATGGTTTATCTATGTTATCCAGAAAGCTCGAAGTTAACCCCCTGAAGAACTGCAAATTACTTATTCATGTCACTTATTTTTCTGATTCATGCTTTCACTTATTTTCTCAATAAACTCCAGGAAAGATTGCTCTTCCAGTGCTTCCATATTCTTTCACTGATTTTTACTGATCCTGCCCCATCAGATGCTCTTTACTATTCTCTCTCTGCTTAATTTGTTTTCCCCAACTTTCTCCAACTTATCCTCCACTCCCACATCCTACTCCTCACTAACCTTGCAACTGCCCACCTTGAGGATGTTTGCAGAAAACCCACTATTTCAAAGAGATAAGTAGTTGTCATAATACATATGTTGAATAAACACAATCTATAATATAATCAATGTGCAACTTTTCTTTGTATCTCACCATTAGTTTAAAATCTGTTACTTGAGACTAACATTTGTATCTCTGGATAGAAATCTGGAAAGAAATCATAAATTTGGGCTCACTCTTAGAGTCTTAGTTCAGCAATTAAAAAGTGTCCAGTAGAAGATAATACTTTGATTTTCTTCCCAGATTAAATTTTTATTCCTTTTCTGTAAGCTGGTTAGAAGTTGCCTGCACCATCATGAGATGATCCTGATTCAATTTTCTCCCTTTTTTCCTACTTATGTTCTCATCTTCACTTGGTAGCTGCTATGTTAGGCCATTTCAGGTTCAAGAAGAGAAGGAGGAAAGATAAGAGGCAAGGCTTTTCTCATTAGGCTGAGTGGCTTTCTACTTTCTGTGTCTGACATGGTAAAAGCCAACCTTTAGGGGGATATAAGGGTCCTGTAGAGATTTCTACCAATGGGAACATTCCTGTGAAGTTCCTCTGACCCCTATTGGACACTACTGTATACTGAGTGGTCAATTGAAATTTATTCTGCAAGCTCTACCATCCAACTGTGTCTTCAGTTTCATGTTGCAACCCTGAGGTTCCCCTTCTGAACAGGACCCAAAACAATAATATATATCTCTCCATGTAGTCCACTTGGAGTAAGAAATTTTCTCTTGCATTCCTTGCATCTAAAAGGCAAATATTCTCTTGTAAAATCTTCAAATAGGCATGCTTCTCTCACACAGTTTAGAATCCAGTCTGTCATATCAGTTTTTGAGTTAAAACTTCCATTTTGAGCCCTGTGATGCTAATTAGGCTTAAAGTCTTAACATCTCTCATGATCATTGTCTTTAAAGCAATCACTCCAGTTGAGTTCAGTTTAGTAACTCAGTCATGTTCGAATCTTTGCAGCTCCCAGGGCTTCTCAAACTCATATCCATTGAGTTGGTGATGCCATTCAACCATTTGATCCTCTGTCATCTTCTGCTCCTCCTGCCTTCAATCTTTCCCAGCATCAAGGTCTTTTCTAATGAGTCAGTACTTCAAATCAGGTGGCCAAAGAATTGGAGCTTCAACTTCAGCATCCAATTCTTCCAATGAATATACAGGACTGATTTCCACTAGGATAGACTGGTTTGATCTCCATGAAATCCAAAGGACTCACAAGAGTCTTCTCCAAAACCACAGTTCTAAAGCATCAATTCTTCAGCATTCAGCTTTCTTTATGGTTCAACTCTCACATCCATACATGAGCACTGGAAAAACCATAGCTTTGACTAGATGGACTTTGTTGGCTTAGTAATGTCTCTGCTTTTTAATATGCTATCTAGGTTGGTGACAGCTTTCTTCCAAGGAGCAAGCATCTTTTAATTTCATTAAAATTAATGCTGCAGTCACCATCTGCAGTGATTTAGGAACCCAAGAAAATAAAGTCTGTCACTGTTTCCATTGTTTCCCTATCTATTTGCCATGATTGATGGGACTGGATGCCATGATCTTAGTTTTTTGAATGTTGAGTTTTAAGCCAGTTTTTTCACTTTCCACTTTCACTTTCATCAAGAGGCTTTTTAGTTCCTCTTTGCTTTCTGCCATAAGGGTGGTGATCTGCATATCTGTGGTTATTGATATTTCTCCTGGCAATCTTGATTCCAGATTGTGCTTCATCCAGCCTGGCATTTTGCATGATGTACTCTGCATATAAGTTAAATAAACAGAAGACATTATACAGCTTTGTTGTACTCCTTTCCTAATTCTCTTACTCCTTAAGACATTCGAAATAATTTCTAGATATAGAATTTCAGGTCTTATTAGGTAAGAGTGAGCATTTTATATATGCCCACAGGCAGGGTGTTCAGAGAGCAAAAATTTTTTTCCGGAATGTTGGAAACCATTCCACAAAGGCAGCTGACATAAGCTTTAGCTATATTGTTTATTCCAAAACTATTCAAACTAGAAAAATAGGGAACTTTTCATTGCTTTGCTGTTGTTGTTTAGTTGCTAAGTTGTGTCCAACTCTTTTATGACCCCATGGACTGCCAAGCAAAAGTTGTGCTCACTGCCTGATGGGATTATAATAAAGCTACACTTACTCATTTGTCAGTGGAAAAATAACACCAGAAACAGTGAAGAGACAGAGCCAAAGAAACAACAACACCCAGTTGTGGATGTGACTAGTAAAGTCCAATGATGGAAGTAAAGTCCAATGCTGTAAAGAACAATATTGCATAGGAACCTGGAATGTTAGGTCCGTGAATCCAGGCAAATTGGAAGTGGTCAAACAGGAGATGGCAAGAGTGAATATTGACATTTTAGGAATCAGTGAACTAAAATGGACTGGAATGGGTGAATTTAACCCAGATGACCATTATATCCACTACTGTGGGCAACAATCCCTTAGAAGAAATGGAGTAGCCATCATAGTCAACAAAAGAGTCTGAAATGCAGTACTTAGATGCAAGCACAAAAATGATAGAATGTTCTCTTTTCATTTCCAAGGAAAATCATTCAATATTGCAGTAATCCAAGTCTATGCCCCAACCAGCTAAAGAAGCTGAAGTTGAATAGTTCTATGAAAACCTACAAGACCTTCTAGAATTAACACCCCCAAAAGACGTCCTTTTCATTATAGGGGACTGGAATGCAAAAGTAGGAAGTCAAGAAATACCTGGAGTAACAGGCAAATTTGGCCTTGCAGAACAGAATGAAGCAGGGCAAAGGATAACAGAGTTTTGCCAAGAGAACCCACTGGTCATAGCAAATACCCTCTTCTAACAACACTGCAGAAGACTCTACAGATGGACATCAGATCAGATCAGATCAGATCAGTCACTCAGTCGTGTCCGACTCTTTGCGACCCCATGAATCGCAGCACGCCAGGCCTCCCTGTCCATCACCAACTCCTGGAGGTCACTCAGACTCACATCCATCGAGTCAGTGATGCCATTCAGCCATCTCATCCTCTGACGTCCCCTTCTCCTCCTGCCCCCAATCCCTTCCAGAACCAGAGTCTTCTCCAATGAGTCAACCCTTCGCATGAGGTGGCCAAAATACTGGAGTTTCAGCTTCAGCATCATTCCTTCCAAAGAAATCCCAGGGCTGATCTCCTTCAGAATGGACTGGTTGGATCTCCTTGCAGTCCAAGGGACTCTCAAGAGTCTTCTCCAACACCACAGTTCAAAAGCATCAATTCTTCGGCGCTCAGCCTTCTTCACAGTCCAGCTCTTACACGCATACATGACCACAGGAAAGACCACAACCTTGACTAGGCGAACCTTTGTTGGCAAAGTAATGTCTCTGCTCTTGAATATGCTATCTAGGTTGGTCAACTTTCCTTCCAAGGAATAAGCGTCTTTTAATATCATGGCTGCAGTCACCATCTGCAGTGATTTTGCAGCCCAGAAAAAGAAAGTCTGACAGTTTCCACTGTTTCCCCATCTATTTCCCATGTAGTGATGGGACCGGATGCCATGATCTTCGTTTTCTGAATGTTGAGCTTTAAGCCAACCTTTTCACTCTCCACTTTCACTTTCATCAAGAGGCTTTTGAGTTCCTCTTCACTTTCTGCCATAAGGGTGGTGTCATCTGCATATCTGAGGTTATTGATATTTCTCCCAGCAATCTTGATTCCAGCTTGTGTTTCTTCCAGTCCACTGTTTCTCGTGATGTATTCTGCATATAAGTTAAATAAACATGGTGACAATATACAGCCTTGACGTACTCCATTTCCTATTTGGAACCAGTCTAGTGTTCCATGTCCAGTTCTAACTGTTGTTTCCTGACCTGCATACAAATTTCTCAAGAGGCAGGTAAGGTGGTCTGGTATTCCCATCTCTTTCAGAATTTTCCATAGTTTATTGTGATCCACACAGTCAAAGGCTTTGGCATAGTCAATAAAGCACAAATAGATGTTTTTCTGGAACTCTCTTGCTTTTTCCATGATCCAGTAGATGTTGGCAATTTGATCTCTGGTTCCTCTGCCTTTTCGAAAACCAGCTTGAACGTCAGGAAGTTCACGGTTCACATATTGCTGAAGCCTGGCTTGGAGAATTTTGAGCATTACTTTACTAGCATGTGAGATGAGTGCAATTGTGCGGTAGTTTGAGCATTCTTTGGCATTGCCTTTCTTTGGGATTGGGATGAAAACTGACCTTTTCCAATCTTGTGGCCACTGCTGAGTTTTCCAAATTTGCTGGCATATTGAGTGTAGCACTTTCACAGCATCATCTTTCAGGATTTGGAATAGCTCCACTGGAATTCCATCACCTCCACTAGCTTTGTTCATAGTGATGCTTTCTAAGGCCCACTTGACTTCACATTCCAGGATGTCTGGCTCTAGGTCAGTGATCACACCATCATGATTATCTGGGTCGTGAAGCTCTTTTTTGTACAGTTCTTCTGTGTATTCTTGCCACCTCTTCTTAATATCTTCTGCTTCTGTTAGGTCCATACCATTTCTGTCCTTTATCGAGCCCATCTTTGCATGAAATATTCCTTTGGTATCTCTGATTTTCTTGAAGAGATCCCTAGTCTTTCCCATTCTGTTGTTTTCCTCTATTTCTTTGCATTGATCACTGAAGAAGGCTTTCTTATCTCTTCTTGCTATTCTTTGGAATTCTGCATTCAGATGTTTATATGTTTCCTTTTCTCCTTTGCTTTTCACTTCTCTTCTTTTCACAGCTATTTGTAAGGCCTCCCCAGACAGCCATTTTGCTTTTTTGCATTTCTTTTCCATGGGGATGGTCTTGATCCCTGTCTCCTGTACAATGTCACGAACCTCATTCCATAGTTCATCAGGCACTCTATCTATCAGATCTAGGCCCTTAAATCTATTTCTCACTTCCACTGTATGATCATAAGGGATTTGATTTAGGTCATACCTGAATGGTCTAGTGGTTTTCCCTACTTTCTTCAATTTCAGTCTGAATTTGGCAATAAGGAGTTCATGGTCTGAGCCACAGTCAGCTCCTGGTCTTGTTTTTGCTGATTGTATAGAGCTTCTCCATCTTTGACTGCAAAGAATATAATCGATCTGATTTCGGTGTTGACCATCTGGTGATGTCCATGTATAGAGTCTTCTCTTGTGTTGTTGGAAGAGGGTATTTGCTATGACCAGTGCATTTTCTTGGCAAAACGCTATTAGTCTTTGCCCTGCTTCATTCCATATTTCAAGGCCAAATTTTCCTGTTACTCCAGGTGTTTCTTGACTTCCTACTTTTGCATTCCAGTCCCCAATAATGAAAAGGACATCTTTTTTGGGTGTTAGTTCTAAAAGGTCTTATAGGTCTTCATAGAACCGTTCAACTTCAGCTTCTTCAGCGTTACTGGTTGGGGCATAGACTTGGATTACTGTGACATTGAGTGGTTTGCCTTGGAAACGAACAGAGTTCATTCTGTCGTTTTTGAGATTGCATCCAAGTACTGCATTTCAGACTCTTTTGTTGACCGTGATGGCCACTCCATTTCTTCTGAGGCATTCCTGCCCGCAGTAGTAGATATAATGGTCCTCTGAGTTAAATTCACCCATTCCAGTCCATTTTAGTTCGCTAATTCCTAGAATGTTGACATTCACTCTTGCCATCTCTTGTTTGACCACTTCCAATTTGCCTTGATTCGTGGACCTGACATTCCATGTTCCTACGCAATATTGCTCTTTACAGCATCGGACTTTGCTTCTATCACCAGACACATCCACAGCTGGGTATTCTTTTTTCTTTGGCTCCATCCCTTCATTCTTTCTGGAGTTATTTCTCCACTGATCTCTAGTAGCATATTGGGCCCCTACTGACCTGGGCATTTTCTCTTTCAGTATCCCATCATTTTGCCTTTTCATACTGTTCATGGGGTTCTCAAGGCAAGAATACTGAAGTGGTTTGCCATTCCCTTCTCCAGCGGACCACACCCTGTCAGATCTCTCCACCATGACCCGCCCATCCTGGGTTGCCCCACGGGCATGGCTTAGTTTCATTGAGTTAGACAAGGCTGTGATCCTGGTGTGATTACGTTGACTAGTTTTCTGTGAGTATGGTTTCAGTGTGTTTGCCCTCTGATGCCCTCTTGCAACACCTACCATCTTACTTGGGTTTCTCTTACCTTGGGCATGGGGTATCTCTTCCCAGCTGCTCCAGCAAAGCACGGCCACCGCACAGCCATCGCACCTTACCTTGGACGAGGGGTCTCCCCTCACCGCCGCCCTTCCTGACCTTGGAGGAGGGGTATCTCCTCACCGGCGCCCTTCCTGACCTTGGTCATTGGGTAGCTCCTCTCGGCCGTGCTTAGTGCACCGGTCGCAGCCACCAAGGCGCTCTTTGTGCGCCAGTCACAGGTTAATGCCAAAATCAGATTATATTCTTTGCAGTCAAAGATGGAGTAGCTCTATTCAGTTAACAAAAGAAGATTGCAAGCTGAATGTGGCTCAGATCATGAACTCCTTATTGCTAAATACAGACTTAAATTGAAGAAAATAGGGAAAACCACTAGACCATTCAAATATGACCTCAATCAAATCCCTTTATGATTATACAGTGGAAGTAAGAAATAGATTCAAGGGATTAGATTTGATACACAGAATGCCTGAAGAACTATGGACAGATGTTCATGACATTGTACTGGAGAAGGGATCAAGACTATTCCCAAGAAAAAGAAATGCAAAAAGGCAAAATAGTTATCTGAGGAGGCCTTACAAATAGATGTGAAAAGAACAGAAGCAAAAGACAAAAAAGAGGAAAGATATACCCTTTTGAGGGCAGAGTTCCAAAGAATAGCAAGCAGCTGTTGCTGCTGCTAGGTCACGTCAGTCATGTCAGACTCTGCGACCCTATGGACAGAAGCCCACCAGGCTCCTCTGTCCACAGGATTCTCTAGTCAAGAATTCTGGTGTGAGTTGCCATTTCCTTCTCCAAAGAATAACAAGGAGAGCTAAGAAAGCCTTCCTCAGTGATCAATGCAAAGAAATAGAGGAAAACAATAGAATGGGAAAGACCAGAGATCTCTTCAAGAAAATGAGATACCAAGGGAACATTTCACGCAAAGATGTGCACAATAAGGACAGAAATGGCATGGACCTGACAGAAGCAGAAGATATTAAGAAGAGGTGGCAAGAATACACAGAAAAAGTGTACAAAAAAGATCTTCACAACCCAGATAATCACGATGGTGTGATCATTCACGTAGAGCCAGATACACTGGAATGTGAAGTTGAGTGGGCCTTAGGAAGCATCACTACCAACAAAGCTAGTGGAGGTGATGGAATTCCAGTTGAGCCATTTCAAATCCTAAAATATGATGCTGTGAACGTGCTTCACTCAATATGCCAGCAAATTTGTTAACCTGAGCAGTGGCCAAAGGACTGAAAACGCACTTTTCATTCTAGTCCCAAAGAAAGCCAATGCCAACGAATGCTCAAATTACTGCACAACTGCGTTCATCTCACAGGCTAGCAAAATAATGCTCAAAATTTTCCAAGCCAGGCTTCAACGGTATGTGAACCGTGAACTTGCAGATTTTAGCTGGATTTAGCAGCAGCATCAGCAGAAAAGGCAGAGGAACCAGAGATCAAATTATCAACATCTGTTGGATCATCAAAATAGCAAGAGAGTTCCAGAAAAAATATCCACTTCTGCTTTACAGACTGGGCCAAAGACTTTGACCGTGTGGATCACAACAAACTGTGGACAATTCTTCAAGAGATAGGAATACCAGACCACCTGACCTGCCTCCTGAGAAATCTGTATGCAGGTTGGGAAGCAGCAGTTAGAACTGGACATGGAACAACAGACTGTTTCCAAAAAGGGAAAGGAGTATGTCAGGCTGTATACTGTCACCCTGCTTACTTAACTTATATGCAGAGTACATCATGAGAAATGCTGGACTGGAATGAAGATTGCTGGGAGAAATATCAATAACCTCAGATATGCAGATGACACTACTCTTATGGCAAAAAACAAAGAAGAACTAAAGAGCCTCTTGATGAAAGTGAAAGAGGAGAATAAAAAGATGGTTTAAAACTCAACATTTAGAAAGCTAAGTTCATGGCATCTGGTCCCATCACTTCATGGCAAATAGATGGGCAACAGTGGAAACATTGACAGACTTTAGTTTCTCGAACTTCAAAATCACTGCAGATGGTGACTGCAGCCATGACATTAAAAGACTCTTGCTCCTTGGAAGAAAAGTTATGACTAACCTAGATAGCATATTAAAAACAGACATTAGTTTGCTAACAAAAGTCTATCTAGTCAAAGCTATGGTTTTTCCGGTAGTCATGTATGGATGTGAGTGTTGAACTATAAAGAAAGCTGAGTGCCAAAGAATTGATGCTTTTGAACTGTATAGTGTTGGAGAACACTCTTGAGAGTTGACTGCAAGGAGATCCAACCAGTCCATCCTAAAGAAAATCAGTCCTGAATATTCACTGGAAGGACTATTGCTGAAGCTGCAACTCCAATACTTTGTCACATGATGCTAAGAACTGACTCATTTGAAAAAACCCTGGTGCTGGGAAAAATTGAAGGTGGGAGGAGAAAGAGACGACAGAGGATGAGATGGTTGGATGGCATCACTGACTCAATGGACATGAGTTTGAGTAAATTCCGGGAGTTGATGATGGACAGGGAGGCCTTGTGTGTTGCAGTCCCGGGGTTGAAAAGAGTCGGACACGACTGAGCGACTGAACTAAAGTGATTCATTTGCCTATAACCTAAACTACCCAAATAGCCTAGGACAAGATGGAAGGCACACTGAGATCCTTTGGTGGGTATTGATCACGACTCTGACTGGGATCCAGGTGACTGGTAAGAAGTCAAAAAAATCATAGAGAGCTTAATCTAGATGGGGATCTCATGGCCTATTTACTGTTCTTCCTTACTTACAAGTACAGGATGTAGCAGCTGGAAATGAGTCTTTAAAGAGGGTTCAGGTGGAGGAATGCATTGAGAAAGAGAGTACTGGTAAAATGTGGAAGGAAATGGAAGATTACAGAAATAGACTTGTTGACGTAGAAAACAGACTTGTGTTTGCCAAGGTGGGAGGGCATTGTGGGAGGGATGAATTGGTAGTTTGGGTTTAACAGATGCAGACTATTATATATAGGGTGGATAAACAACAAGATCCTGCTATATAGCACAGAGAACTATGTCCAATTTCTGGGGATAAACCATGGGAAATAATATGAAAAAGAATGTATACATATTTACATATAATTGAATTTCTGCTGCACAGTAGAAATTAACAAAAAATTGTAAATGAACTATTCTTCAATAAAATAAATTTTAAAAAACATATTCCTGTTAATGGAGAGAAAGCTCTAAAACTTCCCATTGTTACTTTTGGATCAAGAGACAAATTTTATAATTTCTTCACAAAAAAATTTTTAAAAAACTAATTTATTGCATTATTTGTAAGGATTAATTTTTTAAACCTCCATCCCATTTCTACTGATTCAAAGTTACTTTTATAAAATATGATTGAAAATGAGGAGGACTTTTGTCTTATGCTAAACCCACAAGATATTAGTGTAAATCTATAGGTCATTATAAATTATTGGTAATTGGTAAGACACAAATCATATTCAAATTCCTATATTAATACAACTCAACTAGTATACTGAAATCCTCAATATGTCAATAAAAACAAGTAGATAGAGAAATTGCAGAAAAATTGTATCTACGTAGAAATATATACTTATTATTCTTTAATTGGCCTAACCAATTGACTTCTTGTAATGACTAGAGCTACTTTGTAGGAATTGACTCCATCTTTGGGGAAAATTGGAGAAGGCAATGGCAAGCCACTCCAGTACTCTTGCCTGGAAAATCCCATGGATGGAGGAGCCTGGTGGGCTGCAGTCCATGGGGTCGCTACCAGTTGGTCGCGACTGAGCGACTTCACTTTCACTTTTCACTTTCACACAGTGAAGAAGGAAATGGCAACCCACTCCAGTGTTCTTGCCTGGAGAATCCCGGGGATGGGGAGGCCTGGTGGGCTGCTGTTTATGGGGTCACACAGAGTCGGACACGACTGAAGTGACTTAGCATTAGCATTAGCATTGGGGAAAATAAAAATGGAGAGGAATAAATAAGAAAGATTTTTACCTTAACATCTTGCTAAATATTTCTTTCCTTCTCTTCTTTATTCTTCCCTTCTTTTTTACTTGTAGCTAAAATCTGGCTCTCTACAAGGCTGGATAAGGCATCTTGTTTTCTTGTCTGTTTTGTTGTTATTCCTCAACTCAGGGCTGGATGTGTGCCCAAAATGCTACTGAGACAGAGTTTGCTAAGTGCTTTGGGAAACTTCAGGATAAAAGATATCATGTTATAAATATAACTGTAATTAAATAATTATGCTGATATTTAATAAGCTTCAAGTTTATGGTCTCCATCTTTTTCTTTTTACCTCTATCACTTTTTAAAATATAATAAATTTATTATATATCAATATCAAATAATTACGTTGAGTAAAAACAAAATAAATACTCTTTTTTATTGGAGTATAGTTTGATTTACAATGTTGTGTTAGTTTCATGTGTACAGCAAACTATACGTATATACTATATATATATGTACAGAGAGAGAGATTTTCAGATTCTTTTACATTATAGAAATACTGAGTATTTCTATAATACTGAGTATTTCAAAATACTGAGTATCTGAGTTTTTACAAAATACTAACCTCTAGGTTACTAATCTGTAGGTTCTTGTTGGTCATCTATTTTATATAGTACTGTGTATATGTTAATCCCATCCTAATTTATCCCTCTCCCCTTCTCTCCTTTGGTAAGCATAAGTTTGTTTTCTATGACTGTGGGTCTATTTCTGCTATAAGTAATATATGATATTTGTCTTTCTTTTTCACTTTGTATGATAATCTCTATGTTCATTCATGGTGCTTCAAATGGCATTATTTAACTCTTTTTTATGGCTAAGAAATAATCCATTGTATTTATACATATGCAATCAGATCAGATCAGTCGCTCAGTCGTGTCCAACCCTTTGCGACCCCATGAACTGCAACACGCCAGGCCTCCCTGTCCATCACCAGCTCTCGGAGGTCACTCAGACTCACATTCATCGAGTCAGTGATGCCATCCAGCCATCTCATCCTCTGTCGTCCCCTTCTCCTCCTGTCCTCAATCCCTCCCAGCATCAGAGTCTTCTCCAATGAGTCAACTCTTCGCATGAGGTGGCCAAAATACTGGAGTTTCAGCTTTAGCATCATTCCTTCCAAAGAAATCCCAAGGCTGATCTCCTTCAGAATGGACCGGTTGGATCTCCTTGCAGTCCAAGGGACTCTCAAGAGTCTTCTCCAACACCACAGTTCAAAAGCATCAATTCTTCGGCGCTCAGCCTTCTTCACAGTCCAGCTCTCACATCCATACATGACCACAGGAAAGACCATAGCCTTGTATATTTAGTTCCTTAAAATACTAAAAATAGGTTACCATATGATCCTGCAATCCCACACCTGAATATATCTGGAGAAACTAATTTAAAAAGGTACATGTACCCAGTGTTCATTGCAGCATTATTTATAATACAATAGCCAAGAGCTGGAAGCAACCTAAATGTCAATCAACAGATGAATGTATAAAGAAGATATGATATATATATATATATATATATATATATATATATATATATTTATAATCCACTTAGTTCTTTTACAATATTTCAAACAAAGAATAGCCAGTCATTTTAGGGGAGTCAAGGAAGATTTTTTGAGCCAAAATTGATTTCTAGGACCTCTCTTCCTGTTATCCCTTTCCTCCAAACTGTGTAACACAAATCCTTTGACATAAGTAATGCATATTTGATGTGATAGATGAAAATATGAAAGCTGGAATGATATGTGTATAGCTATGCTGTGCTTAGTCACTCAGTCATGTCTAGCTCTTTGTGACTCCGTGGGCTGTAGCCCACCAAGCTCCTCTGGGAATTTTCCAGGCAAGAATACTGGAGTGGGTTCCATGCCCTCCTCCAGGGGACCTTCCTGACCCAGGTCTCCCGCTTTGCAGATGAATTCTTTACCATCAGAGCCACCAGGGAAGCCCATGAATACTAGAGTGGGTAGCCTATCCCTTCTCCAGGGGATCTTCCCCACCCAGGAATCGAACTGGGGTCTCCTGCATTGCAGGCGGATTCTTTACCTGCTGAGCTACCAGGGAAGCCTGCTGCTACTACTGATGCTGCTGCTGCTGCTGCTAAGTCGCTTCAGTCATGTCCGACTCTGTGAGACCCCCATAGACCCCATAGACTCTGTGCTGCCCACTCTGTGCTGCCCACCAGGCTCCCCAGTCCCTGGGATTCTCCAGGCAAGAACAGAGGATTGGGTTGCCATTTCCTTCTCCAATGTGTGAAAGTGAAAGTGAAGTCACTTAGTCATGTCCAACTCTTAGCAACCCCATGGACTGCAGCCCACCAAGCTCCTCTGTCCATGGGATTTTCCAGGCAAGAGTACTGGAGTGGGGTGCCATTGCCTTCTCCGCCAGGGACGCCTATGTGTATAGTAATACAGTGAAGATATTTTAATGATTTCAAGCTACAGATACATTTTATACAGCATGAGATCTCAACTGACCATCCTACTAGATATGTATTCTATTTTTTAATATATGGCAAATATGAATCTGTATCTCTTCCACAGTTAAAACTTTTTGCAAAGTTTTTTTCATAAGACTACTTTTCAATCAGATCTGACACTATACTTTGATTGTAAATATTTCCTTAAAATAAATATAATATTTAAAATGCAATTTTTAAAGACTAAAATCAAACCACTGGAGATTGAATAACATATCTTAAGTGATCTTAAGAATACATATACTTACACACTACATTTTAATTTAAACTCCTGTTATTACAGTAACTAGTCAAAATGGCTCCCTATTTATGCAATATGTTAGCTGTAATGTTACTTAAATTGAACAGACTAGTGCTTCTAATAATATATGTTTACTTCATGAACTTGTGGGCAATTACATTGTAATTATGTCTTTGTAGGTGCTTTTTACTGACATATAGAGCACCAGTGCATTTTAAATGTAATTGCAGTTCTCTGTACCATTTAGCAAAGCTGAAAATTGTTAAAGGTTTATAAATTACCTACATTTAGACCATAGGCAACTAGGCAAATTAAGTGACACTGTCAGAAATGTTACAACATAAATTGGTACCAAGTATAAATTCAAGGTAGACTTTCTTTTCTAAATGAGTCTCGTTTATATTAATAGAGTACCTTCTAAAAAAGATAAGCAAAAAAGAAAAGTGCATACTGCTCATTGATCAGCCTTTTAATACACATGGAAAGCAATGAAAGTGTTAGTCACTCAATCGTGTCTGACTCTTTAGACCCCATGGACTATAGCCCACCAGGTTCCTCTGTCCATGGGATTCTCCTGGCAAGAATACTTGAGTAGGTAGCCATTCCCTTCTCCAGGGGATCTTCCTGACCCAGGTATTGAACCCGTCTCCCGCATTGCAGGCAGATTCTTCTCCGTGTGATCCACCAGGGAAGCCCTGAAAAGTGATGACTGGTCTGCAATGACATTTTCAATTGTAAAACTATTTAAAATTAGGAACTTGGATTTGTTGTATAGTACTTACAACACTGAGTATATGATGGCTCTGGAGAAGATCTCCTAACATAGAATTTTTATGAAACTATGTAGCAAAGTGGGGGAAAACTGGCTTTCAGAATTTAACAGAATTCTGTCACTTTTTATATCTATAGCCTTGTTCAGCAAGTAACTTCATTCTTGAGCTTCAACTTTTTCTTTAATTGGAGTACAAGTACTGTAAAATATTGTGTAGGTTTCTGTTGTACAACAGAGTGAATTAGCCATACGTATACATTATCTTCTCTCTCTTGAGCCTCCCTCCCACTCCACACATCCCATTCCTCTAGGTCATCACTGAGCACCGAGCTGAGTTCCCTATGTTATACAGCAACTTCCCACTAGCTTTTCTTACACATGGTAGTGTATATAAGTCAATTCTACTCTCCCAATTCATCCCAAGTTTCGATTTTTAAATCTAAAATATGAGAATAATAATAGTCAGCTTCAAAATACTACCATGAAGATTAAGATGGACTGTTGTATTCAAGCCCTCAAAAGAGGCGAGTTCCTTCAGTCTTACCTTCTCCTGATAAGAAAATTTCTTTTTTTTTAGATGCAGTGAAGGCTTCTCTGAGGCCGTGTAGAATCAGCCACGAAACTGCAAAGCTGACACGGATTTGCTTCAGCCCATGGGATTAAAGAAACCTAGCGACGATTGTATCCTGAAAAATGTTCACTTTAGCTTCTGAAGCAATATCCCATAGAGGAGACTAGTCTCCAAAGACCAGCAACGGCAGTTAAGGAAATTAATTGTGAAAGTATTACTCTGTCACTTTGTACCTTCAGGCCAGTCGCTTATTGATGGCAAGGGTTTAGGTTCAGATAAAACCATTTCACCCATGCAAGCCCTCTCCATTAAATGGGAAACGAGCCTCTGAGCTTGACAGGCCAGAAAGCTCTGCTGCTCAGAAAACCATTCTTAAAGGGTCATTTTATTTATTTAAGTGTAAGATTAGAGAGTCAGTATCAGGCTATATTCTTAGAATACAAATAATGAGTTAATAATACGATAGAATTACATGCATTTTTAAATGTCCCATATTCATATGGCATAGAAATGATCACAATTAAAGTTATTAACTGGGAAATCCTGTAGCTGTGGAGAGAGGCACTGAATAAGCATCAGGCAGCCGCTAACAGGGAGTTGTTTCTCACTGAGTAAGCACAGGCACATCACTTGCCACTTGGAGTCACAATTTCCTCTTTAAAAAAGTAGCAATAATCTGCCATCCCTCCTCAGATTTTAACTTTCTAAATAAGATAACATATGAGAAAAGACTTTATCTATGCATATAGTACTTTATAGTGTGCTAATTTTTTTGGTAGACATTTGGCCTGGAAACTTAAAACGATGATATTTTTCTCTTTCTCATATTCTTATCATTATTTTTTTTTCATCTTGCCTAGTGAAATGATTAAATATTGGCTTATGTATGAGAAAAGTAAAAAAAAAAAAAAAGCCACCACTGTATTCCTACAAGCAAAAATAATAGTGCAAAACCCTGTAATGTGTTCCATTTTCCATATAAATGAGACCAATAGAAGTATATCCATAAATTGGGAGGTTGGGGTGGATGTATATATATATATATGACTATACAAAATAGACAACTACTGAGAACCTAGTTAAAGTGCAGGGAACCCTATTCAATGCTCTGTGGTGACCTAAATAGGAGTGAAATCTACAACAGAGAGGATATATGTATACCTGATTCACTTTACTGTCCTGCAGAAGTTAACACAACGTTGTAAAGCAACTATACTCCAGTAAAAAAAAAGTTTTTTAATTAAAAAAGAAGTGTATCCATCCTCCATTGTCTACTCACAAAGGAAGCTGGCGCAGTAGAGTCCAATGGCAAATTTGACTTAAGGTTGGCAGTGAAGGGAGCTTCTTGGGATTAGAGATACTGTTTAGAGTGGATTTGGGATTTTACAGGGCTCAGAGAAGGAGGCTATCAGGTCCAGGAGCACAAAGTAGCATGTGTTGAGAAAGTTTTCTGGGAAGATAGAGGGCTAAACATGACAGGGATTAGCACCCCATGAATCTAACTGGCTTCCTGATGGGAAAACCAGTGAGAAGACTCCAGGTATGTTCAGAGACCTAGTGAGGCCAGAGTCTTTGTTCTGCTCTGTAGTCTTTGATCCAGCTCAGAATAGAATATTATTAGCACGAGGTATTTCAGAATCTCTAGAAACCTAAGTCCAGTGAGTTGAGGGAAGGATTTAATTTCTCTGAAAATGAAATGGGAAGTTTTCCTTTGGGTCTGATTCTTAGAAGACTACTGATGCCAGAGAAGCAACACATGTGGAATGATGGAGCCAGGCTACCACGAAGTGGCCTTGGGGAGCAAACAACAGTGTGTGAGAGGGAATTTGGAGAGGGAAAGTTTTCCAGCATCTACCTAGCCTACTTCCCATTTTCACCAAGGTTGGCTTTACTAGACAAACTCCTAAAATGGAACTGACTTTTCAATAAGTTAATTCTGCTGAGTGTGAAGAGTAGACAATGGACAATATAATGCTGCTGATGAAAATAAGTCCATTAAAAAGTCCTCTTAAATATATGTTTCTCTGAACTGCTTAATAATAAGAGGGATTGATTCAGCATATATTTCAACTCACATGTTACAGAAGGGGAAATCAAGATTGACAAAGGATAAATGACTGAAAACAGGTTGAGAGAGTATTAGGAGAGGCCTACCTCTCAATGTTTCTATGTTTCAATGCTGAAAAACCTGAACCACTGGCCAGTGGTGACAATGAATTACCCTGATGGTTTTTAGGTGGTGACCTGAGGCCTAGAAATGTGCAAAAATTGAATTTATAGAGAAGGCAGTTATATTAAAGACTTGGAGGAAAGGTTTCTTTCTCTTTTTCTTATTAGAAGCAGTTACTTCTTCCAGATAGGACAGCATGTCATATTACATTATTTATTAACTAACACATTATTTCTCCACTGAACTAGGTAAAAATTAGCTAACTTCAAAGTAATCATAATCCTAACATTTATTGAACACTGTATTCCAGGACATTCTAAATTCCTTATGCATTAACACTCCAATGAAGAAAGTGGTATTCTTGTTTGCATGTATGCGTGCATGTTTAGTCGCTTCAGTTGTGTCTGACTCTTTGAGACCCTATGGACTGAAGTCCACCAGGCTCCACTGTCCATTAGATTATCCAGGCAAGAATACTGGAGTGGGTTGCTGTGCCCTCCTCCAGGGGATCTTCCCGACCCAGGGACTGAATCCACATCTCCTGCATCTCGTGCATTACAGGCAGATTCTTTACCCATTGAGCCACTTATGAAGCCCATTCTCATTTGCATACTAGGAAACAAACATGCAGAGTATAAGCATTTGGAACATGGAAGGTCATACATAGACTTGGGACTTGGCAAATGTACTCAAAAACCCGAGTGGTCCAATCTGGAACCCCCTTTTTACCACAGTGTGATTTAAAAAATAAGAACAAAAACTAGCAATGCACCTAACAAGAAAATTATACTTTTATATCAATAAAGCTCTAAAATCTTTTAAAAGTGTAAAGAAAATTTAAGCTGTTAGAAACACCATCTTCTTGGGAGGGATCTCAGTGAAGGCTTATTCTATCCTTAAGGCTCAAAGGAGGGTTGTGACCGTCTTTTACCTAGAACAGCAATCAAGTTCATGCTGGGATGTTTGTCATGATTGGTTCTTTTTGTGTGTGTGTGTGTGTGTGTGTTTTAATTCATACAGGTAAAAACTGGCCATAAGCTGAAATATGAAACTGCCTCATGAATCCGTGCTTCCTCATCCTTTCTCACTGCATAATATGATTCAGCCTCTTACCACCTCCCCTCAGGGTTACTACTGTGGTCTCTTGGCTGATCTCTTTCTGTCCAGTTCAGTTCAGTTCAGTCACTCAGTCATGTCCCATTCTTTGTGACCCCATGGACTGCAGAATGCCAGTTCATCACCAACTCCCGGAGCTTGCTCAAACTCATATCCATTGAGTTGGTGATGCCATCCAACCATCTCATCCTCTGTCACCCCCTTCTCCTGAGTTCAATCTTTCCCAGCATCAGGGTCTTTTCCAGTGAGTCAGTTCTTCACATCAGGTGGCCAAAGTATTGGTGTTTCAGCTTCAGCCTCAGGCCTTCCAATGAACATTTAGGACTGATTTTCTTTAGGATGGACTGGTTGGATCTCCTTGCAGTCCAAGGGACTCTCTAGAGTCTTCTCCAACACCACAGTTCAAAACCATCAATTCTACAGTGCTAAGCTTTCTTTATAGTCTGACCCTTACATCCATACATGACTACTGGAAAAATCTTAGATTTGACTAGACAGACCTTTGTCAGCAAAGCATTAATATGCTGTCTAGGTTGGTCATAGATTTTCTTCCAAGGAGCAAGCATCTTAATTTCATGGCTGCAGTCACGATCTGCAGTGATTTTGGAGCCCACCAAAATGAAGTCTGTCACTGTTTTCATTGTTTCCCCATCTATTTGCCATGAAGTGATGGGACTGGATGCCATGATTTTAGTTTTTTTAATGTTGTGTTCTGTCCATGCTGCTCTTAAATTTAGAACATGCTACACCCAAGGTCATCAGAGTGGCTGCTCTGCCTTCACTTTCTGTGGCTCTCTACTTTTTCTCACACTAAATCCACCCTTCCCTTTGCAACTTGCTGGGCCTGCTGCCCCCCACCCCCTATTCTCTGTGAATACATTAGCTACCCAGATATATTTTTGACCCTTTTCTATCAATCAGACTCTACTCCAAAACGCATGTCATCTTCACTCCCAGCTTGATCATTTTGCTCTCCCTAAATTCTCTGCTATTTTATTTTCCTCTGCAAATATACCATGGCTTAGTTTGTGTCTACCCTTCATAGTGACACCTTCTCTGATGACCAAGTCTTCATTAATTTCCCCCTTCTTTCAACTGTATGATATATCTTCTGCATTATGAAATTAAATAGGTACTTAATTATATATTATACCAGTTATTATTAATTCAAGGCAGAAGTCTTATCTTCCTAATTTAATAGTAGCCTCTTTGAGGGCAAAACTGTTTTCTTTACTCTCTTTCAATAGCAGAGATTCATCAAAAGTCTTGTCTATTGTCGAACCATCGATTATTTCAGTTGGAAATAAATTTGGCTGCAGGTATCAGAGATCCAACCATAGTGACTTAAACACATAGAGGCTTATAATTATTTTTTCATGTGATTAAAAGTCTCGAAGGAGAAAGCAGCTGGCATTGGTTCAGTGGCTCGAGTCCTTTAGTCGCTAAGTGAAAGTGAAAATGAAGTCACTCAGTCGTGTCCAGCTCTTTGCTACTCCATGGATTGTAGCCTACCAGGCTCCTCTGTCCATGGGATTTTCCAGGCAATAGTACTGGAGTGGATTGCCATTTCACATCCAATTCTTTTGGGACCCCATGAACTGTAGCCTGCCAGGCTCCTCTGTCCATCGGATTTCCCAGGCAAGAATACCGGAGTGGGTTGTCATTTCCTTCTCCGAGGCATCTTCCCCACCCAAGAATCCAACTCATGTCTCCTGCATTGGCAGGCAGATTCTTTACCACCGAGTCACCAGGGAAGCCAAGTCTCTGCAGTTCTTTCTGGTCTCTTCCTTATGATCTAGGAAGGGTTCTGGAGCTCTAACCATCATGTGTGAACTGCAAGCAGAAAGAAGGTAGAGTGAGCAAGAATTCACACTTTAAACTGCTTTCCCCAAAGCCCTACCTGACTTACCTTTACATCTCATTGATCACACTGATTACTTCTCTCTTCATGGAAAATCTCTGTTTATTAAGAAAACAAGTTACTAAAAATATGAGAAGGACCTAGATATTAAAGAAATAACCACCAGTTTTTTCCACAACACGCTTGGCTGAAGACTTTCTCCTTTTGATATATCTGTTACACATTGGCAGTCTACTCTTTATGCATGGCTTTTCCTTTCAAAGCCAAATAGAAGAATCTCCTATGTATTACTATATTATTTGGCCTGATTTTTAATGCTTTTCATAACTTGGCCCAACTACACTTGCCCTAAACTGTACCTACAAAGACCTGTTTCATTCAGGTTTTTCTTTTCATGGTATTATTCCTTCCTATTTTTGAATCTGTCCTCATGCACTGTTCTTTCTATCCGAAATGTATTAATACTTGACCATCCCATCTTTCCTCTTATTACCTTTGGGAATCTAAGGCTTATTCTTCCAGGTGCTGTGAGTGCTACTGGCAGGTAGCCCCTAGATCTTACTCAGCCTTTTTCAGGGTTGGCCATAGATGAAAGGAGAAAACTTACCCAAAGCCATGCCTCTTCCTAGGTCAACCCACACTCAATACTGAACATGGGGTGGTGAAAGGCTTGTTCTCTCAGGCCCAACTTGGGACAGCTGTGATGGGTTGTTCCCTCTTCAGGATACCTCAAATGGTTCCCTGAGGCTCCTAGTGAAACTAACCAGTTCCCTGTCAGCCCGCCTTCTCCTGCCCACTCTTGCTTCTTCCTTCCCTTCTCTTCTCTAGGTGCTGATTCCAAAAGCATCCTAAGGAAAATCTCCTTCTCAGGTTCTGCTTCTGAGGGAATCCAACTCACAATGCTTCTCATTTCTGCCCTCTTTAAAACTGCCGCTTTCACTGTCCTTATAATAACCCCCTGAAATATTCCCTAAAAGGGTTGAGTGAAGGGTCCACAAAGCTTTATGCAATTCCTTTCCATCCTGAAGTCAGTGTCTCTTGTGTGATGATGACAGTGATGATAAGGAAGAAGAGCTGGTGATTAAAATTATCAGCATTATACAACTTAGTGTTTATTTGGTCCATGTTAGCATTTGCAACTTTGTCTTTGTAAAGTATGTGCACGCTGATTAATATGATACACAGCAGGCACCCAAAACACAGAAAAGCAGGGAATACAATTTTTTCTCCATAGTGAAAAATATTATGCTACCTACACAATAGGAAAGATAGTTGTTGATTAATAGTTAAAACTCAAAAAACTTTGAAACATCCTACATATATCAAGCTTCCCTACATGAGGAACAGTAGGCCCTGACACGTTCATAAAGAAGAGAAGCACTCATGCTCGGTGAACCACTCAATCCTATTGCTGTCTTTCTTGAATTAATCTCTTCTTCCCTCTTGCCCCCCCGCTCCCCACCCCAGCTCTCCCAAATGCTGTGTAAAGATTTAGCTACATTCTCTGCACTCGACCCTTCATTCAAGGGCTTCCTAGAGTGGCTTCTGTTTTTTGACTCTACCCTGGCCAATACTAAAGTGTTGTATCCACCCCAATCACTTAATGATCTTTCTTTACCATGTAGAAACGTTGCCATCCCATGTATATTTCCTTCGGCTGTTACTATTTCAACATTGACAAACATTTCTTATGCACAATGGCAAAAAACAACAGTCATCATCATAATCTGGAATAGTTGAGAACACATTTTTTTTTCAGAAAATATTATTTGAAAAATGCCTTTATGAATGCTATAAAGCAGAACACTGAAGATAAACAAATTAAATGTTGAGATGTACTTCTTCATGTAGATACAGAACAAAGAATAACCTACATTATGACTGCTCATAAAAAAAGTGCTGTGCAGCAACATGGATTTCCAACAAATTTGATAACCTGTTTCTGTCTCCTCCTTTCTCCATTAAATTGAACTCTCTGAATTATTCATGAGGGCTATTTTAATGGGATAATTTTTTCTTGCAAACGCTGACACTAATACTAAGGAATATCTCTAGGTATTCATCTTGGATAAATAAGGCTCCTGGTAACTAGTTTTCTTGATGCTTCACCTTATTCAAATGAACATATATGGAAGTAACTAATGTTGACCATTTTTTTTACACTTAATAGTTTCAATATGTTTCTCTCCATATATATATAGTCAAACATATGTTTGCTCAAGAATTAGCCAGGATGTTGAATTAAATGAAAGTGAAGCAGAAAGTCAAGCAATTCTCAGGTGAACTCAGGCAGAGCATTAAGAAGAAATTTAAAGTCCACATTTTCCAACTGTGAGGACAACTCAGAGTGACTTTGGGAATTGCCCATCCTTCCTTAGTACTTGGGCCATATTCAGAACAGATCATTCACTTGAATGCATACATTAGGGGTTCTTAACACAAGACAATAGAATTTTAGGGCACCTGGTAAATTCCCTGAAGCTGTACACCAAACTGTCTGTATATGATTTTTTTTTTCTGAAAGAAAATTGAGAGCATTCATCAAATTCCCAGAAGGTGTTCTTGACTGTTCCACTACCTCTGATAGAATTCTCAGTTTACAAAGAAATAAGATTTCAAAAATCAGGATTCTCTAGATTTCTCTGTGTGGAAGAGGAGGATTGGGAGGTTATTTGTCCTTCATTAAATTTAGTATTATGAAGATTCACATGAAACCTTTCTTGGAGAAAATTGTATTTTGTAGATTAACTATATTTCATTTACTTAAACCAGTTCAATTTTTATAACAACTGAGAATTCTTTTCCAGGTAGCTTATAAGTCTGCTCCTGTCTTTCCCTAAAAATTACCCTGAATCATTTTATGTCTTTTGTTTTGTTTTTCTTTGCACTGACACATGTTAATTAAGAAACTAAGTTAAATTTGGGAATGATCATCTTTAACCTATTCTATTGGATGAATGTGCTAAGATAATATTAGTCAGATTGCTTGAAGATGTAATAGTATATTAAAAAGATGGTGTCTGTAATAGTGTGGAAAACAATGCGGGTCCTAGCATAATAAACAATTTTCTTTTAATCACAATGTAAACATATTATCTTTTCCCAATGCAGCTTTTGAACGTTTTGTACAGTTCTGTAATAAATTTGATAGGATTTTAAGACGCTGAGGTGACTGTCACTGCTGGAATGTGTCCTGGAGGCTTCTTCTGTCAGAAGAGATGACAGTGACTCTCTCCATGCAGATTAAGCTGGTGTTTACAGATTTGCCCTGGGTGTGAATTTTTATCCTGCTGTGATCAAGTAACGCCGACTGATGTGCGCCAGACAGATCTCTGGATAAAAAAAGCTCGTATGTGTCCTCGCTTTGCGCAGGTTGTAGCCTGAATAGCGTGCCCGTGGCAAGGATCCACTTCTTCTTTCCCTTTACAGTGATACCTGTTCAGTTCACTCTGCCTTAACTTGTTCCCTTCCCCTTTGGGTGAAGCATCAAGAAAGAACCTACAAAGGATTCAACAGTGAATGTGCTGAAACTCAGATTATTCAATATGGAATGTCAGGGGAAAAAAAGGTCAATATTTGGATTCAGTTTTTGGAGATGTGATAGGAGACCACATAGGAAACTTTTAAAAACACTGGAATCATTCACGGTAATTTGAAAATTTTTGTTAATTTTCACCCGGCAGAGTTTTCCCAGACAAAACCAATGAGATAAGGAATCTTACACTGGGCAAAGGCTAATCAGGCTCCAGATGTCATGAGTGTAAAACCAAGGACAGTGGAGCCAGAGCTGCCTGTGAGGGCCCATCCCTGAGCCCCCAGGGACTCCTACCTCCTGACTTTTCATTCTAAATTGAGCATGTTTAATATCCGTGAAAGAAAACTGGCTGTTGTCATCAGACACGGACGCCCAGCTCACTATATTTTGATTTCTTACTTCATTTCAATAAGAGCAGTCCATAAAGAAAAGTGCTAGGTTATGAAAAGGATTATACATTCTCCTTTCTTAAGCATACTTCAGTACACTGAGATGGAAACTTACAAACTGGCAAATGAAAAGGGAAACAATGTTAGATTGAGACTCAAGTTCCTGCCTGTACTGCTGTTAGCTTTGAGATTCTGGCAAATTCATTTACCCTCTCTGAGTGTGATTGACCTTATTTGTAAAACAGGAGCAGTAAGACCTTTCTGTCTCCCATGCCTCTCTCAGGACAATTGTAACCGGGAAGGACCCTATGGGCCTTCCTGTGAAAAAAAACCTCACTCATATCCTCTGCTTTAGATCCTCTTTGAAGTACCCAGATAAGAGATCTGATGGCAACCCATTCCAGTACTCTTGCCTGGGAAATCTCATTGACAGAGGAGCCTGGCAGGCTACAGTCCATGAGGTGGCAAAGAGTTGGACGTGACTGCACCACTGAGCACACACACAGGAGTATCTGATGCACATTTTCCTGAGCAGTTTTGCAGATGCTGAAACTCCCATCAAATGGAAGAAGTTAACTACCTGATGACCATGAGCACATAGCCTCCAGACCAACTGGAGCCTACGGATGCATAATGTGATACCATCCTGGTACCTCACCATCAACTAGAGAATTGTGTATGAACTGATCATACACACACTCCTCTCCCTCACTTGGCCTTGAAAAATGCTTTGTTGAAACACACTTAGGGATTCAGGGGTTTTGAGCACTAATTTCCCTGGATTCCTTGCTTGGTGCCCTACAACAAACACTGCACTTTCACCACAACCTGGTGGTCAGTAGATTGGCTTTACTGTATGTGTGTGTGCAAGTGGAACCAAGTTTTCTTCAATATCACAAACTAGTGTAACCAGTACAATACTAGAAAGATTTGTAAGACCCCATAGACTGAGTATTTGGAACCAGTCAGTTGTTCCATGACCAGTTCTAACTGTTGCTTCCTGACCTGCATACAGATTTCTCAAGAGGCAGATCAGGTGGTCTGGTATTTCCATCTCTTTCAGAATTTTCCACAGTTTATTGTGATCTATACAGTCAAAGGCTTTGGCATAGTCAATAAAGCAGAAATAGATGTTTTTCTGGAGCTCTCTTGCTTATTCGATGATCCGGATGTTGGCAATTTGATCTCTGGTTCCTCTGCCTTTTCTAAAACCAGCTTGAACATCAGGAAGTTCACGGTTCACATATTGCTGAAGCCGGACACGACTGAGCGACTGATCTGATCTGATCTGATCTGATAGACTGAGTATACATCTCTCATTCCTAAGATGCAATCAGTCAATATTTGTTGATTTTATAATAATTAAGAGCATGCGATTTTAGTATGTTTCAGTTCAGCTCAGTGGCTCAGTTGTGTCCAACTCTTTGCGACCCCATGAACCGCAGCATGCCAGGCCTCCCTGTCCATCACCAACTCCCGGAGTCCACCCAAACCCATGTTCATCGAATTGGTAATGCCATCCAACCATCTCATCCTCTGTCACCCCTCTTCCCCTCCTGCCCTCAATCTTTCCCAGCATCAGGGTCTTTTCAAATGAGTCAGCTCTTCACATCAGCTGGCCAAACTATTGGAGTTTCAGCTTCAATGTCAGTCCTTCCAATAAATACCCAGGACTGATCTCCTTTAGAATGGACTGGTTGGATCTCCTCGCAGTCCAAGGGACTCTCAAGAGTCTTCTCCAACACCACAGTTCAAAAGCATCAATTCTTCGGCGCTCAGCTTTCTTTATAGTTCAACTCTCACATCCATACATGACTACTGGAAAAATCATGGCCTTGACTAGATGGACCTTTGTTGGCAAAGTAATATCTCTGCTTTTTAACATACTGTCTAGGTTGGTCATAACTTTCCTTTCAAGGAGTAAGCATCTTTTAATTTCATGGCTGCAATCACCATCTGCAGTGATTTTGGAGCCCAGAAAAATAAAGTCAGCCACTGTTTCCACTGTTTTCCCATCTATTTAGTTCCTTATTTACACAGGAATAGAGGTAAGATTTTTTTTTTTATTACAACTATATACTAATAGTTTGCTTTTCCTCTCAGCAAATGGTCCTGGAAAAACAATATATTTTATCATCTACTCTTTCAGATTAAGTTGAGGGATGCATTTGAAAAATTATTACTTTTGACAATAATGAATATCCCATACCCAGAAACTATAAGAAAAGTATGGAGAAAATTCTAAGAAACAATGAAGCAATTCTAGTCTCTCTGAGAATATTCTAAGTCAGCTGTCATCTCCAAAGGCCCGATGGGCTAGCTGTTTATCTACTTTTTGTTTTGGAAGCATCAACTTCTAAAAAGGAAACCAGACCAGAACTCAAATACAACAAATTAAGCTCAAGGGAAAGCAACCGATGATTATGGCTCTCAACACTTATCTTTTTTCACACTGTCCTCATTTAGTGAGTGGAAAGGCTCTGGTTCACACAGCTGGTGAAGGAGGCAGAGGTGGGCTTGATTCCAAAGCCAGTGCACTTTCTTCATTATGTTCCATCCCTAAGAGACAGAAAGGCCAAAAGATTATAGCAATTCTCTTCATATGTGCTATTTTGAAAAGCAGCTTCTATTTTCAAACTTTTGTCCAGAATATGTGTATGGTAAGAATTGGGTTATTCATTCAGTCGAGCTGAATGCTTTTCTTAAGTGATTAATTGACTAAATTTAGTAAATTTTCACTTTTCTCTTTCCTTCCTTCTTTCTGTCATTTTTATCCTACTGTTTCCTTTTAAAAATAAATTTAGGCACTGTTTTGTATTGGTTTCCTACAGATGCATACTTTATGACAAGGATTTGAGTACAATTAGTTTATTTGGAATGTGATTCCAGAGAACATCTTTGTAGGGGTATATGAAGGTAAAACAGGCTTCCCAGGTGGCACAGTGATAAAGAATCTGCCTGCCAAGGCATGGGACACAGGAGACACAGGTTTGATCTCTGGGTCAGCAAGATCCCCTGGAGTAGGAAAATGGCAACACACTCCAGAATTCTTGCCTAGAAAAGTCCATGGGCAGAGGAGTCTGTCAGGCTACAGTCCATGGGATCACACAGAGTCAGACACCACTGAGCATGCATGCATGCTCATGAAGGTAAAAGAAGGTGATAATACAGGGCACTTTATTAATGAATGCATAGCTACTGGCAGTCTCTGTGCAAACTCCGGGAAAAAGAATAGAACCTGTTCCAGAGTTGTCCCACCAGAATGGTGAAAAACTGGGGCATTTATTTACCATCTCCTAAACCTCATCGCTGAGACTTCCCCGGTGGCTCAGTGGCAAAGAATCTGCCTGCAGTGCAGAAGATGCAAGAGAGGTGAGTTCAGTCCCTGGGTAGAGAAGATTCCCTGGAAGAGGGCATGGCAACCCACTCCAGTATTCTTGCCTGGAGAATTCCATGGACAGAGGAACCTGGTAAGCTATAATTCACAGGGTCACACAGAGTCAAACACGACTGAAATAACTGAGCATGCATGCAAGCAATCCTCACTGCTCACTGCTGCACTTATGAGAGTGAAAAGTGTTAGTTGCTCAGTCCTGTCCAACTCTGTGCAATACCATGAATTGTAACCTACCAGGCTCCTCTGTCCATGAAATTCTCCAGGCAAGAACACTAGTTCAGTTCAGTCGCTCAGTCGTGTCCAACTCTCTGCGATCCCATGAATCGCAGCATGCCAGGCCTCCCTGTCCATCACCAACTCCCGGAGTTCACCCAGCCTCACGTCCATCGAGTCAGTGATGAGTGGGTGGCAATGTCCTTTTCCAGGGAATCTTCTTGACCAAAGGATTAAACCTGGGTCTTTCACATTCAGGCAGATTCTGTACTGGCTACCCAGTCCAGTAGTCTTGCTTGGAGAATTCCATGGACAGAGGAGCCTGGTGAGCTACAGACCACAGGATTGCAAAGATTCAGACAGGACTGAGAGACTAACATACTGCTGCACCCAGGGGCTGTTAACCCCCTAGAGGCTCTGCCTGCCTCATTCAGAGCTGTGCATGCTCATACCACCAGACACCCGCTGGGGAGAGTTAAAGGCATTCACAGTAAGAAGCCATGAGTATGTACTGAGAAGGTGACTGGGATATTTGGGCAGAATATCTAGAAAGACTGCTGCAGACATTGTCTTAGATTCCATTCTGTGGTGAGAGGAGGCCATTACCTGCTCAATGTTGTTTCAACAAATTTAGTTTAACAGTGAACAACAAACATAACACATTCAGGGAATGTGTAACCCTTTTTTGCACAGAAAAAGAAATGCCAGTAGGCAGACAGAGAATAATGGATCTGGCCTGACCTACATTGGGAGGAATTTAGAAGTCTGTCCTCTGGGGAGGAAGGTCTTACAATGCTCAGAGTAGATAGGATGAGCCGAGAAAGCGAGAGAGCTTTTCACCCCTTTTATGTAAAGAACATTGTAAAATGGACTATAGACTTTAAAAAGCACCTGTGAGGCTGGAGTTAGCAAGATTGAAAAAAGAGCCAAGTTATAAAAAAAAAAAGATATTAGCTAACTAAAGTTTGGAACTGTTACATTGTAAGGATAGAACTCAGTTTCTGCTTAGAATTTTATTTTGCATTAAACTCTTGCTCTATCTGCGGCTTTATGCCACACAGAAAACAAAACTTAAGCTTGCACATGTTAGATAAGAGAGAGCTATTTTATTGGTGGAAGAGTGAAAAACCACAACATGTATCTATGTACTTAATTCATCTTTCAAATAAGCCCAAACCTCGATTTATATTACCCTGATCCTTCCATTTCTTGAAACTTCACAAAATCAGGATCCTGATATAGATGAAATTAATTCACATCCCAAAATCACACCATGCACTTTTTCTTCCAGTCATGGAAAAGTCATAATCCATCTATATGAATAAAGTTTTGCAATATGTAGGCCAATATTGACTCAATAAAAGCAGTACATAATTAATAACAACAAATTTCCATGCATGAAACAGTAAGTATTTTACACAAGACTTCAAACCCATAAGCAGTTTTCAAGGTCTGACTTCAGTCATGCCTGTGTGTGCTACGTCATTTCAGTCATGTCTCATTTTTTGTGACCCTATGGACATGGAACAACAGACTGGTTCCAAATAGAAAAAGGAGTACATCAAGGCTGTATTTTGTCACCCTGTTTATTTAACTTCTATGCAGAGTACATCATGAGAAACGCTGGGCTGGAAGAAGCACAAGTTAGAATCAAGATTGCCAGGAGAAATATCAATAACCTCAGATATGCAGATGACACCACCCTTATGGCACAAAGTGAAGAGGAACTAAAAAGCCTCTTGATGAAAGTGAAAGTGGAGAGTGAAAAAGTTGGCTTAAAGCTCAATATTCAGAAAACAAAGATCATGGCATCTCCCATCACTTCATGGGAAATAGATGGGGAAACAGCAGGAACAGTGGCTGACTTTATTTTGGGGGGCTCCAAAATCACTGCAGATGGTGACTGCAGCCATGAAATTAAAAGACACTTACTCCTTGGAAAGAAAGTTATGACCAACATAGATAGCATATTGAAAAGCAGAAACATTACTTTTGCCAACAAAGGTCCGTCTAGTCAAGTCTATGGTTTTTCCAGTGGTCATGTATGGATGTGAGAGTTGGACTGTGAAGAAAGCTGAGCACTGAAGAATTGATGCTTTTGAATTGTGGTGTTGGAGAAGACTCTTGAGAGTCCCTTGGACTACAAGGAGATCCAACCAGTCCATCCTAAAGGAAATCAGTCTGGGTGTTCTTTGGAAGGAATGATACTAAAGCTGAAACTCCAGTACTTTGGCCACCTCATGTGAAGAGTTGACTCATTGGAAAAGACTCTGATGCTGGGAGGGATTGGGGGCAGGAGGAAAAGGGGACGACAGAGGATGAGATGGCTTGATGGCATCACCGACTCAATGGACGTGAGTTTGAGTGACCTCTGGGAGATGGTGATGGATGGGGAGGCCTGGCGTGCTGTGACTCATAGGGTTGCAAAGAGTCGGACATGACTGAGCGACTGAACTGAAATGAACTGATGGAGTGTAGCCTGTCATGCTGCTCCATCTATGGGATTCTCCAGATAAGAATACTGGAGTGGGTTTCCATTTCCTTCTCCAGGGTATCTTCCCCACCCAGGAATGGAACCCGTGTCTCCTGCGTCCTCCGCATTAGCAAACGGATTCTTTATCACTGAGCCACTTGGGAAGACCTATTTGTAATTACATATTGTGGGCTTCCCAGGCGGTGCTAGTGGTAAGGTCCCTGCCTGCCAAAGCAGAAGCCCCAGGATAAACGGGTTTGACACCTGGGCTGGGAAGATCCTCTGGAGGAGAGTGTAGCAATCCATTCCAGGATTCTTGTCTGAAGAATCCCAGGAACAAAGGAGTCTGATTGGCTACAGTCCATAGGGTCGCTAAGAGTCAGACATGACTGAAGCAATTTAGCACACAAGCATGCACATATGCATTTAGCTTCTTGGGTAAGATAAAACCTGGTAAGAGGGGAATCCTCTGGCTGTGGCAGCTATCATGGAACATCTGTACCTCCACCTCTAGCTGCCTCCCTGCTCTAGGGGTAGAAAGTGAACTGACTTCTTTACATCTAGCCTTCGGCACGGGAATCAGGCTCCACCTGTGAAATATATTCTTATGAAATTTGGACCTGAGGTGGAATCCATCCTTCTGTTGTTTAGGGCTGTTTTCTGCTGTCAAGCCAGAGACTGAAGACATAGGTTTTTCTACAGGCTTGTCCCAGTGTCCAGTATCCAGTTTAGTGTATATTTAGAAGCAGGTGCAGCAGAGGTGGAGCCAGGATGCTAGCCATCATTCAGAAGCAGTTATGTATGATGAAAACCATCACAATATTGTAATGGTCCTTCAATTAAAATAAATTAATTAATTAAAAGAAGAAACAATTGTGGCAGATTTGCCAGTGGTTGGTTGCCTCCAGTTTACAACTATACTGATGAATTAGATCTCACTGATTCCAGGATAACCTCATCACTCCCCATCTTTCTGACTGTACTCATCCCTGTTTGATAGTGTTCTAGGAGATCTAGATTAGAATCCACTCCTCCAGCTTTCCCCACAATTTCATAAGCATCAGTCATTTGTTAAATCATTTTCTGCACACAACAGAGATTTCTGTTCTCTGCACCAGTTACTAATATAACCAGTGACACTGTTTGCACTGGTTTGTTCATCCCTCTGTATCCACAGCCAAAGACAAGGTCAGTCAAAATGTAATTGGATATTGAGTGAATAATTGAAGCAGTTAATGGTGACTCCATCTTTGTAAGTCTAACAATCTTTAAATTACAATGAGTTCCTAGACTTTATCCTTCTCTCTCAGTAAAATCTATTCATCCTCAGTCTTATGATAGATATTTTAAAAGCTCTCATTTAAAAAAGGTTTTGTGCAACATTTTTAATTTAATGACAAGTATTTGCTTATAGGTTTTCCCAGGTGGTACAGTGGTACAGAATCTGCCAGCCGATGAAGAAGACAGGGGTTTGACCCCTGGGTAGGGAAGATCTCCTGGAGGAGGAAATGGCAACCCACTCTAGTATTCTTGCCTGGAAAATTCCATGGACAGAGGAGTCTGGTGGGCTACAGTTCATGGGGTTCCAAAGAGTCAGACACGGCTGAGTACACACACACACACACACACACACACACACACACACACACACACCTTGCTTGTAGCCTTTTAAAAAGATGTATTTTTAAAAATTCCTTCAAACAGATACTAAAAATGTGTCAGTATGTGACATTTATTTTTATTTTCTTAGGATTTGCTCTAAGCTAATGGATAGACCATGAAATAAACCAAATATATGCTTTACAACTTGCCAGGGATATGCTGTTTTGCTGAGTGTGTTAGTCTTTGCAGTTTTATAATGCATTAAAGTCTGTGTCCAGATACTTACATATTAAAATTTAGATATGACCTTGCTTATAATTTTTATTATTTGTCCAGAAAACACACAGATAAAATTTTTTTTATAAAAAATGCAGTATTCACCAACAATATGGCCTGAATTACAACATCAGGTGTACAAAGTTTTAGCTAGAGGAAAGCCCTGGAGTTTAAGGGGAAGAAAACTTGAGGTGGCTGACACATAACAACGTTCACATCCTTAACACCATTAAACAAATTTGTAACTTGTGCAAACTACTTGTTCAAACCTGTTTCCTTATCTTTAGGGAAGAGATCATTACATTTCTCATTTGATTGATTTATAGAGATATATGCACCATTCAAAAAACACTTCTGAGTAGGAAGTCCATAAAGGCAAAACTCCCATCTGCTTCACTGACCAACCTCTGTGCTGGGTGTGACCAACCAACACCTCTTGGTTTAGTATTTCACTCCTATTCCCTGGAAACAAAGTTGAGAAAAACACATCCCTGCAGAAGGTCTTTGACTTCCCATAATACCCTGCTGGAGGCTTCCCTGGGGGCTCAGACGTGAAATAATCTGCCTACAATGCAAGAGACTTGGGTTCCATCCCCGGGTCAGGAAGATCCCCTGGAGAAGGGAATGGCAACCCACTCCAGTATTCTTGCCTGGAGAATCCCATGGACAGAGGAGCCTGGTGGGCTGCAGTCTGTGGAGTCAGAAGAGTCAGACATGACTCAGAGACTAACACCTTCACTTTTTTCACTAATACCCTGGCTATGCAGGGTCACTTTAGGACTCATTCTTTTTTATGCCTTCTGTCCCCTCTTACTCCCAATGAAGAGAAGTGTCACATGTCACAAGCCCTGGCAAATCTGTTGGCGTTCTTTAACTGTATGTAATAAAACAATCTAAACTTATCTCAAATGACATGGATAATACTTAGCATTATAAGATATTGAACAATAAGTTTCAAGGTAGAGTTTAACAGTGAGCAGATTCTTATCATGACACATATGGCTGTTTACACTCCGGCCCGGTTCCACCTCCAACCACTCATTCAGGTATATATAGCCCAAGGTACCACGAACATATTTTATATGCTTATACATTCTGTTCCTTTTCTCGTGAGCAATACTAGTTTTAGCTAATACTTGCGAAATATTTACAACTACACTAATAGTTAAGCTAATATTTGTGGAATATTTACCATATACCACACCATTTTCCTTTTATTGTTTAATTTAATCCTCACACTATCTGATACAGTAGAGAGTACTCATCTGGTTTTACTGATAGTTTAAATAGCACGGCGAAAATCACACAGCTGGAAGGTAGAAAGCACAGAGGTGAACCCAGTTAATCTAGCTAAGCATCTCTACTTTATAAACTCAGTGCCTGACCCACTCCTTCCAAAACCAGCTTAAAAGACAATTCACCAGTTACTTCCAGTTTGTCTGTGTGTGTGCGTGTGTGTGTGTGTGCTCAGTTGCTCAGTCGTGTCCAGCTTTGCAACCCCCATGGCCTGGAGCCCTCCAGGCTCCTCTGTCCACGGGATTTCCCAGGCAAGAACACTGGGAGTGGGTTGCCATTTCCTTCTCCAGGGGATCTTCCTGATCCAGGGATTGAACTGGTGTCTCCTGCATTGGCAAGCGGATTCCTTACCACTGAGTCACCTGGGAAGCCACTTGTTTCTATCAGATCAGATCAGTTGCTCAGTCGTGTCCGACTCTTTACGACCCCATGAATCACAGAATGCCAGGCCTCCCTGTCCATCATCAACTCCCGGAGGTCACTCAGACTCACATCCATCGAGTCAGTGATGCCATCCAGCCATCTCATCCTCTGTCGTCCCCTTCTCCTTCTGCCCCTAATCCCTCCCACCATCAGAGTCTTTTCCAATGAGTCAACTCCTCGCATGAGGTGGCCAAAGTACTGGAGTTTCAGCTTTAGCATCATTCCTTCCAAAGAAATCCCAGGGCTGATCTCCTTCAGAATGGACTGGTTGGATCTCCTTGTAGTCCAAGGGACTCTCAAGAGTCTTCTCCAACACCACAGTTCAAAAGCATCAATTCTTCGGCACTCAGCCTTCTTCACAGTCCAGCTCTCACATGCATACATGACCACAGGAAAGACCATAGCCTTGACTAGGCGAACTTTTGTTGGCAAAGTAACGTCTCTGCTTTTGAATATGCTATCTAGGTTGGTCATAACTTTCCTTCCAAGGAGTAAGCGTCTTTTAATTTCATGGCTGCAGTCACCATCTATAGTGGAGCCCAGAAAAATAAAGTCTGACACTGTTTCCACTGTTTCCCCATCTATTTCCCATGAAGTGATGGGACCGGATGCCATGATCTTCGTTTTCTGAATGTTGAGCTTTAAGCCAACCTTTTCACTCTCCACTTTCACTTTCATGAAGAGGCTTCTGAGTTCCTCTTCACTTTCTGCCATAAGGGTGGTGTCATCTGCATATCTGAGGTTATTGATATTTCTCCCAGCAATCTTGATTCCAACTTGTGTTTCTTCCAGTCCAGTGTTTCTCATGATGTACTCTGCGTATAAGTTAAATAAACAGGGTGACAATATACAGCCTTGACGTACTCCTTTTCCTATTTGGAACCAGTCTGTTCCATGACCAGTTCTAACTGTTGCTTCCTGACCTGCATACAGATTTCTCAAGAGGCAGATCAGGTGGTCTGGTATTCCCATCTCTTTCAGAATTTTCCACAGTTTATTGTGATCTACACAGTCAAAGGCTTTGGCATAGTCAAGAAAGCAGAAATAGATGTTTTTCTGGAACTCTCTTGCTTTTTCCATGATCTAGCGGATGTTGGCAATTTGATCTCTGGTTCCTCTGCCTTTTCTAAAACCAGCTTGAACATCAGGAAGTTCACGGTTCACATATTGCTGAAGCCTGGCTTGGAGAATTTTGAGCATTACTTTACTAGCGTGTGAGATGAGTGCAATTGTGGTGTAGTTTGAGCACTCTTTGGCATTGCCTTTCTTTGGGATTGGGATGGAAACTGACCTTTTCCAGTCCTGTGGCCACTGCTAAGTTTTCCAAATTTGCTGGCATATTGAGTACAGCACTTTCACAGCATCATTTTTCAGGATTTGGGATAGCTCCATCACCTCCACTAGCTTTGTTCATAGTGATGCTTTCTAAGGCCCACTTGACTTCACATTCCAGGGTGTCTGGCTCTAGGTCAGTGATCACACCATCATGATTATCTAGGTCATGAAGATCTTTTTTGTACAGTTCTTCTGTGTATTCTTGCCACCTCTTCTTAATATCTTCTGCTTCTGTTAGGTCCGTATCATTTCTGTCTGCATATAAGTTAAATAAACAGAGTGATATCCTCCCAATTTTAATCTTTAAAAAATTCACTTGTATTAAACCAGACTGGTGATTAGTTCACTGAGGCGTAATTATTTTTGCATATATGCCTCTAAGATATTCTGTAGAAGACAGGGGCCATTTTTTTTTCTATTTTAATCCCAAGAACACATTAAATTGCACTGTTCATGACACATGTTCAGTAAAGATTTGTTAATTTAATGACTGAATGATGATTCTGATCTAAACTCTGATGCAAAATATATCAAAAGGATCCCATTAAGATAGATTTTTGAATTTGATGGTGAATCTTGGGCAAAAATTCCTCTTCTTGTGATGAAGAGCCAGCATCTGATCAAATAAACTATCACTATATTCCATTTGAAAACAATTTTCTTTTTTTCATAGAAAAAGTCACAGCATGTAGCACTGCTCTTAAGAAAAAGTTAAATAGAGTAGTTAGTTCAGCTGGTTAGAGAATGTGCTTCAAGTTTAAAATCACATATCATTGTTTGTACAGATGATTATTTGGGACGAACTTCAATAGAATTATACTTTGCTAGCAAAGCAGGCGGCTTTGGCAATAGCACACAGTGATCAGCAAGAGTGACTCATATTTTCCAACTGAGATCAATGACTCTTAATCCATTAATGCAGACCTAAATATCACCTGATAGGAAAAGCTGACAATGGAAATGTAAGGAAGAATGATATGGAGTATTCAGATTTAAGAGATTTTTTTCATGTTATAATCCCTTTTCATACTCTACAGGAAAGCAGGATAATTTTAGATTTTCAATTAGTTTGCCCTAGGTATTAAATAAAAAAAATATCTTTTTGAGTAATGTGAATTATTTTTCTTCATCTACCTCAAGCTGCTCTTTACAGAATTTGATTTTTTAAAGTTCTTGGCAGTATTGTAACAATAAGCCAATTTAAAATGTCAACAAATAGTTTCATTTTGGGATGGATTATAATTATTCCAATAAGTCTGATGCCTGCCAGATATTTAAATTTTTAAAGGGCAAGTCAGCGAGTTAGTCAGAAAACTGTCCACAATAAACTATGCTGAACTAAAAGCTATCCAAATACCTGAAAAAAAGCATATATGAAAGTAAGACACGATAGTGTCCTTCAGTTCAAAAATAAGCTTCAGAATTTGTTCTTCTGTTTATCACAGCATTTTTAAGTATGCACTTGCTAACATAAATATTTTATTTACATATTTAAATATATTTTCAACCCTTAATAAATCATACATTACATTGATGTAGGTTGAGAAATGAACCTGGGAGTTATCTTTGGGTCTATAATATGTAGTCTGAGGTCTCCTTTTTTTATTCTTCTTTCTTTCCTTCCTTTTTTCTTTTATTTTTTTATTCAGTTTTTGGATCTATTGATTTCTTTTCCTTTCATTACTCAGATTTGTAAGCCTCTTGAAAGTAGAGATGACAGTTTATTTTCCTTTACATCCCAGGACTCACTCATAATGTGAATTTCATCCCAAATAAATATTTCTTGAATGATTCAATGAATGAAAGGCCAATAGTTATAAAGATAATTTCATAGTGTACTTAAGTGAAAAGACTGGATGAATTAGAAAGTTATTACCCAACGTAACACTGTAAAGTAACAGTTTTTACATATAATACTCTTCTTCCAGATAACACAATAATGATATGAAAGAAGTAATTGTACAACTTTGCTGAAGGTGTTACAGTGGACACAAACACTGTATTTTTCGAGTAGGATGACTCAATGTTGTAGAAAATGTCAATTCTCCACAAATGAATCTATAAATATGATGCATTTCTCAAAGTTTATAGCAAGATGTTTAACTTTCAGAAATTGAAGGGCAACGTTAGAGATGAAAGGGAAAATCTAATTGCTAAGAATACTGTGATAGAAAAAAATAGAACACAGAGGAACATGTTAACTCTTGAATAACATAACCTATCATAAAGTATCAGTAGGTTAAATAATGGAATATTATTTCAAAGGAATCAAAAGTAGAAAAGCATTGGAGGGATTACTACAATTAACCATGTTGGCAACCCCCTCTCTGAGTTCCCACATTTTTGCTAATTTACTTGATCTATCAGTAGTTTCTGCTAAGTGTATTAAAACAATCCATTGTGAGTATAAATTAGGGCTTCCTTCCTAGCTCAGTCAGTAAAGAATCTGCCTGCAATGCAGAAGACATGAGTTCAATTCCTGGATCAGGAAGATCCCCTGGAGAAGGAAATGGCAACCCACTCCTTTGTACATCTGTCAGCTATTGCTCTATGTGTTTTGAAGCTATGTTTTATATGCATATAAGTTTGTGATGATTATGCTTTTATCAATATTTAAATTTTTTACTTCTCTTAATGTATTTTTATTTAAATTCTATTTGATTGGTATAATATTGATGTTAGTAAATATGGAAATCAACCCTGAACACTCTTTGGAAGGGCTGATGCTGAAGCTGAAGTTCCAATACTTTGGCCACCTGATGCCAACAGCTGACTTACTTTAAAAGACCCTGATGCTGGGAAAGATTGAAAGCAGAAGGAGAAGGGGACAACAGAGGATGAGATGGTTGGATGGCATCACCGATTCAATGGACATGAACTTGGACAAACTCTGGGAGATGGTGAGGGACAGGGAAGCCTGACATGCTGCAGTCTATGGGGTCACAAAGAGTTGGGCATGACTTGCTGACTGAACAACAGCAATATTGAGACTGACTTCCCAGTGAGTGCTAGTTGTAAAGAATCTGCCTGTCAATGCAGGGGATGCAAGAAATATGGGTTCTATCCCTGGGTCAGGAAGGTCCCCTGGGGTAGGAAGTGGTAACCCACTCTAGTATTCTTGCTTGGAAAATTCCATGGACAGAGGATCCTGGTGGGTTACAGCCCATAGAACCACAAATAGTCAAACATGACTGAGCGACTAAGCACAATACTGATATTAACATTCTACTTTGTGGAATAATTTACAAGGCATATCCATTTTCCATCACTTTATACTCAGTCTTTACATGTGGCTATTGCTTTAGGAGTATTTTCTTTTATAAGCAGATCATAGTGGATTTTGTTTTATTTTTTTCTTTACTAACAATAATCTCTTCAATAATATAGTTTTACCTATTTAAATTTAACAGGATTTCTGACAGTAATTTCAGCCATTTTATTTTGTGTTATCATTCTTCCTTTTTATATATTAAATAAAATATCATATATAATATACTATATATTTTATATTTTTTCTGTACTGATTGGGAAACTATAGACTTTTATTTATTCAATTTTTAGTGGTTACTTTTAGATTTTAAGATATATACTTATATTCAATAGATTTCTATCTGTGTTTACTTTTACTCTACCTGAATTATTTTACCCTTAATAATTATTTGAATGACAACCTTTATTTGTTTTCATGTTTGCAAATATCACAGTTTTCTTACTCTTAAAGACATATTTGTATAGGAATAGAATTCTATGTTTACAGATATATTCCCTCTATGACAGGAGACAGAAGTTAACTAACTTCTGGCATGAATTGATGCCAAATAATTCTGACAAACAAATGCTGTTGTTAGTTTAAACATCATTCCTTAGTAAAAAAATTATTTTCTTTGGCAGTTTTTAGATAATCTGTTGGTAATAATGATCTGAGATGTATCTAGGTATAGATTTATTTCTCTCTACTCTGCATGTATTTGGAGTATAATTTTAATTCTGGAAAGTTGTCAATAATTACCTCTCCAAATTCTGTTCTTTCTGCCATTTCCTCCAATCTGTTCTTCTGGAACACTTATTAAATCATTATTGGAGCATTCCAATTTAATCCATGATGTTTCTCTATTGCTTATCACATCTTTATATCTTTACTTCTCTGTGGTATCATATTCTAGGTTACAATTTTTTTCTGACCATATCCATTCTTAAATTTATCCCACTTATTACATTATTTTTAAATTTATTTTTTTATCAAGAATCTCTTTTATTGATTATCAGAAACATTACAAACATCTAATATGAACAAATTGTAACATGACAGTGATTAGTTTGAACAATTAATACATTTCAGATATAATATTATACATATTTCAATTTTTAAATTTAATAATTATATTTTTATTTTAAGAATGCAAACTTATTTTTATCTTTTATTATTCTTTTGACAGATTTGTTTCATAAATTGTCATTGACTTTAAAAGACATGTATGCATTCATTTCTTTGAAAATCCATAGCACATTTATTCCAAAGTAATTCTGAGATTGTTCTATAGATCTAAACTTGTTTAAAGTGAATTCTACTTCCAATTGCTTCTTTCACAGTGTCATTGTTAGCATCAGTTTTATTTTTTAATTAATATTTCAGAATCTGGATCTGCAAGTTAATTTAAATTTGAATGAATTCTTCTATTTGTTTCTTTCCATCAGCTTCCCTCTCTGTTTACCCCTCCCTGCCCTTACAGATTTTGTACTTGCCTTTACTCAGCCAGATGGACCTCTAATCTAAGACAAAGGTTTTTAAAGGTCTTTCAGAGAAAAGAGGAACATTATGGTTTTGCAAATCCAGCCTCTGATTCAGCTGAAAGACTGCCTCTAAGATATGCCTGTTCCTTCTGCATCTTTAGGTCTACAGCTCCCCCAAACCGAGACCGCATACAGTATAAATTGGTGGAAGACATTTTCAGCCTCCTTTAAAACTAACAGAACTTCATTAAGTCCTTGGTCTCAAGCAGTAAGCCTGATTCCAACCCCTACTTCCTGGGGGCACTTGTTTCATTTAATCCCTAGGAGCCAATTCCTGAGCACCTCTTCTTGTTTTAGGACTCTGAAATCCAGCAAGACCAGCTAAAGTCCCAATTGTCATTTTGCACCTACGATCAACTTCTGATCTGAAAAAGTGTTTGAATCTTTATCTGAGCCAACTATGTCTTTATTTTTTTCCTCTCTCTTTTTAAAGAATTTCATCTGTCACTGCTCTGTTTTTGGAAAAGAAGATTTTTGACCTAGAATTGGTCAATCTTTCTTTCAAACAGCCCTGATAAATAGACAAGGCTGGAAAAGTCAGAGATTATTAGGTGACCTATTTTATTAATTTTATAGCTAAGATATTATAGAAATATAAGTAATTTTCTAAATTTTAGCAGAGCAACTTGAATGAAGATGCACAGCTAGATCTCAGGTCTTTATATTCCCATTCCAAATACTGTTTTTCTACAGCATCTTTTTTTTTTTTCCTTAGTCTTATTTTCATATTTATAAAAAAGTCAAGATAGACAATTATTTGAAAATAATTTGAATGTCTATACTTTGAGAATAACTTGGATCTGTGTGAATGCCGGGAGAAACATCAATAACCTCAGATATGCATATGACACCACCCTTATGGCAGAAAGCAAAGAACTAAAGAGCCTCTTGATGAAAGTGAAAGAGGAGAGCAAAAAAGTTGGCTAAAAACTCAACATTCAGAAAACTAAGATCATCTGGTCCCATCAGTTCAGTTAATTTGCTCAATCATGTCTGACTCTCTGCGACCCCATGGACCGCAGTACATCAGGCCTCCCTGTCCTTCACCAACTCCCAGAGTTTACTCAGACTCATGTCCATTGAGTCGTTGATGCCATCCAACTATCGCATCTTCTGTTGTCCCCTTCTCCTCCCACCTTCAATCTTTCACAGCATCGGGGTATTTTTGCTGTTGCTGCTGCTAAGTCACTTCAGTCGTGTCCGACTTTGTACGACCACATAGACAGCAGCCCACCAGGCTCCCCCGTCCATGGGATTCTCCAGGCAAGAACACTGGAGTCGGTTGCCATTTCCTTCTCCAATGCATGAAAGTGAAAGTGAAGTCGCTCAGTCGTGTCCAACTCTTCGCGACCCCATGGACTACAGCCTACCAGGCTCCTCCATCCATGGGATTCTCCAGGCAAGAGTACTGAAGTGGGGTGCCATTGCCTTCTCTGACAGGGTCTTTTTACTTCATGGCAAATAGATGGAGAAACAATGGAAACAGTGAGAGACTATTTTTCTGTGCTCCAAGATCACTGCAGATGGTGACTGCAGCCATGAAATTAAAAGACATTTGCTCCTTGGAAGAAAAGCTATGACCAACCTAGACAGCATATTGAAAAGCAGAGACATTACTTTGCCAACAAAGGTCCATCTAGTCAGAGCTTTGGTTTTTCAAATAGTCATGTATGGATGTGAGATTGGACTATAAAGAAAGCTGAGTGCCGAAGAATTGATGTTTTTGAACTGTGGTGTTGGAGAAGACTCTTGAGAGTCCGTTGGACTGCAAGGAGATCCAACCAGTCCATCTTAAAGAAAATCAGTTCTAATTATTCATTGGAAAGACTGATGCTGAAGCTGAAACTCCAATACTTTGGCCACCTGATTTGAAGTCCTGACTCATTTGAAAATACCTTGATGCTGGGAAAGATTGAAGGCAGGAGGAGCAGGGGGTGACAGAGGATGAGATGGTTGGATGGCATCACTGTCTCAATAGACATGAGTTTGAGTAAACTCTGGGAGTTGGTGATGGATGGAGAGGCTTGGCATGCTGCAGTCCTTGGGGTTGCAAAGAGTCGGACATGACTGAGCGACTGAATCACATTGTGCATATCAAGACAGCCTGTGCTACTGTCTGATCTTAAACAGTCACAGTATTTTTTTAAATAGTCCCAAGGTTGAGTATGAAGAACTGAACACCATCACCTCATAAATTCTACCCATTGAATTGTCATAGAAAACTACCTAAACTAACTTCTTGACCTTTGTTCATGGCATCACTTAGAACAAGCATGTGTTAGTTGCTCAATCATGTCTGACTCTCAGCAACCCATGGGTTGTAGCCCACCAGACTCCTCTGTCAATGGGATTCTCCAGGCAAGAATACTGGAGTTATTCCTTTCTCCAGGAATCTTCCTGACCCAGAGATTGAACCTGAGTCTCCCACATTGCAGGCAGATTCTTTACTGTCTGAATCACCAGGGAAGCTCTAGAATAAGCTTGAAGCATATAAGCATGCATCATAAGCATGATGAAGCATATATTCTCTTTCATATATTCATTTACTTACTGAATGCTGCTGCTAAGTCGTTTCAGTCGTGTCCAACTCTGTGCGACCCCATAGACGGAAGCCCACCAGGCTCCCCCGTCCCTGGGATTCTCCAAGCAAGAACACTGGAGTGGGTTGCCATTTCCTTCTCCAATGCATGAAAGTGAAAAGTGAAAGTGAAGTAGCTCCGTCGTGTCTGACTCTTAGTGACCCCATGGACTACAGCCTATCAGGCTCCTCCATCCATGGGATTTTCCAGACAAGAGTACTGGAGTGGGGTGCCATTGCCTTCTCCGTACTTACTGAATAATGAATACCTTTTGTATGACTAGTTTCAAATTAGGAAAGGAGTGCATCAAGGCTGTATATTGTTACCCTGCTTATTTAACTTATATGCAGAGTACATCATGAGAAATGCTGGGCTGAAAGAAGCACAAGCTGGAATCAAGATTGCCAGGAGAAATATTAATAACCTCAGATATGCAGGTGACATCACCCTTATGGAAGAAAGCAAAGAAGAACTAAAGAGCCTCTTGATGAAAGTGAAAGAGGAGAGTGAAAAAGTTGGCATAAAACTCAACATTCAGAAAACAAAGATCATGGCATCTGGTCCCATCACTTCATGACAAATAGATGGAGAAACAGTGGAAACAGTGAAAGACTTTATTTTCTTGGGCTCCAAAATCACTGCAGATGGTGACTGAAGCCATGAAATTAAAAGATGCTTGCTCTTTGGAAGAAAAGTTATGACCAACCTAGACAGCATATTAAAAAGCAGAGACATTACTTTGCCAACAAACGTCCATCTAGTCAAAGTTATGGTTTTTCCAGTAGTCCTATATGGATGTGAGAGTTGGACTATAAAGAAAGCTGAGTGATGAAGAATTGATGCTTTTGAACTGTGGTGTTGGAGAAGACTCTTGAGAGTCCCTTGGACTGCAAGGAGATCCAACCAGTCAATCGTAAAGGAGATTAGTCTTGAATATTCATTGGAAGGACTGATGCTGAAGCTGAAACTCCAATACTTTGGCCACCTGATTTGAAGTACTGATTCATTTGAAAAGACCCTGATGTTGGGAAAGATTGAAGGCAGGAGGAGAAGGGGACAACAGAGGCTGAGAGGGTTGGTGGCATCACCAACTCAGTGGACATGAGTTTGAGTAAATTCCTGGAGTTGGTGATGGATGGGGAGGCCTGGCATGCTGCAGTGCATGGGGTGGCAAAGAATCAGACACCTGAGTGACTAAACTGAACTGAATTGTGTGACTTGGACTTTCTTCTTGGAGAAGGAAGTTCAGTCCAATATCCTTGCCTGGAAAATCCCATGGACAGAGGAGCCTGGCAGGCTACAGACCAGAGGGTCTCAAAAGAATCAGACACGACTTAGCAACTAAAGAACAACATTTTGCGACTATCTCCAGTTTGCCAGGAAGAACTCAGTACTCTGTCCAATTGAGCATTTATCGCAGACAAAAGCATTTCAGTTTGGTTGGTAAATTGCATGTTTTCCCTAAATAAGTACCAGCCCTGATCTGGGCACTGTGACTGCTTTAGTGACTCATACCGACAAAACTTCTTGCCTCTCTCTTTAGTCTCCAGCCACTTTAACTCTACCATGAAAGCATTCTCACTATAAATGGAGAGGTCAGGAGATTCTTAGATGAGAAACGGTTGCTGCTTTCTCCACTCAGTTTAATGGGCATTCATCCTAATAAATTGTGTACACAAGCAGAAACTATATCCTCTCTAAGAAAAGAAGGGGATCAAGAGTATTGAGTGGAGGGGCCATCATGGAGTTACTCTTTACCACTCTTTCCAACTCCTTTTCTGCTTCTCTACTTGGTCTTTCATCTCTTTTTATTAGGTTCATTTAGGGGGAAAACTTAAAAAGCAAACACAATAGACATTTCTGTGATAGGTTTATGAATTATGGAAGGGATATAATTTCTGAGTCAAAGTGTAAAAATTAGTCATGCATATTTAAAATATGACAGGGACTTCCCTGGTGGCCGAATGGTTAAGACTCCTTGTTTCCAATGCAGGGACACAGGTTTGATACCTGGTCAGTCAATTAACATCTGACATGCTGTGCATCATGCTGTCCCCAAATTAAAATTAGTACAACAAATAAACCTATAATTAGAACCTTCAGGATCCAGTATAAGTTCCAAGGCCTTCAGAGAGAAAAACATTAAGGAAATGCCCTATGAAAGTCACTCAGTCACGCCCATTTCTTTGCAACCCCATGGACTATACGGTCCATGAAATTCTATAGGCCAGAATACTGGAGTGGGTAGCCTATTCCTTCTCCAATGGATCTTCCTGATCAAGAATCAAACCAGGGTCTCCTGCACTGAGCTATCAGGGAAACCCAAGGAAATGCCCTGATAGGGTTCAAATTTTGTGATGTATTAAATACAAAAATTAAAAGATGAGAGTTTATCCCCAAATTTTTAGTGTGTGTCTTGGGTCCTATATGTTTCTATTTCTTTGAATATTCTGATAATATCAAAGGTCTGAATGTGAGGCATTTCTGGGGCCCGGGCTTTCTCCCTCTCCACACACACACACACACAGGTACACAAGCTTTGCCTATAATTGCACATTTTAGGCTAGTAGCAGTAAGCAGTATATATATATTTTTTCATTTTCTCTTTTTTACAGAGCAAATCAATTTTATAGAAATTATTGAGATGTTTAAACTTATTGAAAGCACTAAAGCATCTATACATTAGTATTTATCTATAAGGAGAAGGAAATGGCAACCCACTCCAGTGTTCTTGCCTGGAAAATCCTAGGGACAGTAGGGCCTGGTGGGCTGCCATCTGTGGGGTCGCACAGAGTCGGACATGACTGAATTGACTTAGCAAAGGTGTGTTGTTTTATATATGAAGTATATAAATGTCTTATATATGAAGTATATATTTATATATAATATAAATATGAACGGGCACAATTACCGTTGGATTTTGTTATTCAAATTTCTAACTGAAGAGGGAGAAAATTGCATATCATTCTGGTCTAGGAAGATAAGTTTATCTTAGGAAAATAAGAAGCTAGACAAAGTTAGTTGTGAAGGTTCTCTATCAAGGAACAATTCTTCCTTGGAGGGGGGACAGAGGCAAAAATGAGTTTTCTCCCATTACACACCCTAACCCTATATCAAAAGACAAAGTCAAGTTCATTGTCATGGGAAGTCATATGTCTTTCCAAGTGCATCAGTACCGTCTCTGCCACTTACTTTCTTAGCACAATCTTTGTGAGAAGGCATTGCCTGAAAAAGGTTTACATATGTGCCTCCTGGCTTTGTAATCTTAAACAGATTAACACACATTGGAAATGATTCAGAATTGCCTCTGGTAATAGTCATGACTCATAAATTAGTTTATTTTCTCCCTTTTTTGTTTGTTTATAACCCATAGCAAAAATATGGCCCCAAATCCTGACAAGACATACAACTGCCAAACTGGTTTAATTTTTCTTTATATTTTGCAGACTACTTGGATTGGTTCTAAGGAAATAGGTGAAGAAGAAAGAATCCAGGAAATATTGAGTCTATATTTATTTCACGAGAATAAACTGTTAAACATATGAAATAGCTAAAGATGAGGCATCTTTATTTATGAGGCAACTGATCCTACATCTGATTTCCATCAAGAATGTCTATGCATCTAGGGGCTAAGCATTCACTACTTTAAAAGGATATTAGTGAGATTCAGTTGCACTTTTTAAAAATTTTAAACGAAGCTTCAAAAGAATCAGCTGTATTAGTTAATCACGACCTATAGAATGAAATTATTTTGGGGTAGTATTAAAAGAAAAGTTTCATTAAAAGCTAGGCCGTCCCATGGGGTAATGGTAAGGACCCCTTAAAATACACCTTTCACTGTGATTATACCTGGAAGAGATCTGTTCTTAGGCTTAATCACTATTACACATTGTATCCATCACTCAGATTACACATATTTTGGTTATCTTCTTATACATATGCCTCACATCATTAATTAGAGCAGAAACCTGAGATCTAAAATGTAAGGTCCCTAATACAAAAATTTGCTACACATGTGTGTAACATTTATTACTATTTTACCTCCATAATACAAGACAAAATCAGTACCTAGATGGTCAAAGGTTAGATCTTGTTGAGACCTCAGACATCATTCAGTCCACTGTGCTTCAAACTTTTGTAGTATCTGAAGCTTGTTCTTATAAAGAAATATAACTCAGAAATATAAAATATAAAAGAAATACAAAAGGAAGCTAGTTGGGTAGGGTCTAGTGAGCTCTGTTTCCTTGAACTTCTCATAGCTTAGGTCTTCCCATCCTTACCAGTTTCTTTTTTCTTCTTTTTTCACCTAAGCACTTATCTTTAATAACAGATGTGTTTATTTACACTTAAAATTAAATTAGAAATTTATAGCATATAGCATTAGAAGAAAATTTTTTTCCTCAATTTATTTTTTTACTGTTGATTTACCTTTTTGTTTTTTAAATTTTTTATTTTTTATAGAAGTATAATTGATTTATAATATCATCTTAATTTCAGGTATACAGCATAGCAATTCAGATATATCTGTATATAGATAGATAGATAAATCTGTTTATACATATGTAGATATGTTGATATATCTGTCTATCTATCTATATGTTCTTCTTCAGACTCTCTTTCCTTATAGGTTATTACAGAATATTGAGTAGAGTTCTGTGTGCTATGCAGTAGGTCTGTTTTGGCTATCTATTTTACACATAGTTAATCAAAACCTCCTAATTTATCCTTCCCCTTTGGTAACCAGAAATTGGTTTTCTATGTCTGTGAGTCTCTGTTTTAAAAATAAGTTCAGTTACATCTTTTTTTAGATTCTATATATCAGTGATATTATATGATACCACTTTCAATGAACTTTCAGGATCCCATGAAGTTGTGTCTAAAAAGCACTGATTTCTTCCATTTAAAGATAAAAGAGCTGTGAGAGTGACTGTCTTCAAAAATTTTAGATCACATATGCTTATCAGTAAAAATATTTTTAAAATTGCTGCCAAGTATATTTACATACTACTACGGTATGTTCTTGTAAAACATATACACAAAATAAAATATATACAAAGTAAAAATAATGACTTGAAAATATGAAAATTATACTTTCCTCCCCATATCCTAACAGGTCAGCTTGTGTGCCTTGTATCTCCACATGAAGACTAGAGATGTGAGAGCTGACATGCCCAAAACTCATGACTGATTGCAAATAAAATAAGGATACAATCTACTCAGTGGTTCAACATTCTACTTCCTTTACAAATGTTCAATCCAGTTCAGAGTGTATCACTCTAGAACTGTGTTTTCAAAAAATGTACATTTTTCTTTATAACAACAAAGTACAAATTTCTTGCCCTTCTAATTCTGGTGCAACAATAAAAAACCTACTTTACAAACCAAATATCCAAACTACAAAATCAATAAACACCAAAGTTTTCAGCATGAATTTATTGTGATGGATTTTGTTGCTTTGATGAAATTAAATTACCAATTGCATCAACTAGGAATGATTTTACATGCATACAAAAACAAACAAGATTTACGGTTGTTTGGTCACCAACTCATTTTCAACTCTTCTGCTACCCCATAGAATGTAGCCTGCCAGACTCCTTCTGTTCATGGGATTTCCCAGGCAAGAATACTGGAGTAGGTTGTCATTTCCTTCTCCAGGGGATCTTTTCAACGCAGATTGGATCTTCTCAACCCAGGAAACCATGTATCCTACATTGTCAGGCAGGTTCTTTACCTCTGAGCCACCAGGGAAGCCCAAATAAGATTTATAAAGGTTTAGAAGAGGGATCTGTTTCTTACATGGGAAGAAGTCTGTAGATAGACTGTGATGGCATTGTTTAGGCCTTTAACAATGTCAAGGATTCTGTCTGGAAATCTTGGTTTTTCCTTCATGGTTGTAAAAGAATAATAGTTACTTTCATTTTCAGTAACACATTTCAACTTTGGACCAATTAACATGCTACTCACTATAATAGGACACAGCAACAGATAAAGCAAAAGGACTCATTGTTTTCACAAAAGTTATTTTCTGTGTATTTACAATTGCCTTTACTGCTAAGTAATTGACTTAAGCTGATGCATACCAGACAGGCCCCATTGACAGTTTCATTATTTCAAATGAATGACCAAATTTGTCATTAACTCAAGACCGAGCAGCCTAAGGAATGGGACTGCTGAGAGTAAAAGATAAAGAACATCGAATACACATTCCTCCTTGTTTCACAAGATGCTGTTGGGAATATCTCAGCTTAGAATTCATTTTCAAGTTCATTTTTTCACAGTCTGTGTAAATATGATGTCTTCCCATGTCATTTAAAAATTAAATAAATATTTAGGAACAAATGCATGATTGTATTGGGCTTCCCAGGTGGCGCTAGTTATAAAGAATCTGCCTACCAATGCAGGAGACGTAAGGCACAGGTTTGAGCCCTGAGTTGGGAAGATTCCCTGGTGGAGGGCATGGCAACCCACTCCAGTATCCTGGAGAATCCCATGGACAGAGGAGCCTGGTGGAATACAGTCCATGGGGCTGCAAAGAGTCGGACACGACTAAAGTGACCTAGTGTGTGCACACACACACACACACATGACTGTATAATGGATGGATTGGATAGTCATTGGAAAAGAGGGAAAGAGGACTAATGTGTGTAGGAGCCCTGACTGACACCTATACAGGTAGTAAATGAGAAAAGAAAGGTAACAGATAATCAGGGACCAGATGGTGTGAAACCCAGGAGAAATTTAAAATATGCTGAGTTTATTTTCAGTGGAATAAGGAGCCTTTCGAGGGTATTCAATAGGATGGTGAAATGATAGGAAATGTATTTGGAAAAGTTAAGTACGTTCTCTAAGATCAAATAACTTAGAAGTTGGTGAAGTTGTGATTCAAAAGCAGGTCTGTTCTGCTCCAAAGATTGAGCTTTAAGCAATCTATACTACAGAGGAACATTGCCTTATTTTTGATATTATTATCTGAATCAAATCCTGAACTCAAAGCTTGGGTTTGTGTCAAAGCTTATCTTGGCTTAAAGAGAGTCTGTTGTATCAGTAATAACATATTTTGTCTCTTTGAAATATATTATGAAACATGAAGACATAGAAAAAGGATATAATAGAAAACAACTCTCTATTGGAAAAAAATGTATTGAAAACTTTACTACATTGAAAACATTAAGCAAAATGATATCCAAGAGTAATTCAAACATTAATTTATGTTAGTTGCATTTATACACTATGAATTATAATCTGAATTATTACATCAAAATAATTCTGATTTTTTCTTCAAAAATTTGTATAGAATAAAAATTGACCTGAGCATACTATGTACATAAATTCTTTATGAATTTTTCATATGTCTGCTCTCCTAGGTTGTAACCAGGTATATGATTAGATATGTTGTAATCTGTAAGAAATGCTCATGTTGTATTTTCCTCCTGATTGGAAGAAAACTCATGAGAGAAACTGTTCCCTGTTCCCACACAATTTGCAGTCTCAAGAAGATTGGATAGTTCAAAGAAAAGCCTCATTCTGTTTTGAAATTTCTTCCATTATTTATTTATTCTGAAGTCATATTATTGCATTCTCCTTTCCCTCTTTCTTATGAGGAGCTAAGAGAGGAGAGTTTTATGCAAGAAAGTGTCCTCAGAAGAAAATTTCACACTTATTTATTCAGTTAAATAATATCTTTTATTGATGTGTCCTAATTTTTGTGCTTCCTGATTTTTCTATGAAGCAAAAAAATTAAAACTTTATAAGTGGATGCAATAGTACCTCAAGGTTTCACAGACTTAGTTTATGTTTGCCTTAGTAAAAATTTGCCACAAATTTGCATGATAACTGCTGAGTCTATTCTTTCCTTTAATCTAGACCTGTATTTGCCCAATACTTTATATAACTGTTTATATTTTGTCATGAGAACCATGCCAGTCTGTGGTAAATATATATAACATATATATATTATACACACACACACACACACACACACACACACACACGTGGGCTTCCCAGGTGGTTCAATGTGTAAAGAATCTGCCTGAGATACAGGAGATGCAGGCAGACATGGGTTCCATCCCCAGGTCAGGCAGATCCCCTGGAGGAAGATATGGCAACCCACATCAATATTCTTGCCTGGAGAATCCCATGGACAGAGGAGCCTGGAAGGCTACAGTCCACAGGGTCACAAAGAGTTGAGCACAGCTGAAGTGACTGAACATGAACATACATACACATGTATGTGTATATAGATATATATTTCATTCTCACGTTATTTCTCTATTTAATAGATTAAGAACAATTCTTCATGCCAATAGATATACTTCTAAAGTATTATCACTGTGAACAGTTTTAAAATATTTCATTGTGCGAATGTACTAAAATTCATTTAAATAAACCCATGTGTATGCTTGTTGTATATTTAACCCTTACTGTTATATATCTAAGTTATTTTTATATTTAATTATGATTAAAAAAGAGATTCCCAGTTGGCACTAAAGAATCCATCTGTCAATGCAGGAGGCACAAATGATATGGGTTGGATCCCTAGGTCAGAAAGATACCCTGGAGTAGGAAGTGGCAACCCATTCTTGCCTGGAAAAGTCCACAGACAGAGGAGCCTGGCAGGCTGCCGTCAAAGAGTCAGACATGACTGAGCAACTGAGCACACATGATTGAAAAGACTATAAATAAAAGAATCATAACTAATTTCATTTATCTAACAAATATTCAACTATTCATCCACACACATACACATAGTTGAAGCAATCTTTCCAAAAACAATTCTGTTTATATTTAAAACTCATTCAAGCTTTGGAAGTAAACTGTAGTTATTTGAGCAAAAGAATAAAACTCTGAAAAAAAAAAAAAAAAAAGAGACCTCTGGTGCTTTCCTATACCCCCCGTGTCTTTGCACACTGCAGTCTCACTTGCCTCGCCTTTCCAGCCACAGTCGTCTCCTCTCAGCTACTTGTATTCTCCATGTCTCTTCCTACGTTAGGGGCTCTGCACCTGCTACTTCTCTGCTTGAAACCTCCTTTCTTCTCTTTTCAGGTTAACACATGTTCCTCACTCAGCTTTTAGCTTCAAGGGCCTTCCTGAGAGAAGCTTTCCTTGATCTCTTTGACTGTGTTAAAAACATCTCTTAAAGGTGCTCGTATTGCCCTTATATAGCACTTGGCATGGTTGCCATGTTTGTATGACTTTTAATATGTCTCCAACACTAAGCTCTAAATTCTTGAAAACAGGAACTTGTCATCATTAAATACTCAGTGCCTGGCACACTAACTGACAAACATGTGTAGTATGTATGTGTGTAGCTGTCTGTGTGTGGAAAACATATTTGTCAAGTAAAATATACATGTGTCAAATATTATGCTAATTTATATATGCATATGAATGTTTTAAATATGAATATATTTCTAGAAGTATGCATATGCATACTTTTACATTTTAATACACATAATCAATTTGCTTTCAAGAAATGTTTTACCCAATTAAAATCCCAAGATAGATGTACAAGGATAAGAACCCTTAATCTTGAATCCCTCAAAATACTTATAATTGTCATAGTCCCTCAAAATACTTATAATTGTCATCATCAATAATTTTCATTTTTTATTCCTAGTAAGAAGAGGATTTGTTTATGTTTACTGATCATTTGTACTTATTGCATAAATTATCAGATTTAAATCTTTCAGCATCATTTTACAAATAAAAATGTATAGACTCATATGGTTCAACAAACTTCTTCTTGAGGATCTTCATAACTTTTCAGATTTTGTGTTTCCATTTTAATAAAATTATGAAAAGAAATTACAGAGGTGTATTCTGCCCATCTGAAGAATCACCATATGATTAATATCACTAAATGCATTTATTACCAATGTTTGCTTTATGATGAAAAAAGGAACTTAACACAACTTCACTTATCAGTAATGAGAAAAGACAAAACACACTTGGCAATGAAGTGATGTTTTTATACCAATGAAAACCAAATGATGCATGGTGTGCTTGATGAGTACTAATTCCATGGTGATGGTGTTACTCACTCAGTCGTGCCTGACTCTTTGGGACCCCATGGACTGTAGCCCACCAGTTTCCTCTGTCCATGAAATTCTCCAGGCAAGAATACTGGAGTGGGTTGCCATTCCCTTCTCCAAAGGAGCTTTCCAACCTTCCCAACCCCTGAAGCTGGGTCTCCTGTTTTGCAGGCAGATTCTTCACCATCTGAGCCACCGGGGGAAGCTCATAGTTATGTAAAAAGAGAAGATTTCTGGGAGGACTCAAAAAAAGAAACTTTCATAAGTACCATAGTTATATTATGAGTTTCTCTGGTGGTTCAGCAATAAAGAACCTGCCTGTAATGCAGGAGACACAGGAGAGATAGGTTCAGTTGCTGGGTCGGAAGATCCTCTGGAGGAGGACATGGCAACCCACTCCAGCATTCCTGCCTGGAGAATTCTGTGGACAAAGGAACCTGACGGGCTATAGTCCTTAGGGTCACAAAGAGTCAGACATGACTAAAGTGACTGAGCACACACGCCCAGTTATATTCAAAGAAGAGATTTAGCTTCTGTAAAATAACATCAATTTTCATATTAAATCATAATTGTTAGCTTCGAATTTATGGTTTATATAAAGGTTTTTTAATCATTTAATTAAAAAATCTGACATTGTTACCTAGCTGTTGTTGTTTAGTCGCCAAGATGTGCCTGACTGTTTTACGAACTCATGGGCTGAATGTAACCTGACAGGCTCCTCTGTCCGTGGGATTCCCCAGGCAAGAATCCTGGAGTGGGTTGCCATTTCCTTCTTAAGGGGATCTTCCCAACTGAGGGATCAAACCCATGTTCCTGCACTGGCAGGTGGATTCTTTCCCAATGTGCCACCAGGCGAGCCTATTGTTACCTAGTATAAGATTTATATATCAAGTTTATATTTATTTTTATTTACCAATATATAATTAATCCTAATTGATATTAGGAGTTCTAAAGAATATTTTCCTTTTAAAATATGTCCTTTTACTACTCAACTCTGTGAAGCACAATCATAGATCAACATAGTTTGAATTAAAATCTATAGCTAACATTCATCTAATGAACTGTGAAGAAAAAATATCAACTATTGTTAAGATGCACATAAAATTTGTCACTCAAACTTTGAAAATGATAGGGAGCGCTATTGATAATTATGCCAGAAATGGGCAGACTGTCTTGTTTGGTGACCCAAAGTATATAATTGGCTTTGTAGTAACTTTTTGTAATGTATTATAAAAATCATGGCGGGGAAAAATGCAGACTTAACTTGTTCAGTGATCTGGCTGGGCTTAATAATAAAGGGATGTTGGCCTTTGGGATCTGACTCAAGGAATTAAAAAAAGACAGGCAATAGAAGTATTTTATGCAATGGTTATATTTGAAAATCAATAGAAAGAAAAAATGAGTTACCTATAAAACCAAGTAAGCCAAGAAAAAAAGCAGGCAGAATGTGATATGAACTTTTAAAATAAATGAAATTCCAAGCACAATTTGCCAGTCCCATTAATTTCCCTGTAGAGAAGAACCGCATCAAGAACACACACCTCAAGTCATACACCTTCAGCTTGGCTTTAAATGCCATCTGTGAATCAGCACTTCCAAATTCTTATCTCTGGATCCAACTCTCCCTGATCTCCAGTATCCTATATCCAACTCTCTGCTTGATGTATAGAAGACATCACAAAATTAACATAGACTATCTTACCCTGCTCAAATTTTCATAACAAAATACCAAAGCCTGAGTGGTTTAAACAACAGAAATTTATCTTCCTATTGTTCTAGAGGATGGGAAGTTCAAGATCAAGGAGGTAGCCAATGTAGTTTCTGGTGAGAGCTCTCTTCCTGGCCAGCTACCCACTCCACTCTCGTACTCTTGCCTGGAAAATCCCATGGATGGAGGAACCTGGTGGGCTGCGGTCCATGGGGTCAATAGGAGTTGGACACGACTGAGCGACTTCACTTTCACTTTTCACTTTCATGCATTGGAGAAGGAAATGGCAACCCATTCCAGTGTTCTTGCCTGGAGAATCCCAGGGACGGGGAAGCCTGGTGGGCTGCTGTCTATGGGGTCACACAGAGTTGGACACGACTGAAGCGACTTAGCAGCAGCACCAGCATGTAGTGCAGAGAGAGAGAGAGATAATGCATGTGTTTGAGCAAATAAGCTCTAATCTCTTCCTTTAAGGATACAAATTCCATCATGAGGGTTCCACACTCATGACTTCATCTAATCCTAATTATTTCTTAAAGAATTCCAGTGTTCTTGCCTGGAGAATCCCAGGGACGGGGAAGCCTGGTGGGCTGCTGTCTATGGGGTCACACAGAGTCGGACACGACTGAAGCGACTTAGCAGCAGCACCAGCATGTAGTGCAGAGAGAGAGAGAGTAATGCATGTGTTTGAGCAAATAAGCTCTAATCTCTTCCTTTAAGGATACAAATTCCATCATGAGGATTCCACACTCATGACTTCATCTAATCCTAATTATTTCTTAAAGGCCCCACCTCCAAATGCCATCACACTCTGGGCTAGGACATTAAATTGTGAATTTGGGGTGACACAAACATTCAGTACATAATACATGCTAAGCTTTTTATATACTGTTCAATAAACTGACTACTCTCTTAAAAAAGTAGTATTAGTCACCCAGTCAAGTTCAACTCTTTGCAACCCTATGGACTGTCACTTTCCAGGCTTTTCTGTCCATGGAATTCTTCAGGCAAGAATACTGGAGTGGGTTGCCATTTCCTTCTCCAAGGGATCTTCCCAACCAAGAATCAAAGCCTGGTCTCCTGCATTGCATTGCAGGCTGATTCTCTACTATCTGAGCCACCAGGAAAGCTAGCTTCAATACTTATTTCCAAATATTTTCCCTTGTTTCCTCAAGTCATCTATAAGTTGGCTGAATTTCATCATACGAGTAGTAGCATTGTGCTATGAGTTCTTGGATGTTTGAAAATGTATGTTTTTTGCCTTTATTCTTGAGCAGTGATGACTTAATACAAAATTCTTGAATCATATTTTCATCCTGAATATCTGTTTAAGATTGCTTTACTGTTTTCTGGTATTAAATGTTGCTATTCAGAAATCCAAGAACAGGTTAATTTTTAGCCTCAGTAGGTGACTTTTTTAATCCTTGAAGTCTAATAATTTTATAAATATATAACCTGATGTTGATTATTCTGTATCAATTATTTATCAGGTATAGCTCAGTGTTCAGTATTCAGATTCTAGTGTGTCTCCAGTCCAGAATACTGGAGTGGGTAGCCTTTCCCTTCTCCAGGGGATCTTCTCCACCCAGGAATTGAACTAGGGTCCTACATTGCAGACAGATTCTTTACCAACTGAGCTATGAGGGAAGCCCATTCAGATTCTAATGTGTCAAATATTTTTAATTCCAGTTAGATTGCATTCTTCTCCAGTTACAACATATAACCACATGCTTCATCCTCAGTATGTGTCCTCCATTAGTATTTTACCCAATTTTCTTAAATTTTTATGCATTTTGAAATTCATTTTGTTTGTCTGTTCTCGATGTCCTCATCTGTGATTTCAGCAGTGTCTATTTAAATTATTGACTATATTTTAATCATAAAAGTAAGTTGAATTTAACAAAGTTTACTTTCATATCTTTACTTATTCGTATGTATATATCTTTGATTTCTTAAAAATAAACCATATTTTCACTTAGTTTTTTCAGATCATCAATATGTTCTTATTTGTCTGACATAATTATTTTGATAATTCCCCATCCTGTTTCAGATCAGATGAGATCAGTCGCTCAGTCGTGTCCGACTCTTTGCGACCCCATGAACCGCAGCACGCCAGGCCTCCCTGTCCATCACCAACTCCCGGAGGTCACTCAGACTCCCACCCATCAAGTCAGTGATGCCATCCAGCCATCTCATCCTCTGTCGTCCCCTTCTCCTCCTGCCCTCAATCCCTCCCAGCATCAGAGTCTTCTCCAATGAGTCAACTCTTCGCATGAGGTGGCCAAAATACTGGAGTTTCAGCTTTAGCATCATTCCTTCCAAAGAAATTCCAGGATTGATCTCCTTCAGAATGGACTGGTTGGATCTTCTTGCAGTCCAAGGGACTCTCAAGAGTCTTCTCCAACACCACAGTTCAAAAGCATCAATTCTTCGGCGCTCAGCCTTCTTCACAGTCCAGCTCTCACATCCATACATGACCACAGGAAAGACCATAGCCTTGACTAGGTGAACCTTTGTTGGCAAAGTAATGTCTCTGCTTTTGAATATGCTATCTAGGTTGGTCATAACTTTCCTTCCAAGGAGTAAGCGTCTTTTAATTTCATGACTGCAGTCACCATCTGCAGTGATTTTGGAGCCCAGAAAAACAAAGTCTGACACTGTTTCCACTGTTTCCCCATCTATTTCCCATGCAGTGATGGGACCAGATGCCATGATCTTTGTTTTCTGAATGTTGAGCTTTAAGCCAACCTTTCCACTCTCCACTTTCACTTTCATCAAGAGGCTTTTTAGCCCCTCTTCACTTTCTGCCATAAGAGTGGTGTCATCTGCATATCTGAGGTTATTGATATTTCTCCCAGCAATCTTGATTCCAACTTGTGTTTCTTCCAGTCCAGCATTTCTCATGATGTACTCTGCATATAAGTTAAATAAACATGGTGACAATATGCAGCCTTGACATACTCCTTTTCCTATTTGGAACCAGTCTGTTGTTCCATGATCAGTTCTAACTGTTGCTTCCTGACCTGCATACAGATTTCTTAAGAGGCAGATGGGCACGATAAAGGACAGAGATGGTGTGGACCTAACAGAAGCAGAAGATATTAAGAAGAGGTGGGAGGAATACACAGAAGAACTGTACAAAAAAGAGCTTCAAGACCCAGATAATCATGATGATGTGATCACTGACCTAGAGCCAGACATCTTGGAATGTGAAGTCAAATGGGCCTTAGAAAGTATCACTACGAACAAAGCTAGTGGAGATGATGGAATTCCAGTGGAGCTAATCCAAGTCCTGAAAGATGATGCTGTGAAAGTGCTGCACTCAATATGCCAGCAAATTTGGAAAACTCAGCAGTGGCCACAAGATTGGAAAAGGTCAGTTTTCATCCCAATCCCAAAGAAAGGCAATGCCAAAGAATGCTCAAACTACTGAACAATTGCACTCATCTCACACGCTAGTAAAGTAATGCTCAAAATTCTGCAAGCCAGGCTTCAGCAATATGTGAACCGTGAACTTCCTGATGTTCACGCTGATTTTAGAAAAGGCAGAGGAACCAGAGATCAAATTGCCAACATCTGCTGGATCATGGAAAAAGCAAGAGAGTTCCAGAAAAACATCTATTTCTGCTTTCTTGACTATGCCAAAGCCTTTGACTGTGTAGATCACAATAAACTATGGAAAATTCTGAAAGAGATGGGAATACCATCCTGTTTATGTACATTAATTTCCTTTCTCCAGGTTCCTTTACACTTCTTCCTTCTTTTTTCTCAAACTTCTTAACATATTTTTGTCTAACTCCATGATTGCTTTCTTCTAGTTATTACCCATCTTTTAATGTGGTCAGTTCTATCTGAATCAACTTACTGTATAAGAAAAGACAAAGAACAATGAAGAGATAAAGTAGGGGAATCAGGAAAATCTTTTTTAGATATTGTGTCCAAGAACCTTTATGCCAAATACTCTTGGGTTTTTGCCTTAGGGACATGATTTACCCAAACTTCTTAGCTGTCCCTTGGAAAGAGTGGAAGATTTGTGAGAATCCCAGCAAAATCTCCATTGTCACTCTTTTTTGTGTGTTGGCTTAGCATTTACCTATACATTTTTAGCTGCCTGTGATTAGCAGCTTCAGAGTAAATAGCAAACATTTGTTTCTTAGGAAATAGACTATTTTTCTCTTAGAGAAGTGACATGGCTCTTCTGATTCAGCTTTATTTTCTTTTTGTGGTATATACTGGACTCAGAGATAATCTCTCAGGTCATCCCTCCCCAAAGGTACAGGGACATTGATGAGGCCCTTTTACTTTAGAAAAATTCTGAAATTTGCACTAGATCTACAGAGGTATGTATCCTTCTTGGCTTTCACCTTCAAATTAACCCAGATTTCAAATTTTTGCCATTAGGCATTGATTGTGGCTGTTTTCTAGTTCATTGAAGGTGGTGGTATTTACAATTAGTTTGTTTGAAATGTTTGGCTGGTTTCAAACAGAAGGAATAGAAATGTCTCTATTCTTTCATCTTTAACTGGAAGTTTGAGTCAAAGGATTTACAAATAAAAATATGCAGCCAATTATTGAGAAATTCATAACCTAATCATAGAAAATCATCATCCTTGAATAATTTTTATTTTCAAATGTTTTATAGTATAATATTAAATAACTTGCTTATTTTTAGTGACTTTTTCAGCTCTTATTATAAAATAGCTTTTTAAGCAAAAACATACATGTAATAAAAATTTACAATTTTATATTACATAAAGCAGCTGAATTTATGTTTTTATTCAGTAGAAATTTAAAAATTCAAATGAAAATGATAATGCAATACTGTTCACTACTTATTGACAAAATTTTATAAAGTTTGATAATTCTAAGCTTTAATGAGCATAACATAGGAAACTCTGATACCATTGATGGCCTCAATGCTACTCCTTACACAAATCCTTAAAAAGAATTCTTTTTTATATAGACAAGACAAATAAGAGTATTTTCATTCTAATCTTATTGTGATATCAAAACACTGACAAGCAACTAAAAGTAACTTAACTGGGGAAAAAAATGGATAAATAAATTGTAGTAAATAAAACATTGGCACTGCTGCTGCTGCTAAGTCGCTTCAGTCATGTCCGACTCTGTGCGACCCCAGAGACGGCAGCCATCAGGCTCCACCATCCCTGGGATTCTCCAGGCAAGAACACTGGAGTGGGTTGCCATTTCCTTCTCCAATGCATGAAAGTGAAAAGTGAAAGTGAAGTCGCTCAGTCGCCAACTCCAAGCGACCCCATGGACTGCAGCCTACCAGGCTCCTCTGTCCATGGGATTTTCCAGGCAAGAGTACTGGAGTGGGATGCCAAGGCCTTCTCCGTTTACTGCATACTAGGTTAAAACATTGGCACATTATATACCAATTAAAATGAATGAAATAAAAGTACATGTATTAACATGGATTCATCTCAAAAGTGTAAATGAGTGAAAAAGAAAATTAAGGAAGAATAGGTAGAGTAAGTTGCCATTTATATAAAATTTAAAATAGTATAAAAAACACTCTGTTTCTATCAGATATCTTTTGATCAGGAAATTAAAAGCCACATTATATTCAAGTATTAATAATTCTAATACAAGATATTAGAGGTATACAAAACAATTTAAAAGATTGGAAGAGTACAGTAAAGGAATTCATTAGGGACGATTAGTTAGTCGTAATAACAGAGATGTTATTTTTCATGATGTTATTCAGAAAGCACTGAAAATCTCAGGACTCAAGGAAAAGCCCTGGCTACCCTAGTGAACGAACACTGATTCTCAAGAAGCTTTTACTTGATAACTTTGTTGTCTACAGAACTAAAGCAGGTGAGCTTGCCAAAAGCTCTTGTGGTCTTCTTGTTTGCAACCTACCCAGTGTCTTTCTGAAAGAAACTCCAAAGAATCCTATCCACATTTTCTTTCTTACCTTCCAAATGTCACTCAAGTGCTTCTCACTGCAAACTCTAACCCAGAACCACGCCAAAAAAGGCACTTTGTGAAAACTTGTTCCTGGTTTCCCTCTGTAATGCAGAGTCCTTTGGACACCTTGAAAGTGATGGCAGTTGTGACATGCTGACCAAATATCCAGCCTAATATTCTTGTTGGATAAAAAGAATATAATAAATGTTTAAAAATAAGGTAATAAGCACAATGTACAGGATAGTGATTACTTTTGGGAAAGAAGATATTCAAAGTAAAACCGTTCAAGACTAAGTGGAGAAACTGTCAGTCTTGAAAGAGAATCAGATACCATTGCAGTTTCTAATGACTAGAGTTGTTAACAAGCCACATTTCAAGCATATGTGTAAACATTGTAAATTGATTGTTTCACTTATCATCTAAGCTTTGTTTTATGTTTTGAGTTTAGCCAAGTAAACAAAATTTTCTACTCTTCCAGATTCTCTGATAAAGAAGGAATACAATTGTCTCTAGTCTGAAGGACTTCACATCTGTGACTCTATCCACTGTCACAGAGATTCCTGATGACTTGATTCTGCATAAGATGAGGAGGATAATAAGTGTATAACTAAATACGCCAGTGTGTGCATCATTTGACATTAAGATTTTGTAGGCAGATCACATATAATTGTCCATGGGTCACAAAGCATCGGACATGACTGAGCAACTAAGCACAGCACGGCAACAGCACATATTACCTTAGATTGTATTTGAACAGGAAAGCTGGGTAATTTCTTACTTAAAATTGATCAAAAGACCAAACAGATTCATTTTTTTTCAAGTTTCTAGTGTATATACATTTCCTTATCTCATTTCATGAGATAAGACAAAAAAAGAAAGAAAATTTAAGGAGCAATGGGGCTGCATGAGGCTGTGTGAAATCCTATTGAGGACTCCTTTTCAATTATAAGAAAGTACATTTTTCTACCACAGTTTAATTGAATCCAAACCTCTTTCTCCCATTCTGTATCTAGTCTCCATAATTACTGATAGTTCTCTCACAGGGTTTTTATTTTGGCCTCTGACATTGATCACTTTTTTCCCAAAAAGATAATATCCTATTTCCTGTAACTTTTATAACATTTAGAACAATTTTAAACTTTAAAAATATTGATGTGCTTTAACAAGTTTTAAACCATACAGGTTAAATATTCATGATGTAAGTATGTACGTTCCTCTCTAAGAATGCCTGGAGATTTCCTTGGACAGAGGAGCTTGGTGAGCTACAGTCTATACGGTCACAGAGTCAGATACGACTGAAATGACTTAGCATGCATGCATACTTCTGTGAGATAGCTAAGTGTAAAATTCTTAAGTAACTTCTTTCAGTCCTTTTGTAACTTTCTTCATATTCCTGAGAATTGACTCATTTTTTCTAAGAATGCAAAGAAGTAAATTACAAACTACAGTGTTGAGAAGTGAAAACATAGCAATACTATAATCGCTGCTTTGTACTGGTATGACTGTTCAAATAGACTGTGATGCAAAAACTGTTCAAAAGAAAGAAGTCAGTCAGGTAAGATGGACTGAAAACCAGTTGTCTTTAGTAGAAGGCAAAAGGAGAGAAGCTTCTGACTGGCTATAGTTATAGATGTCAACAGAAAAACAAGTGACTAGAAAACAACCAGTGAGAGAGGGATTCCTGCTGCTGTCCAATTGTAAACATATGCCCATTTTTCCTCGTTCAGACAAAAATAGTCACAGAAACTATGGGGCTGGACAGTTGCCATGCTCTGTCAAGAGTCTGTGGTTGTAGTTTGCAGCAAATGAAAAGCAGACAGAAAGAAAATCATCCAGCTCCAGATTTTCCTCAATTTACAGTGAACATCTAGAGAAATTAAGAGAAGTAAAGCAGTTTATCTTACTCCAGCCTTTGATAACTTGCAAAGCTCTCCTAGTAATAACTAACCTGGAATTTAAGGTTTGTATAACATGTTTTCATGTTACACTACTTCCAAACAAAGTGCTTGAGCATAGACATTCAACTGGAATATTGTATGGAAGACTTAAAATTTATTCTATTTATTTATTCAAAAGTGTGTTCTCTTCACTCCATTAAAAACAAAACATCAATAAGTGAAATGATAAGAGAAAATCTCATAGTAAAAACTGACATTTGGTACTTAGTAGAAAGATATTAGATACAGTTGTCCTAAATGGATTGACATGAGACCAAATATATTTTAAGAGGATAAGCTTAAATCCAAGAACCTTAAATTTATACATGTTCAGCCTTATGAAAATTCCCAGCTCTTTCATTGTCCCTGTATATATCCAATATTCCCCTGCAATTAGACAAAAGTACATAGGAATTAAAATATTCACTTAATGATAGCTGTTTTACACATAAAAGAATTAAGCATCAGTTATGCCTTTCAGTATTCAAAGTGGTCTCTCCACTTGTTATGAAGATATAGAGAACTCAAGAGTTGAGCTCAAAAAATGCATTTAATGTAGCTCGTTGGAACTGTGATCCAAGAGGCAAAGAGTTCTTCAGAGACCATTTTGTACCCCACCACACTGTCCTCTGCAAAGCTATAATAAAGGAAACATCAAGACTCCCCCACATTGATGGCTTCTGTGATTTCTTGGTCTTCATCCTCCATAGTGCCCATGGTGCAGACCAGCTGAGAGAAGGCTGATTAACTTCAGTTCTGAAGTAGACACACAGCTGGCCAGAGCAATAGCAGTTGTTCTGAAATCAATTCTGACCTAGAGAAGATTTCAGTGCAAATCAGATAATACAGCTAATTTTTCAGAGAGGGGTGCTGCAGAGTTGAGAAAGCTTAAAGGTCATCTGAGCTAACTGAACTTTCAAGTTACTTTTTCTACTTAACTCTTGTTTTTGAAATTATAGTTCATGTTTCATAATTCTCATGGTGTATGCATGCGTGCATGCATGCTAAGTCTCTTCAGTCATGTCTAACTCTTTGTGACCCCATGGACTGTAATCTAGTAGGCTCCTCTGTCCATGAGATTCTCCAGGCAAGAATTCTGGAGTGGGTTGCCATGCTCTCCTCCAGGGGATCTTCCCAACTCAGGGATATCAAACCCACATCTTTTGTCTCTTGCATTGGCCCGTGGTTTTTTTACCACTAGTGCCATGTGGGAAGCCCTCATAGTATATAGGAAGTTGAATAACACTTATTCATTCATTATTCTAAAAATATTTATTGTGTGCCTTTTATATAGGAAGCACTGTTTTAGGTATAGCGGTACAGCAGTGACACAAATAATAAGCTCTGTTCTTACGTAGTTTCCATGCTAGTGGAAGAAGAGAAACAATAAACAATTCACATTTCAGATAGAAGTGAATTATATTGATATAATAATGGAATAGAGAGTACTCAGGGGTTGGAGGATAACATAGTTAAGATATGGTTGTTAGGCAAGGCTTCTGAGAGAACATAATATTTGAATTAAGTTTTGATCAAGGGAAAGAGGCCAGTCATTCAAGGACATAAGACAAGAATATTTCACACAGAGAGAATGGCAGGTGCAAACTGCCTGGATGCAGTTGCAGGAATAAGGTAAAAGTTCTGCAAGAAGAGAGAGAAAGCCATTTTTTCTTGAGCATAGTAAGATTGAAGCGTGTAATTTGAAATAAACTTAAAGATATGGGTAATTATGTAGGCCCTTAAGACTATATTATAAGAAAATGGAAACCTTTGAAGGATTTCAAGTAGGGAAGTTATAGGATTTCCTAGAACCTACTATAATGCACAAGAAGTTCAGCTCAGTGCTCTGTGATTACCTAGATGGGTGGGATGGCAAGTCAGCGGGGGAGGTACAAGAGGGAGGTACAATCCAGGAGCCTACTGGATTATAGTCCACAAGTCAAAGAGTCAGACACGACTGAAGAGACTTAGCATATAGCTTAGCATATAACATATAGCTGATTCACTTCACTGTACAGCAGAAACCAACACAGCATTGTAAAACAATTGTACTACAATTAAAAAAAAATAAAAAGAAAAAAGAAAAGGAAGTAGATGGGGCAAGCAAGAATAGAACCAAGGGGACAAAGTTGGAGTGTTGCAGTAGCTCAGGTGAGAGAAGATGTTAGCTTGTCAAAAGTGAGCATGGAGATAAAATAAGGGGGCAGATTAGTATTACATATATTTTGAAGGTATAATCCCAAGGCCATATTTGTTTATTGAGTGTGATGATGGGAGGCAAAAGACAAGTTATGATCAGATCAAACTCAGGTTTCCAAGCCAAGTAGTTGAATGAATTACTCATATGGAAAAGACCAAAGTACTAAGACTGAGGACATGAAGGACTAAGACGGGATAGCATTCTGTTTTGTTTATGTTTGATTTGATTTTTTTCCTCTGTGGAGTGAGTATCAAGTGGGTAGATATAAGAATTCTAGAGATCAGGGCCAACATCAAAGTCTGGAGTAATAACATTTCATAGGCACAGAGGTGTTATTTAAAACTGTTGAACAAAATGAGATTACCTAGATTAGAGACACAGAAAACAGAATAAGGACTAGTGCTGATGTTTAAAGATACGGACATTCAGAAGTTGAAAAGAATGTAGGCTAGCAAAAGAGAGAGAAGCTAACAAGTTTGCAAAATGAAAATCAGGACATTTTAATGTTAGCAAATGATGTACCTTTTCAAAATTGATGCAGACTCTTACTTCTCAATATATCCATTGCTTCCAACTTTTTCCCAACCTCCTCTATCTTGACTGAATTGTTAGAATAGCTTCCTGCTTCCACCCTTTTCCCTCAAGAAGTCAGGTGATCCTGTTACTACCTCAGACAGATGATGCTCAAAATTTTGCATTGGACTCCCATCGCATCTGAGGTTAAAATCAACCGCTTTCCATGCTCTCAAGGTCTTCAACAGTTTGTACCATTATTGTTCTTATCGTTCCTCTCCTTCCCAGACCCATTCTCTTTGTGCCTCACTAGCCTCATCACCATCCCTCAGGCACAGCTGGCCCATTCCCACTTCAGTTCTTTTCACTGGTCACCATTCTGCCCAGAAAACTCTTCCCCCATAAATCATTATGTTTTCTCATTCCCTTCAGGTTCTTTGGCTGTGTTCACTCTTGTAGAATGATCTTCCTGAACATCCTGTTTAAAATGACACCCACCCCAACTCTCCTTAATTTACTTCCCTGCTTCTTTTTTCCATAGCATGAAACAGTATCTGAGGCACTATAAGTTTTACTCATTTTTTTCTTTTTTTCACTCCCTCCCATCTCCCTCCCCATCCCAACCCTCTCAGTTGATACAGAGCCCCTGTTTGAGTTTCCTGAGTCACACAGCAAATTCCCATTGGCTATCTATTTCACATATGGTAATGTAAGTTTCTGTGTTACTCCTCCCATACATCTTACCCTCTCCTCCCCTCTCCTTATGTCCATGAGTCTATTCTCTGTGTCTGTTTCTCCATTATTGCCTTGTAAATAAATTCTTCAGTACCATTTTTCTAGATTCCCTATATATGTATTAGAATGCAATATTTATCTTTCTCTTTCTGACTCACTTCACTCTGTATAATAGGTTCTAGGTTTATCCACTTTATTAGAATTGAATCAAATGCATTGCTTTCTATGGCTGAGTAATATTCCATTGTGTATATAGACCACAACTTCTTTATCCAGTCATCTGTCAATGGCCATCTAGGTGGCTTCCATGTTCTAGCTATTGTAAAAAGTGCTGCAATGAACAATGGGATACATGTATCTCTTTCAATTTTGGTTTCCTCAGGGTATATGCTTAGGAGTGGGATTACTGGGTCATATGGTGGTTTTATTTCTAGTTTTGTAAGAAATCTCCATACTGTCTTCCATAGTGGCTGCATCAATTTACATTCCCACCAACAGTGCAAGAGTGTTCCCTTTTCTCCACACCCTTTGCAGCATTTATTGTTTGTAGACTATTTAATGAGGGCCACTGTGACCAGTGTGAGGTGATACCTCATTGTAGTTTTGATTTGTATTCCTCTAGTTTTATTCATTTTATTTATAATACTGTTGCCTATGCTTTCTATGAGGACAGGACTTTTTTTTGGACCTGGAAAAATCCCTGGCATGTAGGCAGTGAATAATTTTTAATTAAGTAGAGCCCAGCAGAGGAAAGTATTATAGGAAGGAAGAATTCAACTCTACTGACTACTGCTGAGAGATCAGTTAAGACGCTATCATTAAGATGCTATCATTTCATTTGGTAAGATAGTTGCCATTGATGACCTTGATGGAAGTCCTCTCATAGAGAGATGGAGATAGAAGTATGCTGAAGCCTGTTTAAGTTTGCTGAAGAGAAACAAGAGGGGAAGAAAAGGATAATCTGAATTTACACAACTTTTTTAAGTAGTTTTGCTTTTGGTTTCAGCAGAGAATAAAGTAGTGGCAAAAGAGGGTTTGAATAAAATTTATGTTTTCAAGTAGAAAGATCCAGGAAAGAAGAGAAGTTGATGATCAGTTCAGTTCAGTTCAGTCGCTAAGTCATGTCCGACTCTTTGCAACCCCATGAATTACAGCACTCCAGGCCTCCCTGTCCATCACCAACTCCCGGAGTTCACACAGACTTATGTCCATCGAGTCAATGATGCCATCCAGCCATCTCATTCTCTGTTGTTCCCTTTTTCTTCTGTCCTCAATCCCTCCCAGCATCAGAGTCTTTTCCAATGAGTCAATTCTTCGCATGAGGTGGCCAAAGTACTGGAGTTTCAGCTTTAGCATCATTTCTTCCAAAGAAATCCCAAGGCTGATCTCCTTCAAAATGGACTGGTTGGATCTCCTTGCAGTCCAAGGGACTCTCAAGAGTCTTCTCCAACACCACAGTTCAAAAGCATCAATTCTTTGGTGCTCAGCCTTCTTCACAGTCCAACTCTCACATCTGTACATGACCACAGGAAAGACCATAGCCTTGACTAGATGAACCTTTGTTGGCAAAGTGATGTCTCTGCTTTCAAATATGTTATCTAGGTTGGTCATAACTTTCCTTCCAAGGAGTAAGCATCTTTTAATTTCATGGCTGCAGTCACCATCTGCAGTGATTTTGGAGCCCCCAAAATAAAGTCTGACACTGTTTTCCCATCTATTTCCGATGAAGTGATGGGACCAGATGCCATGATCTTCGTTTTCTGAATGTTGAGCTTTAAGCCAACTTTTTCACTCTCCTCTTTCACCTTCATCCAGAAGCTTTTCAGTTCCTTTTCACTTTCTGCCATAAGGGTGGTATCATTTGCATATCTGAGGTTATTGATATTTTTCCTGGCAATCTTGATTCCAACTTGTGTTTTTCCAGTCTAGCATTTCTCATGATGTACTCTGCATATAAGTTAAATAAGCAGGGTGACAATATACAGCCTTGACGTACTCTTTTTCCTATTTGGAACCAGTCTGTTGTTCCATGCCTAATTCTAACTGTTGCTTCCTGACCTGCGTACAAATTTCTCAAGAGGCAGATCAGGTGATCTGGTATTCCCATCTCTTTCAGAATTTCCCACAGTTTCATGTGATCCACACAGTCAAAGCCTTTGGCATAGTCAAGAAAGCATAAATAGATGTTTTACTGGAACTCTCTTGCTTTTTTGGTGATCCAGCGGATGTTGGCAATTTGATCTCTGGTTCCTCTGCCTTTTCTAAAACCAGCTTGAACATCAGGAAGTTCACGATTCACATATTGCTGAAGCTTGGCTTTGAGAATTTTGAGCATTACTTTACTAGCGTGTGAGATGAGTGCAATTGCGTGGTAGTTTGAGCATTCTTTGACATTGCCTTTCTTTGGGATTGGAATGAAAACTGACCTTTGCAGTTGATGATACAGAAGAACAAATAGCAGATGAAAAATCCTTGAGTAGGCAAACAGGATTATTTACTTTACTGTGCAGTAGAAACTATACATTGTTGAGCAACTATATGCCAAAGGACAATTTGAGGAGAGCATGTGTATATCTTCAATTGTAACTAGAGAGAAAGAAAGTGTAAAAGTGTTAGTTGTTAGTGGTGTTTGACTCTAGCAACCCCATGGACTTGGCCTGCCAGACTCCTCTTCATGGAATTCTCCAAGCAACAATACTGGAGTGGGTTGCTAAGCCGCCCCGACCCAGGGGATCTTCCCAACCCAGGGATCAAACCCGGGTCTCCAGCATTGTAGGCAGATTCTTTACTGCCTGAGCCACCAGATAAGCCATCTCTGCAATTACTGTTAAGCTCTTTCATGTGAAAGTCACCATAAATGTGTGTCAGTTCAGTTCAGTGGCTCAGTCCTGTCCGGCTCTTTGTAACATCATCAACTGCAGCAGGTCAGGCCTCCCTGTCCATCACCAACTCCCTAAGTCCATCCAGATTCATGTCCATTGAGTCAGTGATGCCATCTAACCATCTCACCCTCTGTCATCCCCTTTCCCTCCTACCCCCAATCTTTCCCAGGATCAGGGTCTGTGCAAATGAGTCAGCTCTTTGCACCAGGTAGACAAAGTATTGGAGTTTCAGCTTCAACATCAGTCCTTCCAATGATATCCCAGGACTGATCTCCTTTAGGATGGACTGGTTGCATCTTCTTGCAGCCCAAGGGACTCTCAACTGTCTTCTGCAACACCACAGTTCAAAAGCATCAATTCTTTGGCGCTCAGCTTTCTTCACAGTCCAACTCTCACATCCATACATGACCACTGGAAAAACCATAGCCTTGACTAGACAGACCTTTGTTGGCAAAGTAATGTTTCTGCTTTTGAATATGCTATCTAAGTTGGTCATAACTTTCCTTCCAAGGAGTAAGTGTCTTTTAATTTCATGGCTGCAATCACCATCTGCAGTGATTTTGGAGCTCCCCCAAAATAAAGTCTGGCACTGTTTCTATTGTTTCCCCATCTATTTGCTATGAAATGATGGGACCAGATGCCATGATCTTCGTTTTCTGAATGTTGGGCTTAAAGCCAACTTTTTCACTCTCCTCTTTCACTTTCATCAAGAGACTCTTTAGTTCTTCTTCACTTTCTGCCATAAGGGTGGTGTCATCTGCATATCTGAGGTTATTGGTATTTCTCCCAGCCATCTTGATTCCAGTTTGTGCTTCTTCCAGCCCACTGTTTCTCATGATGTACTCTGCATATAAGTTAAATAAGCAGGGTGACAATATACAGCCTTGATGTACTCCTTTTCCTATTTGGAACCAGTCTGTTGTTCCATGCCTAGTTCTAAGTGTTGCTTCCTGACCTGCATACAGATTTCTCAGGAGGCAGGTCAGGTCATCTGGTATTCCCATCTCTTTCAGAATTCTCCACAGTTTATTGTGATCCACACAGTCAAAGGCTTGGGCGTAGTCAAGAAAGCATAAATAGATGTTTTTCTGGAACTCTCTTCCTTTTTTGGTGATCCAGCAGATGTTGGCAATTTGATCTCTGGTTCCTCTGCCTTTTCTAAAACCAGCTTGAACATCAGGAAGTTCATGCTTCATGTATTGCTGAAGCCTGGCTTTGAGAATTTTGAGCATTACTTTACTAGCATGTGAAATGAATGCTATTGTGTGGTAGTTTGAGCATTCGTTGGCATTGTCTTTCTTTGGGATTGGAATGAAAACTGATCTTTTCCAATCCTGTGGCCATTGCTGAGTTTTCCAAATTTGCTGACATATGAGTGCAGCACATTCACAGCATCATCTTTTAGGATTTGAAATAGCTCAACTGGATTTCTGTCACCTCCACTAGCTTTGTTTGTAGTGATGCTTCCCTAAGGCTCACTTGACTTCACATTCCAGGATGTCTGGCTCTGGGTGAGTGATCACACCATCATGATCATCTGGGTCGTGAAGATCTTTTTTGCATAGTTCTGTGTATTCTTGCCACCCTACTATTTCTGTCCTTTACTGAGTCCATCTTTGCATGAAATGTTTCCTTGGTATCTCTAATTTTCTTGAAGAGATCTCTAGTCTTTCCCATGCTATTGTTTTCCTCTATTTCTTTGCATTGATCGCTGTGAAAGGCTTTCTTATCTCTCCTTGCTATTCTTTGGAATTCTGCATTGAAATGGGTATATCTTTCCTTCTCTCCTTTGCTTCTCTTCTTTTCACAGCTATTTTAAGACCCCCTCAGACAGCCATTTTGCTTTTTTGCATTTCTTTTTCTTGGGGATGGTCTTGATTCCTGTCTCCTGTGCAATGTCACAAACCTCCATCCATAGTTCATCAGGCACTCTATCATATCTAGTCCCTTGAATCTATTTCTTACTTCCACTGTATAATCATAAGGGATTTGATTTAGGTCATACCTGAATGGTCTAGTGAACTTCTCTACTTTCTTCAATTTCAGACTGAATTTGGCAATAAGGAGTTTATGGTCTGAGCCACAGTCAGCCCCCGGTCTTGTTTTTGCTAACTTTATAGATCTTCTCCATCTTTGACTGCAAAGAATTTAATCAATCTGATTTTGGTGTTGGCCATCTGGTGATGTCCATGTGTAGAGTCTTCTCTTGTGTTGTCAGAAGAGGTTGTTGCTATAACTAGTGTTTTCTTTAGGCAAAACTCTATTAGCCTTTGCCCTGCTTGACTGTGTACTCCAAGGCCAAATTTGCCTGTTACTCCAGGTATTTCTTGACTTCCTACTTTTGCATTCCAGTTCCCCATAGTAAATGTGTGTATGTGTGTGTGTGTGTGTATGTATGTATATATATATATATTTATGTATACATATGTGTGTGTGCACATGTATTCATTATACTAAGTCTTTTGAAGGAGGGAGATAAACAGAAATAGAGACACAAAGAACAAAGTCTGGGCACCAAGAAGAGAAATGGGGAGATTGTTAGGATGAATTGGGAGATCAGGATTGACATATACACATGTCTGGTACTATAAATAAAATAGATAAGTAATGAGAGACTAGTATATAGCACAAGGAACTCTACTCAGTGCTCTGTGGTGACCTACCAGATCAGATCAGATCAGATCAGTCATCACTCATGTCTGACTCTTTGCGACCCCATGAATTACAGCACTCCAGGCCTCCCTGTCCATCACCAACTCCCGGAGTTCACTCAGACTCGTGTCCATTGAGTCAGTGATGCCATCCAGCTATCTCATCCTCTGTCGTCCCCTTCCCCTCTTGCCCCCAATCCCTCCCAGCATCAGAGTCTTTTCCAATGAGTCAACTCTTTGCATGAGGTGGCCAGAGTACTGGAGTTTCAGCTTTAGCATCATTCCTTCCAAAGAAATCCCAGGGCTGATCTCCTTCAGAATGGACTGGTTGGATCTCCTTGCAGTCCAAGGGACTCTCAAGAGTCTTCTCCAACACCACAGTTCAAAAGCATCAATTCTTCGGCGCTCAGCCTTCTTCACAGTCCAACTCTCACATCCATACATGACCACAGGAAAAACCATAGCCTTGACTAGACGAACCTTTGTTGGCAAAGTAATGTCTCTGCTTTTGAATATGCTATCTAGGTTGGTCATAACTTTCCTTCCAAGGAGTAAGCGTCTTTTAATTTCATGGCTGCAGTCACCATCTGCAGTGATTTTGGAGCCCAGAAAAATAAAGTCTGACACTGTTTCCACTGTTTCCCCATCTATTTCCCATGAAGTGATGGGACCGGATGCCATGATCTTCGTTTTCTGAATGTTGAGCTTTAAGCCAGCTTTTCCACACTCCACTTTCACCTTCATCAAGAGACTTTTTAGTTCCTCTTCACTTTCTGCCATAAGGGTGGTGTCATCTGCATATCTGAGGTAATTGATATTTCTCCCGGCAATCTTGATTCCAGCTTGTGCTTCTTCCAGTCCAGCGTTTCTCATAACGTACTCTGCATATAAGTTTGGGAAGGAAATCTAAAAAAGAGTGGATATATGTGTACAAAAAGTTGATTCACTTTGTTTTACAGCAGGAACTTCACATTGTGAAGCAACTATATGCCAATAAAAATTAACTTAAAAAAGAGGACATCAAAATGGAAGTATTGACTGTGAAACACAAATTTAAATTTACATAAAATTAAAAACAAAAGAAATTGTGTAGATAAGTTTTGGAGTCAGACATTTCAAATCTTGTCGCCAACACTCACTGTAGGTATATTACCTTAGACAAGTTATTTAACTTTTCTAATCCTCCATTTCCTCCTTTTAAAATGAAGGGGATAGTATTTGCCCCACAGAATTATAGTCAAATGAATATGTGTATCAAAGCTATGAGTGGCTTCCCAAGTGGTTGTGGTAAAGAATCTGCCTGCTAAGCAGGAGACATGACTTTGATCCCTAGGTCAGGAAGATCCCCTGGAGAAGGAAACGGCAACCATTTCCAGTATTCTTGCCTGGGAAATCCCATGGCCAGAGGAGCCTAGTGGGCTACAGTCCATGGGGTCACAAAAGAGTAGGACATGACTCAGCAACTGAACAACAACTACAACAATCAAACCTAACACAATGCTTTATGAATAATTGATTCTCAGCAAATGCTGCTTGTCATTATTGTTTTGTTTTCATTATTTTAAATGTTGCCTAAATTTATACTTCTGTATAAAGAAGATAATGTCTATCTTCTGAGTTTTTAATGAACATTAAAATATTGCTTTATAAATTGTAATGTTAAGCCAATCCTAGTTGAGTGAGTGAGAGAAAGTCACTCAGTTGTGTCCAACTCTTTGCAACTTCATGGACTATACAGCCCATGGAATTCTTTAGACCAGAATACCTGAGTAGGTAGCCATTCCCTTATCCAAGGTATCTTCCCAACCCAAGGATTGAACCAAGGTCTCCTGCATTGCAGGTGGATTCTTTACCAGCTGAGCCACAAGGGAAGCCCAAGAATACTGGAGTGGGTAGCCTATCCCTTCTCCAAAGGATCTTCCTGACCCAGGAATTGAACCGGGGTGTCTTATAATGCAGGCAGATTCTTTACCAACTGAGCTATGAGGGAAGCCCAATCCAAGCAAGAGTTATCAAAGCAAAAACAAAATAACTGTGCCATCTCCAAGAAGGACCTTGAATCTCACTCTCTAGACTTTTAGACATAATTATATCATCCCAAGTTAGAGAGTTACAGAAGTGTGTTAAATACAAAATGCAGCTGGATCAATGGGGAGATTTAAACATTTGAAAGACAAGTTTCATTAAGTCCATCAGACCTAACTTTTCAACACTTCCCTGACATAATCATAATGTATCTTTCCACTCTATATAATTGGGAAATTATTTAATTCTCAATGTTTTCACAGCAATATTTTTATTTGTGTCTTCAGAGAGAGTTTTACTCTGAATATAACATCAAAGAGAAATGTAACAACTATCAGCAATTAATTAAACAAAATGTGGAAATTGCTTTAATGTTTATAATTTGAAATATCTCATTCTGTGTGCTCTTACACCTGTAATATTAATACTTACAGAATCCTTTGATCACATTCTGAAGTGCTTGGAATACATTATTGTGTTTCTATTCTTTCATTTACCCATCTTTTTCTCAAATAGGTATCTTCTATATTAGTTAATCAATTCCATTTATCAAAGGTTAGTTCTCAATAACCTGGATTGGATTCCTTGAAAAGAAAAACATTAATATAGTCCTCATTGTTATGGAACTTAAAAAATATATTGAGGAATCATCCTATCTTATATATAAAATTTTATACAAAAATATTAGTGGTGATGCAAGTTGCAAGCACTGAAAGTCCAGCAAAAAATCCTAAAGTTTAAGCAAATAGGAAGAAACTGGCCAAAGTTACAGCCTGCTCTCTTTCTTGAGATTTGACTGGACATCTCCATGTCACAACCCACAAATGTCTTGTTCCCAGGAAGACCCAAATCTATTTTGTAAGATGCTATACTGGTGGATACACATCATGATAAATTTGTCCAAACCCATAAAAATGTACAACACCAAACTGGACCCTAATACTAACTACATACTTTATATGATAATGATGTGTCGATGTGGGTTTATCTATTTTAATGATGTACCACTCAGATGAGGAATGTTGACAGTGGGGGCCTGTGCATGTATAGGACTAGAGGATAAATGGGAAATTTCTGAACCTTCCATTCAACTATACAGTGAACCTAAAACTGCTCTTAAATAAAGTCCATTAAAACAGTTTCCCTCTTTCTACCAAGGAAAAAGCTTGTTTTCTCTATATAAACATAATATATAAGTAAAATAAGATTCAAACAATATAAAAAGTTTCAAAAATAAAATCAACTGAAAGTCTTCAGTAATTTTTATACACACTACCCAAACCACTTTTTATACACACTCACACCTGCCTAAACCTGTTCAAGGGAACGACAGAAGATGAGATGGTTGGATGGCATCACCAACCCAATGGCATGAGTTTGAGCAAATTCTGCAAGTTGGTGAAGGACAGGGAAGCCTGGCGTGCTGCAGTCCATGGAGTCACAAAGAGCTGGACGCAACTGAGCAACTGAACTGAACTGACCTAAACCTAATCTCGGTTATGTGATTTAAATCTTATTACTGAACTTTGCATTTTCTACTTCTGCAATCCCTATATAAGACATAAAAACCCAATCACACCAGAACAGTAGCTTTCAGAGAAGTCTGTGCATATTCCTTTAATAAATCTAGTAAAGACTGCTGATTTTCCTCCAATATATTTTATTTCCTTATTCCTCACTAAAAGGATCCCAGAATACAGGACTGCAAGAATAAAGACTATACTTCCCAGCCTCCTTGCAGCTGCATTTGCCTGTTAGACTAGGTTTGGGCCAAAGAGGTAAGAGAATATGTAATGTTCAACTACTGAGAAGTGGTCCTGGAGGTAAGGGTCTTGTTTTCTTTTTTTCTTTTCTCCCTGCTGTATTGGACTGTTGAGAGACTGCAGCAGATGGCTTTGACTGGAGGATGGTGAAACAGCTCAATAAAGGCTGATGTTTTAGAGGTATCTGAGCAGCAGGGCTGGTTAAGGGGTCTTTTCTTTGTACCCTTACACAATAACAACAATTTGGCATCCATATGTGTACAAAAGTGCTTTAGAGGGAGCAGCATATTACAGCAATATACCAAGGGATCCAGATATCTTGCCAACATGTGCACTGGGTAATATATAGACCTCAGTTCTGGCTATAGACTTTGCAGTGACCCAGAAACCTGCTCCAGCAGGTACTTGGGTGTAGTCTGGAAGACCCTGAAAAAAACTCTCTGAGAAGTTCACCCAGACAAAAAAGCCTTTGTGAAAGTCCAGATTTATAGCAAAGAAGTTCCAGCACTTCACTGGAGTGTGTGTGTGTGTATATATATATATATATATATATATATATATATATAGCATATTAAAAAGCAGAGATGTTACTTTGCCAACAAAGGTCCATCTAGTCAAGGCTATGGTTTTTCCTGTGGTCATGTATGGATGTGAGAGTTGGACTTGAAGAAGGCTGAGCACCAAAGAATTGATGCTTTTGAACTGTAGTGTTGGAGAAGACTCTTGAGAGTCCCTTGAACTGCAAGGAGATCTCATCAGTCCATTCTGAAGGAGATGAGCCCTGGGATTTCTTTGGAAGGAATGATGCTAAAGCTGAAACTCCAGTACTTTGGCCACCTCGTGCGAAGAGTTGACTCATTGGAAAAGACTCTGATGCTGGGAGAGATTGGGGGCAGGAGGAGACGGGGACGACAGAGGATGAGATGTGTGGATGGCATCACTGACTTGATGGACATGAGTCTGAGTGAATTCCGGGAGTTAATGATGGACAGGGAGGCCTGGTGTGTTGCAATTTATGGGGTTGCAAAGAGTCAGACACGACTGAGCGACTGAACTGAACTGAACTGATATATATATATATATATATACATATACACACACATATATACGGGCTGGGATACACTTAAGAGGGTTAGAAGAACAATTTAACTTTACTTGAACTACCCTTCCTTCAAGACAGCACAGCTAAGTGAGAAATCTTCTTGGACTATGATTTCTTCTGTGGGGAAAAGTGAGAGTGTATAAATAAGTGCCCAGCTTTCCAGCTGTGCAGGGTGCTGCAAAAGTGTTACATTTTTTTCACACTCTATCAGCAGTACTGAAAAGGGAGCTTCATGACTGAGGGTGGGCAGGAAAAAGCTGGAGAAGGGAGAGTAGGGAGAAGGGTATAGAGCCTCCCCTAAAGCATTTGAAAGATGCAGATCCTACTAACTGTGTCTCATTGAGAAGCCTAACCATGAGCCATTGAGATGGCAAAGTCTTGCTTTTCCTAACTGCCCTTGGGTTAGAGCAGTTAGTTCACTAAGAACTGAAACTAAGGAACCTTGATTATGGCTTTGAAATTCACACCAAATAGCTGTATTAAATGGGTTCATTTTTAGTGAGCTGTGATGTCAGGATGTGATTATTACTCAAGAAGAACCAAATCCATGTGAATCAAGATAAAAACTAGATGGAAAATTTTACTGATACTGTGGGTTAAAATGGCACCCCACCCCAGTACTTTTGCCTAGAAAATCCCATGGACGAAGGAGCCTGGTAGGCTCCAGTCCATGGGGTCGCTAAGAGTTGGACACGACTAAGCGACTTCACTTTCACTTTTCACTTTCATGCATTGGAGAAGGAAATGGCAACCCACTCCAGTGTTCTTGCCTGGAGAATCTCAGGGGTGGGGGAGCCTGGTGAGCTTCCGTCCATGGGGTCACATAGAGTCGGACACAACTGAAGTGACTTAGCAGCAGCAGCAGTGGGTTAAAATATTAAAATACTCCTTACATAAAAGTTTCACCAAAGAAGAATACAACTGGAGTCGAACAAATATCCTTATGAGTTTTATAAAGAATATCTGTCTTCTAACAGCTTGAAACTATGCCAGTGAGCAAAAATCTTAAACATGAGATAAATTCCATTTACTTTTGTAGGCCTCATGGCAGGGTTTTGAAAATTGACAATAATCCATTTACATTACGAATTAGTATGGGCCTATATTACACACTGGTATGTTAAGCAATTTTTGTGGTCAACCAAAAATTGTGAAAATTTATTCCATCTCAACCAAAAGATGCAGTTGCTCCAGTCATCTCTATGTCTTCAACTGACCTTCTGAGTTGAAAGTTTCTTAAAAGTAATCCTGAAAAACTTCATAGTCCCTCTGTTAATTTTTGCTATACAATAATCTTCCCCCAAATTTGGTAGCTTAAAACATCATTTGTTTTACTTCATAGTTCTCTGTGTCACTGATTGAGACTGGGCTGATTTGGACAGCTCTATTGCTGGTCTTGGCAGCTCTCAAGCAACCGAGTTTAAGTGACAGGTCAGCTGTTTGTTAAATCTGGTTGGGGGTGTTACTTGTCTGGGATAAACAGCTGTTCTCGGTGGTCTCTGATTATCTAGAAGGCAAACCTGGGATTCTCCACAAGAGTCTAGGGGTTCTAAAATCAGTGAGATAGCACAAATGCCCCAGTGCATCATAATATTTTAAGTCTATAATTGTGACTCATTTGCTACATCCCATTAACAAACTCCTCTTCATAGATCACGGTCTTGTCAAAAAACTAAGATCATGGCATCTGGTCCCATCACTTCATGGTAAATAGAAAGGGACAAAGTGGCAACAGTGACAGATTTTATTTTCTTGGGCTCCAAAATCACTGCAGATGGTGACTGCAGCCATGAAATTAAAAGACACTTGCTCCTTGGAAGGAAAACTACGTCAAGCCTAGACAGTGTATTAAAAAGTAGAAGCATCACTTTGCTGACAAAAGTCTCTATAGTCGAAGCTATGGTTTTTCCCAGTAGTCATGTACAGATGTGAGACTTGGACCATAAAGAAGGCTGCTGCTGCTAAGTCGCTTGAGTCATATCTGACTCTATGTGACCCCGTAGACGGCAGCCCACCAGGCTACCCCGTCCCTGGGATTCTCTGGGCAAGAACACTGGAGTAGGTTGCCATTTCCTTCTCCAAAAGAAGGCTGAGTGCCAAAGAATTGATGCTTTCAAATGGTGGTGCAGGAGAAGACTCTTGAGCGTCCCTTGAACTGCAAGATCAAACCAGCCAATCCTAAAGGAAATCAACCCTGAATATTCATTGGAGGACTGATGCTGAAGCTCCAATACTTTGGTCATCTGATGTGAAGACTTGATCATTGGAAAAGATCGTGATGAAAGACTGAAAGCAAAAGGAGAGGAGGGAGGCAGCATCACTGACTCAACGGACTTGAGTTTGAGCAAACTTCAGGGGGGAGTGGAGGACACTTGCAATCCATGGAATGGCAAAGAGTCAGACACAATTTAGCAACTGAACAACAACGACATTGACAGAGTAAGCCATGGAGTCAAATTAGATTTAAGAATGCAGAGATAAATGTCCCCTACTAAGGAAAGGTGTCTTTTCTGCGTCTGTTTCTGACTGTTGTTTATGTGTTTAGAGTTCTGTTATGGTGTTGTTTTGATCCTTAGTTTGTTTTCTTACCCTTCTTTCTCTTTCCTTCTCCTTGTTATTTTTATCATCTCAGCTCTGAAGTCTTGTTTTCTTAAACTGATCAGATGCCCTAAGTGTCTTCTAGAGCTATCACAGTCCACTTTGTTTGTTTCTTAGATTTGTTTTCTCTGGCCTGCTGTTTTCCCTCTTTCTGATTTTTCTGTATCGTGCTTGCCTTCTTCTCATCTTGGATCTTTACTATAGCTCAAATAGTAAAGAATCTGCCTGCAGCGGGAGACCGGAGTTCAATCCCTGGGTCGGAAACATCTTCTGGAGAAGGGAATGGCAATCCACTCCAGTATTCTTGGCTGGAGAATCCCATGGACAGAGAAGCGTGGCCGGCCACAGTCCATAGGGTCACAAAGATACACAACTGAGTGACTACTGCTACTACTACTAAGGAAGGGAGTTGAAAAATAGCACCAGTATGGCTTTGTTCATTTTTTTTTTCTTTTTTTCAGAGCAAGGGTGTCAACAAAATAGAAGGTAAAAGGTTTCATTTAAACAAAATTGGATAAAAATCTGATATATGTAAAACATTTCTGTATAAAATGTAAAATTGAATTAAACATCTTTGTCTAATGGAAGTCTGCAGACTAAAAGAGATGAGCATCTAAATGTCTAAGCATACTATAAGACTGGAAAGAAAATTAGTGCTGGACTTGGGCACAAGCTCTGTTTTGTTGGTACCCAAAGTTTCATTTAGTTTGATGGTGGTAAACAGTGAAATTTTCACGGATGGAATAACAAATGTGCTGGACTAAGTAGGTGACTTTAGGTATAGAAAAAAAAGCATTTTAGACTGAAAGCATTTATCCCATAAAATCATAGAGATGTGAATGTGAATGTGGTGATTAGTGAAATCATACATTTCATAACTCTCCATCCAGGTTAATAGCTTTCCTATCAATATCAGTTAAAAATGAATTTGATTGCAAATAAGAGCAACTGTGGGCTTCCCGGGTAGCTCAGCTGCCAGGAGATCCTGGTTCAAATGCTGGGTCGGGCAGTTCCCCTGGAGAAGGGATAGGCTATCAACTCCAGCGTTCTTGGGCTTCCCTGGTGGCTTAGATGGTAAAGAATCTGCCTACAATGCAGGAAACCTGGGTTTGATCCCTGGATTGGGATGATCCCCTGGAGGAGGGCATGGCAATCCACTCCAGTATTCTTGTCTGGAGAATCCCCATAGACACAGGAGCCTGGTGGGCTACAGTCCATGGGGTCCCAAAGAGTAGGACACTACTGAGCGACTAAGCACAGCACAGCACAGCACAAAACAACATGTACTTACCGGGGCTTAAAGAAATAAAGACTTCTTTTATTCCATAGTGTCTGGTGATTGGTGATAGATTGCTTTTAGATTTTTTTTTACATCATGCTTTACCACGTTTAGGACTTCCCTGGTGGCTTAGACGGTAAAGCGTCTGTCTACGACGCGGGAGACCCAGGTTCGATCCCTGGGTTGGGAAGATCCCTTGGAGAAGGAAATGGCAATCCACTCCAGTACTACTGCCTGGAAAATCCCATGGACAGAGGAGCCTGGTAGGCTACAGTCCATGGGGTCGCAAAGAGTCGGACACGACTGAGCGACTTCACGTTCACGTTACCACGTTTAGCTTATTGACTTAATTTTTTCACGCTTTTTGTCTCATGGTTGAAGTGACTAATCAGTCATGTCCAACTCTTTGCGACCCCATGGACTTATAGAGTCCGTGGAATTCTCTAAGCCAGAATACTGGAGTGGGTAGCCTTTCCCTTCTCCAGGGGATCTTCCCAACCCAAGGATTGAACCCAGGTCTCCTGCATTGCAGGAAGATTCTTTACCTGCTGAGTCACAAGGGAAGCCCCTCATGGTTGAAAGTGGCTATTGTACCTTCAAACACTATATTTAAGACAGAAAGGAAATAAATAAAGCTCTGCTGATGAAGGAAATGGCAACCCACTCCAGTGTTGTTGCCTGGAGAATCCCAGGGACAGGGGAGCCTGGTGGGCTGACATCTATGGGGTCGCACAGAGTCGGACACGACTGAAGTGACTTAGCAGCAGTAGCAGACGTAAGTGAAAAAAAAAAAAAAGTTCTCCTCAACCTTCTTAGGGTCTTTGGGCAGGTCTGAAAATGAAACTGACAAAGACAGATTATCAAGAGAAAAGCATACAAGTTTATTTAATATACATATTATACGAACCAGGAGGCTTTGTAAGGAAAGGAAGACTGGAGGAAACAACTAAACCTGAGTGCTTTATTCTAGCTTTGGTGAAGATTGGACAGCTATGTAGAAACATGGTTGACAACATGTAGGAGGTAAATGTAATAAACAGGGAAGCTCAGTCAAATCTATTTGTTTGGATTCTTTTGGCATAATTTTGTCTTCAGAGATAAAGATGTTGCTTTCCTGCAGGTATGGGAGGGCATCTCTCTCCTGAGGATTTATGATCTGTTTTACACTAGAGAGGTGGGGGGAAGGTCAGAGTGACCTTCTTGCTTCTGCTATTTTCTTAAACTCCTTCAGCTTAAAATATTTAGTATGTGAAGGTACCATATTTTGGGATATTGTGTTCTGACCACCATCATCAGTCATATCTGTACTTTTATATCAGAAGTGCAAAAGTTTGCCCCAGACTTTTCCAATAGTTTTCATTCATATCATTGGCTAAAGCCGTGTCACACAGACTCCCCTGCTGTACAAAAATCTGGGAAATTAAGAGGACCAAATTTTTATATTTGGCTTAAAAGAATGAAAATTCCGCTCCTAAACTTGGCAAATGGCTGTCCTTAACCAAGACCAAAAAGATTCTGTTTGTGCAGAAGGGGAAGTAATATCTGTTATATTATACCATAATATGCTTAGCTCTGACGCTGCTTATATTTGTGTTATTTTTCTAGAATGCAAAGCCTTTGCTTATCTTCATCACTCCATAAAGGCAGGCCAAAGTACCAACTCTTTTGGGAGGCCTTCATAGGTAGCCTATTCTTGGTCCTCTTTCTGACCCATATCACATAACATTGCCATTAATTACATTCTATCTTCAATTGCTTGCTAATTATTGTATGTATAAATTTTCTCTCCTCAATGAAAATGTAAATATTGTTAAGGGAGTTAAAGACTGTAGGTTATACTTTTATATTCTCTTTAGGAAGTCAAGAAACACCTGGAGTAACAGGCAAATTTGGCGTTAGAGTACACAATGAAGCAGGGCAAAGGCTAATAGAGTTCTGCCAAGAGAACACACTGGTTATAGCAAACACCCTCTTCCAACAACACAAGAGAAGATTCTACACATGGACATCACCAGATGGCCAACACCAAGATCAGATTGATTATATTCTTTGCAGCCAAAGATGGAGAAGCTCTATACAGTCAGCAAAAACAAGACCAGGAGCTGACTGTGGCTCAGATCATGAATTCCTTATTGCCAAATTCAGACTGAAATTGAAGAAAGTGGAGAACACCACTAGACCATTCAGGTATGACCTAAATCAAATCCCTTATGATAATACAGTAGAAGTGAGAAATAGATTTAAGGAATTAGATCTGATAGAGTGCCTGATGAACTATAGATGGAGGTTTGTGACATTGTACAGGAGACAGGAACCAAGACCATTCCCAAGAAAAAGAAATGCAAAAAAACAAAATGGCTGTCTGAGGAGGCCTTACAAATAGCTGTGCAAGGGGAAGTGAAAAACGAAGGAGAAAAGGAAAGATATTCCCATTTGAATGCAGAATTCCAAAGAACAGCAAGGAGAGATAAGAAAGCCTTCCTCAGTGATCAATGCAAAGAAATAGAGGAAAAAACCAGAATGGGAAAGACTAGGGATCTCTTCAAGAAAATTAGAGATACCAAGGGAATATTTCATGCAAAGATGGGCTCGATAAAGGACAGAAATGGTAGAGACCTAAAAGAAGCAGAAGATATTAAGAAGAGGTGGCAAGAATAAACAGAAGAACTGTACCAAAAAGATCTTCAGGACCAAGGTAATCACAATGGCGTGATCACTGACCTAGAGCCAGACATCCTGGAATGTGAAGTCAAGTGGGTCTTAGGAAGCATCACCATGAACAAAGCTAGTGGAGGTGATGGAATTCCAGTTGAGCTATTTCAAATCCTGAATGATGATTCTGTGAAAGTATTGCTCTCAATATGCCAGCAAATTTGGAAAACTCAGCAGTGGCCACAGGACTGGAAAAGGTCAGTTTTCATTCCAATCCCAAAGAAAGGCAATGCCAAAGAATGCTCAAACTACCATACAGTTGCACTCATCTCACATGCTAGTAATGTTTAAAATTCTCCAAGCCAGGCTTCAGCAATACATGAACCGTGAACTTCCAGATGTTCAAGCTGGTTTTAGAAAAGGCAGAGGAACCAGAGATCAAATTGCCAACATCTGCTGGATCACCAAAAAAGCAATAGAGTTCCAAAAAAACATCTATTTCTGCTTTATTGACTATGCCAAAGCCTTTGACTGTGTGGATCACAATAAACTGGAAAATTCTGAAAGAGATGGGAATACCAGACCACCTAACCTGCCTCTTGAGAAACCTGTATGCAGGTCAGGAAGCAGCAGTTAGAACTGGACATGGAACAACAGACTGGCTCCAAATAGGAAAAGGAGTATGTCAAGGCTGTATATTGTCACCCTGCTTATTTAACTTATATGCAGAGTATGTCATGAGAAACGTTGGCCTGGAAGAAGCACAGGCTGGAATCAAGAATTCTGGGAGAAATATCAATAACCTCAGATATGCAGATGACACCACCCTTATGGCAGAAAGCAAAAAAGAACTAAAGAGCCTCTTGATGAAAGTGAAAGAGGAGAATGAAAAAGTTGGCCTAAAGCTCAACATTCAGAACACTAAGATCATGGCATCTGGTCCCATCACTTCATGGCAAATAGATGGGGAAACAGTGGAAACAGTGGCTGACTTTATTTTTCTGGGCTCCAAAATCACTGCAGATGGTGATTGCAGCCATGAAATTAAAAGACACTTACTCCTTGGAAGGAAAGTTATTACCAACCTAGACAGCATGTTAAAAAGCAGAGATATTACTTTGCCAACAAAGGTCCATCTAGACAAGGCTATGGTTTTTCCAGTAGTTATGTATGGATGTGAGAGTTGGACTATAAAGAAAGCTGAGTGTTGAAGAATTGATGCTTTTGAACTGTGGTGTTCACAGTTCACAGAAGACTGTTAAGAGTCCCTTGGACTGCAAGGAGATCCAACCAGTCCATTCTAAAGGAGATCGGTCCTGGGTGTTCACTGGAAAGACTGATGTTGAAGCTGAAACTCCAATACTTTGTCCACCTGATTCGAAGAGCTGACTCATTTGAAAAGACCCTGATGCTGGGAAAGATTGAGGGCAGGAGGAGAAGGAGACGACAGAGGATGAGATGGTCGGATGGTATCACTGATTTGATGGACATGGGTTCAGGTGAACTCCGGGAGTTGGTGATGGACAGGGGGGCCTGGCGTGTTGCAGTTCATGGGGTTGCAAAGAGTTGAACACGACTGAGCAACTGAACTGAACTGAACTGAATGCTCAGAAAAGTATTGGACACATATGTTAATAAAAAATTATTGATTATTATTCCATTGCAATTTTGCTTCACAAATGTTTAGACTGCTAGAGTTGATTAGCCCATGGCTCTTTCACTTCCTTTATGCAATAACTAAGTGAATTGAAAAAAGGATCTTTATTAAGCATGGTAAATATTTATTGTCCATTCCATGTTCTTAAACCCAGGAAATCCATCTTTCTTCCAATCAGGTTTGGATGGTACTCTCTCTCCCTAGCTGATTCCTGGAAGGAATTCAAATTCAAGGCACAGACAATTATCCCTTGGCCTCGATTATTAATACAAAATGAACATCTGACCCAAGCCAAGCCAGCAAGATTGGATTAGGATGCTATGCTATGCTAAGTCACTTCAGTCGTGTCCAACTCTGTGTGACCCTATAGACGTCAGCCCACCAGGCTTCCCTTTCCCTGGGATTCTCCAGGCAAGAACACTGGAGTGGGTTGCCATTTCCTTCTCTAATGCATGAAAGTGAAAAGAGAAAGTGAAGTCGCTCAGTCATGTCCGACTCTTAGTGACCCCATGGACTGCAGCCCACCAGGCTCCCCCATCCATGGGATTCTCCAGGCAAGAGTACTGGAGTGGGGTGCCATTGCCTTCTCCTCAATTAGGATATTTATGATCAAAGTATTGGGACAGAGAAGCATTTTCTTCCTTTGGAGTCATGGAATTCCATGAAATAGGCCTAAAACTCTTTTCCCCATGGAAGAATTTATTCCTTCAGGACCTAATGATTTTTTTCCCCAATCTTCACCATTCTTAGTAGATAAGAATAAAGCTAATCCAGAGGCGTGCAAAGCCAAGGGAGGGAAAGAAAAAAATGAGTCTCAATAATACCATCTGATTTCTAGGATCAAGTCATCCCTGAACTCTGAATATTTCATTTGAGTAATACATTTCCTTTTGACAACTAATTCCCATTTGGCAGTAAATCCCCTTTTATCTTAGACAACTTTCAGTTGTATTTCTGTCACTTGCAACTGATTATGACATTTAGAATGATGTCCTTCACTCTTTGCTTTAGCCTCTTATTGGTACAGGCAGCTCAACATAGCCTGACAGGATGGAAGCAGCCTTGTCCTCATAGTCAAAAACTTATCCTAATTCAGTCTCTGCCACTTTCTAGCTTTGTGATCTTATACCAATGTGTTGGATTGTGGTTGCCAACTTGGCACTATCATACATTTTCCAGAAATCCTATCCCCATATGATTCTTAGTTAGAGTTAACCAGTAAACGAATGTGCATGAGATTTGGAAGCTAAAAGTAAAAAAAAGAGGACATTACTCTTGGAAAGCCATGGTGGTCAGATATATCAGCCGTGGGACAAGTGTAAAGGTCCCCACTGGGCCCCAGCTGGTCGATGCTCTCCTCCTGCTTTGTGTGTAACTTGTCCAGTATTTTGGCCACCTCATGCGAAGAGTTGACTCATTGGAGAAGACTCTGATGCTGGGAGGGATTGAGGGCAGGAGGAGAAGGGGACGACAGAGGATGAGATGGCTGGATGGCATCACTGACTCGATGGATGTGAGTCTGGGTGACCTCCGAGAGCTGGTGATGGACAGGGAGGCCTGGCGTGCTGCGGTTCATGGGGTCGCAAAGAGTCGGACACGACTGAGCGACTGATCTGATCTGATCTGATCTGTCTTTGTAACTGCTGGCTCTACCAGCCCACCAGGGCCCCAAAACCACCATTACATGCTTGACAATGAGATTAAAGATGAGCCCAACTTCTCAACTGTTCCTGCAAGCTTTTACTTATTTTCCTAAGCCAGTGTTTCACTTGGATCTGGATTAACTGTATCTCTGACCTCTATTTCCCTCTTCCGGATCTGCACTTAAATACCTCTCCCCACATTCCTGTAATTTCTATAGTAATTCCCTATTCACAAAGTCCATGTGGTGATTCTGTTTTCTTTGCAGACCCAGTATAATAAGTCCAGTTATTTACTCTCTTAAGCCTTAGATGCTTTGCTGATAAAAAGTGGGCTGTCCTGTCTGACTCTTGCTTCTATAGAGATACTCTGGTAATAATGGGCCTGGGGTGGAATCTGTATATGTACAGCATTATTGTAGCCTGACTGTTGATCCTCCGAAGCAAGGACCTTGGCTCCAACATATAGGACTTTGCTACCTTTCTTTCTTGTAGAGACAAACCCTCAAAAGACAAAAGAGTATTTTCTAATCTCAAAAACAAGTGTATGCCTTAGAAATTTAAAAAAAAAAGGCAATTGCAATAGAAATTTCCACTTAAAAACATGCTTATTTCTTGATTCTCTAATTTTTTTCTTCCTTACATTCTAGAAAGAATATTGAGGGTTCCTGATTAATCATTAACATTAAAATATTAAATGTAACATTAAAATATTTCCCTCATTGTTCTCATACAGATCCCACAACTCCACCTCTTTGCATTGAGAACTTGTTTGATTCCATACCTATTCTTTGAGTGGAAAATATGAAAGGAGTGAATTGTCAAATACTTCAGCCAAATAAATAGTTACTTTAACTGTTTTCAGAAATTTAGCTAGAGATTCAATCTTGTCCTTTTTATACATACATACAGAATCCTCCTGTATAGTTAATTGAAGATGACCCACTTTATACAAGATGACCCACAGAATTCTTTTAAATTTCATATACATCCTTAAAAATATACGCAAGCTACTATGCAGTTTTGTTTCTTAAACAGAACTCTTGCCTTGGTTAAAAACTCTTAAACTGAACAGAGGGGTGATGGAGAAAGATGTATTTTCACTTGAGAACCGATGTTCTGAGGCAAGCCCCTCTTTTTGCTTGTAATAAAGTGTAAAAAGTGGGCGTTCTCCAGTGAATGCTCCCTTCCTACGCAGTGATTTCCATCAATGTATAATTAAAAGTGGATTTCCTTTTCCTTTTTGGTGGGAGGGAGGGGCTGGTAAACCTGGTTAAAGAAGGGAGAACAAAGAGAACTTTCATGAATTCCCCGGCAAACAGTCTATCAGTTACAATTCCTAGAGTTCGAATAGCTGCACCATTCTAAAGAAGTTCAGGAATAAAAAAAGTCAAGCAGGGGGTCCAAGCAAAATTCAACCCGCATGCCAACTAAGGAAAAAAAGAAAAAGGCAGGGGGAAAAAACCTATCTTTTGTTGTAAAAAGAACTAATGAAGCTGCTGTTAGAACTGTCCACAGTGACACAACAAGGCTGTACACCCACACACATTGTTCAAGTGCCAGTCATCGCCTCTAATAGGAAAAGGAAGTGCTGTGGTTTCAAGGAGGTGGTGGCACATACTGCTTTTGGAGTTTAACTTGGGAAATCTCGCTGAGGGCACACTTTGGCTTGCATTAGCTCCCAGAAGTTAGTGCAAAAATGCCTAAGGTTGTCTACTCCAGTCTTAAAGAAGAGATGGACTGGTGGGGGGTAAAATCCCATTGTCATTATAAATTGCTAATTAAATAATTATCAATTAGTTGGCAGACAGAACTCATTCCAATGTATTCCTTAGAGAGCTGTTAATAAAGAAAAACAGTCATTTTGGCTTTTTTCCCTATACAATATTCTTGCCTAGAGGTGCTAAATAGAGATAACGTGATGTAGTCTATGTTGGCTGTTTCACATAGATCATTATACATTATTGATCAAAGATAAACACCAATTATGGCAAACAAACATGAATTTCCATTATTCTAGTTACATGGCATTAATTTTACTATATTAACTCATGGACTGGGTCATTTTTCAATGAACAGACAATAGACTATTTGACAGCAAAGAAAAAAAAATTCTCAAAACTGAATTTTCCAAGCTATTTTATAGAAACTATTTGGGAAAACAAAATGTCAACTGATATAAATTTTAAAATAAAGATTGTCTCTGCATTTTCAGTTGCAAAAATGTTTTATTTAAAACTCTAGGAATATTCATTCACTAATTATAAACATAATTAAAAAATAATAATTTTAAAATGTAATTAAGAGAAAAAAGAAACCTTCAGAAATGAAAAAATACATATTACATATATAATATATACACATACATATATAATACAAAAAGAAAATATATATTTACATGTTAAAATATTATATATATTTATATGTAAATACTGATCTATCCATATATCTATCTAATCTATCTGTAATTTTGTGAATTTAGGACTTTGAGGTTGGTCCTGTAAGATTGTTCAGAGTTTACAAGTGAAAAATCTCACTGGTGGTTTTAAGAGAAGCTTTTTTTTTTTTGATGCTTAGATTCAGGGTACTGGGCAGAAACAAAACCCAAAGGATATAATATCTGGAAAGATGGGAATCAAATTCTGAAGAAATTCAATTACATTTAAATATAAATAAACTTGTAGCTTAGTCCATTAAAATTATTGGCATAAACACAGAATCCTTTCTCTCTTTGTAGAGAGATGTGAAGTTCTGAAGCTCTCCATTTATCCTCTCCATTAACTATGAATTTGAGAAAGGTGGCAAATTTCCCAAAAACTTTAGAAAATTCAGTAGCCTGTTAAAGACAACTAATAAGTAAATTTATTTTAGTACCTATGGAGGAAAAAGTTTTTCTTTGTACTGTGATATTTTCCACTGCAAATCTACATAAAGTTCCATTTTGTTATGAAAATAACAATATTTTGAGGTTTATCTTTAAAGCTACTTATTTACAGGTGATAGCCATCTTGATTACACAAACTCAGCCCTTCTTATTATTTCAGTTAATTAGGTCACAACAGAGGAAAATAAGGTATCTCTTGTCACAGCCTGATGCCCCTTCTAGACTTTTGGGGACTTGGAATCAATTGACTTCTCAAAATCTTAAAAGATCTTCATTATGGCAAGGTCTGTAATTTGATTACTTTAAGGAATACTTAATGGTTAAACGTTGTACTGTGTTGTATCATTGAATTCTTGTTCATGGTTCAGGATTGATCCACTCCAGCTTTCAGCAAGGAGCAGTTTTCTGGTGAGGCTCAGCAGGACTCCCAATCAATAGGGTTAATAGATGTGGGACCAGGCAGTCAGAGGTGACAGGGCTGGCAGATCCAATGCCAATGAAAACAGGTTCTGATGTCACTTTTATGCTGGCAACATTGTCATCCTAATTACCTGGAGCATACAGTTGTTATGTGTTAACAGGACTGTGAATGACCCATCAATCTGAATTATTTTAAGGAAAGTAGTTCAATTTTTTTGTAGCCCTTCTTTATATTACTGGTCTCCATGATTTCTGAAATATCACTTGCTACCGTAATGTAGAAAATAGTACTGTTCAGCTCTTCCTTGGTATTTCAGTACCCCCCAACAACAGATTAAAGCTACATAAAATGTTGGCCCCCTCACCAAATTAGAGGGTATTTTGTGTAAAAAAAAAATGTTCATTTTCAAAAAGATACCTTACAAAAGGGGGGTTTCTAAATGGCAAAATCTCAAAGAGGCAACTCAAGCTAGAAAAAATGTATTTTTATCTAGTAGTCTATATGAAGCAACATGAAATATAAACTAGTTAAGCAAGAAGTGGCTAGTCAAGTTTTATTCTACTGTACTCTTAGGTCTTCTCTTTCAGTTCAATTCATTTCAGTCGTTCAGTTGTGTCCGACTCTCCGCGACCCCATGAATGGCAGCACGCCAGGCCTCTCTGTTCATCACCAACTCCCAGAGTTCACTCAGACTCACGTCCATCGCGTCAGTGATACATCCAGCCATCTCATCCTCTGCCATCCCCTTCTCCTCCTGTCCCCAATCCCTCCCAGCATCAGTCTTCTCCAATGAGTCAACTCTTCGCATGAGGTGGCCAAAATACTGGAATTTCAGCTTTAGCATCATTCCTTCCAAAGAAATCCCAGGGCTGATCTCCTTCAGAATGGACTGCTTGGATCTCCTTGCAGTCCAAGGGACTCTCAAGAGTCTTCTCCAACACCACAGTTCAAAAGCATCAATTCTTCGGCACTCAGCCTTCTTCACAGTCCAGCTCTCACATCCATACATGACCACAGGAAAAACCATAGCCTTGATTAGACGGACCTTTGTTGGCAAAGTAATGTCTCTGCTTTTGAATATGCTATCTAGGTGGGTCATAACTTTCCTTCCAAGGAGTAAGCATGTTTTAATTTCATGGCTGCAGTCACCATCTGCAGTGATTTTGGAGCCCAGAAAAATAAAGTCTGACACTGTTGCCACTGTTTCCCCATCTATTTTCCATGAAGTGATGGGACTGGATGCCATATCTTCGTTTTCTGAATGTTGAGCTTTAAGCCAACTTTTTCACTCTCCACTTTCACCTTCATCAAGAGGCTTTTTAGTTCCTCTTCACTTTGTGCCATAAGGGTAGTGTCATCTGCATATCTGAGGTTATTGATATTTCTCCTGGCAATCTTGATTCCAACTTGTGCTTCTTCCAGTCCAGCGTTTCTCATAATGTACTCTGCATATAAGTTAAATAAGCAGGGTGACAATATACAGCCTTGATGTACTCCTTTTCCTATTTGGAACCAGTCTGTTGTTCCATGCCTAGTTCTAACTGTTGCTTCCTGACCTGCACACACATTTCTCAAGAAATGGTCAGGTGGTCTGGTATTACCATATTTTTCAGAATTTTCCACAGTTTATTGTGATCTACACAGTCAAAGGCTTTGGCATAGTCAATAAAGCAGAAATAGATGTTTTTCTGGAACTCTTGCTTTTTCGATGACTTTAGTGAATGTTGGCAATTTGATCTCTGGTTCCTCTTTAGGAAGCCACTAGAAAGGTTGGAGAAGCCAATGGCAACTCACTCCAGTACTCTTGCCTGGAAAATCCCATGGATGGAGGAGCCTGTGTAGGCTGCAGTCCATGGGGTCAATAGGAGTTGGACACGACTGCGCGACTTCACTTTCACTTTTCACTTTTATGCACTGGAGAAGGAAATGGCAGCCCACTCCAGTGTTCTTGCCTGGAGAATCCCAGGGATGGGGGAGCCTGGTGGGCTGCTGTCTACAGGGTCGCACAGAGTCGGGCACAACTAAAGCGACTTAGCAGCAGCAGAAAGGCAGCAGTCCCTTCCAAAGTCTATCAAAATGTACCTTTTACAGACATCGCACTGGGACTCAAGCAACTGAGTCCAGAGCAATAGATTCATCTCTTACAAATGCCTCAAATAAATATATTGCATGCACGCTCTGTTGCTATGTTGTGTCCGGCTTTTTTGTGATCCCATGGACTGTAGTCCACCAGGCTCCTCTGTCCATGGGATTTCTCAGGCAAGAATACCTGGGAATGGGTTATCATTTCTTTCTCCAAGGGATCCTTGGGGAAAAAGCTTGATGGTGCACATTATTTCAAATATCGATGCTGGTTTTACTGTACAGAATGATCATCTTTGCCATCATATCCTTCACAGAAAGATCTATTTGACTATTTTCTCTTTTACAAATTTTATTTACTTATTTTTTAAGAAAAGAAACCGAATCTAACTAACAATCTAGTCTTTAATACCCTAAGAATTTCCTTGATGAACTCTGTGGGGTTCATATATCCATTCATCTTGGATGTATGCAAATTTACCTTTCATCGTTGCCTGATTTGCTATATTCTTAAAGGAAAGATTTATGACTGCTAAACCTAGAAACAAGCAGACAATAATTATTTATAAATATTTATAAATAAATAATAATTATTATTTATAACACTTCTTCTGTCCAGACCAATTGTGCTGGTAGAGACAGAATGGCCATTGGCACAGTGAAACCACGGATTGAATTACAGTGTTCTTTTTATTGTCTTTCATACTCATTAGACCCACTGCATAGTAAACCATATTAAGTTAACTTGAAAAAGTCTCAAATCTGAAGGAAATTAGATATTTTTTAATTGCACTGGGAAATTCTCTGTTAATTGGTTGTAATCAAGTAGTATTGATCATTAGCTCTTTATTTTACGATGAGGTTGTTGATGATGATCATGGTGATGATGATGATGTAACATGCACACAGAACGATGGAAATGTGTCCTGTTCCTTTGAAGAGGATTTGTCTTTATGCCAAATGTATGTTGGTTTACATGGTCATCTTGCAGCAGTCAAGAAAAAGACAGGAACAAACATTTTAGGCTTTCATCTAGACTCAAAGGAGGATTAATCTTAGATTAACTTTTCCATCGTCATGTTTGAAGTGTTGGCCAAGCCTGTCTTGAAATTAAAATTGTTTATTGAGGATAAATACCATTATTTCAATTTTTCCAATAGGTATTATACTTATCTTTTAGGAGTAAGGCAGTTTTACAAAAAACTTTTGCCAGTTTTACATTGAAAAAAAAAATCATGTCTAATTTGAATACATTAACATATTTTGTCATCAAAAATTAATTCTAGAAAAGGAACCATAACCAGGAAAGCAATTTAACTGTATATTTTACAAGAAAAAAGAGAGAAGAAAAACTTTGTCATTCTCTGGGCAGCTCAGTTAATTTGATGTGCTTTCATGTAAATTTGGGGGTCGCTTTAATTTCAATACATATTTTTTCACTTAATAAGGGAAACAAAAGAAACTTTCAACCAGCAACTCCAGTTTGTTATCTCAGAATGTTTTGGCTTCTCAAATGTGAGAACATGATTGTTTTTATTTCCAGGAGGAGATAATAACACTGAAGCAATAAAAAAGAGTCAAGGCAGCTTGCACAGCACAGGAAGTTCACAGCCAGAGACTTAATTTCTCACACAATGTGCTGTGCAATGGGCCCATTAACATAGATGAATAGGCTCTTTAAAGGTTTTTTTCTTCTTCTTCTTCTTCTTCCAGATATGCAGCTGCCGCTGAATGGTGATATGTTAATAAGGTACTCACTTGCCTATTCTTCAGGTACTCTGGCATTCTCTACCTAGGTAATCTCCATATAGGAAAAGCTATTAGGGGTTTGTATCTGCTACCACACCTTCAATTATATTAACACCTGCACTGATAATCCAGTAAGGTAAACTAGTAGGGGGCCTATGGCCTTAGTCCACCCCTTTTCTCCCTACAAAGTTACATCTGAAGGGTGGAAAAAAAGGAAGAAGTAGAAGGAAAAAAAAAAAAAAGGAAAGTCACTTTTATTACACATCAGTGGGAACCTTCTGAAAAAGCTTTCATTCCTAGGAAATTGTTATTTCTTCAAACAGCTGACAGCCTGCAGAGGAAACTCTTAATGGAAACCCAGCTCCTGCATTGTTATGCAGGGCCCTCATGTAGATTAAGGGGGTGGATTAAGTTAGCTTCCAAAGGGTCTATTGTGTGTAGCATTAATTTGCAGGGCTCTTGATATTTGAGTTTGAAGGTTTATAACCTCAGTGTTTACTTAGATGAACTACATCCTAGGTTTGTTTATTTCCGTCTGCAGTCTCTTATTTCCTAGTAAATGTTACATTTATATTTGTTAGCAGCAAGAATGTTATAAATCCCAAGGAAATAATTACACATGCTTATTCATTCATTTTAAAGCCTCAATCCTGGTCCTCCTAGGTCATTTTCACAGTTATGTTATAAAAGATTATACAGATAGATTCATTTCTCAAGAATGTTTATGCCATCCAGTTAAATAGCAAAGTAAAGGCTATATGGTTAGGAATGAAAGCTTAATTATTCCTCTCCCACGTGATCACTTTCTGTGAAATTAACATAACTGCCCCTTGTTCCTTTTGTATAGCAATATTATAAATACATAGCACCCCCAAAGCTGTGCCATTTTCTTCCAAGTGAACAAATTTATTATAGAACTGATCATAACTTTTTTTTGTTACTGTTTGGATGATTACTTTGTAAAGAGTAGTTTCCAAGTTCGAATATTTCTTAATGTTTTCAAATCACTACTCGCAGGCAAATCTGTGTGATGTTTTAGACATAGGAATCCTGCAAAAGTCTCATCTTCCAAGATTAAATTGCAAATGTCTATTCACAAACTTGTTCAACATCACCCCTAATCTTACTCCCTCCTTCTCCCCACCCTACCCATATTGTATAGGCGGTTGCTAACGTGAATTTAAAATTCAATATGAATGGCTGCGGGGAGAAAAGGCATGCCCATTGGAATTTACTCTGCTCTTAATCTGGATTTAGGGACTCAATTGAATAGAAGTACATTATGCTTGAACAACTGAAGTTTCTATTATTTTTAAACCTTTTTTACAGAAAACAACACCAACAGCATATTGAATATTTTATTGCACATTTTCTGCTTATGGTTAGTATTTTCAAGGTCTAATAGATAATTTAAAGTGTCACTATTCATGGAATTATCCATGTTAGCATTTATAGTTAATAGGTCTTGTAATATAGTGGTGAGATCATTTATTTTCTTAAATATCAGAGATCAGGACCTTTGTTCTGGCTCCAAGTACCTTGGGTGGTTCTCTGAACTTCTTTGGAGTCTTACTTTTTCATCTGTAAAAATCAGAGTGAGAGTCTGATATCTAAGGTAATGAAGTTCTATGATTCTCACCAAAATATACTACTTCTTAGGGACTTCCAATAAATTTGATATACCTGGACCTTTCCTACTAGCAATAATTAGATTTGCTAATCTATCCTTATTTCCTAGTAATGTATATTTAATATTGCTGTCTATAGCTCTCACTATATTTTTCTTTTTACCTTTTTTTTTTTAATTTCAAGGGAAAACTGTTGATTAGGAAACTGTGGTTAGGAAAACTGTGACAGACGCCATTGAAAACATACTGGCTTAAAGTAGTGAAACTTTGAAGCAAACTTTTAAGCTCTGATTACTCTTAGCCTGGTAAGTAATCATGAAAGATGGATCTTATTACTATTGGCTTGTTGTTTTTGTTTTCGTCATGTAGTTCTTCAGGCTGTTCCTATGTGTCTTGAAAGACAATCTGTCCAAAAATAGAATTTGTTGATTCAGCAAATGTTTCTCCAACACCTCTCATATGCCACACATTGTGCTACGTGTAAAGGATAGAGTCATGTAAAGAAAGAAATGGCCTGTGCCCTTGGCAGGATTATTTTGGGAGCAGTGCCTGTCATATTGTAGACCCATCACAACTGCTTTATTGAATGAATGAAGGTGTCTATGTTTGTACAAATGAATGAATAAAGCTTACCTTTAATGAATTTAGGTTTTTCCTAAGGCTGATAAGATGTATAGGTTCAGTTCAGCTCATTTTATCAGTAATTTATTGAGTATTTTCTATCTGCCAGACATTAGGTTTAGTCTTGGGAATTTTTATTCAGGAAATTAAATACCAGTAAAAGGTGACATAGCAGCATGAGAGCCTTATATGGACTATACTCAAATACTTACCAATAGCTATGAATTCCACACACTATGATGTATGCTGAAGTGCTGGCTTATGAATGTTTAATTTAGTTCATGTTTTATCTTGATCTTATACACAAAGTTATTATTAGTTGTGGGGGAAACAGTAACAAGAAAATATTCAGACCTCAAAGACTACTCATAAGCTGGATCAATGACTGAGTGGTTCAGTACGTGGTGCTGAGAGAAAAAGGGGTAGTCAGTTTTCAGTTACTGTGTAGTGATGATAAGGGTGATGAAAGATGATGACACTATCAGCTATCTTTTATGGTGGACTTACTAGACACCAGACTTTGTCATGAATGCTCTATGTGCATTACCTGATTGACTTTTTCTGATAGCCCTTGGAGGTTTGGGCATTATTATCCCCATTTGACAGATAAAGAAACTGAGGTTGAGAAAAATGAGGTAACCTGCCTAAGCCATAATGGTGCAAATGGTAGAGCTAAAGTTCAAGGTCAAGTTTCTCTTACTTCCCAGTCTCTCCTCTTAATTACTGCATTACTGTTATCCTATCTTTGTGGTCAAAACACTCTGTAGCTATTTCAGATATGCTAGTTTCTAACTTTGTTATTTCTGCTATTCCTTAGGAGACTGCTAGGTACAAATATTAATTGCAGCTTAGTAAAAGAACAGCTTTCAGGACTGTAACTCATCAAAGAGAATTTTATTAAGCTCTTGTCCAAAGTCTAGAAATATAACTTTCTTCATGGCAATTGCTGCAGCAAATTAGAGACTTCGAATGGAATATCAAATATAAGTGTCTGCTTCTTAAAAGTATATATATATATGTGTATATATACATATTTATAATATCTTTGTAAGAATAAGATGAAGGAGGTGGCAGTGATTAAATGGTGGCTTTATGGAACTTGCAAACTGACCTGTTTTGAGAATAATACCTACATCCCATTATCATAGCAAGAAGTATGAGAGTTTCTGAATCTGAATGAAGAACATAAAGGAATACATAATTCTCTCAAAAGGCAAATATAATACAGGGAGGGGAGGATGGGAAAAAGCAGCTGCAAGCAAGCTGGAATTAAATGTCTGATCCACTATTTGACAACTGTAAAAACATATTTGATCACTGATGTCATTACTGGAAAGGCTGATATGAGAAAGTAATGGGTTTGCAGACAACACAATCACTTCATGCTTCTAGAGCTGCCACTTCTTGTTTATTTTACTACTAAGAACTCGCTTTTACTGTTTACATTTACAACTGTGTGTGAGTGAACTGGGACATGTACAAAGACTTGGACCTAGTTTTAGTTAAAAATTTTGTTGAAGATAGTAATTTGAGTCTAGAGCTTCTTTTTCTGAAATCACAAGGAAAACTACATTGTGTTATCAAAAGGAAGATATAAGGAGTAAATTTCTACTTAATAATTTCAGATATCAGATCAGATCAGTCCCTCAGTCGTGTCCGGCTCTTTGCAACCCCATAAACTGCAGCACGCCAAGGTTCCCTGTCCATCACCAGCTCCCGGAGTTCATTGAGACTCACATCCATCGAGTCAGTGATGCCATCCAGCCATCTCATCCTCTGTCATCCCCTTCTCCTCTTGCCCCCAAACCCTCCCAGCATCAGAGTCTTTTCCAATGAGTCAACTCTTCACATGAGGTGGCCAAAGTACATACAAATAATGAAGTAAGCATGTATATATTTTCCCCTGTACATAGCAGAATTTCAAAACAAATGTACTTTTGATTTTTTGTCTCAATAGGATTTAGTTGAAAGAGAAGGTGATTTGGTGCCTGATGGATGGTTCTAGGAACAAATACTTGCTATCACAGTTATTGTGTGGCCCTAAGGCAGTACTTTAATCCTTAGGCCTCTGTCTTCCCTTGTATCAGATGGAGATAAAAACCTAAGTCACAGTGTTGTAGTAAGAGCTGTATAAGGACTGCAAGGAAGGCAGTCCTTATATTAAGGATTGGATAAATGGCTATTACATTTTATTGAGACTGGAAGCCTGGGAAATTAAGGCATCAAGGGAAAAATGAAACAGAAGGATAAGATAAAAAGATGATTAAAAATGGTCAATAAAAGTGATTGAGGGAATAAACATGGTATTGAACCAAGATAGGAAAATGTAAGAACACTCAATAGCAAAGTTTATCTATATTCTGACTCTTCTGAGTTTTGGAATTGTGTTTTCAGGGGAAAAAAAAAAAAAAGCACAATGAGAAGAGAAAAAAAGAAAAAAAAAAGCAACAATATAAAACTATAGGGAAATTGAAACCAAGAAAATTAGATCAAATATGGAACTTTTATCAAAAAGCCATTGAGCAATGTGAAGAGAACAATATGATAAAACAGAAACTCTGGGAAGTCTAGGATAGAAAAGAATAGAAAAACAAAGAAACACGGGAAAGACAGGAAAAAAGCAAACAGAGAAGAAAAGGTTGAAGTGTGAGTATGTTCAAACTAGTGGAACACACACAACTGTGCATTTAATTTTGACAGCAAAAAATACCTGAATTGAGCCTGATTTATTAAAAGAAAAAGGCTTACTAGTGTGAGAAAGCAATGATTTTTTCCTTTTATTTTAAAAAAAAAATTCTCAAGTTAAAACAGAATACATTTAAGCATAATATATGTCTGTGTTTTAAAATACATATGGAATTCTGGGTTTGGGGCAGGGAGACATCACTTGATTTCACTATAAATTGACCCATCTGGATACTAGAAGTGAGACATTTATTGTTTACTCATTCATCCAATCAGAGAAGATAAATTTTTCAAATTGCAGTTATACCAACAGATACAGCAGAGATCTTAATTAGTTAAAAATCTTCATAAGTGTCATTTGGCTGAACGGATAAAATAACAAGAGCAACAAAAATATCTCAAGCCACACAACAAGCCATCTAAAAATTCTCTGGGGATCTATTCCTCACTTCTATAGCAAAGTAACACATGTAACTCTACCACAAATCTAAAGGCAAATAGATATTCCTGTTCACTTTTTCTTACAAGAAAGCATCTGCTTACAATTTTTTTTTCTTTGCTGTTATTTTTCTCTTGAACGTTCCAATTCAAAAACATCACCCTACCACCTTTTTTGCTTGTTAAATCTCTCTGTCCTTAGGGCTACATCTCTATGCACCAGAGAAACAATCTCATTAACAAAGTAGTTCTGTGTGTCCTTAATACTGAGGCCCTAGACTGCAGCTGGAGGCAGTTCTCTACTCAGCCCGCAGTGCCGAGTGAGTGACACAGGCAGGCGACATCATCTGAGTCCTAACTTCTACTACATCCAGACAGACTCCGAGAACCATTTCCAAACCATGAGAAGACATTAGAGAACCAAAGGTAATCCTTCTGTTTCTATGTCCAATTTTTGCAGCAATCAAAGATTTCCACCTGGAAGGAACCATTGGGGGTGGGAGCAGGCTCTGTGTCAAAACTGATAAGTCAGGAAATGAATGTATCCATCAGGTAGGAAATAAAGGGCAAACACAGAAAGAGAAGAGCTTCTGATATTTTTGAAAAATGAAAATCTCATGCAAAATGAATGAAGTGGCTTTAGGATCGATAGAAAAAGGAAGGCTTTGTTACATGGGAATTAAACTGCAGGCTAGTATCTATAAATAGGAGGAGGGGTTTTTGTCTTATTGGAATCTCCAAGTTGGAAAGGACTTCAGAGATCATCCAGGCTATCATGAATGATCGTATCTCATACTTTTCTTTTTTTTAAAGGGGTGGCTGCAAAGTTTTGGACAAGATCTCTACAGGCAACTGGAAGCAGTGTACCCAGGTGGTGGGGCTCGTCTGTAGCAATATATTTTTTCAGTCTGTCCAATTGAATATGGCTGTAAAGGGAATAAAACCCCATGTAATCTCCAGCAGTGACAATTTAATCAGTTGTGTAAGGGGAAGAAGCAGAGTCCCCTCATTTTCATATTTGCATATTTGATTTTTGCATTGGGGAATAGAGGTTATGTGTTTCTATTACTTTCCATTTGATTTTAATATTTAACCCTTTTAGGAGCAAATTTCTTTCACTGGTAGGTAATATTGAGTCAAGCTGGTCAAAAAATAAGATTTCATTTTTCAAATAAAGCTCTGGATGCAGCATGCCTTGTATAACATTTTTTCCTACAAAGAATCTATGTGCCGAACATGGCTTGTGTGTTCCCAGCTTCTGCACATTATGCATCCCTTCTTAACATTCAGAAATCCACCCTGAAAATGAAGGCAACTATTTGGAGAACAATATGAAATGATGAGGTAGCCTTATACCTATATCATAATATGTCCCCTTTTTTGCATTTGCATTTTTTAAAATGGTAAGTCTTAATAACTGCTGCTATTCATGAGAAAGTAGGGTTTCTAAAATACCTTATATATACAGGAATCCCTTCTTATGAGGTTATAGAGAGGCAATAGATACAGTTAAATTAGTAAAATTCCATTGTTTTAAAACTCTGTTTTACAACTGACAGAATGATGTTATTATCCATAATATGGTAACAGATTAGGAAATAGATTTTAAAATAAATAAGATGCAGGTAATTCAAAGTCATCATCAATTACCCTTGTGTGACTCCCTTGAGTATTTTAAAAATCCACTCAAAATGATTTTGGATTTGAATTGCTGGAACATAAATAGCTGTTTTTTCTTTTTTTTAAAATGCATCAATTCATGTAAACCTCCAATTGTGAAAGCCCCAGAAGTATGTTGGGTAATTAAAAAAAAAAAAGAAAGAAAAAGTTCGTATTCTACTTGCTTAATACTTTACAGTTTCTCTATAAAAGTGAACTCTGAAGCCAGGCTTTCACTACAGAGTAAAAAATATTGATTTGATTCTATGTAATTTTGCAAAAAGAAAAAAAAATTTAAAAAGTTTGAAAATCTTCTGTGCGTTAAATTTAATCTATGTATGTATTCACACATATGTACATGTGTGTATGTTAGGCCGTATTAACATATGGGCTAAATATTGTTAGTTAAATTCTATAAGAAATTACTAAAATTGGTATTTGGAAAAGATAATCCATAGGATTTTATTAAAAAACAGAGCAGATCATCTTTTTAATTTATGTTCATGAAAAGTGCACCAGTAGTAGTATACAGGTATATATAATCATTAGATGACAGGTATAAGATGCTTTGGGGATAAGCAGAATTCACATTAAATTCCAGCACATAATACGTTAAGTTTTGAATGTAGTCTTATTTATTTAAATCTGCATTCTGATGGTCACACTTTCAAAGAGGTAACAAATATCTGTGATCCAATGATTACCTATTAAATTAACCCAGCTTCTTTTAATATGATCTAATGACTGAATGATCCTCCAAACACTGTAAGTCTTTGCGGAAATATACTGATGTCCCAGCACATTTTCTCAAGGCTTGGGGAGGACTAGATCTGCCAAGGAGTTGCCTTGAAGCATGGACACTCTGCTCTACCTACACACAAGTCCTAGGCTTTAATCACAATGGCTTGGTTCACACTAAAGCAATTAACCATATGATTGCTTTCACAGGAGCCCAACCTCATCAGTATCTTTCCTTCAGGCTAACTGACAAGACTGGGTGTAGTCAATGTAGTCAAGTGAATCTGATTACCTAAGAGGTATAAACCTCTCAATACACAAATATGGGTAGGACTATTCACCCTGAATCCAGTTTTTAGAGGTTGCCCTTTTATAATCAACCTTATAAATTTAAATGATCAAGGTAAAATATTTATGAAGCAAGAGTCGGCAAGTTTTACAAGGAAGATTGTGACCAAATAATAACAGTCTGCTGCCTAGATTGTGGAGTTTTTGTTTCAGTTTGTTTGTTTTGATCATTTTAGCAGGAAGTGAGTGAGCTCTCAAAATCTAAAATAATAAGATTTACTTTGAGAATTTGAAAGAAGTAAAAATGCCCAAGAAATGTAATTTGTAATTTAATAGCAACTTTAGACAAGGTTTGAAATGTGTGTGTGTGTGTGTGTGTGTGAGTACACATACACACACACATATATATGTATATGCCTGTGTCCTTTTTTAGGCTTGTTAAATCTTGTTACTTCACTAATCATTGCTGGATTTGGTGGTATATCAAGTGTGAACTTGAAACTTTCTAGCATCCTTTTCTTGGTATCCTATTGGGAAGTTCTTGCCAGCATGATAACAGGATTTTTGGTTACTACCCACTAGAATTATTTCTTCAAAAGTGTTTTCCTAGCTTAAAAGCTGAATATAAGATCTGAGCAATGTAAGTTTTCCAATGGGTTTGTCATTTCTCAGCAATTTTGAGATTATCATAAATATTCCTTAAATGCAATTAAAATGCACTAGACAGCAAGTGACCCACCTCTCATACTAAGTAATTCGTACTTCTGGTAGGTAGTTGCCAGAAATCTGGGAGGTTATGTGGTCTGATGGGCCTCATGGGGACCATGTCCCATTCTAGAATGCCAATGTCCATGTTGCTATGAAAAACTTGTTGGAATCATGAAACTGACTTCCCAAAAGATTTCCAAAATTGGGAATTCAACAGTTTTATCACCTCCAATGAAAAAAAGGTAATCTACAGAATTTTAGTCTTGATGTTGGGACCCTCTTAAATAAAAACACTTACACCGATAATATGGAGATTTTTTTGTTTAGGGTGTTAAGGTAGTTTGTCTTGAATCAAAGATGACTTTTTCAAAATTAGTAATTTTTTTTTTTTCTGATTTTAAACACCAAATCCACTGCTTATGTTCAAATACTTAGGTAAATGATAAAACACTTCATTCAGTAACTTGGCAAATTGTCCCAGCAAACGTCCCCAATCATCCTGGCTCCTCGCACTCAAAGCCGAATATTCGGAGAGTCTAGATAATTTGCTGAGTGTCTGGGGTCCCAGAGGCAAAGAATCTAGAGATCTAAAGGGGAAAAATTATGCTGAGAGAACCAAATTTTCTCACCATCACTGAGAGAACAAACCTGTTGGAGATCAAAACACACTTGCCTTGTATTCTGGAGTCCATCCATCTATCTCTTGTTGCCTTTTTTTTTTTCTATTCCTAAAGAAAAATAGACCTACATAAATAAATCTAAAGAAAGTAGTTATCAAAAAAATTCTGAGCAAGATGGAGTATAATTACAGCCTGTTTGAGGGTTGATGAAAAGATGGATGTGCCTGTACCCTCCTCACACTGGCTGCTGCTTCCAGTAGAAGAGGCTGTCTCTCCCCACAGCCCAGTGCTTGCAGCTCCTGCTCCTCCTTCAGCCTATTCTTGGCTGTACAGTCCCCTGTGCTCTTTGTGCATTTTAAGTTTAATTTTGCATTTAAAAACTCAATTGGCTCATCTGTTAAGCATTAAGCAGCTCCCTTTGAGCCACAGGGGGAGCCCTGGGAAAACCCACAGCTGCTGGAACATGGAAAATGGGTTTAAAAAAACAAAACCATTTTGAAACTTTAAAGCATTTTAGCAGCCTTGGATTTCCCAGTCCTTACCCCCCAAATGGTTCATCTGTTTAACTTTTATCTGGTATTGGAACACACAAACCAGAGCATTAAATAGCCCTCAGATGACTTTTTGTTTAATACAAAATGAAAGTAAGAGCTAAGCAAGCCATGTGGGAGGAACTTTCAGAGAGCTATGGCCTGGAATACCTGCAAGCAAATTCTCCCTCCAGTTATAGAAACAATTCTGAAATTCAGTCATGCCTGCTGGAACCACAGCCTTTCCTCCACTCATTTAGGAGTCTAAGACACACTCCCCACCCCCAAAAAAGGAAGCGAGAAAACAAGTCCCAAACAACTCCAAATCCCAGCTTATAAAATGACAATAAAATTGATGGAAAAGTTAATAGGCTGAAGATATTAATGAAATGCTCCATCAAGATTTAACTTTCAAAATGATTTGCCATTGACTAAAACTTCATTTTTAATTACAGTTGCGTAGGCTGTAGATGAACACAAATTATCATTTCTTTTCCAGGTTCCTAAATATTCCCCTAACTAACCTTGGAACCTTGTGGTAGGCACCCAAGTTCTAAGTCCTATGATTAGTTACCAATTCCTATGAATGGACTTATACTTTGACACTTTTATGTGAAATAATAAATCCCTCACTGTTTAGTCACTTTGGTTAGATATCCCTTTATTTGTAGATATACATCTTCTAACTAGCACCAGACTCTAAATTGTGTTATTTTTGTCTTTTAATGGTTCGTCTTGGATGAGACCAAGGATTGCAGAGCATATCAATAGATTGAGACAGCATTCAGAATGATGGTAAACCTTAAGAATAAGGAAGAGAATGTATTTGGAGGGACAAGAGAAAAGATATGCAGCAGAGATCACGAGTTCTATTTTGAATTTAGTGAAACTGTTTATACATCTTGGTGGAAATATAAAATAGAGGTGAATATCTGAATGTACCATTCATAGATCGTATCTGTGCTGACAAATATGTGTTAGGAAATATTTTGCATAGAGCCAATCCTTGTTGATGAAGAAATTAAGTTTATCTGAAGAAAACATCAAGCCATTAAGAATTCAAAATATCATTATTTCAAAATATGTCTATCCCTCCTTTGGTGAATGTCAATAACTTTGAAGATACTCAAAAATCCAGTTAATTATTTTGTATATTTATTTTTAATTGAGGTATAGTTCACATACAATATTATGTTAGTTTCAGGTGTACAATTGGAGATGGCAATGGCACCCCACTCCAGTACTCTTGCCTGGAAAATCCCATGGAAGGAGGAGCCTGGTAGGCTGCAGTCCATGGGGTTGCTAAGAGTTGGACACAATTGAGTGACTTCACTTTCACTTTTCCTTTCATACATTGGAGAAGGAAATGGCAACCCACTCCAGTGTTCTTGCCTGGAGAATCCCAGGGATGGGGGGCCTGGTGGGCTGTTGTCTATGGGATCGGACATGACTGAAGTGACTTAGCAGCAGCAGCAGCAGGTGTACAATGTAGAGATCACATTGTGAAATGGTCACCACGGTAAGTCTAGTAACCGCTTGTCACTATGCAACTTGTTACATATTATTGACTATACTCCTTATGCTGTACATTATATCCCCATGATTTATTTTATAACTGGAAATTCATATTTCCTAATCATCTTCACCTATTTCACTCAATCTCTCATCACTCTCCCTCTGGCAACCACCAATTTATTCTCTGATTTTATTCTTTTTTTTTAATTGCAGAATAGTATTTCATTGTACATATATACTCCGTCTTCTTTATCCATTTATCTGTTGATGGATGCTTAGTTTGCTTCCATATCTTGGCAATTGTTAATAATGCTACTGGGAACATTGGGGTATGTGTATCTTTTTGAATTGTTGTTTTTGGATTTTTCAGAGGTATACCCAGGAGTAAAATTGCTGGATCATATGGTAGTTCTATTTTTAGTATTTTAAGAAACATCCATCCTGTTTTCTACAGTGGCTGCACCAGTTTACATTCCCATCAGCCATGTACCAGAGCTTTCTTTTCTCCACAACCTCACCAACACTTGATATTTGTGTTCTTTTTCATGGTAGCCATTCTGACCAGTGTTAAGGTCAGTGTGGTTTTGATTTGCTTTTCCTTGATAATTAGTGATGTTGAGCATTTTTTTTTGTATGTTTGTTGAGTATTTCTACGTCTTCTTTGTAGAGATGTCTGCTGAGGTCCTCTGTCCATTTTTTAGTCAGTTTTCTTGTTTTTTGGTATTATTTAAAATACTCTGGAAGTGTTTCTTCCTAATGAATTTTTTGTGACTATTTTGAGAAGGATAGGTATAACTATGTAAGGGATTTTTTTGGCTCATTTTTTGCTTTTTACACATTCAACCACCTCACATCTTTTGATTGGAACACTTAATCATTTACATTTAAAGTTATTATTGACAAGTATGTTTTATTGCCATTTCATTAATTATTTTCTGGTTATTTTTGTTCTTTTTGTTTCTCTCTTACTCTCTTGCTCTCTTGACTTGTGTTTTGATGACTTTCTTTAGTGTTATGCTTGTATTCTTTTCTCTTCATTGTGTATTTGTTATCAGTTTTTGGTTAGTGGTTACCATGAAGCTCTTATAAAGTAAGCTATGTATGTAGCAATCTATTTTGAGATAATGATTCCTTAAGTTTGAACACATTCTAAAACCACTACATTTGCACTCCCTCAGCCCCTGCTGTGTTTTATGTTTTGATATCATATTTTATATCTTATTTTGTGTATCCCTTGACTAATTTTAGATATCTATGATTTTACTAGATTTGTTTTTAATTTTCGTACAGCTACACAAGTGGTTGGCTTCCCTCATAGCTCAGTCAGTAAAGAATCTGCCTGCAATCCAGGAGACCTGAGTTAGATTCCTGGGTCGGGAAGATCCCCTGGAGAAGGAAATGGCAACCCACTCCAGTATTCTTGTCTGGAGATTTGCATGGACAGAGAAGCCTGGCGGGCTACAGCCCATGGGGTTGCAAAGAGTCGGACACAACTGAGCGACTAACACACACAAGTGGTTGATCCACTATCTTTACCATATGTTTGCCTTTATTGGTGAGATTTTTTTCTTTCATAATTTTCATATTTCTAGTTGTGTTCTTTTTTACTTTTTCGTTTAAAGAAATCCCTTTAACATCTCTCATAAGGTTGGTTTAGTGGTGATGAATTCCTTTAGTTTTTGCTTGTCTAGGAAACTCTTTAGTTCTCCAGTTCTGAGTAATAAACTTGCTAAATAGAGTATTCTTGGTTATAAGTTTTTTTTTTCCTTTTACTATTTTGAATATGTCATGCCACTCCCTTTTGCATTACAAAATTTCTGCTCAGAATCAGCTGATAATCTTATGTGTGTGTATGCACGCTCAGTCACTTCAGTCACGTCCGACTCTTTGTGCCCCCCAGGGACTGTAGCCTGCCAGGGTTTTTGGTCCATGGGATTCTCCAGGCAAGAATATTGGAGTGAATTGCCATGCCCTCTCTGGGGATAATCTTATGTGGGCTCCCCTGTTTGTAACTATGGCTTTTCTCTTGTTGATTGTAAAATTCTCTCTTTATATTTAACTTTTGGCATTGTAATTATAATGTATTTTGGTGTGGTTCTCTTTGTGTTTATCTTATTTGGAACTCAATGTGCTTCCTGGGCTTGAATGTCTGTCTATTTCTTTTATCAGGTTGAGGAAGTACTCAGCCATCATCTCTTCAAATAGGTTTTCTGTCTCTCTCTCTTTTCCTTCTGGGACCTCTATAATATGAGTGTTATGATTGATATTGTCCCAGAGATCCCTTTAATTCTGATTTTTTTTTTTTTTGCTACTAGCCTGTCTTCCACATTACTGGTCTACTCTTCTGCATCATTTAATCTGCTGATGGTTCTCTCTGGTGTACTTTTCATTTCAATTGTTTTATTTCTCAGCTCTGATTGATTCCTGTTTATATTGTCTATCTCTTTGTTGAACTTCCCATTGTGTTCCTCCTTTCCTCTCCTGAGTTAAGGGAGTTTTTTAATGACTAATAACTTGAACTATTTATCTGGAAATTTGCTTTTCCCCATTTCATTTAGTTATTTTTCTGAGGTTATGTCTTACTCTTTCACTTGGAATATATTTCTTTGTTTCTTCACTTTGGCTAACTCTGAAGGCTGAACACTGAAGAATTGATGCTGTTGAACTGTGGTGCTGGAGAAGACTCTTGAGAGTCCCTTGGACTACAAGGAGATCAAACCAATCAGTCCTAAAGGAAATCAACTCTGAATATTCATTGGAAGGACTGATGCTGAAGCTGAAGCTCAATACTTTGGCCACCGACATGAAGAGCCAACTCATTGGAAAAGACCCTGATGCTGGGAAAGATTGAAGGCAGGAGGAGAAAGGGATGACAGAGGATGAGGTGGTTGGAGGGCCTCACTGACTCAGTGGACAAGAGTTTGAGCAAATTCAGGGAGATAATGAGGGACAGGGAAGCCTGATGTGGTACAGTCCACAGGGTTGCAAAGAGTCAGACGCAACTTAGTGTCTGAACAACAACTAGGTTTCTTTCAGGAATTAGGCATATTAGCTACATTTCCTGGATTTGAAAGTGTGGCTTTCTGTAGAAGGTGTCTTTTGGGATCCTAGTAGTGCCACTCCCTAAGTTTCTAGAGGCACTCCAGGAGTGTCCTTCATGAGAACTCTGTGACTGGGCTGCAGATGCTGTGCACACACTAATGTATGAAGTTGGCCAAATGGCCCAGTCACAACTATTTGCATGTGTTCTGATATGTGAGGTCAGACCCTGGAAAGGAGTCACTCTGGGGGGTTGCCAGTGCCAGACAAGTGCCTCACTAAGACTGGTGGGATGGGAGCAGTTTTAGAGGTGCTATGATGTTGGATGAGAGCACCTGCTGGAACTGAAAGGATGGGAGCTACTTTGGAGAGACTCCAGTTCCACCTGATGGTACCCACCAGGTCTGGATGGGAGCAGGGTAGTTTTGTAGAACCTCCAGTGCTGGCCAAGGGCACCCACCAAGACTAGTGAAGCAGGCGGGGCACTTTGGAGAAGTGCCACAGCTGAGACCAAACAGTGCTAGTTAGTTAGATGGAGAGAGTCAGAAATGGTACCTATTAGCACCAGGTTAGCCAAGTATAAGTTCAGTCCTCCCCACCAAAAATTGTGCCCACTAGTTCCTTTGTAGCCAGAGAAAGTTCCAACAGATTCCTTCCCATTAGCATCTGCCATAAAATTAGTCAATGAATCTCCTTCAGGTGCTTTTCAGACTGCTGCTTCTGCACTAGCACTCAGGGTAAGAGAGTTTTTGCATGAGTCTTTCAAAAGTAGAGTCTTGGTTTCCTATAGCTTTCTGGCTCTCCTAGACATAAATCTTCTTAGTTTTCAACATTAAATGTCATAGGGGTTCATATTCCCAGTGCAAGCTCCCCAGACTAGGGAGCCTGATGTGGAGTCTGGAGACCTTGCTCCTCAGAGGGGAGCTTGGAGGCTGTCATATCCCACCTGCCCATGGGTGTGAGTCCTCGCCAGCTGGAAACTCCACTCCTCCTACCCATCTCAGTATGGCTTTTTATTTTTATCTTTGGTTGTGGAAAATCTTTTCTGCTAGTTTTCGGGTTGTCTTCAGAGAGAGTGTCTCTATATGTATTTGTACTTTTGGAGTGTTCATGGGAGGAGGTGAGCCCATGAACCAGAGAAACCATGGGAGGTGTCTCTGCTCTACCATCTTTTCCAGCCCCTCTAGTTAACTATTAAATATTCAGTAAAATTCCTTTCTAATCTTGCTCCACTTCAATCAGATTACACTTGTTCTAATGTCTCTTTCTGAAAACATGTCAGTAAAATAGCTTGATATAAAAGATAATACTATTTTGCTCACAAAGAATATATTTGACTTTTTCTTTCTCATTCTTATCAGACCACCCTATTATATAAACACCTGCCTTTCCCTCTGTAATATTACATATATTTTAGTGACTCTGCCTATTACCTTTCTCCTCTTTTACAGGTGAGACATCTCAAAATTCCAGAGGAGAGTAAAGTAGAAGAATCTAGTATTTCTCAACTGTAGAGAGGGCAATAAGAAAGGAGAGGTAGGGCATGAAAAGGGAAAAATGCAGGGAGTATATGAAATTAATAATTTTTTGTCCCTTCATATAGGATGTTGGGGCTTCCCAGGTGGTGCTAGTGGGAAAGAACTTGCCTGCTGATGCAAGAGACTTAAGAGATGAAGGTTCCAATCCCACGGTTGGAAAGATCCCATGGAGGAGGACACAGAAACTCATCCCAGTATTCTTGACTGGGGAATCCCATGAACAGAAGAGCCTGGAAGGCTATACTCCATAGGATGGTACAGTCAGACACAACTGAAGTGACTTAGCATGCATGCATACACTTAGGATGTTGATGCCCAAGGTGAGAGTATTTCAAGAAGGAAGGTGTATCCTTCTCAGTTGACTGCTGCTGGGAGAAGCATTGGAAAATGGTCTTTTGATTTGGTGACTTTAGTAAGAGTTACTTGTGTCATTTCAGTTCAGTTCAGTCACTCAGTCGTGTCCGACTCTTTGTGACCCCATAAACCACACCACGCCAGGCAGTCCATCACCAACTCCCGGAGTCCACCCAAACCCATGTCCATCAAGCTGGTGATGCCATCCAACCATCTCATCCTCTGTTGTCCTCTTCTCCTGCCCTCAATCTTCCCCAGCATCAGGGTCTTTTCAAATGGGTCAGCTCTTCTCATCAGGTGGCCAAAGTATTGGAGTTTCAGCTTCAACACCAGTCCTTCCAATGAACACCCAGGACCAATCTCCTTTAGGATGGACTGGTTGGATCTCCTTGCAGCCCAAGGGACTGTCAAAAGTCTTCTCCAACACCACAGTTCAAAAGCATCAATTCTTCAGTGCTCAGCTTTCTTTATAGTCCAACTCTCACATCCATACATGACCACTGAAAAACCATAGCTTTGACTAGATGGAACTTTGTTGGCAAAGTAATGTCTCTGCTTTTTAATATACTGTCTAGGTTGGTCATAACTTCCCTTCCAAGGAGTGTCTTTTAATTTCATGTCTTCAGTCACCATCTGCAGTGATTTTGGAGCCCTAAACAATAAAGTCAGCCACTGTTTCCACTGTTTCCCCATCTATTTGCTATGAAGTGATGGGACCAGATGCCATGATCTTAGTTTTCTGAATGTTGAGCTTTAAGCCAACTTTTTCACTCTCCTCTTTCACTTTCATCAAGAGGCTCTTTAGTTCTTCTTCACTTTCTGCCATAAAGGTGGTGTCATCTGCATATCTGAGGTTATTGAGATTTCTCCCGGCAATCTTGATTCCAGCTTGTGCTTCCTCCAGCCCAGCATTTCTCATGATGTACTCTGCATATAAGTTAAATAAGCAGGGTGACAATATACAGCCTTGATGTACTCCTTTTCCTATTTGGAACCAGTCTGTTATTCCACGTGCAGTTCTAACTCTTGCTTCCTGACCTGCATACAGGTTTCTCAAGAGGCAGTTCAGGTGGTCTAGTATGTCCATGTCTTTTAGAATTTTCCACAGTTTATTGTGATCAGAGTGCTGCTGATAGAAAGACTGGAGCGGGTTAAGAAAAAAAATTTAAGAAAAGGAGAGAAAGGAAGATGAGAATGGAGTGCAGAGAATGGCCACCCAGTACAGAACTTTGGCTGTTCAGAAGAGAAGAGAGTCATGCAGAAGCTGTGGGTACTGTGGAGATGGGACAAGGCCGGATGTTGTTTTGAAAGGGAGAAAAGAAAAAGGGAAAATGTTCAGTGTATGTTCCCAGATGAAGCAGCAGGAAGTAGAATCTAAAGCACAGGCAGAGGCACTGGCCTGAGACTGTTTGAAGACACATTCTGGATCAAAACTGGAGAGAAGGAGGAAAGCTTAGACTTTGATGGTATGCTTGCTGTTTATTTAGAAACTTAAGAATGTTCCAGTTCCTTTTTTATCTTGTGATACTGTTATAATTTTTTCTCTTATATCTGTTATTATGTATTTGAAAATCTTGATCTGTGATTAAAAAGAAAGGGCTGTCATTCTAGTATTTTTTCATGACATGGAAAATAATAGTTCAACTAACTATTTGTTATAATAATAAAGACCAGAAGCAAAAACCAAAGGCCAGGATCCTAGAGTCTTTCATGTTGACCTCTGTTCCATCATGAACTTTAAAATCTGTTTTACATCAGACGCTGCAGGAAATAGAATCGGAGAACATGGGAAAGGAATATATCCTGCTAAGACTGCCTAGATTCAGAGGAGTTGCTGATGTTACCAAAGAGAAACAAACAGCAGTTGATGAGGGTTTTCAATATAAGTAAAAATGCTTTGATGTTAGATGATTTTTTTTTTTTTAAACAGAAAGAAAGATAGACTTTAGCAAGAAAATATTGTAATGAAACAGATTGGCCAAAGTTTTGTCCAAGAAGTAAAGATGCAAGGAAATGAATAGGACTGAGGCCATAGAGCATAAAAAATGCTCATAAGTCATTTGTTAGAATTCATGGTGATCATTTCAATTTATGGTAAAATTTCTTTGGTCACATTAAATTTTAATTAAGCATTCTTTTCAGAAAAGAAACTGGACCAAATTTTGAGAAATGTGCTCAAAATATGATAAATTGTCCAGAGCCACTTTTGGGTGGTTATTCTGTATTTCATTACACTTTCAAATAAAGATTATTCTTTAGCTTTGTGAAACATCTTTGTATATTATTATAGCTTTTCTATTTTCTATCTTTCCTTCCTCTCCTGTCATTGCCTTTAAAACTGTTATTAGGCTGATTTTATTTACCCTTTCCTGACAAGGTTAAAAGCACTAAGTTAATTGCCCACTGGCTTCAGTGGAGGTGATATGGTAATAATTACTGGAATGAGTAAACAATGTACAACTACAAATACAGTGAGAGCAAGATCTATTTGTATGAACCAACATTTAACACATTGTAGTGAAAATGATTCCCTCCTGTTAGGGAGGCATTATATCTCCCTCAACATAAGGGTTATATCTGGGAGGTTGAAATACATACCCAAAGTAATTTATTCCACATAATAAATATATAATAGTTGTTTCCATAACCCTAATCTTCCTTTTTTAACTGGAAAGGATGGAGCCAGTGAGAAGGAGCACATGTGCACATACTCTGGTTGCCTGTCTGGCAAACACCAACATGCCATTCAAGATTTATTTCCAGCCTTACACGTTTCATGAGGTCTTTCTGAATCTCCCTCCCCTTGGTAGAACTTATTTCTCCCTTCCTTGCACTTCCAATCTAAAGAAGGAAAAAAGAGAATAAATTCAAACTGCTCCATTCATTATTAATTAATTAGATTATTTATTACTTGTATCTATAATTCTTAAATATATTTATATATTGATTCTTTGGCAAGATAAATCTCATTTTTCTGTTTAGTGTTGTCATAACAATCAATGCTGTATTTGGAGGGAATTCATAGCAACAGTCATCAAAAACTGGGTGTGACTAAATATTTAACCTTATGAATAAAACAGAACAAATCAACATAAAATAGACTTAACCCTACAATTTAAAAATCAGCTTTAACTTAACCTTAATAGGGTATACATTGGGTTTGTTTTCTTGAAATCATTCAAATGTTTTTTTAAATTTTTACTGAAAGTAAATTTAAAAAGGAGAAGAAAAGCAAAACTATCTTGAGAAATTATTAAATTAATTTATTTATTGAGTGGATTCAAATCTTGAAAAAATTCTGATGCTGAGCTGATTTTGAAAAATTATCATCTTTCGTGTTAGAAAAGTTTAAATTGCCAGTTTAAGCCTGTTCAAACTATTTTTATCACATTCTTAGTAATTTCCCATGGAAGCATTTCTAAAGGCTCAGCAAAACATTTATAATTTTATAAAACCTTTTAAATTAATTTATAACTTAGCTATGAGCTTCTTTTTGGGAGACTCAAAACAGTAGGTGACCTTATATCCATAATGTGTATACTTAAATGGTTTATTACAGCAGAGTGAATTAGGATGGAATTATTTAACTGTCCATACCAACATTTCATTTAACTACAGTCAGCTTGGTGCTTTACATAAACCAATTTAATTCTATTTTATACAACTGCAAGGTCACTTTTGTATGTTCTGTTTTGCTTTATTTTCAACTGTAGAATGGCTTTAGGTAGGGAATATAAGAAAATACTGACCAAATAGAATAATTCTCTTGGCATTGTATCCCACTAGACATTTAAAAAGATCAATGTTTTCTCCTAATCTTGATTAGGAGACATAATCTTGATTAGTGAGACATAACATATACCTGATTTTCCCTCCTCTTGGTCCACCCTTTTTTATCTCAGCTGTTACCATGACAACCAATTGTGTGCTGGGATAACCTGACAGCACATTGCTCCAGCCCAGTCATACTTCTTTTACTTTCTGTCCCAGAGCTTCTTTACGCACACTTACTTTCAGTTCTATTTGTCTTCTAATAAATGTTTACAAAGCTGTGTATTTTGTGTAGCATTTCAATCACATTCACATGATAAACTGGGTAGATTTCTAACTAGAATTCATTATTTTCATTAGAATTAATTTTAGCTTTGATCTCCCAAGTTAACCCAAGGGTTATGTAGAGAAGTCTTCTTAATATCTAAATAAATATTTGCCTTTATTTGTGCAGTCCACTGGAGAAGGAAATGGCAACCCACTCCAGTATTCTTGCCTGGAGAATGCCAGGGACAGAGGAGCTTGGTGGGCTGCTGTCTATGGGGTTGCACAGAGTCAGACACAACTGAAGCAACTTAGCATGCATGCATGCATTGGAGAAGGAAATGGCAACCCACTCCAGTATTCTTGCCTGGAGAATGCCAGGGACAGAGGAGCTTGGTGGGCTGCTGTCTATGGGGTTGCACAGAGTCAGACATGACTGAAGCAACTTAGCAGCAGCAGTAGCAGCAGTGCAGTCCACTCCCTGAAATGTAGCCTGAGTGATTTCTGATTTGGGATCCTCATCAGATGTTCTTTGTATAAAATATTACATGCTTTTTAAAAAAGAAATTTCCATGGATATAAGTAATTTTTATGTAACAAAATATTATACTGGAGCTCTTCCTACCTCAAGTTTGGCTGAGGTCATGAAAAGAAATATCTGGCAAATACTCTCACACCTCACTGTGAGGAACTGTGCAAAGTTATGAGAGTCCTGCAAAAGAGGACCTGAAAATTCACTTCTCAATCCTTGCACATCAACCACTTCCAGCCCGTGTGAACTGCAGACTCAGACTTCAGCAAGAGGTAAGTTAGTAGAGAGAGGGTGGCTTTTTCTGGAGAGAATCTTTGTTGGATGCTGAGGACCACCCACCTCTTCACTTTAAGTTTCACGTTAAAGAAACTTTACAGAGAAGTTGTTATGGGTTCCTGAGAATATCAGACACTTCTGAAAAATCTAATGGATGCAAATTGTGTGACGCTGCTTATGTCTTCAGAGTAGAGAGCTCTAGTAAATGGTAAGAAGCTGTCCACTGACTGTCAAAGCCACTTTGGTGAGAAGTGGTCTAAGACTGACAAGGAGCCTATGGCATTCACTCTACTGACTCTCCTAATATGTGAGAACTGATCAAAGGTAACTTTTCCAAACTAATTACACTTCCAGGATTTTAAACCTAAAAAGAGATTATATGTCAAATTATTCAATCAATCCAGATTAAATATTCCTATTAAGGCACACAGTGCACTTTGGGGTGCTGGTAGGAGTTCCTCTAACCTCTGGGGCAATGTCCTCTCTCCTCTGTGGCAGCCCAGGCCATCTGTGGTTGGATCCAGCCACTGTGGTTGGATCCAGCAAGATGACTCTTGTTAGAATGAGATTCAGGAATCTGACCAAAGCCTTCAAGGGAAGGTAGCACAGAGGAACAATTAGGACACTGCAGTAGAAGAAAATGTCTTTGCACTAGGAAGTCTCAGGGTTTTTCCTCAAACCATGACTGAAGGGAGTTATTCCTTTCTCCATGGTATTTTCCAGACCCAGGAATTAAACCAGCATCTCCTGAATTGCAGGCAGATTCTTTACCATCTGAGCCATCAGGGATTAGGACTTGCAACCCCAGAATATGCTACTTTGATGTATTGGTTATTTTGAGCAAAAGGCACTTGCAAAACAGCAAATGCAAAAGGAAACTTTCTCCAAACTTCTTCTGTTTGCTTAAAGAAAGATCATCCAAGAGGAGCTCAGTTTTTATAAATCCCCTCTCATGGGCATTTATCTCATCATCAATTTATGATTATCAGTTTATTTATTTCATCAACCAGGTGAGATTGAGTATTATCACAGAAGAGGAGCATTTTTTGCTCGTTTTCCCTTGGGTATCCCCTGTGATCTCCTGTGTATATGTGAAGTAGGCATGATAAAGAACTTCTGTCTGTTTTTTCTCTTGGTTATCTGTTTTCATTACAGGAAGTCTCAGCTGAGAACTTAGGGTAAAGGAAACGTTATTTTTCTTCCTCTACTGTTGTAAATAAAGTTTTATTCAGACACAGACACTCCCATTCATTTTTGTATTATTTTTTGGCTATTTTCATATTACAATAGCAGAGTTGTGACATAGACCACATGTTCTTCATGTTTCTAAAATGTTTCCTGTCTAGACCTCTGCAGAGAATGCTGGTTACCCTTGATTTTTATCTCTTTCCACTTTTAGTTGCCAAATCAACTTTTAGTCAGAAAAATCACTTGGTTTCTCCCACTGCTACTGTGAAATTGTCAATTTCCCCTGATTGAATCCATTTTTACTTTGGAAAATTTCTGAAACTGTTTAGCAAAATTTCATGACTTTTGTAACTGATATTGACTCATAACTTCACAAGTACCCAATATACCTCTTTTTCCCTTTTAATGAACCTCCCCTTCAATTCTCTTTGGTCCAATCTCAATATAATATAACTGCTTTCTTTGAGTTAGCATTTACATTTGCCTAGTACTTTACCATCAATTAATTTTCAGTCTTTCTACAATGTTGCTTTGAAGGTACTGATCTTTCTAAAAATCTTATAACTTCATTTTTTGAACTTTTATATAAAGAACTTAATTTATTTTTTGAGATTTGTAATGCTAAATTTTTCCTTGCCATATCATTTTGTTTTATATCACTTACTACACTTATTCTTCTCTGTTCTGTTGCTGGGTTTTCCTCAACTTCTTTTAATTTGATCTGTAAAAATCACTTGTTTTTTTTTCCCCCATCTGTAGGTTGAAATCATAAATCCTCTCTCTGCCTAGTATATATCCTCAAAATCTTAATATGCATATTTCAACTCACTTTTCTACTATTACTTAGATATAACTCTATCAATTTCTCCCCTACGTAAGATAAGAACCTTGCCTACTTCTCTTTATTCTGCAGACCTGTCACCATTGAAATGTAATAATTTGGGCTATTATGAGTAATATTATGAGAACATTACTTTGAAAGGCTTTCATAAATTATTTTTACTGAATTATTTACTTTATGAAATTATTTTTCTCTACTCATTTTCCAACATTTTCTTTTTTCAAGGTTATTACCTGACTTGCTAATTGTACATTCTTAATTTTTGTCAGTGTTCATGTTGATAAATTTTGATTTTGCATCTATGAAAAATATTTATTTGATGTTTCACTTGAATGCCTCCCCATCTCAAACATGTTCCTTTAAATATGTTAACTCTTCTAAAAATTGCCTATTAAACTTTCATCAGTGAAAAATTTAGAGTGTGCTGAACTGTCTTCTGCCAGAATCCCGAATGTGACAGATTTTATATCTTGAAAACCAGAGTGATTACAATGCAAATCATTTTTCATTATCATTTTATTTAATTGTCTGAATATTAATAAATGTCCTAAAACTATAGACATATAATACACACACTTGCACATGTACACACACACATGTTTTACACAGAGACAAGAAAAATAAATGCTTATAGTACTTATGTTGGCTGACAAAACCTCTAACAAACCTAAGGAATAAATTAATCCTAACAGAAAAGGACATAAATGAGAAGTATGGAAAAAAGTGAAAGTGTTAGTTGCTCAGTCATGTCCAAATCTTTGCAACCCCATGGACGGTAGCCCAGCAAACCCCTCTGTCCATGGGATTTCCCATGAAAGAATACTGGAATGGGTTACTATTCCCTTCTCCAGGGGATCTTCCTGACCCAGGGATCGAAGCCAGGTCTCCTGCATTAATAGCAGATTCTTTACCACCTGAACCATGAGAATAAAAGTATAAAATTAAGTAAATAAATATGCAAACACATTTTAGTGATGGATGAGGAACATGAGTGAAAAAAACAAAATAACACCCAGGATGGTGTATCAGTTATGATGCATTTGGTTGAATATAAAAGAAAATGAGTCTCAGAGTGGCTGCAACAGTGCAGGACTCTGTTTCTCAGAGTGTGCTCAGTGTGCACGCTGCATTAGTGTCACCTGGGATCTTGTTAGAAATGCAAATTCTCAGGACTTATCCTAGAACTACTGAATCAAAATCTTGGGAGGTGGGGCCAAGAACCCATGTGCTAATGAGCTTTTCATGTCACTTTTATTCATACTGCAGTTCAAGAACCATAAGTGAAGCAGATTTATTAGCTTATCAACTGGAAGTTTAGAGTTGTATTCTATAGCTCAATTGCTTCTCCATTCTGCCTTCAACTTGGCAGTTTCATCGTCCTTCTGTTTCCTCTGGGGATCTCTATACCCTGCCAACAATGTCAGTGCTGTAGACTTCCTAACTGACTTGAGGAAGAAAGAAAGAATTGGTTACATATGAAAGTTCCATGACAGAAATAAGAAAAGTTCTTTACAGCAGTCACTTTCTTCTTGTGCCTCATGAGTCAGTTTGGGTCACAGGACGGTCCATAAACATGGACCATTTTGTTATACCATTTACAAACATAAATTCTAGGTAGATTAAAAATTTAAATGTAAAAAACAATATTTGCAAGACAACTGGGAGAATATCTGTACAAACACGTTGTGGGGGAGGAGGGAGAAACCTTAAAAGCAACAAAGAAAACATCACTGGAAAAGATTAAGAGATTTGTTACAAAGAAATTTAAACTTACTATGTGGGAAAATATATCACAAACAAAGTATAAAAAAAATTAGACTAGAGAAAATTTGCATAATATGTATAGCAATAACAGGTTGATAAGAAGGACACAAAAAATAAAGTTTGACAGTGATGTAAACAAGCAAGTCACACAGGAGATGCCAGTGGAAAATGGTTATTAATAAAGATATTTAACCTCACTAGTGATTAGGATTGGGGAAGGCAATGGCACCCCACCCCAGTACTCTTGCCTAGAAAATCCCATGGACAGAGGACCCTGGTGGGCCGCTGTCCATGGGGTCGCTAAGAGTCGGACACGACTGAGTGACTTCACTTTCACTTTTCACTTTCATGCATTGGAGAAGGAAATTGCAACCCACTCCAGTGTTCTTGCCTGGAGAATCCCAGGGACGGGGGAGCCTGGTGGGCTGCCGTCTATGGGGTCGCACAGAGTCAGACACGACTTAAGCGACTTAGCAGCAGCAGCAGCAGCAGTGATTAGGAAAATGAAAATGGAAATACTGGTAACATATTAGTTTTCTTAACCCATGAGGCTGGGAAAAATGTGTACATGTATATGTGTTTAATATGTAATGCTCAGTGCTAATGAGAATGTGGGGAAATGGGAATTCTTATATATGTTGGCAGAAGTATAAAATACTATTACTCCTTTGGAACAGATTTGGTAGTATCTATTAAAATTGAAAAATATATATACAAATATAAATACATATACATATATCCTTTAGCTAAATAATTTCAGTTTGCAGAATCTATCAAACAGAACTGAAAACACAGATACATGAGAAAAAAATGTTTATTGTAGCATTATATGAGTGGGAAAAATAAATCAGCAAACTACATTGTCAATTAAGGAGAGAAAGGTTGAATCAGTTAAGATACTCTCATGCTGTGAAATGTTATGCAACCATAAAAAAGGAATGAGCTTATTTATTATTCATTCAACAAACATTTAACTTATATGTACTGTGTTCATGTCCTATTTTAAATGTTGGCATTAAAGCAAGTTCTAAAGGAAAGTGTGTCTTTGGTTAATCATAGACTAGTGAGGATGAAAAATAAATTAGTTTAAAAATAAGGTAATTTCAGAGAGCAATTATATGCTAAGAATAAAATAAAACAAGGTGATATGATAGAAAATGATAGATAAGGAGCTAAACTAAGAGATGAAGAAACAGAAAGACAGACATGAAAATCACATTAAAAATTTTAAAAAAATTAAGCAAATGGGCATCTTCTTTATGACCTTACCAATGGATCCAGAGGGACATTTACATTATACCAGAAAAAGAAGAGATACAGGAAAATATGACAAAGTGTGATTCCATTTTTGTTTTAAAAATTTGGAAAATCACTCTTCTGGTGGGTACATATATGTTTTTTTAAAGTGAAAATAAAGAAAACAGAACAAAAGATATCATGTTAACACTAGCTGGCATAGGTGGTAGCTTCAGGTGGTGAGTCCAAAAACAGTTGATATTTTTATTTTCGCTTTCCATCATTCAGAATTTTTCCTCAAAATTTCTTCTAATTACTTTTCCCTGCCAAGTATCTTGCTGTTGTTATTGAGTCACTAAGTCATGTCTGATTCTTTTGTGATCCCCATGAACTGTAGCCCTCCAGGCGCTTCTATCTATGGGATTTTCTAGGCAAGAATACTGGAGTGGGTTGCCATATCCTCTCCAAGAGATCTTCCCCAAAATAGAATCTGCATCTCCTACTTGGCAGGCAGATTCTTTACCTCTGAGCCACCCAGGAAGCCCAAGTGTCTTGTACTTACTTTTAAAGAAACTAAACATCTTGGTCCTTTCAAGCTGGTATGACGAAATACCATAGACTGGTGGCTTATAAACAACAAACATTTATTTCTCATAGTTCTAGAGGATGGGAAGTCCAAGATCAGAGTGCCAGCAGATTTGGTGTCTAGTGAGAGCCCACTTTCTGACCCATAGATGGCTGCCTTCTTGATTCATCCTCACATAACAGAAGATACAAGGGAGACCTCTGAAGTGTCTTTTTACGAGGGCACAAATGCCTTTCATGAGCATTCTATCCTCATGACCTAATTACATCCCAAAGGCCCTATCTCTACTACCAACATATGGGGCATTATGATTTCAACATATGGATTTTGGGGAGACAAAATCATTTAATCCATTACACTAAAAAAACTTTGTTCAGGAACAAGGTATATGTTCAATTTATTATCTTATTCAACCTTCTTTGCTATTCTTTCTGTTACCTTAGAATTTACATGTCAGCTTTGCAGGATAATTTAGGTTAAATGTAAGGACTTGCAAAAGTAAAACATATTTTAGGACACAAAAGCTCCTTACATGTTATGAATTCAGGATACTTATATTAGTTCTCTAAGTTTCAGTCTGTAAAAGCCTGAGAATGGCATTGAAACATGTATAATATCATATATGAAATGAGTCGCCAGTTCAGGTTTGATGCACGATACTGGATGCTGGGTCCTTGGAGGACCCAGAGGGATGGTATGGGGAGAGAGGAGGGAGGAGGGTTCAGGATGGGGAACACATGTATACCTGTGGCGGATTCATTTTGATATATGGCAAAACCAATACAATATTGTAAAGTTAAAAAATAAAATAAAATTTAAAAAAAAGAAAAAAAAAAGAAAAAGGATTCAAATTTAAAAAAAAAAAAAAATCTTTATCTTTTTTCTCAAAACCATTGGTGTTGAATGGTAGCTCAGATGGTAAAAGTATCTACTTGCAATGCAGGAGACCTGGGTTTGATCCTTGGGTTGTGAAGATCCCCTGGAGAAGGAAATGGAAACCCATTCCAGTATTTTTGCCTGGAGAATTCCATAGACAGAAGAGCCTGGCAAGCTACAGTCCATGGGGTTGCAGAGTCGGACAGTACTAAGCAACTAAGATCATGGCATCTGGTACCATCACTTCATGGCAAATAGAAGGGGAAACAATGGAAAGAGTGACAGACTTTATTTTCCTGAACTCCAAAATCTTTGCAGATGGTGACTGCAGCCATGATATTAAAAGACACTTGCTCCTCAGAAAAAAAGCAATGACAAGCCTAGAGAGCATATTAAAGAGCAGAGACATTACTTTGTCAATAAAGGTCTATCTAGTCAAAGCTATGAGTTTTCCGGTAGTCATGTATGGATATGAGAGTTAGACTATAAAGAAAGCTGAGTTCCGAAGAATTGATGCTTTTGAACTGCAGTGTTAGAGAAGACTCTTGAGAGTCCCTTGGACTACAAGGAGATCCAACCAGCCCATCCTAAAGGAAATCAGTCCTGAGTATTCATTGGAAGGACTGATGCTGAAGCTGAGGCTCCAATACTTTGACCACCTGATGCAAAGAACTGATTCATTGGAAAAGACCCTGATGTTGGGAAAGATTGAAGGCAGGAGGAGAAGGGGACAACAGAGGATGAGATGGTCAGATGGCATCACTGATTTGATAGACATGAGTTTGAGCAAGCTCTGGGAGTTGATGATGGACAGGGAAGACTGGCATGCTGCAGTTCATGGGCTTACAAACAGTCAGATACGACTGAGTGACTGAACCGCACTGAAGGAACTAACACATGCACATCCTTTTCTCAAAAGCATTGGTGTTGAATATAGGCAGCCATGATTGCTGAGGGCACAGATCCTACACCTAGATGTTGGATTTCTCCCTCCTCCCCCTTTTTAACCAGAACCAAAGTTCTTTCATCTTAAATTATCTGCATCTGTTCAAGTTTCTGTCCCCAAAATGGGGAGGGTAGATTATTTTAGAAGAATTTGAGTGGCATCTTAAGAAGAAAACCAAAAGAAGTTTGAATTCACAAGTTTATCTTTGGTTCTCTCCAAATATTTTTCTTGATCTTTCCTCATTTTCAGTTATCCTTATTACCTGCCTTCCAGATGCCTAAAACCAAATGTGATCCTCAGATTCTCAAACCTTTTCAGACTCAATCTTCCAATAGTTACGTCCCTCAGATCAGATCAGATCAGTCGCTCAGTCGTGTCGGACTCTTTGCGACCCCATGAATCGCAGCACGCCAGGACTCCCTGTCCATCACCAACTCCCAGAATTAACTCAGACTCACATCCATCAAGTCAGTGATGCCATCAAACCCTCTCATCCTCTGTCGTCCCCTTCTCCTCTTGCCCTCAATCCCTCCCAGCATCAGAGTCTTCTCCAATGAGTCAACTCTTCACATGAGGTGGACAAAGTACTGGAGTTTCACCTTTAGCATCATTCCTTCCAAAGCAATCCCAGGGCTGATCTCCTTTAGAATGGACTTGTTGGATCTCCTTGCAGTCCAAGGGACTCTCAAGAGTCTTCTCCAACACCACAGTTCAAAAGCATCAATTCTTTGGCGCTCAGCCTTCTTCACAGTCCAGCTCTCTCATTCATACATGACCACAGGAAAACCATAGCCTTGACTAGGCGAAACTTTGTTGGCAAAGTAATGTCTTTGCTTTTGAATATGCTGTCTAGGTTGGTCATAACTTTCCTTCCAAGGAGTAAGCGTCTTTTAATTTCATGGCTGCAGTCACCATCTGCAGTGATTTTGGAGCCCAGAAAAACAAAGTCTGACACTGTTTCCACTGTTTCCCCATCTATTTCCCATGAAGTGATGGGACCGGATGCTGTGATCTTCGTTTTCTGAATGTTGAGTTTAAGCCAACTTTTTCACTCTCCACTTTCACTTTCATCAAGAGGCTTTTTAGTTCCTCTTCACTTTCTGCACCACATACGGGTGGTGTCATCTGCATATCTGAGGTTATTGATATTTCTCCCAACAATCTTGATTCCAACTTTTGTTTCTTCCAGTCCAGCGTTTCTCATGATGTACTCTGCATAGAAGTTAAATAAGCAAGGTGACAATACACAGCCTTGACGACTCCTTTTCCTATTTGGAACCAGTCTGTTGTTCCATGTCCAGTTCTAACTGTTGCTTCCTGACCTGCATACAATTTCTCAAGAGGCAGATCAGGTGGTCTGGTATTCCCATCTCTTTCAGAATTTTCCACAGTTTATTGTGACCCACACAGTCAAAGGCTTTGGCATAGTCAATCAAGCAGAAATAGATGTTTTTCTGGAACTCTCTTGCCTTTTCCATGATCCAGTGGATGTTGGCAATTTGATCTCTGGTTCCTCTGCCTTTTCTAAAACCAGCTTGAACATCAGGAAGTTCACGGTTCACATATTGCTGAAGCCTGGCTTGGAGAATTTTGAGCATTATTTTACTAGCGTGTGAGATGAGTGCAATTGTGCAGTAGTTTGAGCATTCTTTGACATTGCCTTTCTTTGGGATTGGAATGAAAACTGACCTTTTCCAGTCCTTCAAAATTGCCGTTCCCTGTTCCCCTAGTAAAAATGAAAATTCTAATGGTACACCAGATCTTACCAAGATGTTATGAAATTATCTGATTAAAAATTCACATGAAAGTATCAAAAATCAATTGGAAGCCCTCAGAAAACATGTTACATTTAAAAATTTAATATTATCCTAACTTATCTCTTGTTGGTAGATGATATGCAGGCACGTGTTTGACTATATGATCCCTTTCTCTCTTGCTTTTTGTCTGCTCGGTGCTGTGACATATCCTTCAAACTGAAAGAATAAGACACATGACACTGCAAACCCTTCTTATGTGTCAAACTTAGTGATTCTCAAATGGGTGAAGTTAGTGATGAATTTTCCCCTGACTTGAGACAAATGAGGAAAACAAGGCCACTATAGGTGCATTTTCATAAAACCAAATTGATTCAGTATGTGGCACAATAATTTATCCTGTGAGTTTTTTCCTGTTTTCATGAGATAATTATTGAAGCAAAAAGTAGTCTTATTTTGAATGTTCTGATCTTGACAAAGCAGGACTTCCTATGTAAAACTCCAAATTTAAAAAATCCAAAATGCCAAAGCCTTGAAATACAATATACTCTAAGATCTTTGTGGTTAAAAGACTGTCTTATTCTGCACTCTATCCCCTTCACAGCAAATTGTCTATCATATTATAGTGCCTAGTTTATAGAGAATTGAGTTATCAGGTATATGCTGCTGCTGCTAATCACTTCAGTTGTGTCCAACTCTTTGCAACCCTGTGGACCATAACCCGCCAGGCTCCTCTGTCCATGGGATTCTCCAGGCAAGAATACTGGAGTGGGTTGCTATGCCCTCCTCATGAGGTATATAAAATACACCAAACCTTTTAATGCTATCTTTAGATTTTATGCTATAATTGACACATACTAGCAGAAATCCTACAAAAATTCTACTATAAGGTAAATAATACTTCATAGAACCCCCCCCCCCCCCCCCCCGCCCCACACACACACACACACACACACACTGGGATGTAGGTCTATCAATACTTTTTTTTTTTTTTCAGTTCGGATTTCAAAGAGATTTTACTCACTCAATCTCTGAGAATTGGCAAGATAGTCAAAGATTTCTGACTTCCTACTTCTCCATGTCTTCATTTCTAGAAAACAATTCCTTCTACCATTTTTCTTTGGTTTCCCTCATAGTTCAGTTGGTAAAGAATCTGCCTGCAATGCAGGACACCCAGTTTCGACTCCTGGGTTGGGAAGATCACTGGAGAAGGGATAGGCTACCCATTTCAGTATTCTTGGGGTTCCCTTTTGGCTCAGCTGGTAAAGAATCTGCTGCAAAGCAGGAGACCTGGGTTCAATCCCTGGGTTGGGAAGATACCCCTGGAGAAGAGAAAGGCTACCCACTCCTATATTTCGGCCTAGAGACTATACAGTCCATGGGGTCTCAAAAGTCTGACACAACTGAGAAACTTTCACTTTCACTTCACCAATTTTATAAAACGGGTTCCCAGGCATCAAAATTATGTGTCTTCTTGCTGTAGCTGCAGAGAAGGCAATGGCACCCCACTCCAGTACTCTTGCCTGGAAAATCCCATGGACGGAGGAGCCTGGTGGGCTGCAGTCCATGGGGTCACTAAGAATTGGACACAACTCAGTGACTTCACTTTCACTTTTCACTTTCATGCATTGGAGAAGGAAATGGCAACCCACTCCAGTGTTCTTGCCTGAAGAATCCCAAGGACGGGGGAGCCTGGTGGGCTGCCGTCTATGGCGTCACACAGAGTCAGACACGACTGAAGCGACTTAGCAGCAGCGTTTACTTACTCTAGCTGACATGTTTCTCATCTATTTTTAAATGTTGCTTTTGTTATTTAGTTGCTTAGTCGTGTCTGACTCTTTCGTGAGACTCATTTAATCTTGTTATCTCTCCTTCACTCTCTGCTCAGTCTGTCATCTCCTCTTGACAGAAACAAGACTTTCTTCCTTGTAGGTTCCTGAATTCCACCTTATGGAAGTATAGGACAGTGATTATGTTTAGTGTAGACAGTCATTTTCAAGGAAGTGGACAGAAAAAGGCTGTGGATATTGAAATAGTGGCCCATGTCTCATTTCTTTATCACTCAGTTCAGTTACTCAGTCATGTCTGACTCTTTGTGACCCCATGACCTGCAGCACACCAGGCTTCCCTGTCCATCACCAACACCTGGAGCTTACTCAAACTCATGTCCATCGAGTCAGTGATGCCATCCAACCATCTCATCCTCTGTCGTCCCCTTCTCCTCCAGCCTTCAATCTTTCTCAGCATCAGGGTCTTTGCAAATGAGTCCGTTCTTCACATCAGGTGGCCAAAATATTGGAGTTTCAGCTTTAGCATCATTCCTTCCAATATATGTTCAGGACTTTAGGATTGACTGGTCTGAACTCCTTGTTGTCCAAGAGACTCTCAAAAGTCTTCTTCAACACCACAGTTCAATAGCATCAACTCTTCAGTGCTCAGCTTTCTTTATAGTCCAAATCTCACAACCAAACATGACCACTGGAAAAACCATAGCTTTGACTAGACAGACCTTGTTGGCAAAGTAATGTCTCTGCTTTTTAATATGCTGTCTAGGTTGGTCTTAGCTTTTCTTCCAAGGAGCAAACATCTTTCAACTTCATGGGTGCAGTCACCGTCGGCAGAGATTTTGGAGTTTAAGAAAATAAAGTCTGTCAGTGCTGTCATTGTTTCCCCATATATTTGCCATGAAGTGAGGGCTCCAAAATCACTGCAGATGGTGACTGCAGCCATGAAATTAAAAGACGCTTACTCCTTGGAAGGAAAGTTATGACCCACCTAGATAGCATATTCAAAAGCAGAGACATTACTTTGCCAACAAAGGTTCATCTAGTCAAGGCTATGGTCTTTCCTGTGATCATGTATGGATGTGAGAGCTGGACTGTGAAGAAGGCTGAGTGCCGAAGAATTGATGCTTTTGAACTGTGGTGTTGGAGAGGACTCTTGAGAGTCCCTTGGACTGCAAGAAGATCCAACCAGTCCATTCCGAAGGAGATCAGCCCTGGAATTTCTTTGGAAGGAATGATGCTAAAGCTGAAACTCCAGTACTTTGGCCACCTCATGCAAAGAGTTGACTCATTGGAGAAGACTCTGATGCTGGGAGGGATTGGGGGCAGGAGGAGAAGGGGACGACAGAGGATGAGATGGCTGGATGGCATTACTGACTCGATGGACGTGAGTCTGAGTGACCTCCGGGAGTTGGTGATGGACAGGGAGGCCTGGCGTGCTGCGATTCATGGGGTCGCAAAGAGTCGGACATGACTGAGCGACTGATCTGATCTGATCTGATGGGACCAGATGCCATGATCTTAATTTTCTGAATGTTGAGTTTTAAACCAAGTTTTTCCACTTTCACTTTCATCAAGAGGCTCTTTAGTTCTTTGCTTTCTGCTATAAGGGTGATGTCATCTGCATATCTGAGGTTATTGATATTTCTCTCAGCAATCTTGATCTCAGCTTGTGCTTCATTCAGCCTGGCATTTTGCATGATGTATTCTGCATATAAGTTGAATAAGCAGAGTGCCAATATACAACCTTGACATACTCCTTTCCCTATTTAGAACCAGTCTGTTGTTCCATTTCCAGTTCTCACTGTTGCTTCTTGACCTGCATACAGATTTCTCAGGAGGTGGTCTGGTATTCCCATCTCTTGAAGAATTTTCCACAGTTGTGATCCACACAGTCAAAGGCTTTGGCATAGTCAATAAAGCAAAAGTAGATATTTTTTCTGGAATATTTTTGTTTTTTTGATGATCCAAGGGATGTTGGCAATTTGATCTCTGGTTCCTCTGCCTTTTCTAAATCTAACTTGAACATATGGACGTCCACAGTTCAAATACTGTTGCAGTCTGGCTTGGAGAATTTTAAACATCACTTTGCTAGGATGTGAGATGAGTACAGTTGTGGGTTAGTTTGAACCTTCCTTGGCATAGCCTTTCTTTTGGATTGGGATGAAAATTGACCTTTTCCAGTCCTGTGGCCACTGCTGAGTTTTCCAAATTTGCTGACATATTGAGTGCAGCACTTTCACAGCATCATCTTTTAGGATTTGAAATAGGTCAACTGGAATTGCATCACCTCTACTAGTTTTGTTCATAGTGATGCTTCCTAAGACCCACTTGACTTTGCATTCTAGGATGTCTGGCTCTAGGTGAGTGATCACACCATTGTGATTATCTGGGTCATGAAGATCTTGTTTTGTATGGATCTGTGTATTCTTGCCACCTCTTCTTAATATCTTCTGCTTCTGTTAGGTCCATACCATTTCTGTCCTTTATTGTGCCCATCTTTGCATGAAATATTCCCTTGGTATCTCTAATTTTCTTGAAGATATATAGTCTGTGGCTTTCAATTATTTTCCTCTATTTCTTTGCATTGAATCCTGAAGAAGGCTTTCTTATCTCTCCTTGCTATTCTTTGGAACTATGCATTCAAATGAGTACATCTTTCCTTTTTTCCTTTGCCTTTAGCTTCTCTTCTTTTCTCAATTATTTGTAAGGCCTCCTCAGACAACCATTTTGCCTTTCTTTTTCTTGGGAAGGGTCTTGATCACTGCCTCTTTTACAATGTCACGAACCTCCATCCATAGTTCTTCAGGCACTGTATCTATCAGATCTAATTTCTTGAATCTATTTTTCACTTCCACTCTACAGTCATAAGGAATTTTATTTAGGTCATACCTGAATGGTCTATTGGTTTTCCCTACTTTATTCAGTCTGAATTTGGCAATAAGGAGTTCATGATCTGAGCCACAGTCAGTTCCCAGTCTTGGTATTTCTTTATACCAGTGCATTCATAAATGGCAGATACTTAGCAAAGGTCAACATCAGTGAGGAAAATGTTGGAGGTTCAAACATGTCTTTTTTGTCAGTTGCAGTAAAATATGTGATGTGGTGTGCTTAGTCGCTCAATTGTGTCCAACCCTTTGCAACCCCCAGGGACTTTAGCTTGCCAGGCTCCTCTGTCCATGGGGATTCTCCAAGCAAGAAAATAGAGCGAGCTCCCATGCCCTCCTCCAGGGTATCTTCCCAACCCAGGGATCGAACCCAAGTCTCTTGCATTGCAGGCAGACTCTTTACCCTCTGAGCCACCAGGGGAAAATGCATACTTGCAAATTCCAATTAGTACAGTTGGTCTTTGATCCTTAATACAAAAAGGACAAGACTAGAGAATGGAAGGTCATGGGAGAGCATGGTGCATTGGTGCCCTTAAAATATTTGAGTTCATTTTTCCTTCCTTCTCAAGCCATCTCCCACTGCATAGATACAAGCTCCAGAGCAGACTCTTCATTTCTCATGCCATTGTGCATGTTCACCTTAAGTTTACTGACTACCTCTTGGACCCTGTTATACTTTTGTTCTTCTAAATCAGAAGGACATAGTTTAGATTTATTTCTAAATAGGAATATCTGTGCTATATTAAGCATTTGTAGCTGGCAGTGTGCCTTCCTGGCCTCATTTTAAAGATGTTTTTCATTCTGTCCAGTATACATTCTTTGTCCACTAAACACGTTTACCATTACTTTTTTTGGTGAATCACTTGATAAATATTTCCTGTCTTCAACTTCCAAAGTCTTCCTGATGGTTTTTTTTTAGGAATATCAGTGCTCATACTATCAAAAAGATTTAATAAATTTCCTCTGTACACATTGCACACCCAAAGTTATGAAAAGCTGGCATATAAAGAGTGAAGTGATATAAAGAGTGAAGACAATCAGTAATTCCACACCTGTGAGATTATCATGCTTTCTTTCCAGTTGCATTGCTTTAGTAATAGGTTGTTTGCTGTTTCCAGTATTTCTATGAGTATAAACATTTATCAGGAGCAGTAAGGATTTTGGCACAGTTGATCCTCATTATTCATGGATTCTGTATTTGTGGATTTGTCTACTTGATAAAATTTATTTGTAACCCTAACAACCACCTGATGAGAATAGCTAACTCATTGAAAAAGACCCTGATGCTGGGAAAGATTGAAGGCAGAAAGAAAAGAGGGCAACAGAGAATGAGATGATTGAATAGCATCACCAATTCAATAGACATGAACTTGGGCAAACTCCAGGAGATGGTGAGAGACATGGAAGCCTGGCGGCAGCAGTCCATAGGGGTGCAAAGAGTTGGACATGACTTGGTGGCAACAACATGACTTGAACAACGGCAACACCCACCTACAAGGACACAAGAGTCCCAATAGAGGAATCCTCCAGAGAATGGTTTTCTTGAGGTTTTATTTAATATACAATGACAATTCTGCAAGCTCGGGAAGAGCACTGAAAGGTAAAGAACGAGGACCCCAGTTCAGTAGTTTTGGAAACAAAGCATCCATGTAAATGTCATGATTTGCTGGTACCTAAGCAATAAGGCACTTCCTGGTGGCTCAGATGATAAAGCGTCTGTCTAGAATGCAGGAGACCTGGGTTTGCGCCCTGGGTTGGGAAGATCCCCTGGAGAAGAAAATGGCAATCCACTCCAGTACTATTGCCTGGAAAATCCCATGGACAGATGGGCTGTCCATGACAGACATAGGCTACAGTCTATAGGATCACAAAGAGTCGGACACGACTAAGCGATTTCACTATTCACTATAAGCAATAAGGCAGAGGAACCAGAGATCAAATTGCCAACATCCGCTGGATCATGGAAAAAGCAAGAGAGTTCCAGAAAAACATCTATTTCTGCTTTATTGACTATGCCAAAGCCTTTGATTGTGTGTATCACAATAAACTGGAAAATTCTGAAAGAGATGGGAATACCAGATCACCTGACCTTCCTCTTGAGAAACCTATATGCAGGTCAGGAATCAACAGTTAGAACTGGACATGGAAAAACAGACTGGTTCCAAATAGGAAAAGGAGTCCGTCAAGGCTGTATATTGTCACCCTGCTTATTTAACTTACATGAAGAGTACATCATGAGAAACGCTGGACTGGAAGAAGCACAAGCTGGAATCAAGATTGCTGGGAGAAATATCAATAACCTCAGATATGCAGATGACACCACCCTTATGGCAGAAAGTGAAGAGGGGCTAAAAAGCCTCTTGATGAAAGTGAAAGTGGAGAGTGAAAAAGTTGGCTTAAAGCTCAACATTCAGAAAATGAAGATCATGGCATCTGGTCCCATCACTGCATGGGAAATAGATGGGGAAACAGTGGAAACAGTGTCAGACTTTATTTTTCTGGGACTCCAAAATCGCTGCAGATGGTGATTGCATCCATGAAATTAAAAGACGCTTGCTTACTCCTTGGAAGGAAAGTTATGACCAACCTAGATAGCATATTCAAAAGCAAAGACAATACTTTGCCAACAAAGGTCCATCTAGTCAAGGCTATGGTTTTTCTTGTGGTCATGTATGGATGTGAGAGCTGGACTGTGAAGAAGGCTGAGTGCCGAAGAATTGATGCTTTTGAACTGTGGTGTTGGAGAAGACTCTTGAGAGTCCCTTGGACTGCAAGGAGATCCAACCAGTCCATTCTGAAGGAGATCAGTCCTGGGTGTTCTTTTGAAGGACTGATGCTAAAGCTGAAACTCCAGTACTTTGGCCACCTCATGCAAAGAGTTGACTCATCGGAAAAGACTCTAATGCTGAGAGGGATTGGGGGCAGGAGGAGAAGGGGACGACAGAGGATGAGATGGCTGGATGGCATCATCGACTCAATGGACGTGAGTTTGAGTGAACTCCGGGAGTTGGTGATGGACAGGGAGGCCTGGCGTGCTGCAATTCCTGGGGTCACAAAGAGTCGGATATGACTGAGCAAATGAACTGAACTGAACTGAACTAAAGCCTGAGAGAGATAAAAAGGGAAAGAAGTTTGGGTGGGTTCATCAAGCAGGGAGGATAAAATTGATTCAAAATGTTGGCTGAAGTTTTCAAAGTGAAAATTGTGTGTTTTTTTTTATGTAAATCCAGATAGTCATATTATATTGCAGCTCGTATACTTACTTTTCTGTGTGTGTGGTGAGAATATTCTCTTAGTAAATTTCAAGTATATAATCCATATTATTAACTACTATTATTATGGTGTACATTAGATCCCCAGAACTTATTCATAGTATCACTAAAATCTTATACTTTTGACTAGGATCACCCCTAGCATTTGGTAACTTATTTTAGTCTCTATTTATGAGTTCATTCAACTTCTTTTTTTAATATAGAAATTTTGGGGTGGTATGCCACATTTTCTTTAAAAAATATTCTGAAGGTTCATCCATGTTTTCACAAATGACAAAAATTTTCTTATTTCTCATGGCTGAATAGTATTCTTGTATGTTTGTTTTCATGTCTTAGTTATTGTGAATAATGCTGCAAAGACTGTGGGGTACAGGTTATCTCTTTGAGATAGTAAATTCATTTCTTTGGAATATACACTTAGACATGGGGTTGTTGGATCACATGTCCATTTTAATTTTTTGAGTACTCTCCATACTGTTTTCCACAGTGGCTGTATCAATTTACCTTACCACAGATAGTGTATGAGGATTTCCTTATCTCTACATCCTCTCCAGCACTGGCTATCTCTCACCTTTTGTTAAAAAAAAATTATCAGATATGTTGTATCACTGTGGTTTTGATTTGCATTTCACTGATGATTAGTGATATAAAGTATCTTTTCATGTAATAATTGTCCATTTATATTTCTTCTTTAGAAAAAAGTCTAATGAAGTCCTTTGTCCATTTCTTAACAATATTCGATTCTTTTTTGCTATTGATTTGTATGCATTCCTGTATATCTTGGATGTTAACCCCTTATCAAATATACAGTTTGCAAATATTTCTCCTATTGGTTGTAAATATTTTCTCCTATTCTGTAGGTTGCCTCTTTATTATATTTTATGACAATTATTAAAAACATTTTGAAATATTCTAATTCTAAATTTTTGACTATATTCTCTTTTGCTTTTTGTTAAATGAAATGAGGTCCTTTTTTTCTTTTTAAGATGTACTTACACAGTTGAATCTTAAAACATTGTGCAAGGCTGAACACACATGCTTTCAATTTTGAAGTATTGTGCAGTTTATTTCTTTGATTGGCTAACTACCCATTAATTGAGTTAATAACATATGTATTATTAAGAATGTTTTGTGTCTTTTTAAATCAATTTAAGAAAAACAAAGGGAGATTTATAACTTCGTGTAATTAAAATTCTAGGGGTAAATAAGACCTGCTTCAGATACACTTGAATCCAAGGTGTCAAATTATGTTATTTTCAGTCTCTCCTGATCTCCCCTATCATCTTGTTTTCTCTTCTCATCCTTTCCCAAGGTTCCACTGCCTTTTGTATGTTGATCTTGCTCTTCATGAAGATTGTTTCCTTCAGAGATATCATAATGTGTAGCATTATTTGGGAATTATAGTATTGCAATCATAAATTAAGCATGTTTAATATAATTATAATTAATATGTAAAATAATATACATTATCACTTCATTAAGTAACATTACACATTATAATTAATATATGCTATATATTAACATATAGCTAACATATACTTATATGAAATTGTCTACCCAATTTAATATTGAATTAATCTATCATTTAATTAAAATTATGGCTTGAGAATTTCTGCATGCAGCTAAGTTTTCTGTGAAAATTTTTAATTAGGCGCATTTAAAAAATTATCTTTTAAGTAAGCCAGAAAGAAAAACACCAATACAGTATACTAACGCATATATATGGAATTTAAAAAGATGGTAACAATAACCTTGTATACGAGACAGCAAAAGAGACACTGATGTATAGAACAGTCTTTTGGACTCTGTGGGAGAGGGAGAGGGTGGGATGATTTGGGAGAATGGCATTGAAACATGTATAATATCATATATGAAACGAGTTGCCAGCCCAGGTTTGATGCACGATATTGGATGCTTGGGGCTGGTGCACTGGGACGACCCAGAGGGATGATGGTATGGGGAGTGAGGAGGGAGGAGGGTTCAGGATGGGGAACACATGTATACCTGTGGCGGATTCATTTTGATATATGGCAAAACCAATATAATATTGTAAAGTTAAAAAATAAAATAATTTAAAAAAATAAAAAAAATAAAAAATTATTATCTATTAAATGTAGTGCTTTAAAAAACCTTCCTTTATTATCAGAGGAACATCACTTTTTAAATGTAAATATGTTAACTCCTTTTTGGCTTATCCTTGACATAGGCATCTTTTCTTCTGATGAGTAAATTTAAGAATGTAGAGGCTGAAGAGTAATAATATGCCATTCTTTGTGCATGAAAATGGCAGTCCTGACCTGACATTAGTCGGGGTACTTATGGCTATGATAGATTTTTCTAGATCCATCTGCTTTTCCTTCAGGCACCCCAGGCTTCTCAGGACGAAAGGCATAATCGGTGGCCTCAGAAGAGAGCAACGCTAATGAGGATGACCCTGACCTCACGAGAATAGTGTTCTGACCCCCTGACCCAAACGGAAATAGAAAAGCTTGAACAGTACATTTAAGAGTAACTTTGGGATTAGTTCTATGAGCATAAAGATAAATGAGAAAATAAATTCCACTCACAAGCAGAGGGACTTGGATAATTGTGTGGTATTTGAAACATAAAACTTAAACTGAAAACTATTACACTTGTAAATTGAATTACATTATCATTCCTTTTAACTAACATCAGGATTACCTTTCCTTTAATATTTTCTTAGTTAATAAGAACCCAATCTTATTATAATAATTAAGGCTGCTAAAAATGCTTTAAGCCTTTTTCTTTTAAAAAATGCATTTATTATCTTTTTATTAGGTCTATTTGAAACATTTACAAAAATTGTCCTATTTTCAGAAATTTTGAAATATTATTTCCATCAATTGAAGTATATTTAGGTTAAAACAATATTGTCAAATAATTCTTTTGCAGTAGATATCATGAAAACCCTTTTCAGTGTATAATTAAACACTTACCATGTAGCTTCTCTCTATTAAAACTGATCACTTCTGATTTACCTTGAATATGTTTTACTACAACCTTGCATATAAATCATTAATAATAAAATTATCTGACAGTGTATAGAAGCTCTACTAATATTGGAACTTCAAAATGTATTAACTCTAGGTACAAATTATGCAGAAATATAAAGAATGAAACTATTGTTTATCTTGTTTTACTTTGGTAAGAGACAGGGTTAATTTTCATGATAAATCAAGGATTTAGATGCATTAGGTTTGTTGGTCATTGAAATAACAAACGGAACTGTGAGTTGATCTGAGGCAAAAATAGAATCCTTATTTTTCTCTTTTAAAAAATAAAACTACTTCCCAGTGAGAAGTGGTTGCACCAATCCACTATTTGTCCAATTACACTTTTTTTTTTTTTTCCAAAAAAGGCAACTTCAGCTCTGGATTGCCAAATGATCCAAAAGAAAGGCACTTTTTGACCATGGGCATCAACCTTTAGATAAGGCATAAAACCATAGAAAATTCTTCTAGATCCCATGTCCTGGCCAGATTGCAATTCGGGTGATTGCATTCTGCTTTCTATAAAGGCCGCTGGTTAGTTCCATTTGATAAAAAATTCTCCACTTCCTACCTGAACAGTCACAGAATGTGGCAGTGCTGTGGGAAATTGTTGCTGGGTTTGTTCGTTGATGGGTGAATGTGAACACTGCAACGTGCTCCCTCACACACACAAATATGTGATTGGTGAACTGAAATCCCCATGGGAAAAGTGTGCTTCTGCACAGATCTGCGTTTTCATAAAGTTAGATCCCACTGTAACACCAATGCCATGGAAATAGAGTCTTTGTCAGTGCACAAAAATGATTTTAGTCATTGAAGAAGACACTGATTACATAATTTTAAAGATGCAATTATAAGTAAAGCCATAATACACAAAATAAAAGAATAACTCATTAGAAGAGAAGAAATGATATGTTGGGTCCCATCTTGTGGCTCTAGGGACAGCCCAATTAATAAACACATTACTGAGACTTACAGTAAGAAAGCTTTGACACATGTGCAGCAATTTTTCTAAAGAAGATTTCCAGTAACCTCTAACTATTTCAGGTTACTATTCACAATAAGAAGAGCAGAATTTGAGAAGTCTCCCTAAAGAGACGAATAGCAGGATTTAGTTCCTACTGGATTACAGCTCACATTATGAAACTACTGCACATTTGGCACAATTATGCACCACTGGCAGCCTTTTCTCAAAGGAAGCCTCATGTTAAATGAACACTTAGAATCATTTTGGAACTCATGCATCTTGCAGCTAACACTGTGCTAAGTTAAGCATCTAACACTCTGCCCATCTGGTAGAGAGAGGATATCAAGGGCTGCAATATCATCAGTCCTTCCCCCTTAAAAGCTTTGATTTCATTAAAGGTGAACTGTCAAAGTGCTTTTGAAAATGAGATACTCTACAAAATGTGCTGAATAGGACAGAGGGGCATTCCATACCAAGAGTCTTGTTTTACCCATTGTTGCTTTTAAGGTTTTACAGCATCATGCCGGTTGGCTATTTTTCTGCTTTGGTGTCTGTCCTGTGAAGTCAGTCTAGAAGATAATCTGTCGGCTCCGAATGGTTGAGTAATGTACATTTGCCATAAGATGTACTGGCCATTAGTCTCCAGTGTGTGATTTTGATGGAAGATTTCCAGAAGAGAATTTGGAAACTTCAGAAACAAAATGCAGGCTGCAGTTCCCTTCCAGAACTAAATGTTCAGGGAACTGAATTTTAAAGGCTGAATATAAGTTTATTTCATGCTGTCATGACTTTCACCATGAAAAGGTGCATTAAGAATTCTGCCACAAATATTTTGCAAAACTATGTAATCACACTACTGTGTACCATGACGTCTAGTAATAACATGTTTGGAACATGGTTACAAAATGTAAGGCAAGCACGTAAGATTCCTGATTAAGCAAAGTTCAAATTGACTTTTACTTAACAAAAGCCTCTGGATCTACTTCTCCGGGATGAGTCGTTTTATTTATTTTATTGAAATAATTTATTTTGTTTGATTCGCAATGCCCTGGATAACTTAGTTATTCAGCTTCAAAGTCAAAATCAGAAACAACAAATGACAGTAGGTGCATCTAGTGCAGTCTCTGAGTATTACTGAAAAGAGGTGCTATTCAAAATTTCAAAAGTTAATAGCAGCCTGTCCTGTTCATGATTTCTTTTCTCTACTGTAGATTCCAGGAGGAGATACATAAAATAATCTTGGTCATCATACTTTGTTTTGTTTTTTTTCTTTCATATGCTAATTTTCAAAATACAGAATTGGAATTGTCATACCAGTTTACATATGTTCTAATTTCAACTTTGACTTTCAAATCTCTGTTTGGGTTGTTATTCTATTTCTTTGTTTATTCAATCATTTAATAAAAATAGTAATCATTGTTTCATAGAAATAAAGAAAAATTTGGACTTCATATTTCAATAGATCCTGAGCTTATCACTATCTTATGTAGTAATATTTATATTTATGTTGCATAAAATAGAACTAATGATTCTAACTGGGCAAGCTACATTTAAAAATTCAGGAGACTATTTCTATGTTAGATTTTCATCTGAATTAAAACAAATTTTTATGTTGATAAATTTATGGTGAATTTTCCATTATTCTGAGAGTGAATTTACCCAGAACTTCACAATCCTCAACAGATCTAAATAGCTTTTTTATACTTAATGGAATATTTTGGTTTTCTTTGTTTTTTATTCCTTTAGGATATCCCAGAAAAGTATAAGGTAAAACAAAAGTTATCATAGCTGTCTGTTTTTCTCTTACATTCATGTATCAATTATCAAATTAAAGGCTTAAAATTATAAGTAGATTTTAATTTATACTGTACTCATAATTTATTTATGTTATAATTTGTCATATTCATGATTTTGACTTCAAATCTTTATTGTGCTTAGATTATTAATCCTACGTTTTGCCTAATGAATTCTTCATTTGATCTCTTTTTCCAATTTAAAACACATTTTTATTAACATAATTAAAAAATTAATCCATATATTCTTGCTCACTGTATACATTTTAAATATTAGGGAGTTAATAAAAGAATAAATAAAAGTCCTTTTTAAGCTTCTTTAGCCTCATTAAGTAATTACCAGTAAAGGGACTGTCAACATGAACCTTCCTGGTTTTCAGAGTTCTGTGGCCCACTGATTAATCTGAACCTCTCTTTTTAGTCCATTTGAATGAGTACTTGGAGTGATTATCTATCTGATGCATGTCCTGCCATCATAAATTGGTAGTCTTCAGAGCTGATAACTTGTCAATTTAATTTTTTTTTTAACTATAAAAATTATTCTCAAGGAACTAATACTTGAGGAGCACACACTGGGAAGCCTGATAAGCAACTGAACATAATTTAGAGTTTGAACCTGAACCTGAAATTATAATGGAGTAAGACTTTGAGAGCCTTGGAAAAGAGATGGATTTTTTTTTTTTTAAGATGTGAGATGAATGTGTATTTTATAACCAGAAGGGAGACTGTGGCAAGTTGTTTTATAAAATCAGCACAGCAATACTTCTGTACTCACAGACTTTTCCAGAACCTTGTCAACCCTCCTTCAAGAAGTACAGTCCATTTCCCATCTCTTTGAAACTGGATGGAGCTTTGTGGTTGCTTTGGTTTAATAGAATGTGGTGGAAGTGATGTTATGTGACTTTCAAAGATAGGGTATAAAGTAATATAAGTTCCCTCTGATTCTCTGTCTCTTGGGATGCACACCCTTTGAACACAAACATAATATTGTGAGGAATCCCAGGCCACATCACAACATCCTGTATAGGTGCTCTGTTGGGTAGGGTAGCCTTGGCTAAGATCTCATCTGACAGACAGTTACAGCTGCCAGACATGTAAGTGAACAATACTTGAGTTGATATTAATTCCCAGGAATTAAGCTATCTTTGGTGATGCCAAGTAAAAGAAAGACGAACTGGTTCTGCCAAGTCTTAAATTACAAACACATAAATGAAATATCTTTTTAAAGTCATTGGTTTTGAGGTTTTTCCCACACACATAGACAAGGATAGCCAGAAGAGATCACCATTTGTTTTAGATGGCTGATTAAAGAAAGGAATGAAAAATAACTTGAGCAAAACTGATATGCTTTGTCTAGATGACTGATACTGCTCTGGACCCCTATAGTTGGACCTTTTATTGATGTCACAGGATCAGGATAGACCAGACCTGTGCATGTGAACTAACACCCCAAAAAGATGCCCTTTTCATTATAGGGGACTGGAATGCAAAAGTAGGAAGTCAAGAAACACCTGGAGTAACAGGCAAATTTGGCCTTGGAATACAGAATGAAGCAGGGCAAAGACTAATAGAGTTTTGCCAAGAAAATGCACTAGTCATAACAAACACCCTCTTCCAACAACACAAGAGAAGACTCTATACATGGACATCACCAGATGGTCAACACCGAAATGAGATTGATTATACTCTTTGCAGCCAGAGATGGAGAAGCTCTATACAGTCAGCAAAAACAAGACCAGGAGCTGACTGTGGCTCAGACCATGAACTCCTTATTGCCAAATTCAGACTGAAATTGAAGAAAGTAGGGAAAACCACTAGATCATTCAGGTATGATCTCAATCAAATCCCTTATGATTATACAGTGGAAGTGAGAAATAGATTTAAGGGCCTAGATCTGATAGAGAGAGTGCCTGATGAGCTATGGAATGAGGTTAGTGACATTGTACAGGAGACAGGGATCAAGACCATCCCCATGGAAAAGAAATGCAAAAAAGCAAAATGGCTGTCTGGGGATGCCTTACAAATAGCTGTGAAAAGAAGAGAAGCGAAAAGCAAAGGAGAAAAGGAAAGATATAAGCATCTGAATGCAGAGTTCCAAAGGATAGCAAGAAGAGATAAGAAAGCCTTCTTCAGCGATCAGTGCAAAGAAATAGAGGAAAACAACAGAATGGGAAAGACTAGAGATCTCTTCAAGAAAATTAGAGATACCAAGGGAACATTTCATGCAAAGATGGGCTCGATAAAGGACAGAAATGGTATGGACCTAACAGAAGCAGAAGATATTAAGAAGAGATGGCAAGAATACACAGAAGAACTGTACAAAAAAGATCTTAATGACCCAGATAATCACTGGGATAGGTGTGGTCACTGACCTAGAGCCAGACATCCTGGAATGTGAAGTCAAGTGAGCCTTAGAAAGCATCACTATGAACAAAGCTAGTGGAGGTGATGGAATTCCAGTTGAGCTATTTCAAATCCTAAAAGATGATGCTGTGAAAGTGCTGCACTCAATATGCCAGCAAATCTGGAAAACTCAGCAGTGGCCACAGGACTGGAAATGGTCAGTTTTCATTCCAAAAGAAAGGCAATGCCAAAGAATGCTCAAACTACCGCACAATTGCACTCATCTCACGCGCTAGTCAAGTAACACTCAAAATTCTCCAAGCCAGGCTTCAGCAATATGTGAACCATGAACTTCCAGATGTTCAAGCTGGTTTTAAAAAAGGCAGAGGAACCAGAGATCAAATTGCCAACATCCACTGGATCATGGAAAAAGCAAGAGAGTTCCAGAAAAACATCTATTTCTGCTTTATTGACTATGCCAAAGCCTTTGACTGTGTGGATCACAATAAACTGTGGAAAATTCTGAAAGAGATGGGAATACCAGACCACCTGATCTGCCTCTTGAGAAATTTGTATGCAGGTCAGGAAGCAACAGTTAGAACTGAACATGGAACAACAGACTGGTTCCAAGTAGGAAAAGGAGTACGTCAAGGCTGTATATTGTCACCCTGCTTATTTAACTTATATGCAGAGTACATCATGAGAAATGCTGGACTGAAAAAACAAAAGCTGGAATCAAGATTGCTGGGAGAAATCTCAATAACCTCAGATATGCAGATGACACCACCCTTTTGGCAGAAAGTGAAGAGGAACTAAAGAGCCTCTTGATGAAATTGAAAGTGGAGAGTGAAAAAGTTGGCTTAAAGCTCAACATTCAGAAAATGAAGATCATGGCATCTGGTCCCATCACTACATGGGAAATAGATGGGGAAACAGTGGAAACAGTGTCAGACTTTATTTTTCTGGGCTCCAAAGTCACTGCAGATGGTGACTGCAGCCATGAAATTAAAAGACACTTACTCTTTGGATGGAATGTTATGACCAACCTAGGCAGCATATTCAAAAGCAGAGACATTACTTTGCCAACAAAAGTTCATCTAGTCAAGGCTATGGTTTTTCCTGTGGTCATGTATGGATGTGAGAGCTGGACTATGAAGAAGGCTGAGCCCCAAAGACTTGATGCTTTTGAACTGTGGTGTTGGAGAAGACTCTTGAGAGTCCCTTGGACTGCAAGGAGATCCAACCAGTCCATTCTGAAGGAGATCAGCCCTGGGATTTCTTTGGAAGGAATGATGCTAAAGCTGAAACTCCAGTACTTTGGCCACCTCATGGGAAGAGTTAACTCATTGGAAAAGACTCTGATGCTGGGAGGGATTGGGGCAGGAGGAGAAGGGGACGACAGAGGATGAGATGGCTGGATGGCATCATCGACTCAATGGACGTGAGTTTGAGTGAACTCCGGGAGTTGGTGATGGACAGGGAGTCCTGGCGTGCTGCGATTCATGGGGTCACAAAGAGTTGGACACGACTGAGTGACTGAACTAAACTGTGCATGTGAATGTGTGTGTGTGTGTGTGTGTGTGTGTGTGTGTATAGGGGAGGAGTTTCCCCAGAATGAAATATATCATTGTTGTTGTTCAATTGCTAAGTTGTGTCTGATTCTTTGGGACCACATGACCTGCAGCATACCAGGTTTCCCTGGACTTCACTGTCTCCTGGAGTTTGCTCCAACTCATAACCATTGAGTCAGTGATGCTATCTAACCATCTCATCCTCTATCACCCCCTTCTCTCCCTGCCCTCAATCTTCCCCAGCATCAGGGTCTTTTCCAGTCAGTTAGCTCTTCACCACAGGTGGCCAAAGTGTTGGAAATTCAGCTTCAGCCTCAGTCCTTCCAATAAATATTCAGGGTTGATTTCCTCCAGGATTAACTGGTTTGATCTCCTTGCCATGCAAGGGACTCTCAAGAGTCTTCTCCAGCACCATAATTTGAAATGTATATTCACACTTTATAGTATGAAGAGATGCATGCTGTGTCAGAGAAATTAAGACTGAAGATGTGAATGAGTGAACAACCATTTGAGTGAATGAGTAAAAGGGAAAATCTTTCTGCTCCCTCTATGGTCAAAAGTTACTTTGGCCCCAGTTATACACAAAGATGTCAGAAGCCCTACTGGATGAGGCTAGTCTTGGGGCACTTTGCCCCTTCTGGTGGTAAAGTTGAGCTTCCTTTTCAAGTAGTAGGGCTGAGATGTCTCTTTTTGAAATCAGGAGTCATACCAGAGAGAGCTCCTGAACTTGTGCACTAATCTCCATTTTGAGCATCTCTTTCATTATTTCTGAACCTTTAGCAAAGTTTCATGAGAAGTTATCTCCAGATCTTTGCATGACTAATCCTTTATTAGGGCTACCCAGGTGGCTCAGAGGTAAAGAATCTTCCTGCCAATGCAGGAGACAGGTGGTTACAACTTCCCTCTAGCTCAAATGGTAAAGAATCTGCCTGTGAGGCAAAAGACCAGGGTTCAGTCTCTGGGTTGGGAAGTTCCTCTGGAGAAGGGAATGGCAATCCACTTTCAGTATTCTTGCCTGGAGAATTCCATGGACAAAGAAGCCTGGCAAGCTATAGTCCATGGGGTCGCAAAGAGCTGGACATGACTGAGCAACTAACAGTCCACAGTCCAAACCTATGTAAAATCAAGGAAAAGGGCCTCATCTATGCTTGAAATAAGTAGATAAGAAGATGACAGCACTTGATACCAAAAGAGAGAAGATGACACTAGTCTCTAGTGGAAAGTAGTATACAGTAGATCAATTTTCTCATGAAGCTGATCATAGGCAAAGGAAGCATATTGGTGGTGTGGTGCAAAAACCAGTGCTAAATATTGAGGACTTCCCATAATCAAGTCTGATTAGGCAGCACTCTGGAAGTTCTTGTGGAAAGCTACTCTACGTCTATAAAGTTGCAGAGGAAAACTTTCCATGCTAAGGTGGGTTATAACAGTTAGATATACCACTTACTAGATGTTTAACTTTGGGTAATAACATCTCTAAGTCTCTTGATTTTCTGTTAAGATTAGTGATATATATATATCTTACAGAACTGGTATGGTAGTTAAATGAAGTAGTTACTATAAATGCATTAGCCCAGCCATGACTTTCTTCTCTAACCAGGCATTAAATTCCTTAAATAATTAAATGTAACAAAATCATGAAACACTCAGAAGAAAATATAGAAAGCATTTTTTTCTAATCTTGGATTTGGGAAGAATTTTCTAAACACATACACACAAAGGAAGACACTAGCAAGAAGGAAGATTAATTTAACTTCCATCAAATTAAACATATTTTTATATGGAAATTTTTAAAGCAAAATGAAAATAGAAAACATCAACAAATAAGTGGATAAGAGCTGAGTATATATAATTTACTTAAAAATAGTAATAAATATAAATATTTAATAAAGTAAAAAGTATGTTCAACTTTTCTAATAAATAAATGAGATGCAAAGTTCTCTTGTTGAGACTATTCTATTGTCAAATTCCAAATTTAGACAAAGGATGATGATATTGAAGCTTCCTTACTTTGATGGAAGTTCCATAAATTGATGAAGACATTCCAGACTCTAGAACTATTCTAGAATCAAGAGAATAATTTGAAATAAATAAGAGAAACAGCAAAATGGCACACAGTTTGAGTCAACATTGTACCTATAAGAAAATGTAACAAATTAACCACAGTACAGTATTTCAAATACATTATCAGTGCAATAGTAATACTACCAATGTGGTATTATACTATCATTACAAATTATTATAGTAATTGGATAAACTGTTAGGCAATAGATTCTTGAGAGTGTAAATGGCAAAAGGAAGAAAAATATGGCATCATTCCAAAATATGTGATAAAAATACTGGAACAAAATGTAACAAGATAAAAGTGATGGATTTATAGGTACTTTATGATTTCTTATTTAATTTTTCTACATTTTACAATTTTTTACAAAAAAATGTATTACTTCTTCAAGTTGATAAAAAGAATTAGGATTAGTAAACGTCCTGGAATAAAATACACGAAAAATGAGAATTTAAAATTTTCTTCTGCTAACTATTTGATTTATAGTTTAAATTTCTATCTAAGTGTATTGAAATTTGTTCAGCTGGAATAACTGAAGGTCTTGCAAGGTCCAACTACCCCAAGTAAAACTACAGTTCAAGGAATATAACTCATAAAGAAGAAAAAAAAAGGCATTCAGCTGATACATTTCTACCAGTATTAAGAGATCTAATTTTTAATATCAAAGTGTACCTGAAAACTAAAAGGTTACCTGAGTAGAAGAGTCAGGGTTTGAAAGCATTAATTTTGACTAGGTTCCCAAGACAACCACTACCTTTCACTACATGCTCCGGTGGTGTCTCATTTGTAACTGATCTTTTAGGATATTTGGTCTCCACCTCCACCCCCATAGCAGAAGAGTAGACAAAGTAAAAGCAACAGAAGTGATGAATACATATATATATATATATATATATATATATATATATATATATATATATGTTTAACTGTGACCCTAGCAAATGGTTAGTTGGCAGAATATCAATTCAATATTAAATAGCATAAATATTGTATACTGACACATATATATGGAATCTAAAAAGATAGCTCTGATTAATTTATTTTTAGGGCAGCAGTCGAGAAACAGATGTAAAGAACAGAACTTTGGACATGGTGAGAAAAGAAGGAGGGAGAAGGGGAGATGTATGGAGAGAATAACATGGAAATTTACAATACCATATGTAAAATAGATGGCCAATGGGAATTTGCTGTCTGGTTCAGGGAACTAAAACAGGGCTCTGTGAAAGCTGAAGGATGGGATTGGGAAGGAGGTTCAGGAGGGAGGGGACATGGGATATACCTATGTCTGATTCTTGTTGTTGTATGACAAAAACCCATAAAATTCTGTAAAACGATTATCCTTCAATAAAATTTTTTTAAAAAAGCAAAAATAAATAAATAAATAGCAGTATATGAGGGGGTGATATCAGCAAGAGGGAAAACTAAGAGGTCCCAAGAAAAACAATAAGAACAATGAATAAACAGCTATATGCCAATGAAAATATCTTTCAGAGAGCTCCAGAATACAATGGCAGAGCTGCAGAAACACTATGGGTCATGGAAACCCAGGATCACCTCTTATATAAGCATAGGAAACATTTGCCTGTGTCACCTCATACCTCAGTCTGGCATAGCCCATCCCCAAGAGGGATCCCCTCCATGCAACCTTCTCCTATGATGGAAAAGGAGAGCAGGAGGATCCCAACAGCCCTCACCACCACCACAGAAATCTGCAACATTCACTACTTAGGATGCCTAAACCTGGTGCTACTGCCAGTGCATGAACATCTGCAGGCCAGACCCAAAGCCATGAGAAATTCCCTCAGCCAGGACTTCCTCCTTCAGGGAAAAAGGAAAACTGAAGGGCCTCAGAAGACATCAGCATCACAAATGCCCATAGCCTGGGCCACTGAAGATCTCGTCAGTCTTCACTGGTGGTATTATCTTCACTGACAGAACTCCACAGAGATTATAAAGACTATACCACTGCTGAGCCCCCACAGAACCACCATACCCCACCCATAAATGCCCTCACATTCACCCATAAATGAAGCCAGTCTATAAAGTCTGGAAGAGGTGACTGTTTCCTCAAACATACAGACAACTATGCAAGTCCACAATAAACATAAAAATTCAAGGAAATAGGACACCACCTAAGGAACCCAATAAATTTTCAGGAACTAAATATGAAGAAATAAAGAGCTACAAAAAAAAAAAAAAAAAGCTTGTCAAAGAATTCAAAATAATTTTAAAGTAAGCTTGGTGAGCTAAAAGAGAACATAATTCAATGAAATCAGAAAAGCAATTCATGAATGCAACAATAAGTTCAACAAAGAAATTGATCATAAAAAGGGACCTAACAGAAATTCTGCAGCTGAGAAATGCAATGAATGAAAGGAAAAATACAATACAAAACTTTAACAGCAGACTCAAGCAAAAAAAAAAAAAGAAGAAGAATTTGTGAACTTGAAGACAAGTCATTTAGAAAGAAAGAAAAAAGAATGAAAAAGAGTAAAGCAAATCTAAAAGATTTGTGGAAAATAACCCAAAGATTCAATATGAACATTGAGTGAGTGAAGTCCCTCAGTCGTGTCCGACTTTGTGACCCTATGGATTGTAGCCTGCCAGGCTCCTCCATCCATGGGATTCTCTGGGCAAGAATACTGGAGTGGGTTGCCATTTCCTTCTCCAGGAGATCTTCCTGACCCAGGGATTGAACCCAGGTCTCCCGCATTGTAGGCAGATGTTTTACCAGACAGTCGTTACACCAAAAGCTTTTCCTGAACATTATGGGGTTACCAGAAGGAGCAGAGAAAAAGAAAAGGGCAGAAAATGTATTTGAAGAAATAATGGCTTTAAATTTCCCAAATCTGAAGAGGAAAATGGACACCCAGATTCATAAATCCCAAAGCCCCAAAATTCCCAAGTAAAATGAAATTAAAGAGATCTACACTGAGACACATTATAATTAAATTGCTAAAAGTCAAAGAGAATTTTGAAAAGTAATTCATAGCATAAATGGAAATAACATAAGGTCATCCATGGATTTCTCAGTAGAAAATTTGCATATGATAAGATTCAGATAAGATATTCAAAATTCTGAAGGAAAATACTACCAATCAAGATTACTATACCTAGCAAAATTATCTTTTAAAAAATGAAGCAGAGGAATATACGTTGCCAAACATACAAAAACTGATGGATTTCATCACTACTAGAAGTACCCTGTTAGAACTGAACATGAAGGATGCTATGCTAGGGAAATAAACCAGTTATATGTAGAATCTAAAGTAATAAATCTCATATAAAAGGGAAGAATACTTGCCAGGGGTTGATGAGAGGCATAGGTGGGAAGATGTTGGTCAAAGAGTACAAAGATTCAATTATGCAAGATGAATAAGTTTTGTATATCTAATGTACAACAATATGAGCATAGTTAAAAATATTTTGTACTTGACATTTGCTAAGAAAGTAGATTTAAGTGGTCCTGGCACACAAGAAAACTGGTATCTAGAGGACAAATATGTTAATAAACTTGAATGCAGTAATTAATTTAAGATACATATACACATCAAATAATCAAATTGTATATTTTAAATATACACAGTTGTTAATTGGTAAAAAGAACAAAAAAAAGCAGTATATTGAATTTTATGTATATAAAATGGAAAGTTTATTAACATGCATATTTACATATATGGAAAGTCAGTTTTCATGAATACATTTCAAATTATTAAAGTACAAAATTTTAAATCTCTGAAATGTCTTTCAAGTGTATTTAGTTTAAAATGTTCCAAATATTTATACATCTTATGGTTGCCAAGCGAAAACTTGAATTGAAAATTTGGAAGGGAACTTGTTAAACTTACAATGATGTCAGCTTACCTCAAATTGCATTTTCTAATTGCAAATATATTCTTGATCACTTATACAAAATTTATATCTCTAGACACAAGGATATAATTTTAAATTTCCCACTTATGGGAACTTCTGTGAAGTATCCAAGATATTATAGAAGGGATACAAAATATATATTTGCAAATTCATACTGTAACTTTGATGTAATAGATGTAACAAAATGCTGATATTTTAGATTTCACTAGTTGGGATTTTTAGTTATTCAGATAAAGCCTTAGCATTTTTGGTATCTTTATAAGTCTGAAAGTCAATAACTTCTCCCCTACCCAAGTTTATCAGGAAAAAAAAGAAAAAGCCAAAGCCAATTACAGACTATTATTATTTATACAGCTAATATTGGAGAATGTGCAGGTAAATGAAATATCTAATGTCATTCCCAGAATTAGACATATGTGTCCATCTAAAGACAGGGTTAATCTAAGGATGACCTTGTTCTGTTAAAATGGATGGCTTGGAGGAGCAGAACTAAATTTATGCTGTGATCAACTTCTTTGACTTGCTCAACACTCGTACATTTTAAAGCTTTTATCTGTTTTATTGTACTACCACTACTAATGAGAAATCAAGAGTTTTAGACAGGCAAATATTAATGTAGTTACAGATATTTTATCTACTTGTTCAAAATTTTTAATAGCATATATTTCAAATAATTAATAGAATATCAATAAATAATTTATATCTACTTATTATAGCTTATCATAGCTAATGGAGAAGGAAATGGCAACCAACTCCAGTATTCTTGCCTAGAGAATCCCATGGACAGAGGAGCCTGGTGGGCTGTCATCTATGGGGTTGCACAGAGTTGGACACGACTAAAGTGACTTAACAGCAGCAGCATAGCTAATCATGTCATGCTAGTGGCAAAGAATCTGCCTGCCAAAGCAGGAGACACAAGAGATGCAGGTTTGATCCCTGGGTTGGGAAGATCCCCTGGAGGAGGGCATGGCAACCCAAGGCAGTATTCTTGTCTGGAGAATCCTATAGGCATAAGGAGACTGGCAGGCTATATTCCATGGGGCCACAAAGAATTGGACATGACTGACACACATGCACACATCATAGTTAATCAAAAAGAAAAATAATAATAACTGATTCTTAGGTGCATTTCATTAAAATTTGTTTGTGCATCTAGAATAAAAATATTTCAACTTTTATTGAGGTAAGGAAATATATGCCGAGTCTTTACAAAGGAGATTCCCATGATTGTGAGGTATCACGTTTCTGATACAAGTGATCCACTTTTCCTGTGTTGTTTTTACTACCATAGTGATCTAAATAGCTAACACTGAAAGATGAGGGGAAAACTGAAATAAATATTTTAAAAAGAAATTTCTGTGGTTAAAGAAAATAGTAGGTTTTTAAAAACTGATCAAATGAAAGTATAATTGAAACAAGTGAAAATGATGAAACAGATTTAGGAGGCTTTAAATACAAGAATTCTGAAGGATTCTAGATTTTGTATCTATAGTATAGTGTATATTGACTTCCTAGATTCCATGACCTCTGCTTTCTAAGAGAATTTTTTCATCCTCCCCACTTACTGTCCCATGAGTTCATTCACATTGATTTAACACACCATCATCTAAAGGATGTGATAAGTTGGTGTTTATATCTGTCAAGGGACCAAGGAGATGAAAGTAGGCATCACCAAAAGGTATAATTTTAGGTTGTTGGATACCCTTGCATTTTTCTTAATTATTTCTGACGTTTTATCTATTTCACCATGAGCTTCCTTGGAGAATACAGATGAAAAAAAAAAAAATGTTCTTCATGACCCCAAAGAAGAAATACATCTTCTCTTAATAAATCCCATGTGAAATCATATAGGGGAAGGAGTGAAGAAACAGTTAACATTTATCACTCATACTGTGTTTCATTTGCTAAACTCTTTTTGCAACCTGAAAAACAGCTTCTTTTCAGCATGAAAGACATTTCAGATAAGGTGTGAGGGTCTGAGAAAAAGAATTTTGGATAAACTATACAAGGATCTGTCCAATGGAATATTGAAATGTGGAAACAGCAAGCACTGCTTGTCCTAATTCTAAACTCTCTGAAGATAAGACCGATTTTTTTTAATTGATATATCCCTAGCACCTAGCATATGGTAGGTATTCAGCAAGTATGTCTTAAAATACTTTCATGTGGCATTTTAGTTTCATGTGGCATTTTAATTAAGAATTTGTGAATCCTTTCAGAAATGTGTGCTAAACCAGAAGGACATATAAACACTAAACTAAAGATACAAACTGGATCTCTATTGCATACCACATATATTGCCCAGGGCAAAAATTACTGTTTGTGTTATGTAGCAGAGGTTATTATTGAATTCATAGTTTCAAAATTAAAGAGATAAAAAGCTATTGAGGCAAAAATACATTTCTTATAAATGGTCTCTGTTAGTTTTTTTTTTTTTTTTTTGCTTCAGTTCAGTTCAGTTCAGTCGCTCAGTCGTGTCTGACTTTTTGCGACACCATGAATCGCAGCACGCCAGGCCTCCCTGTCCATCACAAACTCCCAGAGTTCACTCAGACTCATGTCCATCGAGTCAGTGATGCCATCCAGCCATCTCATCCTCTGTCGTCCCCCTTCTCCTCCTGTCCCCAATCCCTCCCAGCATCAGAGTCTTTTCCAATGAGTCAACTCTGCACGAGGTGGCCAAAGTACTGGAGTCTTAGCTTTAGCATCATTCCTTCCAAAGAAATCCCAGGGCTGATCCCCTTCAGAATGGACTGGTTGGATCTCCTTGCAGTCCAAGGGACTCTCAAGAGTCTTCTCCAACACCACAGTTCAAAAGCATCAATTCTTCAGCGCTCAGCCTTCTTCACAGTCCAACTCTCACATCCATACATGACCACAGGAAAAACCATAGCCTTGACTAAGCGAACCTTTGTTTGCAAAGTAATGTCTCTGCTTTTCAATATGCTTCATAACTTTCCTTCCAAGGAGTAAGCGTCTTTTAATTTCATGGCTGCACTCACCATCTTCAGTGACTTTGGAGCCCAGAAAAATAAAGTCTGACACTGTTTCCACTGTTTCCCCATCTACTTCCCGTGAAGTGATGGGACCAGATGCCATGATCTTCATTTTCTGAATGTTGAGCTTTAAGCCAACTTTTTCACTCTCCATTTTCACTTTGATCAAGGGACTTTTTAGTTCCTCTTCACTTTCTGCCATAAGGGTGGTGTCATCTGCATATCTGAGGTTACTGATATTTCTCCCAGCAATCTTGATTCTAGCCTGTGCTTCTTCCAGTCCAGCGTTTCTCATGATGTACTCTGCATAAAAGTTAAATAAGCAGGGTGACAATATACAGCTTTGACGTACTCCTTTTCCTATTTGGAACCAGTCTGTTGTTCCATGTCCAGTTCTAACTATTGCTGGTTATAAAAGATGGCAGGGCCTCTTCCAAGATGGCCCTAGTGAGCTATGCCTCCTAGTGTTAATCCTTTTGTGTGGTTTTCTCTTATGCTGATCTAGGTGGGCCCTGTATAATCAATAGAAGACAGAAGTAACTCTGTGATTTTTAAGGTCAAATTTGTTGTATCTAGTAGCTTCTTTTTTGTTCTTAGAAGAAGCACTTTGGGGGAAGCCAACCACCATGCAAAAAAAACTATCCTGTGATTGCCATGTCCTGAGTAAGTCCAAGTCAGCCACATGGGGAAGGCCTGCAGAGAGATAGAGATGCCAGCCTGCTTCACAGCATTCTAGCCTTCTCAGCTAAGACACCAGAATTGTGAGAGAAGTCATCTTAATGAATTAAGCCAAATATGTGGAAAGTAATGCTTAATCTTGGAATCTGTTATTAAACCTTCTGCTGGGACTTGGAATGGGGAGGGTGAGTATAAAAGGAATAGCTTAAAGGAGGTTCAGTTATCAAGAATAAGAACAGGTTCATATCAAGCTCTTCAGGCTCAGCAATGCAAGGAGGTGCAATAAATCAGGAGGCTTCCACAGGCACAGGTATTGGTAAGTTTTGGTATAATTAAGGAAGTTCTTATGATTTCATTAATATGTTAAACTGGTGTTGATATAATTAATATCTTGATTTTAACTATTTTCTATTTCTATGTGGCATCTTCAGATTTTAATTTAATCTGTTATTTTCAACTGATAGGATCTCAATATAGAGGTTAATGTTAAGGGTAAGTGTCTGCTATCGAACACGGCTTTATTTTTTTCTGGTATGTGTTTGGAAATACAAATAAACTGAAGCATAAAAATTCTGCTCTGTCTGACAAATTGCAAGAGCCAAAGAAACTAAAACAATCTCTTATGTGAAAAAATATTTTACTAATTATGTCTTTATTTATGGATCAAGACTAAACATGAGGGTAAGTAATCTCAATAACAGATTTGGTATCAGACAAGAATCAAAAAAAGGACAACTATTGGAGAATACATTTTTCAGATTAGATTTAACTTGATTTATGTAAACTATTTTATTCAATAGTTTGCTGCGTCGCGCACTAAGAGCGCGGCCGAGAGGAGCTACCCCCACGACTGAGGAAGGACGGCGGTGAGGGCCAGTGCACTAAGCATGGCCGAGAAGAGCTACCCCACGACCGAGGTCAGGAAGGGCGGCGGTGAGGAGAGACCCCCTCGTCCAAGGTAAGGTGCGATGGCTGTGCTTTGCTGGCCGGGAGCAGCCAGGAGCAGCCGGGATGAGATACCCCACGCCCAAGGTAAGAGAAACCCGAGTAAGACAGTAGGTCTTGAAAGAGGGCTGCTGCTAAGTCGCTTCAGTCGTGTCCGACTCTGTGCGACCCCATAGACGGCAGCCCACCAGGCTCTGCCGTCCCTGGGATTCTCCAGGCAAGAACACTGGAGTGGGTTGCCATTGCCTTCTCCATTGTGTGAAGGTGAAAAGTGAAAGTGAAGTCGCTGAGTCGTGTCCGACTCGTGCGACCCCATGGACTGCAGCCTACCAGGCTCCTCTGTCCATGGGATTTTCTAGGCAAGAGTACTGGAGTGGCTTGCCATTGCCTTCTCCGTGAAAGAGGGCATCAGAGGGCAAATACACTAAAACCATTCTCACAGATAACTAGTCAGTCTAATCACACAAGGACCACACCCTTGTCTAACTCAATGAGATTAAGCCATGCCCGAGGGGCAACTTGGGATGGGCGGGTCATGATGGAGAGATATGACAGGGTGTGGTCCGCTGGAGAAGGGAATGGCAAACCACTTCAGTATTCTTGCCTTGAGAACCCCATGAACAGTATGAAAAGACAAAATGATAGGATACTGAAAGAGAAACTCCCCAGGTCAGTAGGGGCCCAATATGCTACTGGAGATCAGTGGAGAAATAACTCCAGAAAGAATGAAAGGATGGAGCCAAAACAAAAAGAATACCCAGCTGTGGATGTGTCTGCTGATAGAAGCAAAGTCCGATGCTGTAAAGAGCAATATTGCATAGGAACCTGGAATGTCAGGTCCATGAATCAAGGCAAATTGGAAGTGGTCAAACAAGAGATGGCAAGAGTGAATGTCGACATTCTAGGAATTAGCAAACTAAAATGGACTGGAATGGGTGAATTTAACTCGGATGACCATTATATCTACTACTGTGGACAGGAATCCCTCAGAAGAAATGGAGTGGCCATCATGGTCAACAAAAGAGTCCGAAATGCAGTACTTGGATGCAATCTCAAAAACGATAGAATGATCTCTGTTCGTTTCCAAGGCAAACCATTCAATGTCACAGTAATCCAAGTCTATGCCCCAACCAGTAACGCCGAAGAAGCTGAAGTTGAAAGGTTCCATGAAGACCTACAAGACCTTTTAGAACTAACACCCAAAAAAGATGTCCTTTTCATTATAGGGGACTGGAATGCAAAAGTAGGAAGTCAAGAAACACCTGGAGTAACAGGCAAATTTGGCCTTGGAATACAGAATGAAGCAGGGCAAAGACTAATAGAGTTTTGCCAAGAAAATGCACTGGTCATAGCAAATACCCTCTTCCAACAACACAAGAGAAGACTATATACATGGACATCACCAGATGGTCAACACCGAAATCAGATCGATTATATTCTTTGCAGCCAAAGATGGAGAAGCTCTATACAATCAGCAAAAACAAGACCAGGAGCTGACTGTGGCTCAGACCATGAACTCCTTATTGCCAAATTCAGACTGAAATTGAAGAAAGTAGAGAAAACTACTAGACCATTCAGGTATGACCTAAATCAAATCCCTTATGATTATACAGTGGAAGTGAGAAATAGATTTAAGGGCCTAGATCTGATAGATAGAGTGCCTGATGAACTATGGAATGAGGTTCGTGACATTGTACAGGAGACAGGGATCAAGACCATCCCCATGGAAAAGAAATGCAAAAAAGCAAAATGGCTGTCTGGGGAGGCCTTACAAATAGCTGTGAAAAGAAGAGAAGCGAAAAGCAAAGGAGAAAAGGAAAGATATAAACATCTGAATGCAGAGTTCCAAAGAATAGCAAGAAGAGATAAGAAAGCCTTCTTCAGTGATCAATGCAAAGAAATAGAGGAAAACAACAGAATGGCAAAGACTAGGGATCTCTTCAAGAAAATCAGAGATACCAAAGGAACATTTCATGCAAAGATGGGCACAATAAAGGACAGAGATGGTGTGGATCTAACAGAAGCAGAAGATATCAAGAAGAGGTGGCAAGAATACACAGAAGAACTGTACAAAAAAGAGCTTCAAGACCCAGATAATCATGATGATGTGATCACTGACCTAGAGCCAGACATCTTGGAATGTGAAGTCAAATGGGCCTTAGAAAGCATCACTACAAACAAAGCTAGTGGAGGTGATGGAATTCCAGTGGAGCTATTCCAAATCCTGAATGATGATGCTGTGAAAGTGCTACACTCAATATGCCAGCAAATTTGGAAAACTCAGCAGTGGCCACAAGATTGGAAAAGGTCAGTTTTCATCCCAATCCCAAAGAAAGGCAATGCCAAGGAGTGCTCAAACTACCGAACAATTGCACTCATCTCACACGCTAGTAAAGTAATGCTCAAAATTCTCCAAGCCAGGCTTCAGCAATATGTGAACCGTGAACTTCCTGATGTTCAAGCTGGTTTTAGAAAAGGCAGAGGAACCAGAGATCAAATTGCCAACATCCGCTGGATCATGGAAAAAGCAAGAGAGTTCCAGAAAAACATCTATTTCTGCTTTATTGACTATGCCAAAGCCTTTGACTGTGTGGATCACAATAAACTATGGAAAATTCTGAAAGAGATGGGAATACCAGACCACCTGATCTGCCTCTTAAGAAATCTGTATGCAGGTCAGGAAGCAACAGTTAGAACTGGTCATGGAACAACAGACTGGTTCCAAATAGGAAAAGGAGTACGTCAAGGCTGTATATTGTCACCCTGTTTATTTAACTTATATGCAGAGTACATCATGAGAAATGCTGGACTGGAAGAAACACAAGTTGGAATCAAGATTGCCGGGAGAAATATCAATAACCTCAGATATGCAGATGACACCACCCTTATGGCAGAAAGTGAAGAGGGGCTAAAAAGCCTCTTGATGAAAGTGAAAGTGGAGAGTGAAAACGTTGGCTTAAAGCTCAACATTCAGAAAACGAAGATCATGGCATCTGGTCCCATCACTGCATGGGAAATAGATGGGGAAACAGTGGAAACAGTGTCAGACTTTGTTTTTCTGGGCTCCAAGATCACTGCAGATGGTGACTGCAGCCATGAAATTAAAAGACGCTTACTCCTTGGAAGGAAAGTTATGACCAACCTAGATAGCATATTCAAAAGCAGAGACATTACTTTACCAACAAAGGTTCGCCTAGTCAAGGCTATGGTCTTTCCTGTGGTCATGTATGGATGTGAGAGCTGGACTGTGAAGAAGGCTGAGCGCCGAAGAATTGATGCTTTTGAACTGTGGTGTTGGAGAGGACTCTTGAGAGTCCCTTGGACTGCAAGAAGATCCAACCAGTCCATTCTGAAGGAGATCAATCCTGGAATTTCTTTAGAAGGAATGATGCTAAAGCTGAAACTCCAGTATTTTGGCCACCTCATGCGAAGAGTTGACTCATTGGAGAAGACTCTGATGCTGGGAGGGATTGAGGGCAGGAGGAGAAGGGGACGACAGAGGATGAGATGGCTGGATGGCATCACTGACTCGATGGATGCAAGTCTGAGTGACCTCCGGGAGCTGGTGATGGACAGGGAGGCCTGGCGTGCTGCGGTTCATGGGGTCGCAAAGAGTCGGACACGACTGAGCGACTGATCTGATCTGATTTTATTCAAATTTAATTGAGTAGATAATTCCTGTTATCTGTTAGAGATGGTGCAAAATGTACAAGAGATAACTAAAAAGAAGATAAAGAAAGACTTTGTCCCCAAGGAGATTTTAGTGATGAAACTGGAGAGTAGGGGCAAGTAAATAGAAAGTCAACATGAATCTCCTTCAAGAAGTCAAATATCAAAAGATGTTAGAAAATATAGGTAATCCTTTCATACTTGTTGATAATATAATCCTGGAAACAATATTCCATTTCAGTTAAGTAATGAAGGCAATTTATTATTAACAATAGACACTCTGGTCAGTCAGCTCAGTCACTCAGTCATGTCCGACTCTTTGAGACCCCATGGACTGCAGCACACCAACTTCATCCACCTGTCCATCACCAACTCCTGGAGCTTACTCAAACTCATGTCCATTGAGTTGGTGTTGCCATCCAACCATCTTATCCTCTGCTGTCCCCTTCTCCTCTCACCTTCAATCTTTCCCAGCATCAGGGTCTTTTCAAATAAGTTAGTTCTTTGCATAAGGTGGCCAAAGTATTGGAGTTTCAGCTTCAGCATCAGTCCTTCCAACAAATATTCAGGGCTGATTTCCTTTAGGATTGACTGGTTGGATCTTCTTGCAGTCCAAGGGGCTCTCAAGAGTCTCTTTTCCCAGTTTTGAAGTAGTCTGTTGTTCCATGTCTGGTTCTAACTGTTGCTTCTTGACCTGCTTACAGGTTTCTCAGGAGGCAGGTGAGGTGGTCTAATATTCCCATCTCTTTAAGAATTTTCCACAGAGTATCCACATTTTGTGTGATGATACAGAGTACATCATGCAAAATCCTGCACTGGAGAATCACAAGCTGAAATTGAAATTGCCAGAGGAGATATCAACAACCTCAGATACATGGATAATACCATCCTGAAGGCATAAAGTGAAGAGGAACTAAAGAGCCTCTTGATCAAAGTGAAAGAGGAGAGTGAAAAAGTTGGCTTAAAACTCAACATTCAAAAAAATCGAAAGATCATGGCAGCCGGTCCTTTCAGTTCATGGCAAATAGAAAGAGAAAAAGTGGAAACAGTGGTAGATTTTATTTTCTTGGGCTCCAAAATCATTGCAGATGGTGACTGGAGCCATGAAATTAAAAGACAACTGGTCCTTGGAAGAAAATCTATGATAAATATAGAGAGCATATTAAAAAGCAAAGATATCACTTTGCCAACAAAGATTCATATAGTCAAAGCTATAGTTTTTTCCAGTAGTCATGTATGGATGTGAGAGCTGGACCATAAAGAATGCTGAGTGCCAAAGACTGATGCTTTTGAACTGTGGTGCTGGAGAAGACTCTTGAGAGTCCCTTGGACTGCAAGGAGATCAAACTAGTTAGTCCTAAAGGAAATCAGTCCTGAATATTGATTGGAAGGACTGATGCTGAAGATGAAGCTCCCCTACTTTGGCCACCTGTTGTGAAGACTTGACTCATTGGAAAAGATTGTGATGCTGGGAAACCTGAAGGCAAAAGGAGAAGGCAGGGGCAGAGCATGAGATGGTTAGATAGCACCACCAACTCAATGGACACGAATTTGAGCTAACTCCGGGAGATAGTGGATGAAAGGGGCGTGGTGTCTGCAGTCCAGGGATTGCAAAGAACTGGACATGACTTAGTGACTGAACAATAACAATTAATTTGGATTGAGGGTCAATAATTCATATGAAATGAAACCTTGTGGTGGACTAGGACATTTGCAATCAAAAATAATTTAATTGCCCTCAGGATTTTCTATGCTTCCCTGGTGGCTCAGAGGGTAAAGCATCTGCCTGCAATGCAGGAGACCCAGTTTCGATCCCTTAGTTGGGAAGATCCCCTGGAGAAGGAAATGACAACCCACTCCAGGACTCTTGCCTGAAAAATCCCATTGTCAGAGAAGCCTGGTGGGCTACAGTCCATGGGGTTGCAGAGAGTCAGACATGACTGAGCGATGTCACTTTTTTTCACTTTAAGATAAACACACATCCTGGAATGTGAAGTCAAATGGGCCTTAGAAAGCATCACTACGATCAAAGCTAGTGGAGATGATGGAATTCCAGTTGAGCTATTTCAAATCCTGAAAGATGATGCTGTGAAAGTGCTACACGCAATATGCCAGCACATTTGGAAAACTCAGTAGTGGCCACAGGACTGGAAAAGGTCAGTTTTCATTCCAATCCCAAAGAAAGGCAATGCCAAAGAATGCTCAAACTACTGCACAATTGCACTCATCTCACACGCTAGTAATGTTCAAAATTCTGCAAGCCAGGCTTCAGCAATACATGAACCGTGAACTTCCAAATATTCAAGCTGGTTTTAGAAAAGGCAGAGGAACCAGAGATCAAATTGCCAACATCTGTTGGATCATCAAAAAAGTGAGAGAGTTCCAGGAAAACATCTATTTCTGCTTTATTGACTATGCCAAAGCCTTTGACTGTGTAGATCACAATCAACTGTGGAAAATTCTGAAAAAGATGGGTATACCAGACCACCTGACCTGCCTCTTAAGGAACCTATATGCAGGTCAGGAAGCAACTGTTAGAACTGGACATGGAACAACAGACTGGTTCCAAATAGGAAAAGGAGTTTGTCAAGGCTGTATATTGTCACCCTGCTTATTTAACTTTTATGCAGAGTACATCATGAGAAACGCTGGGCTGGAAGAAGCACAAGCTGGAATCAATATTTCCAGGAGAAATCTCAATAACCTCAGATATGCAGATTACACCACGCTTATGTGGTGCAGAAAGTGAAGAGGACCTAAAAAGCCTCTTGATGAAAGTGAAAGAGGAGAGTCAAAAGTTTGGCTTAAAGCTCAACATTCAGAAAACGAAGATCATGGCATCTGGTCCCATCACTTCGTGGGAAATAGATGGGGAAACAGTGTCAGACTTTATTTTCTGGGCTCCAAAATCACAGCAGATGGTGATTGCAGCCATGAAATTAAAAGTTGCTTGCTCCTTGGAAGAAAAGTTATGAAGCATATTGAAAAGCAGAGACATTACTTTGCCAACAAAGTTCCATCTAGTCAAGGCTATAGTTTTTCCAGTAGTCGTGTATAGATGTGATAGTTGGACTATGAAGAAAGCTGAGCACTGAAGACTTGATGCTTTTGAACTGTGATGTTGGAGAAGACTCTTGAGAGTCCCTTGGACTGCAGGGAGATCCAACCAGTCCATTCTGAAGAAGATCAGCCCTGGGTGTTCTTTGGAAGGAATGATGCTAAAGCTGAAACTCCAGTACTTTGGCCACTTCATGCGAAGAGTTGACTCATTGGAAAAGACTCTGATGATGGGAGGAATTGGGGGCAGGAGGAGAATGGGACGATAGAGGATGAGATGGCTGGATGGCATCACTGATCCGATGGACATGAGTCTGAGTGACCTCCGGGAGTTGGTGATGGACAGGGAGGCCTGGTGTGCTGCTATTCATGTGGTCACAAAGAGTTGGACATGACTGAGCGACTGAACTGAACTGAAGATAAACTGTAGCACATACTAGGGTGGGTTTCAGCCCTTTAATTCCTAGATAGTAGCTTTTCAGAGGCTTATTTCAGAGTACTTTCTGGCAGACACTGCAATCCAATATTGATCCTTCTAGTTTCTCAGATTACTAGTTCTCAGCCTCTTGGTAGATGCCTCTAATACAAAAGTGATAACCCCTTGATACAGTGCATCAACGTAGGGATATATTTTTTTCCTGAATTGTAGCCTGTGACGGGGAAGGCAATGGCACCCCACCCCAGTACTTTTGCCTGGAGAATCCCATGGATGGAGAATCTCAGTCCATGGGGTCGCTGAGAGTTGGACACGACTGAGTGACTTCACTTTCACTTTTCACTTTCATACATTGGAGAAGGAAATGGCAACCCACTCCAGTGTTCTTGCCTGGAGAATCCCAGGGACAGGGAAGCCTGGTGGGCTGCCGTCTATGGGGTCACACAGAGTCGGACACGACTGAAGCGACTTAGCAGCAGTAGCCTGTGAGTCCTCACTACTTTTGCAATTATCTGATATACTGAAGCAGGTCTTAAAAAATGTTTAATTTGGGCTTTCTAGGTGTTCTCATTGGGAATTTAAATCACTTATTCCAATATTACTTGGAAGCAGAAGTTTTGCCTTCATATTGCTTTGTGTTCTTATGAAAATTTAAAGGAAAGGCAAAATATGAACTGATCATTATTCAAAGTTTTCTTGAATATATATATGTATTAGTTTTTCTAGACTACATATAAGATTTTATTTTTCAGCAGGAAATTTCAAGTTGTTTTTAACTTTATTATCCTCAGTCCCCATGTCCAGATCTTTGACATGAATTATGCTCAGACTGGCAAAACTTTCATGTTTGATAGTTTTTGGGAAAAAAGTAAGTTATAGTTGCCTCATTTATTGCATAGTCATAACAACTCTGTAAGATAAATATTATATTTTTCATATCACACAGAACTTAGGTAACTTGTGTCTTTGTTTCCCTAGAGTCAGAGAAATGAGTAATATTTGTCTCTCTTTGGAAGAAAAAATAGGCTTTAAAGACTTTAATGTTCCTAAGACCTTAGGATCAATAAATGGCAAACTGGAATTTCCACTTTAATTTAAATCTTTCTTCTATGCCACATTATTTCTTTACATTTGGAAATAGCCTGTTGTGAAATTCAGAAGAAAAAGTTATGATAAAAAATAGGCTTTCTCTGTTGACCTTAAAAGAATGATGTAATATTGAAAGCAATCTTACCACTATGTTCTTTTTTCATCTAATTTTTTGATTGGGATGTGTATTGGGTTGTATCTATTTTATAAGAATGCAAAAATGTTAATAGTTTTTAAGAGCACAAAATAAAATATTATAAAAATCTGTATGTTCCAGAATGCAGCTATTAAATCATGTTACTGGACATTAAGACAATGTGATCTACTATTGATGTGGAAAGATGATAGCCATTGATTAAAGTAAGTCATTATAAGCTCATTAATAAAGCTGCAGTTTTTCATACTTGGACAGATCTCTTTAGGGAAACTTCTATATTAAAAATGAATTTTATTATTTTAGCTGAGGGCAAGCCTTTCTAAAGTCACAGGAATTTTAAAGCCAATTAATAGTGCTAGTTACAAGTAATACTAGAAATCCCCCAAAGCCAAACTAATAGTCTCTAGCCAAGCTTGAAAGAATATGGGATATCTTTGAATGGTCTTCAAAAGTCACCTCATCTGGTAGTTAAGTCTTTTTTTTTTTTTTTTAATTTCATATGATTTTTCTTATCTACAGTGAGCTAAACTAGGTGGCCAATAACCAAACCAATAATTTCAATAATTTATGTGTCACTCTATTTATTTGGCATCTCATTTATAAACTGATATTTGAAAATCTCTACTGAATCAAAATCAGAAGCATAATAACTTATTTTTTGTTATACTTCCTTCTATGAAATTATGCACATGTAATTTTCAAAACTCAGATGTTTTATTTTGTCATATTATTAAATGATAATAATTTAATTTTAGCATTTCTTTTATTTATATTTTAAAAGTTCATCTTAGTAGAATATTATATTGAAACTCTTCTAAAATCATAGCATGCTGCTGCTGCTGCTGCTAAGTTGCTTCAGTCATGTCCGACTCTGTGCGACCCCATAGACGGCAGCCCACCAGGCCCCTCCGTCCCTGGGATTCTCCAGGTAAGAATACTGGAGTGGGTAAAATCATAGCATAGTGGAACTCTATTGGATAGCTATACACATTAAATCTATTTTTTAAATCTATAAGTACAAATTATAGAATGTCAGTGCACAACAGTTAGATATGTCTTTTTCCACTAATGTAAATTTCAAAAATGCTAGATTGTTAAGAATGTAAAGCTAAATTATTAAATGCATAATTATTTAATAAAAATGTATGTAATTTAAAAATTACTAATAAGGCTTTTATGAAATGAAATAACTACTAGGAATGCGGGCCAAGCATTTTCAGAAGCTGAAATATTTGACTAGAAGACTGGTAGCCTTGGTGCATCTTGGTGAATACATCTGATGTGAGCCAGGTAAGCTCCAGAAGTCAGAATAAGCAATAGATCATAGAGAAGGATGGAAAGAAGAATATACCACAATCTTCCATGCCAGTTAGAAAAGGAATACATCCTACAGGTCAAGTTCAGGGACTTTACAAGTTGAGGTAGCCCTAGAATTCTTTCTAAATATCATCTAAACACATATTTGACTTTTGTGTTATAAATTACTTTATGTTCATGAAAGTTCTTTATTATATCTTACTAAAGGTACTATTTTTCTGTATTTCAAATAGAGTGATTTAGCATTATTACATGAGACTAAGGGAAATTTTATTGTTTTATTTCCCTGAGATTATATTATTACACTGGTTATTTCTTAATTCTCATAACTACCCCTCAAGAAATGCATTATTATCCTCCTTATAAAAGTTTATGTTTGGTGAGGTATATCTAAATGAGGTATATTTAAATTTCTCTTAGACAATGAGAAAATGGCAGAACCATTTTCTAAACTCAGATTCTTTTTTTTTTTTTTAAATGAAGTCTTTCTGTAGTTCATTATTATGCAAAAAGTGCTTTGTTTCACAAAAACTGAGAATATTTTCAAGCATTGTGCTCTTTCCTATACCTGGAGATTGTGTAACCAGTCATCATTAGAAAATAAGTCAATCTTCCATTTTGTTTTTCGTTCTGCTCCAAAGATGGCTTTTTTATTCCCTCTGTTTTATTTGTAATTTCATTTGTAAAATGGCTGAGTGGAGATAAGCATGAATGTTTTTTGGAGATTGAATCTGTAAGCTTAACCTTAAAACAGCCTGCTTTAATCTTAGTGGTGCTATCTTTGCCCCCAGAATCATTACACACATTTTTCACTATTATAGAATGAATGAGTTTGGATAGTGCTTGAAAAAAATGCATCTTTGGTCTGCACATTTTTTCAGTATTTTCTCTAGTCTTTCATGTCTTTTTCTACTGCCTATTTTATCCCATGTCACATTTTTTCACAGTACATCATTTAAAAATATATTAACTGATATCATTTATAAAAATATGGTTTTACTTAAAACACTGATGAATGAAACTATAACACTGTGATATCCAATGACAGAGTTAGATTCAAGTGACAGAGTTAGATTTTAAGTGCCTTCCTTTGTACCTCCTCAAACACAAAAAGTGGCTGGCTAATCTACTAAACTATGCATTTCTTGAGCCAAATAATTTAAACGTGTATTTGGTTTTTGTATGAATTGGTGTGTGTGTGGATACTCATATGTACATATATAAGCATAAGGCTACTTTTATGTATCACTACATTTACACATATACTGTATGTATTCTTGTAAATGTGCTTGAATAAAAATATAATTTATCTTGTCTGACTATACATAAGATAAGTCCTAATTTGAAATAATTTAAGGATGACTTAGAACACAATGAAATATATTACCCTTAAAATACACAAAGCAAATATTTCATTGAGGCAGATAAATATAAGAACAAAACTTACAAAAAAAAAATCAGAAGTCAAAATACCATAAACCTTTAAACAGTTCCACACTAATTCTGGATTAAAAATTTAAAAAACAAATCTAGGTTTTATTCAGGCACCATTCTCTTGATATCATATTCAGTGTTAGGTATACCACCTAAATTAAAGACAATTAAAATTTTTAGTACAGTAATTTGTTAAGAGTTTTACTCATGAGTAAAAAACAATTATACAAAGGACAAAAACCAATGTTTTCTTTTGTTATTTCAAAGTTATTTGCCAACAGGAGTTTTTTTTTTTTTTTTTTTTTTTAAAGCATACAAATGGGAAAACTGTACCAACTAACCACTATATTTAAATGAAATCTATTTACCTTTTATCCAGTCTGAATAGATGCTTTTTAATTATTGCTAATTGTTTAAGATGCCTTTGCATCCCTCAGAAGATTTAGTCTGAATAAATTTAATTCCTTTAAAATCTCCTTCAGTTACAGGCAAATACAGTAAGAAGCCCCATAGGTATGGTAGTAAAATAGTCATAAAGGCAGAAGTGTTTAAATGAGTAGCAAGGAAGTCTTCCCCAAAAGAGGCAGAAAAGAAATGGTTGGAGATGCAAGAGCCAAACATGAAACACAGAGTTGAAACATTTAAGATGACTGTGAAAAAGGTCTATATTCATTTGTTAAAGAATGCACTGGGGCAGACGAAAGCATATGAATAGTTCTTTCACAGGTCACAGCGTCCATTCAGCCTGTGACATTGTTATTACCCGACAGAAATAGATGGGCCTAATTAATATTCTGAACATACCTGGGAGAACATTCTTAAGGAAATCATCCTCTGGTGGTTTGAAAATTGAAAAAAGAAAGAAACTTAACAGTGAGCATTAAAAATTGGATCTAGATAACAAAGTCAACTGCTCTTAAAGTTTAATGCCAGCTGCAAATAGGAGTCTTGTTTGTGTACACTTCTTGGTGTAAATGGTTGTGCCTTGTGAAATAAATTTGAACAGTAGTTTGAATTTAGTAGTAATTATATTCTTGCCATTTCATCAAATAACAGGTACAAGTCAGCTACAGAAAGTTTGTCATAGTAAGTTGTGCAAATTCTTTTAGTAATAAGTAATGTAGCAATGTATACATTTAGTATTTATTAATATAAAATGCTTAAAGTGAAATACACTATCAGGAGAAAATCATTTAGCATTTTTATGAAAAAGTGGATCTGTCAATGACTGGAGAAAGAATCACCTGCAAATAATGTTTAAGATATTTCTAAATAAATTATTAATTTTCAGTAATGATTAAATCTAAATTTCTCATACATAGCTGTAATACAATAAGCCATGAAACTTTCATTTTAAAAAGTTTTGAACATTTTACATTTAGAATGTCATTTATATAAGATTAACTATAATTGTACTTAAACATTTACTTTTGCAAATTGGGATCTAAAATTATAATCAGTTAAAAAATACAAGAAAAAATGGAAGTGTGGGACAAATTTTAGGAGCTATTTTAATATATAAATTTAAAACATGCATATTTATATATAAAAGGCATATATGCATCCACATATGTATAATGCAAAACACATTAGAGAAGGAACAGAGGATAATGCTATAAAATATTCAATAAAACAAGATAAATGTACTTAGTAAAGAATTTTGTAAAATGCTTTATTCTATTTAAATACCTGCATTTAACAAAGTAATTCATTCTGAAATGGGAGTCAAGTGTTTAGTGCCCAAACCTAATACAGTACATATAAAACAAAATCCCTATTGAAATGAATGGAGCCATTCATTTCCCAGATACAAAAAGCTGTACTCTCTTTGTCTTGCTACTTTAAGGCCCCTTGATAGCATTTTTCCTTTTTATAGTGCTTTAGGTATAGATGCCTCTCTGCCCAAAAATCATGAAAAAACTACAAGTAGCAAATACCTAAATATGTAACAGATGTATAAGTGTTCCTCAGGATAAATAGATTATGGACAATTAACTGTCATCATACCCCTGTCTTTGTTTCCACTCGCTCCTGTAGTGTACACCTGTGGCTTATTAGGAATATAACCAAAGCAATAACATAAATTCCAGGTTCAAAGGTAACCTAGGAAAATCTGCTTCCTTGCTTCTTGACTGTTCCTTGTGAAAAAAACAATAAGCAATGTAGAAACAAAGCACTAAATGCATATCATTCAAAAGACCACTAACAAAGAGCGCCATCTTATGCTTTTGTCTGGTTGCAACCATATTTCAAATTAGATGATCAAAGGAGGATTTAACACCACTTTGAAAACTGTTAAATGTAATAGGTGGTCCTTGTTTGGATAATGATTCAAACAAATCAAACCAAATGTAAAAATTTTATGAAAAAAATCAAAGATGCTTGAGCATATTGAATACCTGATGATATAAAAAAAGTTATTTATTTTAGTTGTAAGATTGAAATTGTGGAGTTTTTTATTTATGGATGAAATGATGCATTGTCTGGAATCCTTTCAAAACAACGGAATGATGAGTAGAAAGTAGGTGGATATATTGTGATTTTGAAATATGTTCAAAAATTATTTGATACTCCTCCTTGCAAGATGAGGAGCTTGACTCCTTTCTCCTTGAGTGTGGGCTGTGTGTGATGACTTACTTCTAGCAAACAGGTACATTAGAAGTGACAGTGTTTGATTTCCAAACAAGGGTATGAGAGTCATTGTGGCTTCCTTTTTTAAAATGTATTCTTTTTAAAAATTAATTTTTATTGGAGTATAGTTGCTTTACAATGTTGTGCTAGTTTCCACTGTACAGCAAGTTGATCAGCCATTACGTATACATATAATCCCCTCCCTTTTGGACTTCCCATTCAGGTTAGCATAGTGCATTAAGTAGAGTTCTTTGTGCTATACAGTATGTTCTCATTAGATATCTATTTTATACATAGGTGAATAGTATATATATGTCACTCCTAACTTTAAATGTACTTATACCTGTTAAGTGGTTGTTTTGTTTGTTTGTTTTTGTGGCTTCCTTTTTGTCCTTTCTTTTGTATTTCCTGGAGCTTCTCTGGTGGCTCAGCTATAAAGAATCCACCTACAAAGCAGGAGACTCAGGAGAGACAGTTTCAATCCCTGGGTCAGGAAGATCCCCTTGAAGAGGGAATGGCACTTCAGAATTCTTGCCCAGGGGATCCCATGGACAGAGAAGTCTAGAGGGCTACCTTCCATGGGGTTGCAAAAGAGATAAACATGACTGAGTTACTGAGTACTTGTCTCTACTGCTCTGTGGGGAAACTGTAGCTCTGTCATGAGGACATTCCAGCAACTCTATGTGCTGAGGAAAAGAGTCTTTCTTCCAACAACCCCTGAGGACCTTGGGCCATCTGCCCACAACCATGAGAAAGAATCATGTTGGAAGTGAACCCTTTGGCATGGTCCTACTACAGATGACCACAGTCCCTGCCAACATCCTGACTGCAACCTCATAACTGATCCTCAGAACCACCCAGCTAAACTGCTCCGAAATTTCTGACACAGAGAGACTGTGATAACAAATTTTTAGTATTTTAAGCTACTAGGTTATTGTTATTTGTTGATATCTAATATCTAATAGTATTTATGAAATCAGATTCTCTATTGAGTTTTCGATGCTGAATAATAAAAATATGAGGAGTTGCTATAATATTTTATTCATTTCAGTTAAGTTCAATCACTCAGTTGTGTCTAACTCTTTGCGACCCCATGGAATGCAGCATGCCAGGCCCTCATGTCCATCACCAACTCCTGGAGCTTACTCAAACCCATGTCCGTTGAGTTGGTGATGCCATCCAACCAGCTCATCCTCTGGCGTCCCCTTCTATTCCCACCTTCAATCTTTCTCAACATCAGGGTTTTTTCAAATGAGTCAGCTCTTCGCATTAGGTGGCCAAAGTTTCGGAGTTTCAGCTTCACCATCAGTCTTTCCAATCAATATTCAGGACTGGTCTCCTTTACGATGGACTGGTTGTATCTCCTTGCAGTCCAAGGGACTCTCAAGAGTCTTCTCCAACACCACAGTTTAAAAGCATCAGTTCTTCTGTGCTCAGCTTTCTTTGTAGTCCTAATTTCACATCCATACATGACCACTGGAAAAACCATAGCTTTGACTAGACAGACCTTGTTGGCAAAGTAATGTCTCTGCTTTTAAATATGCTGTCTAGGTTGGTCATAGCTTTTCTTTCAAGGGGCAAGCGTCTTTCAATTTCATAGCTGCAGTCATCATCTGTAGTGATTTTAGAGCCCCCCAAAATAAAGTCTGTCACTGTTTCCCTATTTATTTACCATGAAGTGATGGGATCAGATGCCATGAACTTAGCTTTCTGAATGTTGAGTTTTAAGCCAACTCTTTCACTCTCCTCTTTCACTTTCATAAATAGGCTCTTTAATTCTTCACTTTCTGCCATAAAGGTGGTATCACCTGTGTATATGAGGTTATTGATATTTCTCCCAGCAATCTTGATTCCAACTTGTGCTTCATCCAGCCCAGTGTTTCTCATGATGTACTCTGCATATAAGTTAAATAAGCAGGGTATAAGCACTCTGCCTACAAGTTAAATAAGATAATAAACAGCCTTGATGTGCTCCCTTCCCTGTTCGGAACTAGTCTATTGTTTCATGTCCAGTTCTAACTGTTGCTTCTTAACCTGCATACAGATTTCTCAAAAAGCAAGTAAGGTGTCTGGCATTCCCATCTCTAAGCATTTTCCACAGTTTGTTGTGATCTACACAGTCAAAGGCTTTGACATAGTCAATAAAACAGAAACAGATGCTTTTCTGGAACTCTCTTGCTTTTTCCATGATCCAACAGATGTTGACGATATGATCTCTGTTTCTTCTGCCTTTTCTAAATCCAGCTTGAACATCTGGAAGTTCACGGTTCACATACTGTTGAAGTCTGGCTTGGAGAATTTTGAGCATCACTTTGCCAGCATGTGAGATGAGTGCAATTGTGCAGTAGTTTGAGTACTCATTTACATTGCCTTTCTTTGGGATTGGAATGAAAATTGACCTTTTCCAGTCCTTTGGCCATTGCTGAGTTTTCCAAATTTGCTGGCATAGTGAGTGCAGTACTTTCACAGCATCATCTTTTAGGATTTGAAAAACTCAACTGGATTGCATCACCTCCACTAGCTTTGTTCATAATGTTGCTTCCTAAGTCCCATTTGACTTCGCATCCCAGGATGTCTGGGTCTAGGTGAATGATCACACCATTGTGATTATCTGGGTCATGAAGATATTTTTTGTATAGTTCTTCTGTGTATTCTTACCAACTCTTCTTAATATCTTCTTGCTTCTGTTAGGTCCATACCATTTCTGTCCTTTATTGTGTCTGTCTTTGCATGAAATAGTCCCTTAGTATCTCTCATTTTCTTGAAAAGGTCTTTAGTCTTTCCCATTCTATTGTTTTCCTCTGTTTCTTTGCATTCATCACTGAGGAAGGCTTTCTTATCTCTCCTTGCTATTTTCTGGAACTCTGCATTCAAATGGGTATATCTTTCCTTTGCCTTTCACTTCTCTTCTTTTTCACAGCTGTTTGTAAGGCCTCCTCAGACAACCATTTTGTCTTTTTGCATTTCTTTTTCTTGGAAATGGTCTTGATCACTGCCTCCTGTACAATATCACCAACCTCTGTCCATAGTTCTTCAGGCACTCTCTCTACCGGTTCTAATCTCTTGAATCTATTTGTCACTTCCACTGTGTACTTGTAAGGGATTTGATTTAGGTCATACCTGAATGGTCTAGTGGCTTTCCCTATCTTCTTGAATTTAAGTCTGAATTTGGCAATAACGAGTTCATGATCTGAGCCATAGTTGGCTCCCAACTGTAGGTGCTTATGAGGAGATACCCCACATCCAAGGGCAGAGAAGACCCAGCAAGATGGTAGGTGTTGGAGTGGCAGCTCCGTGGTGCTGGAGGAACTTTGAGGAGATAACCCATGTCCAAAGGCAGAGAAGAAGGCTCAGCATGATGGTAGGAGGGGTGAAATTGTGATTAGAATCAAACCCCATAGCCACCAGAGATGCTCAGAGGGCTTAAACATACCTTGTGCACACCAGGACCCAGAGACCCCACAGACACTGAGACAGAACTGTGTTTGAGTGTCTCCTGAGGAGGTATGGGTCAGCAGTGGACTGCCTCAGGGTCAGGGGCTCTGGGGCAGTAGATCTGGGTATGGCATAAACCCTCTTGGGAGGGGGTCACCTTAATGAAGAGGTCATCATTAACCCCACCACAGAGTCGCCAGAACTTATGCAGGACTGGGGAATAGACTCTTGGAGGGCACATACAGAACCTTGTGTGCACCACGACCCAGGATAAAGGAGAAGTGACCCCACAAGAGTCTGACTCAGACTTGCCCGTGACTGTCCAGGAGTCTCCAATGGAGGTGTGGCTCAGCTGTGGTCTGCTGCAGGGTTGAGTGTAGCAGTGTGTGCATGGGATCTTTTGAAGAAGGTTGCCATTATCTTCATTACCTCTGCCATAGTTTGGCCTCAGATCAAATAACAGGGAGGGAACACAGCCCTAATTGAATTAAAGATTTACTGAATCTAAAGAATCAATATAGTGAAAATGAATATACTACCCAAAGCAATCTGCAGATTCAATGCAATCCCTATCAAGCTACCAATGGTATTTTTCACAGAGCTAGAACAAATAATTTCACAATTTGTATGGAAATACAAAAAACCTTGAATAGCCAAAGCAATCTTGAGAAAGAAGAATGGAACTAGAGGAATCAACCTGCCTGACTTCAGGCTCTACTACAAAGCCATACTGTCATCAAGACAGTATGGTACTGGCACAAAGACAGAAATATAGATCTATGGAACAAAATAGAAAGCCCAGAGATAAATCCACGCACATATGGTCACCTTATCTTTGACAAAGGAGGCAAGAATATACAATGGAGAAAAGACAATCTCTTTAACAAGTGGTGCTGGGAAAACTGGTCAAACACTAGTAAAAGAATGAAACTAGAACACTTTCTAACACCATACACAAAAATAAACTCAAAATGGATTAAAGATCTAAATATAAGACCAGAAACTATAAAACTCTTAGAGGAGAACATAGGCAAAACACTCTCTGACATACATCACAGCAGGATCCTCTATGACCCACCTCCCAGAATATTGGAAATAAAAGAAAAAATAAACAAATGGGACCTAATTAAACTTAAAAGCTTCTGCACAACAAAAGAAACTATAAGCAAGGTGAAAAGACAGCCTTTAGAATGGGAGAAAATAATAGCAAATGAAGCAATTGACAAACAACTAATCTCAAAAATATACAAGCAACTCCTACAGCTCAATTCCAGAAAAATAAATGACCCAATCAAAAAATGGGCCAAAGAACTAAACAGACATTTCTCCAAAGGAGACATCCAGATGGCTAACAAACACATGAAAAGATGTTCAACATCACTTATTATCAGAGAAATGCAAATCAAAACCACAATGAGGTACCATTTCACGCCAGTCAGAATGGCTGCTATCCAAAAGTCTACAAGCAATAAATGCTTGAGAGGGTGTGGAGAAAAGGGAACTCTCTTACACTGTTGGTGGAAATGCAAACTAGTACAGTCACTATGGAGAACAGTGTGGAGATTCCTTAAAAAAACTGGGAATAGAACTGCCTTATGACACAGCAATCCCACTGCTGGGCATACACACAGAGGAAACAAGAATTTAAAGAAACATGTGTACCCCAATGTTCATCGCAGCACTGTTTATAATAGCCAGGACATGGAAGCAACTTAGATGTCCATCAGCAGATGAATGGATAAGAAAGCAGTGGTACATATACACAATGGAGTATTACTCAGCCATTAAAAAGAATACATTTGAATCAGTTCTAATGAGGTGGATGAAACTGGAGCCTATTATACAGAGTGAAGTAAGCCAGAAAGAAAAACACCAATACAGTATACTAACACATATATATGGCATTTAGAAAGATGGTAACGATAACCCTGTATGCGAGACAGCAAAAGAGACACAGATGTATATAACAGTCTTTTGGACTCTGTGAGAGAGGGAGAGAGTGGGATTATTTGGGAGAATGACATTGAATCATGTATAATATCATATAAGAAATGAATCACCAGTCCAGGTTCAAGGCAGGATACAGGATGCTTTGGTCTGGTGCCCTGGAATGACCCAGAGGGATGGTATGGGGAGGGAGGTGGGAGGGGGGTTCAGGATGGGGAGCACATGTATACTCGTGGTGGATTCATGTTGATGTATGGCAAAGCCAATACAATATTGTAAAGTAATTAGCCTCTAATTAAAATAAATAAATTTAAAAAATAAATAAATAAAAGTGTTTCAGTGAAGCATATTAGGTTTATTTTCTAACTCATAAGAAAAGTTTTTATTATTTTACCATTAAATATAAATTTTCTGTAAGTTTTGGAGATATTTTTCTCAGATTAAAGATGTTTCTTCATGCCCCTTCCCATCAGAACAAGATCCAGTTTCCCCTCAGTCAGTCTCTCCCAAAAGGAAGCTTCCAAAAGCCTCTTATCCTTCTCCATCAGAAGGCAAACAGACTGAAAACCACAATCACAGAAAACTAACCAACCTGATCACATGGACCACAGTCTTGTCTAACTCAATGAAACAATGAGCCATGCCGTGTAGGGCCACCCAAGACAGAAGGGTCATGGTGGAGAGTTCTGACAAAATGTAGTCCACTGGGGAACAGAATGGCAGACCACTTCAGTATTCTTGCCTTGAGAACCCCATGAACAGTATGAAAAGGCAAAAAGATGGGACACTGAAAGAGAAACTCCCCAGGTCAGTAGGTGACCAATATGTTTCTAGAGATCAGTAGAGAAATAATTCTAGAAAGAATGAAGAGATGGAGCCAAAGCAAAAACAGCACCCAGTTGTGGATGTGATTCATAGTGGAAGTAAAGGCCGACATATTGTAAAGAGCAATATTTCATAGGAACCTGGAATGTTAGGTCCATGAATCAAGGCAAACTGGAAGTGGTCCAACAGGAGGTGGCAAGAGTGAATATTGATGCTTTAGGAATCAGTGAACTAAAATGGACTGGAATGGGTGAATTTAACTCAGATGACCATTATACCTACTACTGTGGGCAAGAATCCCTCAGAAGAAATGGAGTAGCCATCACAGTCAACAAATGCAATACTTAGAAGCAATCTCAAAAATGACAGAATGATCTCCATTCGTTTTCAAGGCAAACCATTCAATATCACAGAAATCCAAATCTATGCCTTGACCAGTAATGCTGAAGAAGCTGAAGTTGAATGGTTCTATGAAGACCTAGAAGACGTTCTAGAACTAACATCCAAAAAAGATGTCCTTTTCATTTTAGGAAACTGGAATGCAAAGGTAGGAAGTCAAGAGATACCTGGAGTAACAGGAAGATTTGGCCTTGGAGTACAAAAAGAATCAGGGCAAAGCCTAATAGAGTTTTTCCAAGAAAATGCACTGGTCATAACTAACACCCTCTTCCAACAACACAAGAGAAGACTCTACACATGGACATCATCAGATAGTCAATACTGAAATCAGATTGATTATATTCTTTGCAGCCAAAGATAGAGTCAGCAAAACAAGACCAGGAGCTAACTGTGGCTCAGATCATGAACTCCTTATTGCCAAATTTAGACTTAAATTGAAGAAAGTAGGGAAAACCACTAGACCATTCAGGTATGACCTCAATCAAATATTTTATTATCTTCATGTATATTTTAATAACTTGATAACTTTTTAAAACTGGTTTTCCTTTTTCTTATTCTATAAGGATAGAATATAGGTGGAAAGATAGAGTATAGAGTGGAAAGAATTGACATTTTATTAAAGTGTAGGAAGTGATAGTTTTCTTTAAGAAGAGTTCTTTCAAACTTTTTGGCTAATTTTTTTCTCCAACAGTACTTAGATCATTTGGATTTTATTCACCATTTTCCAGTAACTTTCCAAAAAGTAGACCTTAATTGAAAACAACAACAACAGCAACAAAACCACACACACTAGCAAAATCATGTAGGGCCATAAAATAGAGGTAGCACTAAGTGGGAAATGGGATAAATGATTTGCATCCTTCCCACATCATAATCTTTATCATTCTCTCACAAATAAACACACTCTGTGAGTAAAACAGTGTGTTTTCCTGGCAAACACAGCTTCCAGATAAGATTACTTAGCTCTAACTGAAGCAAAATAAGACTAAAAATATGAAAGATATTATCTTTAAGGATTGTTGTGATATGATTACCTAAGCCCATATCTAAAAATGAATATAATCATTTAAAATATATTTAATAGCTTTGAACTAAGTGCTAAACAAAATGAAAAATATTTTAGTTTAAGGAAAACAAAGTGTTGGTGTTTTTTTTTTTTTTTTTTTCCATAGAGTAAATTCTAAAGGGGTTAATTTCTAAAGTTTTGAGTCTTTGGTCTTCAAAGTAATGTAAGTTCTACATATTATATTAAGTAGAAAGCATATCTATTATCAACTGTAATCAGGCTTTTATTAAGGAAAGTAATGCATATTAGGAATACATTGTGCTTGTTACATTTTATTATGTTGATTTCTCACATTTTCCCTGGAAGTTATTTGTGGCTTTTTTTCACATTTACAGAGGAAGAACGAAAGATAAATTATCTTGCTAGAAGTACACAGTTAAAATTAATGATTTCCTATTTCAAATTTGGGAACTTCCCCGGTGGCAATAGTAGTAAGGTATCTGCCTGCCGATGCAGGAGACTTAAGAGATGTGGGTTCGATCCCTGGGTCAGGAAGATCCCCTAGGGAAGAAAAAGGTAACCCACTCAAGTATTCTTGCCTAGGAAATTTTATGGACAGAGGAATCCAGAAGACTATAGTCTATAGGATTGCAAAGAGTTGGACATGACCGAGCATGCACGCATTTCAAATTTGAGCTTGTGTGAATTTGAATTCCCAAATAAATGGGGGTACTGTTATATGCCTCACATGGTCCTGTGTGAACAGCAAAGAGCCCTACAACATAACCTCTGCCCTCAGTACACATTCACATTTTAAGGAGACAGAGCATTAAGTGAAAAATCTTAGTGCAATATTAGATGCAAAAAACCAAATTTTAAAATTTTTGCACTTAATTAAAACATTAAGTGCATGTGTTCCCCATCCTGAACCCCAACACATGTATACCTGTGGCAGATTCATTTTGATATATGGCAAAACCAATACAATATTGTAAAGTTAAATAAAATAAAAAAAAAAAACATTAAGTGCAAAATCTCTTAATGGTATACTGCATGAATCTGCTATCACTGAAATGGAAATCTATAGGAATTAGGGATGAGTGTGGTCGACAACAAGTGAAGAAATTTTCTTGAAGGAGGTGAGATTTTAGGCAAACTTTGGGAAAAAACTGTAAATAGACAAAAGATAGCAAGTGGATATTATTGGTTAACTTAATCCCCACGTTTCCATTGAGGAACTTCCAAGAAGAGTTCTGAATAATGGCATTTAAGCAAAACTCAGTTGTGTGATTTCTGGGAAGCCCGTTGTCATCTTCACATCCCCTTTATTCTTTTTCTTGTTGGAACTCAGATGTGATGACTGAAGCTGCCAAGAGAACATCTAATGCCTTGGGGTCAATTCACTGAGCTGTTCAACTAGCACTGGTAACTGCTCATCAGAGGCTTCTTGTTGTATAACAAAAACAAACTCATATTTGTTTAATGCTCCATGTTTGGGCCATCTATTATTTCTTGCACAAACATTTGTAATAGATATGGAGTGGTATACATTATCTCAGGTAAGAGAAATACCACTGAAAATGCACTCATTTTAGGCATAAAAAGCTTAAACTTCCAAGACTGATAGTAGTTAAATATAACTTAGTTTGATTCCAAGTGTAATCTTTGGCTAATAATCCTGACGAGTTCCCTGAGAGAAGCAGGCTTGTTTCTTTTAAGGTCTCAGATATTAATCTTCTCCATAAAGTTGGTATCTGAGATCATCTGCTGAATATAGGGTGGAATGAAGATTGTGAGATTGTGTGAAGTCATGAGTAATCTCTATTTGGAATGTTAAATGGAATGCCCCGACCCATCCATGAAATGAAATAAAACCTGGGTAAGCAACCATGGAGGTCGGTTGGAAGTGTATGAATTTTTATTTCTGCTGCATTTTGAAGGGATAGATTACAGTATTAAAATTAGTTTTATATAAGATATGAAAGAAAAACCTGATCTGGGCTTTCCAGTTTAAAGGGTTGATGATATTAATACTTCTGACTAAAATGAAGCTATTTGAAAGGACTGCTTGTCTTGGAGGGAGAGAGATAATTTCCCTGTTGGATATATATGTATCTGTATACCCCTTATGTGGCCTATGTAAGCTGCTAAGAACAGACACAGGGACAAAGGCAGTGGGTTATGAATGGAGTTTGACAGTTAGAAGTAATCAGAAAAAAAATAAAAGCTATCACAGTGGTTGATTTAATAAACCTGCTAAACAAAAATTGCAGGTATCAAGAACAGATGTGTAAGCTTTCATAAGGATAAAACAGTAGTGTAAGGAATGAATAATGTTGGATAGGGATATAACAAACTTATGGTTACCAAAGAGGAAAGATGGAAAGGGGTAAACTAGGAAGTTTTATCTTATATAAAATAGATAATCAAGAAGGACCTACTATATAGCACAGGGAACTCTACTCAGTCCTTTTCAGTAATCTGTATGGGTTACTAAAGGCGTGCTGGCGAATTCATTTCAGTCCTGCCCGACTCTATGTGACTCCAGGTAAGAATATTGGAATGGGTTGTCGTTTCCTTCTCCAGGGTATCTTTCCGACGTAGGGACCAAGCTTGCGTCTCTTAAGTCTCCTGCATTGGCAGGTGGGTTCTTAACTACTAGTGCCACCTGGAAAGCCCCAAAAGAAAGGGTACACATATATGTATAACTGAGTATATGTATACACTGCTGTATACCTGAAACTAACAGAACATTGTGAATCAACTATAGCATATGTTCGTCACTCAGTCTTGTCCAACTCTAGCCTGCCAAGCTCCTCTGTCCATGGAATTCTCCAGGCAAGAACACTGGAGTGAGTAGCCATTCCCTTCTCCAGGGGATCTTCCCAACTCAGGGATCAAACCTGGGTCTCCTGAATTGCAGGCAAGTTCTTTACCATCTGAGCCATCAGGGAAGCTCAAAAACCTAACATAAAATTAAGGGAAAGGCAGCAGTGTAAGAAATGAACACCGTGAAAGGAGATAGAGGAGTAGTTAGGAAGGTGAAATGTCAAGAAAACCAAGGGATATGGGTTGGGAACTCAGAAAAGCAACACAGTCAGAGGTAGAGCTAGGATTCAGGAAAGATTCTGGTGTTAGAAGGCTTTGTCGACCTTCAGCAGAGCAGAGTTCTGGTTGTGTTGTAGGTGGTCAAGAACCTTCATTTCATGGACTTCCTTGGTGGTCCAGTGACTAAGATCCCATGCTCCCAATGCATGGGGCCCAGGTTCAATCCCTGGTTAGGGAACTAGATCTCATTCTGAGGGAGTCAATTCCTAGGCAGGTTGATAAGAGGTCTGGGGTCCCTGAGGAGGAAAAAGGGGTCTGGGGATCTTGAGGAGGAGATAGAGGTCTGGAATTCTCAAGGAGGAGCAAAGGACCAACGTCTTTTATTTATTTATTTATTTTCTCTACATTACTTAGTCATGTAAAACTTTGTTTCTTTTTTATTTTAAGCCTGGAACTGATGATTACACAATGAACAACTCAGTTTAAACTCAGTACAACCCACTCCAGTGTTCTTGCCTGGAGAATCCCAGAGATGGGGGAGCCTGGTGGGCTGCCGTCTGTGGGGTCGCACAGAGTGGGACACTACTGAAGTGACTTAGCAGCAGCAGCAGCAGGGTTATATAACAACAATGCATCCTGCTTGAGGACTGTTTCTTCTTCCTGAAAACCTTCTGACTAGTCCTGATATCTTACAATGTATGTTACGGGAGTGGGTCTGGTAAGATCTTTCTATTGTTAAATTCTAATCCTGTTACCATAAAATGTAAATTGTGGGAGTAGATCTGGTAAAATTTTTACAAACTTGAGACATTCTTTTGATTTATTGTAATAGCTAATTAAAAAAGTATATAACTATTTTGCTTAGACTAGCAAGGGGGAAATTCTCTGTCCCTGTTCTGATGTCTAAGTCAGAAGCTTTCTCTGTCTCTTTTCATACTTTAATAAAACTCTGCTACACAAAAGCTCTTGAGTGATCAAGCCTGGTCCCTGGTTCTGAAGCTCAATCTTCTTCGGAAATCAAGAATCTGACACCATTCACCATAAGCTATCAATATGTCACAATTAAGTGTTCACGTGCCTGAAAAAAGATCTGGCATGCTACAACTAATACCTGGGGTAGTTAAATAAATAAGTATTTTAAAAACTAGCCTGCATTCCAAGAGTGAGAGAATGAATGGTAGGAGAGAAAATAGATAATGTCTGCCCAATAGACACCATTCCAAAAAGAGCTTGTGCAGGATTGACATGCATTTTCAGGAAGATGGAAGAGGTTTAATCTTGTCATGGCAGCTGTTGGAAGGTGCAGATTCTGGAAGCATCAACTCCATTTGAATTAACAATTTGATGTGATATCTTTAAAGTCCTTTGCTCATTTCACATAATTGCTTTTGAACTTTGGAAAAATTTGCGTGAATATTTTTGAGTTGTACAAAGATTATAAAAAATAATTATCTTCTCTTTATACTAATTGGCTTAAATTGCAAGGCACAATTAAGGTTCAGAAAGTTGGAAATATTCAGCTCTTAATGAAAAAGTTTCTTCTTACCTTTATGATCAAACAAAAGTTTTACAATATCAGATCATTTCAGATCAGTCGCTCAACCGTGTCTAACTCTTTGCAAACCCATGAATCGCAGCATGCCAGGCCTCCCTGTCCATCACAAACTCTCGGAGGTCACTCAGACTCACGTCCATCGAGTCAGTGATGCCATCCAGCCATCTCATCCTCTCTCGTCCCCTTCTCCTCCTGCCCCCAATCTCTCCCAGCATTAGAGTCTTCTCCAATGAGTCAACTCTTTGCATAAGGTGGCCAAAGTACTGGAGTTTCAGCTTTAGCATCATTCCTTCCAAAGAAATCCCAGGGCTGATCTCCTTCAGAATGGACTGGTTGGATCTCCTTGCAGTCCAAGGGACTCTCAAGAGGCTTCTTGAACACCACAGTTCAAAAGCATCAATTCTTCAGTGCTCAGCCTTCTTCACAGTCCGACTCTCACATCCATACATGACCACAGGAAAGACCATAGCCTTGACTAGACGAACCTTTGTTGGCAAAGTAATGTCTCTGCTTTTGAATATGCTATCTAGGTTGGTCATAACTTTCCTTCCAAGGAGTAAGTGTCTTTTAATTTCATGGCTGCAGTCACCATCTGCAGTGATTTTCGAGCCCCCGAAAATAAAGTCTGACACTGTTTCCACTGTTTCTCCATCAATTTCCCATGTAGTGATGGGACCAGATGCCATGATCTTCATTTTCTGAATGTTGAGCTTTAACTCAACTTTTTCACTCTCCACTTTCACCTTCATCAAGAGACTTTTTAGTTCCTCTTCACTTTCTGCCATAAGGGTGGTGCCATCTGCATATCTGAGGTTATTGAGATTTCTCCCAGCAATCTTGATTCCAGCTTGTGCTTCTTCCAGCCCAGCGTTTCTCATGATGTACTCTGCATAGAAGTTAAATAAGCAGGGTGACAATATACAGCCTTGACATACTCTTTTTCCTATTTGGAACCAGTCTGTTGTTCCATGTCCAGTTCTAACTGTTGCTTCCTGACCTGCATACAGATTTCTCAAGAGGCAGATCAGGTGGTCTGGTATTCCCATCTCTTTCAGAATTTTCCACAGTTTCTTGTGACCCACACAGTCAAAGGCTTTGGCATAGTCAATAAAGCAGAAATAGATGTTTTTCTGGAACTCTCTTGCTTTTTCCATGATCCAGCAGATGTTGGTAATTTGATCTCTGGTTCCTCTGCCTTTTCTAAAACCAGCTTGAACATCAGGAAGTTCACAGTTCACATATTGCTGAAGCCTGGCTTGGAGAATTTTGATCATTACTTTACTAGCGTGTGAGATGAGTGCAATTGTGCAGTAGTGTGAGCATTCTTTGGCATTGCCTTTCTTTGGGATTGGAATGAAAACTGACCATTTCCAGTCCTGTGGTCACTGCTGAGTTTTCCAAATTTGCTGGCATATTGAGTGTAGCACTTTCACAGCATCATCTTTCAGGATTTGAAATAGCTCAACTGGAATTCCATCACCTCCACTAGCTTTGTTCATAGTGATGCTTTCTAAGGCCCACAAGACTTCACATTTCAGGATGTCTGGCTCTAGGTCAGTGATCACACCATTGTGACTATCTGGATCGTGAAGATCTTTTTTGTACAGTTCTTCTGTGTATTCTTGCCATCTCTTCTTAATATCTTCTACTTCTGTTAGGTCCATACCATTTCTGTCCTTTATCGAGCCCATCCTTGCATGAAATATTCCCTTGGTATCTCTAATTTTCTTGAAGATATCTCTAGTCTTTCCCATTGTGTTGTTTTCCTGTATTTTCTTTGCACTGATTCCTGAAGAAGGCTTTCTTATCTCTTCTTGCTATTCTTTGGAACTCTGCATTCAGATGTTTATATCTTTCCTTTTGTCCTATGCTTTTCACTTCTCTTCTTTTCACAGCTATTTGTAAGGCCTCCCTAGACAGCCATTTTGCTTTTTTGCATTTCTTTTCCATGGGAATGGTCTTGATCTCTGTCTCTTGTACAATGTCACGAACCTCAATCCATAGTTCATCAGGCACTCTATCTATCAGATCTAGGCCCTTAAATCTATTTCTCACTTCCACTGTATAATCATAAGGGATTTGATTGAGGTCATACCTGAATGGTCTAGTGGTTTTCCCTACTTTCTTCAATTTCAGTCTGAATTTGGCAATAAGGAGTTCATGGTCTGAGCCACAGTCAGCTCCTGGTCTTGTTTTTGCTGACTGTATAGAGCTTCTCCATCTTTGGCTGCAAAGAATATAGTCAATCTGATTTCGGTGTTGACCATCTGGTGATGTCCATGTATAGAGTTTTCTCTTGTGTTGTTGAAAGAGGGTGTTTGTTATGACCAGTGCATTTTCTTGGCAAAACTCTATTAGTCTTTGCCCTGCTTCATTGTGTTCTGCAAGGCCAAATTTGCCTGTTACTCCAGGTGTTTCTTGACTTCCTACTTTTGCATTCCAGTCCCCAATAATGAAAAGGACATCTTTTTTGGGTTTTAGTTCTAAAAGATCTTGTAGGTCTTCATAGAATCGTTCAGCTTCTTCAGCATTACTGGTTGGGGCATAGACTTGGATTACTGTGATATTGAATGGTTTGCTTTGTAAATGAACAGAGATCATTCTGTCGTTTTTGAGATTGCATCCAAGTACTGCATTTTGGACTCTTTTGTTGACCATTATGGCTACTCCATTTCTTCTGAGGGATTCCTGCCCGCAGTAGTAGATATAATGGTCATCTGAGTTAAATTCACCCATTCCAGTCCATTTCAGTTTGCTGATTTTTAGAATGTTGACATTTACTCTTGCCATCTCCTGTTTGACCACTTCCAATTTGCCTTGCTTGATTCATGGACCTGACATTCCAGGTTCCTATGCAATATTGATCTTTACAGCATCGGACCTTGCTTCTATCACCAGGCACATCCACAGCTGGGTATTCTTTTGCTTTGGCTCCATCCCTTCATTCTTTCTGGAGTTATTTCTCCACTGATCTCTAGTAGCATATTGGGCAACTACTGACCTGGGGTTTCTCTTTCAGTATCCTTTTTGCCTTTTCATACTTTTTTGGGGGTTCTCAAGGCAAGAATACTGAAGTGATTTGCCATTCCCTTCTCCAGTGGACCACATTCTGTCAGATTTCTCCACCATGACCTGCCCATCTTGGGTTGCCCCATGGGCATGGCTTAGTTTCATTCAGTTAGACAAGGCTGTGGTCCTAGTGTGATTAGATTGTCTAATTTTCTGTGAGTATGGTTTCAGTGTGTCTGCCCTCTGATGCCTTCTTGCAACACTTACCATCTTACTTGGGTTTTTCTTACCTCGGGCATGGGGTATCTCTTCACGCCTGCTCCAGCCAAGCGTAGCCATTGCTCCTTACCTTGGACGAGGGGTGTCTCCTCACCGCTGCCCATCCTGACCTTCAACATGAGATAGCTCCTCTAGGCCCTTCTGCCCCTGCACAGCTTTGGCTCCTTGGACATGGGGTTGGTCCTCCCGGCCACCGCCCCTGGCCTCGGGCATGGGTTGGTCCTCCCGTCCTCTGCCCCTGGCCTCGGGTGTAGGGGCGTGGGATAGCTCCTCCTCCCTGCAGCCCCTAGCCTTGATCTTAGGGGCGTGGGGTAGCTCCTTCTGGCCTCCGCCCCTGACCTCGGACACTGGGTAACACCTCTCATCTCCGCCCCTGACCTCAGACGCGGGGTAACTCCTCTTGGCCATGGGGTCCTCTGGACTTATGCCCCTGACCTCGGATGTGGGGTGGCTCCTCTTGGCCGCTCCTAGCGCGCCGGTCACAGCCGCCATATATTTAGACATAAAAATGTCTTTTGTTTATGGAAAAACTTTAAGTGTATTTTCACACTTACGTTTATGTATCCGACTTTATGAAACACAATTATTCATCACCATCTATATTCTAATCATTATTGTATGGCATCAGAAAGCTACAAAACCACATCATATTATCCTGTCACCATACAAAATTGCCTATAATTGTATAAATACAATTATATACAATAATTTGATTTTCAAATAATGCCACTACTTCCATTTAGTATCTATCTACAAATTAGTCATGAACAAAGTAGCTATATTCAATATTAAAATGAAGACAATAAAATGACTGAAAAAATTATCCATGCCTTATGAAATTCATTATTTTTTCTTTCAGGTTCATATGATTAATTCTTCTTAAGAGGTCCATATTAAGAACACAGATAAAGAAGGTAGCAAAACCATTAAAACAGTGTATGCCATGTGTTTTAGTTCTGATAAAGAACCAAGAACGAAAAACACAATCCCTTTTTGTCTAATGACAGTTCTATAAACTACCACATGGGCTTCCTAGGTGGTGCAGTGATAAAGAATCTGCCTGCCAGGTCAGGAGATGCAGGAGATGGGGTTCAAACCCTGGGTCGGGAAGACACTCTGGAGTAGAAAATGGCAATCTGCTCCAGTCTTCTCATCTGGAAAATCCCATCCGCAGAGGAGCCTAGCAGTTTACAGTCCACAGGCTGCAGAGAGTCAAACATGACTGAGCATGCACACATAAACCATCACGTTCCCTGTTTCCCCCCTGGTTATCAGAAAGTTCAGTTAAAATTTTTTGAAACAATCTACTACAGATTATCTTTCTTTTTTTCATAATTATTTCTCTATTCTGGTTTTACTACTTGGATTTTCTATTCATTCTCACACTATTGGTTTGTCAGTCTATTGAGTGTCTTCTTTAGTATCACCAGTTTTCTTATAACCTGTTTGGAAAGTGGCAGACATAAATGGTAAATACTGAATTACTGTCAAATCACATCCAAGTTCAGTAAACAAATGCATTTTAGGAAAAATATTAAGATATATTTTTAGAGAATTAATTAGCATTAAATTAAAGTTACAGATTTAAATACCATTGCTATATAAATTAATTCAGCTGAATGTTGAAATCAGCTTTATTAATGAAACTTACATTGTTATTAAAAATAATCTAGAGACAAAAAGAAGACAATAGAATAGACTATAAATTAGAAATGATCTCAATTGTATAAGGCATGAAATGAAAATAGTGAGTGAAAGTCACTCAGTCATGTCTGACTCTTTACGACACCATGGACTATACAGTCCTGGAATTCTCCAGACCAGAATACTGGAGTGGGTAGCCTTTCCCTTCTCCAGGGGATTTTTCCAACCCAGGGATCAAGCCCAGGTCTCCCACATTGCAGGTGGATTCTTTACCAGCTGAGCCACAAGGGAAGCCCAAGAATCCTGGAGTGGATAGCCTATCCCTTCTCCAGCAGATCATCCTGACCCAGGAATGGAACCAGGGTCTCCTGCTTTGCAAGCAGATTCTTTACCAACTGAGCTATAAGGGAAGCCCTAAAAAGTGAAAGTGAAAGTCGTTCAGTTGTGTCCGATTCTTTACAACCCCATGGACTACACAGTCCTAGAATTCTCCAGGCCAGAATACTGGGGTGGGTAGCCTTTCCCTTCTCCACAGGATCTTCCCAACCCAGAGATCAAAGTCAAGTCTCCTGCATTGCAGGCAAATTCTTCACCAGCTGAGCCACAAGGGAAGCCAAAGAATACTGGGGTGTTAGCCTTTCCCTTCTCCAGTGGATCTTCTTGACCCAGGAATTGAACAAGGGTTTCCTGCATTGCAGGCGGATTCTTTGGCAACTGAGCTATCAGGGAAGCCCAAAGTGAAAATAAGTATAATCTATTAAGGGTAGCAGTAATTTTCCTCATCAGGGAGACTGGAGATCCACTTCTAACTCTGTTCATTCCATTCACAAGTTATCTGATTTTTACTGAGTTTTAACGTTTTAAGATTTCAGGTTTTTTTTTATATCTGTTAAAATGAATAAATTTGACTTACCGGTAAGGCTCCTTCCAACACTAAACTTCCTTTCCAGGAATGTTTTTTAAAGTCTTGATAGATGTGCTACTTTTTTTTTTTTTTTTGCTTTATTTTGATTTGCTAGATATAATAATGGGTTGGGATAACAAAAATATTGCATAAAAGCCACATAGAAAAAAAGAAAGAAAGAGAGATATCTCTGCTGCTCCAGAATTTCTTATGAAAGAATATGCATTGCACACTTTAGTAAACTTAGTTTGGAAATGTTTTACTTCCAGAAGTTTGTGAAATTGTAAACAACAATAAACAGTACTTAAAACTAGTTACATTTGCTATAAAAGATAGAGACTGAGAATCTTTTCAGAACATTTATGATTTTGGCATCTTACAAAGTTACATTTGGTTTGCTGGGTTCTCTGTATAATGTGCTTTATGCACACTTTCTTTCAGATTTCAACACATTTACCCAAGTGGGAATCTGGAAAACATAGTTCAGTCAAAATGAAAACTCCATATTTTAACATCATTCTTCACTTTTTCTCTGAGTTTCCAAAAATGTTTGATTCAAATCTGATTTGGGAGTGAGTTTACTTGATTGCCTTTTCTAAAACCAGCTTGAATAGGCAATCAAGTAAACTCACTCCCAAATCAGATTTGACAAAACTTTTTGGAAACTCAGATAAAAAGTGAATTGCCAACATCCGCTGGATCATCAAAAAAGCAAGAGAGTTCCAGAAAAACATCTATTTCTGCTTGATTGACTATGCCAAAGCCTTTGACTGTGTGGATCACAACAAACTGTGGAAAATTCAGAAAGAGATGGGAATACCAGACCACCTGACCTGCCTCTTGAGAAATCTGTATGCAGGTCAGGAAGCAATAGTTAGAACTGGATATGGAACAACAGACTGGTTCCAAATAGGAAAAGGAGTACATCAAGGCTGTATATTGTCACCCTGCTTATTTAACTCATATGCAAAGTACATCATGAGAAACACTGGGCTGAAAGAAGCACAAGCTGGAATCAAGATTGCCCGGAGAAATATCAATAACCTCAGATATGCAGATGACACCACCCTTATGGCAGAAAGTGAAGAGGAACTAAGAAGCCTCTTGATTAAAGTAAAAGAGGAGAGTGAAAAGTTGGCTTAAAGCTCAACATTCAGAAAACGAAGATCATGGCATCCGGTCCCATCAATTCATGGGAAATAGATGGGGACACGACAGAAACAGTGTCAGACTATTTTTGGGGGCTCCAAAATCACTGCAGATCGTTATTGCAGCCATGAAATTAAAAGACGCTTACTCCTTGGAAGAAAAGTTATGATCAACCTAGATAGCATATTCAAAAGCAGAGACATTACTTTGCCAACAAAGGTTCGTCTAGTCAAGGCTATTGTTTTTCCTGTGGTCATATATGGATTTGAGAGTTGGACTGTGAAGAAGGCTGAGCACCGAGGAATTGATGCTTTTGAACTGTGGTGTTGGAGAAGACTCTTGAGAGTCCCTTGGACTGCAAGGAGATTCACCTAGTCCATCCTAAGGGAGATCAGTCCTGGGTGTTCATTGGAAAGACTGATGTTGAAGCTGAAACTCCAATCCTTTGGCCACCTGATGTGAAGAGTTGACTCATTGGAAAAGACTCTGATGCTGGGAGGAATTGGGGGCAGGAGGAGAAGGGGATGACAGAGGAGGAGATGGCTGGATGGCATCACCGACTCGAAGGACATGGATTTGAGTTAACTCCAGGAGTTGGTGATGGACAGGGAGGCCTGGCTTGCTGTGATTCATGGGGTCGCAAAGAGTCAAACACGACTGAGCGACTGAACTGAACTTACTTGATTGCTCATCTCCATTTCAGATTGATGGCTATAGGGCATTCAACAACCACAGACCTAGGGCAGAATTGCCTATAGTAAAACTACAGTGGAGGGAAAGCCAAGGACACTGGGAAACCAAGGACACATCAGCAAAATGGAAACTTTACTGATGGTTTCTTATTTATGCTTGGGTTGATTTCTTGTTTATGTCCTTTTTCAAGTGTTTCAGTTTTTTTTTTTTTTTTTTTTTAAACTTTTGTGTTTTATAAACTTTGTACTCATTGAAAATTGATTTACCCACCTCTGGTAAAGGAGTGGAGTCCAAGAGAGAAATATAATTTTGGCTGATTTACTAAGAAAGCCGCTAAAAATCAACAGACTATGAGATCTTTCCTTAATAATAATGTATATTTAATTACAATATCTCAGCTTCTTTTATATACATATATATTTATATATGTGTGTGTATATATATATATATATATTTTTGCTGTCTTTAACCTACTGACATATTTGTTGAGAAACATATGAGTGTTCAGTGGGAGAAGAAAGTCACTACTTAATACTAACATAGATATTAGACCAGTTATTTAATAATTGGCTCAGTTTCTACAGCTGCATAATTGATAGTCTCCAAATATTAAAGTAATTTATGTAACAGCTATCCAAAAGCTCCTCCTTTTTCTGGGAAAAAGACATATTACCACCAGCATCCCAAAGGTGATTAATAGAGAGAGTTAACAAAGCCAAAGCTGATTCTTTGAGAAGGCAAAGAAAAAAATGGAAAAACCTTTACCTGGACTAAGGAAAAAAGACAGAAGGTGCAAATAACTAAAATCAGAAAAGCAAGTTGGAACTTTATAACAATGTTACAGAAAGTAAAAGGGTATTAAGAGAATAGGGAATGATTGTACACCAATAAACTTACTAATCTAAATTAAATGGACTAATTTCTAGAAGCACAGTATTTACAAAATGGACTCAATAAGAAATAGAGGAGCTGCCCTGGTGGTCCAATGGTTATGACTCTGTCTGGTGAAGCAGGTGATATGGGTTTAATCCCTGCTGAGAAGATCCCATATGCCGAAGGACAGCTAAGCTGGTGTGCCACAACTACTGAGTCCATGTGCCCTAGCCCTCATGCTCCACAAGAGAAGCCTCTGCAATGAGATGCCAGTGCACTGCAGCTGGAGAGTAGCCCTCCCTCTCTGCAACCAGAGAAAGACTGTGTGCAGTAATGAAGATCCAGTGCAGTCAAAAATAAAATAAATAAATCTTTTTTTTTTAAAGAAGAAATAGAAAATCTCAACAGACATAAAGCAAATAAAGAGATGGATACAGTAATCAAAACCCTCCCAGAGAAAAGTTCAAGACCAGATGACTTCACCAGTGAATTATATCAAATATTTAAAGAAAAATTAATAAAATTATCAAGCTCTTCCAAACAAACAAAAAAAAAAGGATACTTGCTAACACATTCTTGAGGTCAACTTACCTTGACCCAAAGATAAAGAAACCACAAGGAAAGGAAACTGCATAGGAATATCCCTGTACATATTATACAAAAAATTGTCAACAGAATACTAGCAAATCAAATTCAACAGCTTACTAAAAGGATTACACACAAAGTGGGACTTATCCCAGGGATATAAGAATTGTTCAACATAAGAAAATAAAATAATAAAATAATGTAGTCCATAATATACTTAAAAAATTTAAAACTGACATGATCATCTCAATTTACATAGAAAATCATTGCATAACTGGATATACCCTTTGTACTGCAGTATGCTAAGACTTTCAAGAATTGCATCAGTTTATCCAGAGATAACTTTATTTTTTCTAGCACACTGTTGTTTTTAAGTTGCTCAGTCGTGTCCAATTCTGTGACCCCAGCATGCCAGAATTCCCTGTCCTTCACCATCACCTGGAGCTTGCTCAAACTCATGTCCATTGACTTGGAGATGCCATCCAACCATCTCATCCTCTGTCATCCACCCCTCATCCTGCCTTCAGTCATTCCCAGCATCAGGGTCTTTTTCTAATGCCAAGAGTCAGCTCTTCACATCAGGTGGCCAAAGTATTGGAGCTTCAGCTTTACCATCAGTCCTTCCAACAAATATTCAGAGTTGATTTCCTTTAGGATTGACTGGTCTGATCTCCTTGCAGTCCAAGGAACTCTCAAGAGTCTTCTACAACAACACAGTTAAAAAGCATCAATTCTTTGGCATTCAGCATTCTTTATGGTCCTACTTGAGATCTAGTCACATTAGCCTCTTAGGGTCGGGATCCATCACTGGGCAACCACGAGAGAATTTGTGTTGCAATGCCTTTGTTCATTTTTTTCTTTTCATAATCATCTTCATTTTATAGTGTTTTAACATAACAGAGTTATGTTAACATAACAGATCACCTGACCTGCCTCTTGAGAAATCTGTATGCAGGTCAGGAAACAACAGTGAGAAAGGGCCATGGAACAACAGACTGGTCCAATAGGGAAAGGAATATATAGTCAAGGCTATATATTGCCACCCTGCTTATTTAACTTATATGCAGAGTACATCATGAGAAATGTTGGGCTGGAGGAAGCACAAGCTGGAATCAAGATTGCTGGGAGAAATATCAATAACCTCAGATATGCAGATGACACCACCCTTATGGAAGAAAGTGAAGAAGAACTAAAGAGACCCTTGATGAAAGTGAAAGAGAAGAGTGAAAAAATTGGCTTAAAACTCAACATTCAAAAAGCTAAGATCATGGCATCTGGTCCCATCACTTCATGGCAAATAGATGAGGAAATGCTGGAAACAGTGACAGACTTCCATTTTGGGGGTGGGGGGTGGGGAGGGCAGGCGGCTCCAAAGTCACTGCAGATGATGACTGCAGCCATGAAATTGAAAGACGCTTGCTGCTTGAAAGAAAAGCTATGACCAACCTAGATAGCATATTAAAAAGCAGAGACGTTACTTGCCAACAAAGGTCTGTCTAGTCAAGGCTATGGTTTCTCCTGTCATATATGGATTTGAGAGTTGGACTGTGAAGAAAGCTGAGCACCGAGGAATTGATGCTTTTGAACTGTGGTGTTGGAGAAGACTCTTGAGAGTCCCTTGGACTGCAAGGAGATACAGCTAGTCCATCCTAAAGGAGATCAGTCCTGGGTGTTCATTGGAAAGACTGATGTTGAAGCTGAAACTCCAATCCTTTGGCCACCTGATGTGAAGAGCTGACTTATTGGAAAAGACTCTGATGCTGGGAGGGATTGGGGGCAGGAGGAAAAGGGGACGACAGAGGAGGAGATGGCTGGATGGCATCACCGACTCGATGGGCGTGAGTTTGAGTAAGCTCCAGGAGTTGGTGATGGACAGGGAGGCCTGGAGGGCTGTAGTCCATTGGGTCTCAAAGACTCAGACATGATTGAGCCACTGCACTGAAGTGAACTTAACAAGGGCTTCCTAACTGGTATTAGTGGTAAAGAATCTCCCTGTCAATGTAGGAGACACAGGAAAGGCAGGTTTGATGCCTGGGTCAGGAAAATCCCCTGGAGAAGGAAATGGCAACCCACAGTATTCTTGCCTGGGAAATCACATAGACAGAGGAGCCTGATAGGCTACAGCCCTTGGGGTCTCAAAGAGTCAGACACAACTGAGCATGAGCACGATGTAACATAACAGATTCTAAAATCTTGCTTTCCTCAGTTTTTCAACATACGATTTTCATTCTTTCTTTTGGACAAGTCATGATTGGTCTTGATATCTTGCTCATTAGATAGAGTCTTCATGACTATCTTTACTTCCCAGTAGCAGTGGCCACAGGACTAGTAAAGGTCAGTTTTCATTCCAATCCCAAAGAAAGTCAATGCCAAAGAATGCTCAAACTACCGTACAATTGCACTCATCTCACACGCTAGTAAAGTAATGATCAAAATTCTCCAAGCCAGGCTTCAGCAATATGCGAACCGTGAACTTCCTGATGTTCAAGCTGGTTTTAGAAAAGGCAGAGGAACCAGAGATCAAATTGTCAACATCCTCTGGATCACCAAAAAAGCAAGAGAGTTCCAGAAAAACATCTATTTCTGCTTTATTGACTATTCCAAAGCCTTTGACTGTGTGGATCACAATAGACTGTGGAGAATTCTGAAAGAGATTGGTATACCAGACCACCTGACCTGCCTCTTGAGAAATCTGCATGCAGGTCAGGAAGCAACAGTTAGAACTGGACGTGGAAAATCAGACTGGTTCCAAATAGGAAAAGGAGTACGTCAAGGCTATATATTGTCACCCTGGTTATTTAACTTCTATGCAGAGTACATCATGAGAAATGCTGAACTGGAAGAAGCACAAGCTGGAATCAAGACTGTGGGGAGAAATATCAACAACCTCAGATATGCAGATGACATCACCCTTATGTCAGAAAGTGAAGAGGAACTGAAAGACCTCTTGATGAAAGTGAAAGAGGAAGTGAGAAAGTTGGCTTAAAGTTCAACATTCAGAAAACTAAGATCATGGCATCTAGTCCCATCACTTCATGGCAAGTCGATGGGGACACAGTGGAAAGAGTGGTTGACTTCATTTTTGGGTGCTCCAAAATCACTACAGATGGTAATTGTAACCATGAAATTAAAAGATACTTACTCCTTGGAAGGAAAATTATGACCAACATAGATAGCATATTAAAAAGTAGAGACATTACTTTGCCAACAAAGGTCCATCTAGTCAAGGCTATGGTTTTTCCAGTGGTTATGTATGGATGTGAGAATTGGACTGTGAAGAAAACTGAGAGCTGAAGAATTGATGCTTTTGAACTGTGGTGTTGGAGAAGACTCTTGAGAGTCCCTTGGACTGCAAGGAGATCCAACCAGTCCATCCTAAAGGAGATCAGTCCTGGTTGTTAATTGGAAAGACTGATGTTCAAGCTGAAACTCCAATACTTTGGCCACCTGATGCAAAGAGCTGACTCATTTGAAAAGACGCTGATGCCGGGAAAGATTGAGGCCAGGAGGAGAAGGGGACGACAGAGGAGGAGATCGTTGGATGGCATCACTGACTCCTTGGATATGGGTTTGGGTGGACTTGGCAAGTTGGTAATGGACAGGGAGGCCTGGCATGCTACAGTTCTTGGAGTCACAAAGGGTCAGACACTACTGAGCGACTGAAGTGAACTCTCTATGACATCTGGGACACCATTATTATCCTAAACATAATAGTGTATTATTTGGAGAAGGCAATGGCACCCCGCTCCAGTACTCTTGCCTGGAAAATACCATGGACGGAGGAGCCTGGTAGGCTGCAGTCCATGGGATGGCTAAGAGTCAGACATGACTGAGCGACTTCACTTTCACTTTTCATGCACTGGAGATGGCAATGGCAACCCACTCCAGTGTTCTTGCCTGGAGAATCCTAGGGACGGGGGAGCCTGGTGGGCTGCCATCTCAGGGGTCGCACAAAGTCAGAAACAACTGAAGCAATTTAGCAGCCGCAGTATATTATTATTAGATATTAGCTAGCTGGCTCAAATACATCGTCATCTTCTTTTCAGAACTGATTTTCATTTCCCAAACACTGGGCTTCCCCAGGTGACTTTAGTGGTAAACAATCCATCTGCCAATGCAGGAGACCCAGGAGACAAGACGTGTGTTCTATCCTTGGATCACGTGGATCCTCTGGAGGGGGTCATGGCAACCCACTCCAGTATTATTGCCTGAAGAATCCCATGGACAGAGTAGCCTAGCAGGCTACAGTCTATAGGGGTGCAAAGAGTTGGACACAACTGAAGTGATGCACCCTTCCAGAACATTCAGTTCAGTTCAGTCGTTCAGTTGAAATTGTTTTAAAAATAAAATTACAGCTATGGGACTTCACCGGTGGTGCAGTGGTTAAGACTCTGGACTTGCACTTCAGGGGTGCAGCTTCAATCCCTGCCTGGGGATTATTTTACATGCTATGCAGAATGGCCAAAATAAAAATTACAGCTAAACTATGAGATGAAATTTATTTTTTGTCAAAAAATGACTATAATGGTTTACTGCTTTAAACCACAAACTAGATCAATACTGAAAAACATTAGAGGAGACCATTATAAGCAATTAAAGTTCAAAAGTGAAAAGGTGTTGTTATAGTTATTATATAATATAATTTAAATGTGTAGTTAAAAGCGATCGATGGAAGTACAAGAGATAGACTAGAGTTACAGGGAACACTTCAAAGAGAACACCTGAGCTTTAACGGATTGGTATGCGTGACATTAGAATGTAGAAAGTGTAGAGCATTCTAGGTGAGGGCAGGGACAAATGTTCTAAAGAGATAATGTGTTTATAAAGTGTGTTTGGAAAATAGCATATAGCAGAAAAATGAAGGATTTCTTAGAACTCTGCATCTTAGAAATTAGATCAGATCAGATCAGTCGCTCAGTTGTGTCCGACTCTTTGCAACCCCAGGAATCGCAGCACGCCAGGCCTCCCTGTCCATTACCAATCCGGGAGGTCACTGAGGCTCACATCCATCGAGTCAGTGATGCCATCCAGCCATCTCATCCTCTCTTGTCCCCTGCTCCTCCTGCCCCCAATCCCTCCCAGCATCAGAGTCTTCTCCAATGAGTCAACTCTTCGCATGAGGTGGCCAAAGTACTAGAGTCTCAGCTTTAGCATCATTCCTTCCAAAGAAATCCCAGGGCTGATCTCCTTCGGAATGGACTGGTTGGATCTCTTTGCAGTCCAAGGGACTCTCAAGAGGCTTCTCCAACACCACAGTTCAAAAGCATCAATTCTTTGGTGCTCAGCCTTCTTCACAGTCCAGCTCTCATATCCATACATGACCACAGGAAAAACCATAGCCTTGACTAGGCGAAACTTTGTTGGCAAAGTGTTGTCTCTGCTTTTGAATATGCTATCTAGGTTGGTGATAACTTTCCTTCCAAGGAGTAAGCGTCTTTTAATTTCATGGCTGCAGTCACCATCTGCAGTGATTTTGGACCCTAGAAAAATAAAATCTGACACTGTTTCCACTGTTTCCCCATCTATTTCCCGTGAAGTGATGGGACCAGATGCCATGATCTTCGTTTTCTGAATGTTGAGCTTTAAGCCAACTTTTTCACTCTCCACTTTCACTTTCATCAAGAGGCTTTTTAGCCTCTCTTCACTTTCTTCCATAAGGGTGGTGTCATCTGCATATCTGAGGTTATTGAGATTTCTCCCAGCAATCTTGATTCCAACTTGTGTTTCTTCCAGTCCAGCGTTTCTCATGATGTACTCTGCATATAAGTTAAATAAACAGGGTGACAATATATAGCCTTGACTATCTTAGAAATACCCTCCTTTTTTTTTAAAGAAAATGGGTATCTTAAGAATATTTTAATATGAGGAAAATGGGTATCTTAAGAATATTTGCATGTAAGGAGACTCCTTTCTTGGCTTTACTGGCTATAAGAAGAGCCGGGGGACCAACAAGACTAGGTCATTTGGACCAATGGGAAAATGACAAAAATGGGTGGGTTCCTTAAGCCCTCTTCTTGCAGTAGAAAACTTTGCTAAAATGGTTAACCAAAAGAGGCAAGGTATTCTCCTGATGGAAATGCTTCTGCAGTAAATAGAGTCAGAGAAATGGGGCTGGACTCAGGAAGTTTCACCCCATGATGGCTGCTCCTTCCCTGGGGCCTGAAAGAATCATGTCCTTTTAGCTGCTGCTTGAAAGACTCTTGCCTGCATGTAGTAAGGAGGGAAGCTGCTTTGAGGGGAGCGCACAAAATACCTAAACAGCCAGGCCAAGCAGGAAAGCAGGCCTGGACTGAATTGTGTCCTCTTCCCCCAAATTCATACAGTGAAGTCCTAACCCCCAGTAACTCAGATCGTGACTATGTTTGGAGATAGTTTTTAAAGTAGTAATGAAGTTAAAATGAGGTCTTTAGGGTGGACCCTAATCCAATATGATTGGTATCCTTATAGAAAGAGATTAGGATAAAGACAGAGAGAAGACCATATGATGACACGTAGAGATGATGGCCAGTGATACACCCAGAGAGGCCTCAGAAGAAGCCACTCTGTTGACACTCTGATCTTGGACTTCTGGCCTCCAGGACAGGGGAAAAAATTAATTTCTGTTGTTTAAACCACCAGGCCTGTTGTACTTCCTTGTGGCAGCCCATGCAAATAAGTACAGCTGGATCCCCAAATGCGTCTTAGTATAGAGTTTGATTACAGCCACTGGGAGAAAAGGAGGTAGATTGATCCAAGAGACTAATAAAGTCAAGTGCACCCAAAAAATTTTCATTGTGTATCTGTATATTTACCTAAGAGCTGCAGATCAGTGTGGCAAACACTTTTCTGAGGACAAAGTGAGATGACACCACCCTCGGAGGAGGGTGATTTTGAATGTTCACCCATGCTGAACACATGGCGAGGAGAAGATACTTGCAATTGAAGGTGTGAATTAAGAAGGAGCTAAATTTTTCTATATAAGGAAGGAATGAGAGACCAGAAGACAAATTTCTATGTAGAGAGTCAGAAGTCTGGGAGGTCAAGGCCAAACGGAGAAGGGGCAGAAAAAGGAGAGCCAGAGGTGAGAGGTGGCAGGGTCATTTGCTGTTGACATTTGCAGTTGACTTTGCTGACACCATCTGAAATTTCCAAAGAAAGTTCTCTACAGGGCTTGATGTGAGCAGATTTATTTTTGAGAGTACCCAGAAGTATGGCCCCAGTTGGCAAGTTTGATGCAGGCAAAAACAGACTTCTCTGGTGGATGACTTGCAACTTGACCTCAGTTAGGATTATCTGGGAAGCAAGAAGGATTGTGTTTCAAATTTGTGAGGCACTGGTTTGAACATGTGGAATTGAGCAACATTGTGGATATCAAGAAAATATGTGAATTTGACTCTGTACAAAGGATCTAGTGAGATACAGACATGGGCTCTAGATGTTGGCAACCTAAGAGCTTCTCAGAGAATTCAACTTGTGAGCCTGACTAGTGGGGGAGCCTTAGCTGTCACAGGCAGTATGGTAACTCCCCATGGGAGGTCAACCCAGGAGCCAATCTCACTGAACTCTTGCTGAACTCATCAATCAGTGAAACAAAAACTTTTCCCTCTCTTATCAAACTTGCCTACCCTAAATATATAAATATATATATGTAAGACAGAAAAGCTTGTACATCATTAGGGAAAGAGCAGTATTGCTCATCATCCATCCAGGGCTGTAGCATGTGCCATTTTTCTATAGACCCCTATACAGTCTTGGACTGCTTGACAGCTATAGGACACTGGTGGTGGTGCCCAGAAAAGGCGAGTCCAACAGAATAATAGTGGTATCTGACTATCAGCAGTGCTTGCCTGCACTGTGGCATCTTCCATGATCTTCAGGCTAGTGGGGACCCCCAGCAGGAGAATAAGGTGGCAAGGCAGAGATGACTAAACAGGACTAATTTGAGAATGACATTTGGTTTGCATTCACAGCATCTAGCTTCCTGAAGTGCTCAAAGGAGCTGTGAGCTTACCCTGCCTATGGGCATGGGGAATAAGAGAAGTAGAATAGGAGAACCATAGATGGGAGCAGGGTAGCATCCATGCCCAGTGAAAGTGAACTTGTTTTGAGCAAAAATGAACATCATCTGGGGACTCCCAGAAGTATCTGGGTAAAGTGTATGCTGGGCTCAGGTCCTGAGCAATGTATGTGAGGCCATGAGGCAGTGCTATTTCAGTTATTAATGGTAATGTGATCTCATTTTCTTCCATAGGCTTGTGTGGCCTGGGGAAATTTTGGTTATATTGTGTGTAATGGGGAGCTTCTCATTTTTAAAAGCAAAAGAGTTGGTATAATGGAAGTAATGTTTTAGAAAGATTAAATTCCAATTTGTGAGGGAAGAGAAATGACTTTAACAGTAGGAAAACATTAGTTACATTGCTTTAAAAATTGAGGAAAAAAATTCACTGTTGGTTTTAAGCAAAGCTATGCCATTTAATTTATATACATACCGCAAAGAAAAAGCAAAATATCCGAAACTTGGGAATAACTCACAGAAGTCTAGGAAACTGCTGGTAATTAAGGTCTTCAGAAATTCTTTAGCTTGAAGCAAAGGCAACATAACTTCTCATCTGTGCTAATACCTCTGAATAATTGCTAGTATCTTGTTTTCATGTATATATTGCCAACTTCATGCTCCTTGAGCTGGTTTGCAAATCTTACTGTTTATATACAACTTATAATGCTTCTCTTCAAGCTGTATAAGTGGTGGGAAATGGCATCAGGTCAACTCCCTCCAGACAGTACATGTCAAAACAAATGGTGATTAAATCATTTCATCAGGCCTAAATACTTCTGTTTGACTATCTTAAACAAGTTGCTAATTCCCTCTTTGCCTCATCCTTATTCTGTGTAGAATAAAAATGTTCATATGATCTTCAAGTCTTTTTCCATGCTAAAATAATATGATTTGAGAAAAATAACTCTATAATTACTTGAGAATCATTTTATTTTCCCATATGGACAAGTTCCTCATGTACTTTTCTTTCAAGCCAGGTTGAAAGATTCAAAATTTCTCTTTAACTAAAACTGCTCTCTCTTTCAAAAAGAAAAATGGTAGACAGCAGCTTTAGCTTAGAAAAAGGAGCAGAAAGGAAGTGAGGAGTAACTTCTGTCTAAATGAAAATTTCATTAGGAAAAATGAACTAATCAGTATACTCTAAGAAGAAGTCTTCTGTTGAGAAGGGCATGCCTCTGCTGATACATGTACTTAACATAATTTACATTGTTATTATAATCACTATTTAAATATATAACCAGGTATATTACTATTAATACATTTTGAACACAGCTAATGGATCATATTTAAATAATTTATATCGTTTCTATCAGGAATTACTAGCTATTGTGATATTACATTTGAATATGGATGAGATAACATATTCAGGGAAATATGTGCACTGTGGTATTAGGAATAGGAAATAAATTTAGTAAACAGAATCTTCTGCAAAGTTCCACATTCTGAAGTGAGTCAGTACATGATAGCAGAGGAAAGATCAGACCAAGTCACACCCAATAGCAATTTTTTGCATTAAAAGATATCCTAAAGATATTTATCTATGTTAAGACAAACGTGAAGAAAAATTCAGTACACAGAAATCAGATCAGATCAGTCGATCAGTCATGTCCGACTCTTTGCGACCCCAAGAATCGCACCTTGCCAGGCCTCCCTGTCCATCACTAACTCCTGGAGTTCACTCAGACTCATGTCCATCGAGTCGGTGATGCCATCCAGCCATCTCATCCTCTGTCGTCCCCTTCTCCTCCTGCCCTCAATCCCTCCCAGCATCAGAGTCTTTTCCAACGAGTCAATTCTTCTCATGAGGTGGCCAGAGTACTGGAGTTTCAGCTTTAGCATCATTCCTTCCAAAGAAATCCCAGGGCTGATCTCCTTCAGAATGGACTGGTTGGATCTCCTTGCAGTCCAAGGGACTCTCAAGAGTCTTCTCCAACACCACAGTTCAAAAGCATCAATTCTTCGGCACTCAGCCTTCTTCACAGTCCAACTCTCACATCCATACATGACCACAAGAAAAACCATAGCTTTGACTAGATGGACCTTTGTTGGCAAAGTAATGTCTCTGCTTTTCAATATGCTATCTAGGTTGGTGATAACTTTCCTTCCAAGGAGTAAGCGTCTTTTAATTTCCTGGCTGTAGTCACCATCTGCAGTGATTTTCGAGCCCCCCAAAATAAAGTCTGACATTGTTTCCACTGTTTCTCCATCTATTTCCCATGAAGTGATGGGACCAGATGCCATGATCTTCGTTTTCTGAATGTTGAACTTCAAGCCAACTTTTTCACTCTCCACTTTCACTTTCATCAAGAGGCTTTTTAGTTCCTCTTCACTTTCTGCCATAAGGGTGGTGTCATCTGCATATCTGAGGTTATTGATATTTCTCCCAGCAATCTTGATTCCAGCTTGTGTTTCTTCCACTCCAGCGTTTCTCATGATGTAATCTGCATATAAGTTAAATAACCAGGGTGACAATATACCACCTTGACGTAATCCTTTTCCTATTTGGAACCAGTCTGTTGTTCCATGCCCAGTTCTAACTGTTGCTTCCTGACCTGCATACAAATTTCTCAAGAGGCAGATCAGGTGGTCTGGTATTCCCAACTCTTTCAGAATTCTCCACAGTTTGTTGTGATCCACACAGTCAAAGGCTTTGGCATAGTCAATAAAGCAGAAATAGATGTTTTTCTGGAACTCTCTTGCTTTTTCCATGATCCAGCGGATGTTGGCAATTTGATCTCTGGTTCCTCTGCCTTTTCTAAAACCAGTTTGAACAGCAGGAAGTTCATGGTTCACATGTTGCTGAAGCCTGGCTTGGAGAATTTTGAGCATTACTTTGCTAGCGTGTGAGATGAGTGCAATTGTGTGGTAGTGTGAGCATTCTTTGGCATTGCCTTTCTTTGGGATTGGAATGAAAACTGAGCTTTTCCAGTCCTGTGGCCACTGCTGAGTTTTCCAAATGTGCTCGCATATTGAGTGCAGCACTTTCACAACATCATCTTTCAGGATCTGGAATAGCTCAACTGGAATTCCATCACCTCCACTAGCTTTCTAAGGCCCATTTGACTTCACATTCCAGGATGTCTGGCTCTAGGTCAGTGATCACACCATCGTGATTATCTGGGTCATGAAGATCTTTTTTTGTACAGTTCTTCTGTGTATTCTTGCCATCTCTTCTTTATATCTTCTACTTCTGTTAGGTCCATACCATTTCTGTCCTTTATCGAGCCCATCTTTGCATGAAATGTTCCCTTGGTATCTCTAATTTTCTTGAAGAGATCTCTAGTCTTTCCCATTCTGTTGTTTTCCTCTATTTTCTTTGCATTGATCACTGAAGAAGGCTTTCTTATCTCTTCTTGCTATCCTTTGGAACTCTGCATTCAGATGTTTATATCTTTCCTTTTCTCCTTTGCTTTTCGCTTTTCTTCTTTTCACAGCTATTTGTAAGGCCTCCCTAGACAGCCATTTTGCTTTTTTGCATTTCTTTTCCATGGGGATGGTCTTGATCCCTGCCTCCTGTACAATGTCACTAATCTCATTCCATAGCTCATCAGGCACTCTCTCTATCAAATCTAGGCCTTTAAATCTATTTCTCACTTCCACTGTATAATCATAAGGGATTTGATTGAGGTCATACCTGAATGGTCTAGTTGTTTTCCCTACTTTCTTCAATTTCAGTCTGAATTTGGCAATAAGGAGTTCATGGTCTGAGCCACAGTCAGCTCCTGGTCTTGTTTTTGCTGACTGTAGAGATCTTCTCCATTTTTGGCTGCAAAGAATATAATCGATCTGATTTCAGTGTTGACCATCTGGTGATGTCCATGTATAGAGTCTTCTCTTGTGTTGTTGTAAGAGGGTGTTTGTTATGACCAGTGCATTTTCTTGGCAAATCTCTATTAGTCTTTGTCCTGCTTCATTCCGTATTCCAAGGCCAAATTTGCCTGTTACTCCAGGTGTTTCTTGACTTCCTACTTTTGCATTCCGGTCCCTTATAATGAAAAGGATATCTTTTTTGGGTGTTAGTTCTAAAAGGTCTTGTAGGTCTTCATAGAACCGTTTTACTTCAGCTTCTTCAGCATTACTGGTTGGGGCATAGATTTGGATTACTGTGATATTGAATGGTTTGCCTTGGAAATGAACAGAGATCATTCTGTTGTTTTTGAGATTGCACCCAAGTACTGGATTTTGGACTCTTTTGTTGACCATGATGGCTACTCCGTTTCTTCTGAGGGATTCCTGCCTGCAGTAGTAGATATAATGGTCTTCTGAGTTAAATTCACCCATTCCAGTCGCTGATTCCTAGAATGTCGACATTCACTCTTGCCATCTCTTGTTTGACCACCTCCAATTTACCTTGATTTATGGACCTGACATTCCAGGTTCCTATGCAATATTGCTCTTTAGAGCATCGGGTCTTGCTTCTATCACCAGACACATCCACAGCTGGGTATTGTTTTTGCTTTGACTCCATCCCTTCATTCTTTCTGGAGTTATTTCTCCACTGATCTCCAGTAGCATATTGGGCCCCTACTGACCTGGGGAGTTTCTCTTTCAGTATCCTATCATTTTGCCTTTTCATACTGTTCATGGGGTTCTCAAGGCAAGAATACTGAAGTGGTTTGCCATTCCCTTCTCCAGTGGACCACATCCTGTCAGATCTCTCCACCATGACCCACCCATCCTGGGTTGCCCCACAGGCATGGCTTAGTTTCACTGAATTAGACAAGGCTGTGATTGACTAGTTTTCTGTGAGTATGGTTTCAGTGTGTCTGCCCTCTGATGCCCTCTTGCAACACCTACCATCCTACTTGGGTTTTTCTAACCTTGGGCATGGGGTTTCTCTTCAACAGCTGCTCCAACAAAGCACAGCCAATGTTCCTTACCTTGGAAGAGGGGTCTCTCCTCACCATTGCCCTTCCTGACCGTCAACATGGGATAACTCCTTTAGGCCCTCCTGTGCCCATGCAGCCAGAAATACAAATGCAAAATATTTATGAACAGTTATTTGGTTTGTCAAATGCCCCAATTCAAAACTAAAAAGCACAGAATTTCACAAAATCTCAGAGAGTATGCTTTAAAAGGAAAAAAAAAAGAAAGGAAATGAGAGAAGAAAAGGAAAAAAAAGGCAGGAACCATCATAAAATATATGGTTACTAAGAGATATCAGATTTTTGTGGTATAAAAGAAATGATTTAATCATGGCTTAAAGATATGATAAAATTAATTGAATACAGAAAATAGTTTTATAACTATATTCCTACAATTTTACAGGTGAAATGGAAGCAAAAGAGAACTAATATTTATTGAAGTCTGGTATGGATTTAGTTCTGGTATGGATTTATTTTACCGTTAGTATTATAATTCCTTTTAAAATGAAACATAACAGAGAATGAAGTGTGATAAACATTATAGCAAACTATACCTTAGGACTGGTGGGAGATATGGATATAAGTGAACATAGGTGATGAAACAAACTGCTTACAAATGGAATAAAAAAGAAAAATAATCAAAATCTTAGGTCATCCCTTTTTCTCCCATAAAATTAAGTATCATGAAAAGTAAAAGTGAAGTTTCTCAGTTGTGTCTGTTTCTTTGTGACCCTATGGGCTGTGGCCTTCTGGCCTCCTCCATCCATGGAATTTTCCAGGCAAGAATACTGCAGTAGGTTGCCATTTCCTTCTCCAGGTAATCTTCCAGACACCAGGGATTGAACTCAGGTCTCCTGTATTGCAGGCAGGCTCTTTACCCTCTGAGCCACCAAGGACTGGTGTACCATAGGCACTGAAAGCAAGCAGAAGAGGTCAATGTTAAAAAGGTCCTTGGAATGGCATTAAGCTGTCGCTACTAAAGAGAAAGCAAAATAATAAAGTACCTGGAAAGATCCAGCAAATATTACTCAGTAAAAAGAGAAGGGATTAATTTTCTTCCTCTTCGTTAATTTCTCTTTCTTTATTGAAGTCAGTCTTTCATCTTATGAATTATTAAAAAAATGTTGTCTAGGCCACATTGACTGTGGTATTTTATTATGGTAAACACAGCAAATTAGAGAAATACTAATGGCAAAATGGAAGCCAATAGGCAAAATGCAAAGTGTAACCAAATTAAAAAAGACAACAAAAATCAGAAAAATCACTTTCAAAAGTCTTTACAAAGCATTAATGAAGTAAACATTTAAGTCAATTGGTCTTTCCTGTGGTCATGTATGGATGTGAGAGCTGGACTGTGAAGAAGGCTGAGCGCCGAAGAATTGATGTGTTTGAACTGTGGTGTTAGAGAAGACTCTTGAGAGTCCCTTGGACTGCAAGGAGATCCAACCAGTCCATTGTGAAGGAGATCAGCCCTGGGATTTCTTTGGAAGGAATGATGCTAAAGCTGAAACTCCAGTATTTTGGCCACCTCATGCGAAGAGTTGACTCATTGGAGAAGACTCTGATCCTGGGAGGGATTGAGGGCAGGAAGAGAAGGGGACGACAGAGGATGAGATGGCTGGATGGCATCACTGACTCAATGGATGTGAGTCTGAGTGACCTCCGGGAGTTGGTGATGGACAGGGAGGCCTGGCGTGCTGCAGTTCATGGGGTTGCAAAGAGTCGGAGACGACTGAGCGACTGATCTGATCTGATCTGATCTGATCTGATATCAGTAAGAGTGGAAGCAAAACATGTAGTCAAAGCAAAAGTTTATAGGCAAAGTAGAACTCATGAAACACATACACAGGAGAGAAGAAGGAAAGCACTGTTAAGAAGAAAATAAGGTATGGTTTAATTTAACTAAAGTTTTCTAATAATTAAATCATTTATTTTATTATACCATATGAGAGTAACAATCTAGCTTAGTCCTGATAACTCTTTAATGATAATGACATTATTGTTTTTTCTTTTATATTAAGATATATATTTTTGCTTACTATACACCTAATATTCTATAAAATAGATAAGCCAAACTAGCTACACTAATCAGACTAGGCTAGGTTATGCCATGGTAACAAAAATTCCCCAAAATTCAAGAGCCTAAAACAATACAACCAACCCAAGTTACTTGTTTTTCTCACTCATGTCGTATTGGCAGTTGTGAATTCTTAGATTTCTAGGGCTGATATAACTAAATACCATAGTCTAGGTAGCCAAAGCAACAGAAAATTATTTCCTTACCAGTCTGGAAACTAGAAGTCCAAGATCAAGGCATTGGCAGAGTTGGTTTCCACTTCCTAGCTTGTAGATGGCCTCTCACTGTGTCTTTACAAGTGTGACCTTTCTTTTAAGTGAGTATGGGGAGAGAGAGGAGAAGAGAAAGAGGGAGAAAATCTCTTATTATAAGAACACTAATTTTATCAGATTAGAGCCCTGCCCTTAAGATCTTGTTTAATTTTAATTACCTCCTTGGAGGTACAGTCTCTAAAACAAATTACACTTAGGGTTAGGGCTTCAACTAATGCATTTTGGGGGAGACACAATTTAATCCATAACAATTGGTTTCAAAGTTACATGACCATACCTAACTTCAAACGGATACAAAAATGCAGACTTACTATGTTCCTGAAAAGAGAAACATGGAATACTGAAGAGGACCCCAAATGACTATCACAGTGTGTATAATTTTCTCTTGCATCATTTTCATAACTAGTCTAATAATAATGCTATTATAAAGATCAATACAAATCTAGCTATGAATTGATACCATACTAAGATATTACATCATTTTTGACTGTATTCCCCACATTGTATATCTCATAACCTTGACTCATTTATTTTGCAATGGAAGTTTTTGGTGATTGTGAAATGCATATAAATATCAAGTCACTATGTTGTGTAACATGAAATAACATAGTGTTGTAGGTCAATTATACTTCAGAAACAAACAAACATAAAAAAGGGATCAAATTAGGGGCCACCAAAGGCATGAAATTAAAAGACGCTTACTCCTTGAAGAAAAGTTATGACTAACCTAGATAGCATATTGAAAAGCAGAGACATTACTTTGCCAACAAAGGTCCGGCTAGTCAAGGCTATGGTTTTTCCTGTGGTCATGTATGGATGTGAGAGTTGGGCTGTGAAGAAAGCTGAGTGCCAAAGACTTGATGCTTTTGAACTGTGGTGTTGGAGAAGACTTGAGATTCCCTTGGACTGCAAGGAGATCCAACCAGTCCATTCTGAAGATCAGCCCTGGGTGTTTTTTGGAAAGAATGATGCTAAAGCTGAAACTCCAATACTTTGGCCACCTCATGCAAAGAGTTGAATCATTGGAGAAGACTCTGATGTTAGGAGGGATTGGGAGCATGAGGAAAAGGGGATGACAGAGGATGAGATGGCTGGATGGCATCACTGACTCAATGGACATGAGTTTGAGTGAACTCTGGGAGATGGTGATGGACAGGGAGGCCTGGCATGCTGCAATTCATGGGGTCACAAAGACTCGGACACGACTGAGCGAATGAACTGACTGACCAAAGTTGAGGTAGGATGGGGGAATTGGATAAAGGCAGTCAAAAGTACAAAGTTACAGTTATAAGATAAATAAGTATTGTGTGTGCATGCGTGCTCAGTCGCTTTAGCCTATAGGACTCTTTGCAACCCTATGAGCCATAGCTCACCAGGCTCCTCTGTCGAAGAGATTTTCCTGACAAGAACACTGAAGTGGCTTGCCATGCCCTCCTCAATTAGTTTTGTACTAAGGTGTAATGCCCAACATGATAAATACAATAAGGACTGCTGTATGTTATATATGAAAATTAACAGAGTAAATTTTTAAGAGTTATCATCTCAAGGAAAAAATTTTTTTCCCAAGGAAAACTATAAAAAATTTTGGATCTATAGCGGATGATGCTGCTGCTGCTGCTGCTAAGTCGCTTCAGTCGTGTCCGACTCTGTGCGACCCCATAGATGGAAGCTCACCAGGCTCCCCCGTCCCTGGGATTCTCCAGGCAAGAATACTGGAGTGGGTTGCCATTTCCTTCTCCAATGCATGAAAGTGAAAAGTGAAAGTAAAGTCGCTCAGTCGTGTCCGACTCTTAGTGACCCCATGGACTGGAGCCTACCAGGATCCTCTGTCCATGGGATTTTCCAGGCAAAAGTACTGGGGTGGGGTGCTATTGCCTTCCCCGAGCGGATGATGAATGTTCACTAAACTGCAAAAACCACTTCATGATGTTAAGTCAAATCATGATGCTGTGTCCTTAACTTGTCCAGTACCTTCATGTGAGCTCAGTTGCTCAGTCATGTCCAGCTCTGTGACCCCATGGTCTAGAGCCCGATAAGCTCCTCTGTCTTTGGAATTTCCCAACAAGAAGACTGGAGTGGGTTGCCATTTCCTTTGCCAAGGGATCTTCTCTACCCAGGGATTGACACTGCATCTCCTGATTTTGCATATGGATTCTTTACCAGTTCACCACCTTGGAAGCCTAACTTATTCTGTGCTTCATTCAGTTCAGTTCAGTCGCTCAGTCCTGTCCGACTCTTTGCGACCCCATGAATCGCAGCACGCCAGGCCTTCCTGTCCATCACCAACTCCCGGAGTTCACTCAAACTCATGTCCATCGAGTCAGTGATGCCATCCAGCCATCTCATCCTCTGTCGTCCCCTTCTCCTACTGCCTCCCAGCATCAGCGTCTTTTCCAATGAGTCAACTCTTCACATGAGGTGGCCAACGTATTGGAGTTTCAGTTTCAGCATCAGTCCTTCCAATGAACACCCAGGACTGATCTCCTTTAGGATGGACTGGTTGGATCTCCTTGCAGTCCAAGGGACTCTCAAGAGTCTTCTTCAACACCACAGTTCAAAAGCATCAATTCTTCGGCACTCAGCTTTCTTCACAGCCCAACTCTCACATCCATACATGACCACTAGACGGACCTTTGTTGGCAAAGTAATGTCTCTGCTTTTTAATATGTTGTCCTGGTTGGTCATAATTTTCCTTCCAAAGAGTAAATGTCTTTTAATTTCATGCCTGCAGTCACCATCTGCAGTGATTTTGGAGCACACCAAACACTGTTTCTACTGTTTCTCCATCTATTTCCCATGAAGTGATGGGACCAGATGCCATGATCTTCGTTTTCTGAATGTTGAACTTTAAGACAACTTTTTCCACTCTCCTCTTTCACTTTCATTAAGAGACTTTTTAGTTCCTCTTCACTTTCTGCCATAAGGGTGGTGTAATTTGCATATTTGAGGTTATTGATATTTCTCCTGGCAATCTTCCAGCTTGTGCTTCTTCCAGCCCAGTGTTTCTCATGCTGTATCTGCATATAAGTTAAATAAGCAGGGTGACAATATACAGCCTTGATGTACTCCTTTTCCTATTTGGAACCAGTCTATTGTTCCATGTCCAGTTCTAACTGTTGCTTCCTCACCTGCATACAGGTTTCTCAAGAGGCAGATCAGGTGGTCTGGTATTCCCATTTCTTTCAGAATTTTCCACAGTTTATTGTAATCCACACAGTCAAAGGCTTTGGGATAGTCAATAAAACAGAAATTGATCTTTTTCTGGAACTCTTGCTTTTGCGGTGATCCAGAGAATGTTGGTAATTTGATTTCTGGTTCCTCTGCCTTTTCTAAAACCAGCTTGAACATCTGGAAGTTCATGGTTCACATACTGCTGAAGCCTGGCTTGGAGAATTTTGAGTGTTACTTTACTAGTGTGTGTGATGAGTGCAATTGTGCAGTAGTTTGAGCATTCTTTGGCATTGCCTTTCTTTGGGATTGGAATGAAAACTGACCTTTTCCAGTCCTGTGGCCACTGCTGAGTTTTCCAAATGTGCTCGCATATTGAGTGCAGCACTTTCACAACATCATCTTTTAGGATTTGAAATAGCTCAACTGGAATTCCATCACCTCCACTAGCTTTGTTCGTAGTGATGCTTTCTAAGGCCCACTTGACTTCACATTCCAGGATGTCTAGCTTTAGGTGAGTGATTACCACCTCACCTAGGTTGTGGACCAACCTGATTACCTTGGTCGTGAAGATCTTTTTTATATAGTTCTTCTGTGTATTCTTGCCACATCTTAATATCTTCTGCTTCTCTTAGGTCCATACCATTTCTGTCCTTTATCGACCCATCTTTGCATGAAATTTTCCCTTGGTACCTCTAATTTTCTTCAAGAGATCTCTAGTCTTTCCCATTCTGTTGTCTCCCTCTATTTCTTTACATTAATCACTGAGGAAGGCTTTCTTATCTCTCCTTGCTATTCTTTGGAACTCTGCATTCAGATGCTTATATCTTTCCTTTTCTCCTTTACTTTTTTGCTTCTCTTCTTTTCACAGCTATTTGTGAGGCCTCCTCAGACAGCCATTTTGCCTTTTTGCATTTCTTTTCCATAGAGATGGTCTTGATTCCTGTCTCCTGTACAATGTCACGAACCTCAGTCCATAGTTCATCAGTCACTCTCTATCAGATCTAGTCCCTTAAATCTATTTCTCACTTCCTCTGTATAATCATAAGGGATTTTATTTAGGTCATACCTGAATGGTCTAGTGGTTATGTCTCAATAAAATGGGAAGAAACAACAACCACAACAAAAAAGAAACATCAAGCTCTCTTGGCACAGGTTTAAAAGTGTAAAATAAATATAAAACTTACCATTTTAGTCATTTTAAGTGTACAATTCAGTGGCATTAAGTAAATTCACATTCATGTGGCATGAGTATCACTATCCATCTCCAGAACTTTCTCGTCATCCCATATTGAAACTCTATACCCACTGAACACCAACTCCCCACTCTCCCTGCCTGCTGTCCCTGCTAATCATGGTTATACTTTCTGTCTTTATGAATTTGACTACTCTAGGTATCTCACATAAGTAGAATGACATAGAATTTGTTCTTTTTTTTTTTTTTTTTGGTAACTGGCCAAAATAAATATGTTATGGAAAACTTTCCAAAACATACTCTTCTACTATGAATTCCACATGAAGAATGTTTGGAAGTGGAATACATGCATTAAACAGTTTGGAACATTTTGAGCATTTTATTTTGTCCTGGCAAATGTTTTTCCAAAAATACATTGTAGAATTATCCCAATTCCTTAAATTCTCGAGAACATTAGACATTATTTAAGAATTAAAAGAAGACAAGGAGGAAACAGAGTTGAGGAACATTTTTGCTAAGCATACTGTCCAAAAAAACATCATTTCATTGATTCACTTTTTAAACCCCCAAAATCCGTTATTACCTTTTGGCTTGATGCAGTTTTGATGATAGGGAAAACATAGTCACTTTTTTGGTTATTTTTTTTTTCTCTCAGAAAAGCATTTGCCATCCAATTACAAACATTTTACCCATATACATTATTCACTACTTTGAGGAAGAACTCTAAATTCTAACATATGGAAAAATTTGTCCATCTCTATTGGCCAAAGATTTCATATAAGGAGTTGCTATACTAGCACCTTAGATTGACAAAGTCCAAAAGATAAGGTTAAAAAGTATATTCAATCTTATCTTTCTCTATTCAACATTGTCTTTCTATTTTATCATACAGAAACTGACATGCCATCACCTGAAAGAGAACATCTGTTGTATCAGAAGGAGTGAACACTTCCCAAGAATAATATTAGAATATGACAGATGAATAAACATCTTCGATCTTCATCATTGTGTCTTTATCTCTTTACCTCACCAGAGAGCTGAGTTAAAGGTGGACAGTCCCCGAAGAAGGTACTAGCCCATGAATCCACCAAGTGCTGAACTTCCTCCTGGCCTTCCTGTGCTTGGTAGACTTCAGCAGCATGTGAACTCTTGCCTCAAGCTATTTACACCATGATCAGGCTAGTAATTAGCAAAATGTTTAATATAATATAGAAGCAATTAGGAGGTGATAACATGCAATTAAGATGTGTTTTCAGATTAAAGATTTTATAGTGCTCTTTTTCTTAAAAAGATAAAGTGCCTATCTCAAAATGTCAAACTGCAGTGATTTAATCTGAATTATTTTCAATTAATATGCATGTATTCTCGCGATGTGTTCACCGTTGTTATTGACATTGATAAATTAAGCTCATCCCAGCTGAATTTATCCTTGAGTCGCTCTATATTTCCTGAATGTCAGCTCTTCATTCGTGCTTTTTTCTTTGCCGACAAGCTGTGCGTGATCTAACTATAAGTCCCTTGATTCATCTCTGGGATTACAGTGATGTGTCAGTCTGGAAGAACAATAATCTGAAAGGGCATTGTTATAAATAGAGTGTTAGAATATAATTGTTTGTCATGTCATTTCTCCTCTTTAAATTCCCTTGAGCTCTGTTGAAGTAATTTAGACAGCTAAGATGACAAGAGTCTTGAGACTGTTCTTATAGAGTTGTCCAACACATCTTTAGCCTAGTCTGCCTTTTGAGACTGTGTTGTCTGCGAAGTAGGAAATGCAAACATCAAATGAGTTTTGACTACAGAGTGAATTTAATTTAAGAGTTTGAACAGGCCACTTTTCATATAATACAAGCATTATGTCTCCTAATTCATCTGTACTTGTTGGACAATGGTGACAATGGCTATTAAATGCCATTTAAAATTAATTAGAAATTGTCGTGAGCACAGCAGATATTGCAGATAACTTAGAGGAATTAAGTATTTAATGTGTAGGACTTTGTTTCTGTTTTTTGTAAAGATAATGTGCAGATAATTGGGTAAGTAGTAAAATATATGATTTTTAGATAAGTTATTTTATATCAATTCACTAATTGTAAATTAATTGAAGAATAATATTAATAATTATAGCAGTAATATATGTCATATAATATGGTGATAAAATAAGAAACAAATTCAATATTTCTTTCTGAGCACAATACACAAAAATGCCTCAAATTTGAGAACTTTTATTTATTAAGAAGCACTTCAACTTACAACTGGTTTAGTAATTAAAATTGTATTTTTGCAAATTATAAATAAGATAATTTAAGAGGTAATAGTTCATAGAATAATGAGTAGGCCATATCCTTTGAAGTATTTATAAATACACTTATTGGCTCTAGTAAACAAACATTTATTTTAGGTTCAATTGAATTTGTTTTACCTGTTTGAGTTCACTAAAGTGAAGAAAATAAATGTTTTGACAAAAATTGTAATGTTTATAAAAAATAATTTAACATTCTTTATTTGATAGGCGTTGTGAGCTTGACATTGTCAATGACTGAGGCCCAGGGTCTTTGAAGTGAGGTACATCCACCTGGGCTTCCCCTGTGGCTCAGCTGGTAAAGAATCCTCCTGCAGTGTGGGAGATCTGGGTGTGATCCCTGGGTTGGGAAGATCCCCTGGAGAAGGGAAAGGCTACCCACTCCAGTATTCTGGCCTGGAGAATTCCACAGACTGTATAGTTTATGGGATTGCAACGAGTCCACTTGTTCAGTCCAGACACCACTGAACAAGTTTCACTTCACTTGGGCTTCCCTTGTGGCTCAGTTGGTAAAGAGTCTGTGTGCAATGCGTTAGACCTGGGTTTGATCCCTGGGTTGGGAAGATCCCCTGGAGAAGAGAATGGCTACCAACTCCAGTATTATGGCCTGGAGAATTCCATGGACTGTATAGACATCCATCTATATCCACTGTATAGATATTCACCTAGAAGAGATAGACAATCCTTGAAGTAAGCCAACAAAATATTCATTTAAATGATATTTACATTTCATCTAAAAATAAAAATATATTGAACTTCCAGTGTTGTAAATCACATCCCTATCTTCATGCTGTCCTGTGTCAAGGGCTCACACAGAGGCCAGATCCTATGTGCATGGGTAATGTGTCCAGGCAGGAGAGGAGTTCACGACACAGAAGTGTCAAGGAATCCTCAAGGCATTTGTTCGCTTTTGTTGTATTTCCATATAGTGCATATTTAAGTAGACTTGTGGACCATGTTTGTTTTAACAAAGCTAGTCCTCAATATTGACAAGTGATTTTATAAGATGCCTGCAAAGAAAATGCATCTGAATATACTCATCATGCAAGTGTGAGTGAATTTAAATAAAAATTGTCATAATTTTAGATAGTACTGAAAAATTAGCATCCTGATTTAGTAAGAAGGGCTGATGGCATTCTTCTTCTATTTGAAACTACCTGTCTTTGAGAAGTATCTTTTTCAGTGGTGATAATAGTAATCATTAAGCAAATAACAAAGTAAACTGAGCTTAAAACTAAGACTTTAAAAGAATATCTATATTTCAAATTATTAAACTAAGAAAATTAAAGTAATGAATAAGAGCAAATGATATTGCTTCTATCATATATCACTCTAGTGATAAAATTAAGATGAAACATTTAATAAATAAAAAAGTAGACATTTAAAAATTATGTTTATTCTAGATGAATTTCATTCTAACTTTCAGAGTATCTTTTATGCACTCAAAGAATGAATATGGATAGACAACAATAAAATATATTAGCCTAAATTAATAGGTATATATATTAAAACAAAATAGTCATTTTTGTAAGCATTTGGCCTAATCAAGTAAAGTAACGTTTGATCCAAAATGTTTATTGACCATTGTTGTAGACCGTGGGTCCTTTGCTCATTCAATATACTGAGATATGTAAAATGTGCTTAAATGTATGTGAACTTAAATACACACATGCGTGTAAAAAAGTACACTCCTAAACCCATATATAAGCTTATGTAGGAATGTAATTTTATTCAATACATTTTTATTAAATATTAAGATACTGCACCAAATATAGGATAAAAAATATGCAGTAGGTTTTGCCTTCAACAGAACTATTGTGTGAATTCTCATGTTTGCTGCAAAATTATTTGAAGAAAACATGATGGAGAGAAGGCCAATATCTTAGTGAAAATTATGTCTTAGAAAAATATCTGATAATCATCCTGTGGTAGGAAGTAAATACTTATTTTTATGTATAAATTATAATAATATTGTTTATAGCTTTGCATCAATTATTCTAAAAATAAATATGAACAAAAATATAGTTAGATCCTACGCAGTTGACATCTTTGCAGGTAAAAAATTGTCATTCTGATGATTTATGTCCACTAAACATTATAGAATAATATTTCACTTGATTTTATACAACTTTCACATCTTTTTAAGACTGTAAATACCTAGAACAATGCCTTTCCCACAATAAATATTTGTTGAATAAACACTGTTATTAGTGCAGCATTTCTCATGCATTATTACCTAGTCATGTATATCCCCATTTCAGTATCCTTCTTAGAGAAAGTATTGCTTGATGGCCACAGTTGATGTTCAGTTTTGGTTGTTATTATCCTTTGTTTTTTTCTTTTTATTTTGACTGCACTGTGCAGTTTGGAAAAGACATGCAAAAGACATGCAAAAGACATGCAAAAAAGCAAAATGGCTGTCTGGGGAGGCCTTACAAATAGCTGTGAAAAGAAGAGAAGTGAAAAGCAAAGGAGAAAAGGAAAGATATAAACATCTAAATGCAGAGTTCCAAAGAATAGCAAGAAGAGATAAGAAAGCCTTCTTCAGTGATCAATGCAAAGAAATAGAGGAAAACAACAGAATGGGAAAGACTAGGGATCTCTTCAAGAAAATCAGAGATACCAAAGGAACATTTCACGCAAAGATGGGCACGATAAAGGACAGAGATGGTGTGGACCTAACAGAAGCAGAAGATATTAAGAAGAGGTGGCAAGAATACACAGAAGAACTGTACAAAAAAGAGCTTCAAGACCTAGACAATCATGATGATGTGATCACTGACCCAGAGCCAGACATCTTGGAATGTGAAGTCAAATGGGCCTTAGAAAGCATCACTACGAACAAAGCTAGTGGAGGTGATGGAATTCCAGTGGAACTACTCCAAGTCCTGAATGATGATGCTGTGAAAGTGCTGCACTCAATATGCCAGCAAATTTGGAAAACTCAGCAGTGGCCACGGGACTGGAAAAGGTCAGTTTTCATCCCAATCCCAAAGAAAGGCAATGCCAAGGAGTGCTCAAACTACCGAACAATTGCACTCATCTCACACGCTAGTAAAGTAATGCTCAAAATTCTCCAAGCCAGGCTTCAGCAATATGTGAACCGTGAACTTCCTGATGTGCAAGCTGGTTTTCGAAAAGGCAGAGGAACCAGAGATCAAATTGCCAACATCCGCTGGATCATGGAAAAAGCAAGAGAGTTCCAGAAAAACATCTATTTCTGCTTTATTGACTATGCCAAAGCCTTTGACTGTGTGGATCACAATAAACTATGGAAAATTCTGAAAGAGATGGGAATACCAGACCACCTGATCTGCCTCTTGAGAAATCTGTATGCAGGTCAGGAAGCAACAGTTAGAACTGGTCATGGAACAACAGACTGGTTCCAAATAGGAAAAGGAGTACGTCAAGGCTGCATATTGTCACCATGTTTATTTAACTTCTATGCAGAGTACATCATGAGAAATGCTGGACTGGAAGAAACACAAGTTGGAATCAAGATTGCCGGGAGAAATATCAATAACCTCAGATATGCAGATGACACGACTCTTATGGCAGAAAGTGAAGAGGGGCTAAAAAGCCTCTTGATGAAAGTGAAAGTGGAGAGTGAAAAGGTTGGCTTAAAGCTCAACATTCAGAAAACGAAGATCATGGCATCTGGTCCCATCACTGCATGGGAAATAGATGGGGAAACAGTAGAAACAGTGTCAGACTTTGTTTTTCTGGGCTCCAAAATCACTGCAGATGGTGACTGCAGCCATGAAATTAAAAGACGCTTACTCCTTGGAAAGAAAGTTATGACCAACCTAGATAGCATATTCAAAAGCAGAGACATTACTTTACCAACAAAGGTTCGCCTAGTCAAGGCTATGGTCTTTCCTGTGGTCATGTATGGATGTGAGAGCTGGACTGTGAGGAAGGCTGAGCACCGAAGAATTGATGCTTTTGAACTGTGGTGTTGGAGAAGACTCTTGAGAGTCCCTTGGACTGCAAGAAGATCCAACCAGTCCATTCTGAAGGAGATCAATCCTGGAATTTCTTTAGAAGGAATGATACTGAAGCTGAAACTCCAGTATTTTGGCCACCTCATGCGAAGAGTTGACTCATTGGAGAAGACTCTGATGCTGGGAGGGATTGAGGGCAGGAGGAGAAGGGGACGACAGAGGATGAGATGGCTGGATGGCATCACTGACTCAATGGATGCGAGTCTGAGTGACCTCCGGGAGCTGGTGGTGGACAGGGAGGCCTGGCGTGCTGCGGTTCATGGGGTCGCAAAGAGTCGGACACGACTGAGCGACTGATCTGATCTGATCTGATCTGTGCAGTTTGCAGGATCTTAGTTTCCAGACCAGGGATTGAACATGGGTCCACAGTGGTGAGGGCACCAAGTCCTAATCACTGGACCACCAGGAGGTCTCAAATTGCCAAGTTTAATTCTTTCTCTTTCCAAAATGAGACACTGGCTGACCAGAGTGTGTGCATGCACGCTTATTTGTATCTGACTCTTTGTGACCCAGTGGACTGTAGCTTGCCAGGCTCCTCTGTCCATGCAGAGTAGGCAGGCACAACACATCTAATAAAGCTTGGTGAGATCTCTTGAGACCCAGACTAGATGAGGACGTGAAGCACTTGGTACATTCAGAGAATTAGGGTGAATAAACATGGTTTTGTAAATGTTGCTTTGAGAATTTTAATGAAGAGTATTCAGGGTCAAGCAATTCACATAGACCTTAGGTCAATGCTTTGCACTGGACTAAGTGCACCTGGAAGTCCATAGACAGTGAATGGGCATTAAAACTCTAGTAACTTGATTTTTAAACTTCAGTGAATGATGTTGTAGTGTAAGGATGTTTCCTCACTGCTGATCTAATAAGACTTTACTTAAAATTTTGATTGAGCTGGTTTTCTACTTTCAATAAATTTCTCAGATGGTTTTTACTGCTCAAAGGAATGTGGGTAAATACTGTGTCTGATGTATAGGTCAGTTATTTCTGATTCTACAATGTACTTACTGTTAGTCTTAAGAACACACACTCAACAACCAATTGTGTTGGCAGTATGATAAAGAATATTGGTCCATTTGAATGATACCACTTAAAGAGATTTATTTATCAATCAGCCGTTTTAATAAATCAGCAATAATTTTTTAATATTATTTTTTTGATTTTGTAAAATAATCTCTTGAATTTAACCAGGTCAATGAAGCATTGCTTTAAAATTCTAGCAATAAATTTTTAATTGACCAAATACATTCTCTTTGGCTTATTCATGTCAATAAATAATGTTTTATCTACAAATCATTTCACTCATTTAAAAGTATTTTATATATGTCTTGACAACAAAATTTCTGCTACTATGTTATTAGAAAACAAGAAAGTATGTTTTGAAGTTAATTTTTAGAAAATGTCCTACAAACTTCATTTTAAACCTCCTAAGCATAAGATGCTGTAGGAAAATTGCCATTACTTTTATCAGAGAAATAGCACCCATTAAACACTCAAGTCAGTTTCTAATATTTGTATAATTTGAGGATAATTTTTCAACCACCTCCTTAAATGGCCCTGATCATAAAAAGAACACTCAGTCCTTAATTAGTATCCTGTATATTATAAAAATGATAAGTAAACTACTGGTATTCAGGATAGACCCATGATTTTAACTTTATGCTTTGTTTATTTTTAGCCAGTCAATAAGGGGTTAAGTGGCTCCCCACAGTAGTCAGTTTCTATAGTTCATTGTGGCTAAACAGAACAATGGGACAATAATACTTATCATCTTAAAATAAATGTATTCATATATGTTCATAAACACTTGAGAACATGCCATGTTTTTAATTCATGAAATGTTTCAGTGCATCAGCATCTTAGCTAAGAGTCTGCAAGGTAGTCTTTAAAAATCTTTCTGATCAAATTTAATTCTACTAGGTGATTTAAAGGGCCCATTTACATTTCTGACACTTTAAGGAAAATTGAAAGAAGAATTTTAACAACTGTGAGTTTAGTTACAATTGTTTGCTAATAAAAGACTGATTTTATTTCAGAGCAAGTAAAAATTACCCACAGCAGCAATGCCCTAACTAAAAACACAGACTGCATTATGTCCTACCTAGACATATGCATGTGCTCATAAAATGTGGACTTTCTATTTTACAATACATCGAATAACTAACTAATTTTGAAAATCCGATCTTAAAACCTAATTCAAGGGGAAAACCTCTCAACCTGACAAAAGGAATTATTGCCGGAGATTAAACTGCTTGATGCTCTTCATTGTTCTAGTTGAGTCAGGAGGGAATATTAATTGAGATGTGCCATGGATTCCGGTGTGTGTTCCATAGTGGGGTTCACAGGTTTCCTGGTGGTCCTTCCAACAGGAATAGCATAAATGAGTGGAATAAGATGGATCATTCTGAACCACAGTAGTTAAGCCATTGTTCTGTTTGGCACAAAAGGTAATGGTTGGTTGATTTGCTTTATTTTTGTGCTGTTCTGATTTTTCCCCAGTACACCCTAATCTCTACCACTTCCTCTGTGAGTCATCAGCAGCTGGACCCAGAGAGACCACAGGAACTGGCTCCTGGAAAAGAGCTCTAATAGAGCTATTACTCAAGTTCAATTCTCTTTAAGTCTGGTAAGAACTTCGAAATACAGGAGATAAAAAAAAAAAAAAAAAAGAATTATTTTGCATTTTCTGCTTTGAAAAGCCTCCAAATCATGCTGACCTATTTATGTTTCTTTGCAGACACATGGATAGATGTATTTATCTCAATAGTTCATATGAACAAATACAAAATTTAGAGAGAAAAATAAGAATATTTCACACTATTACCCACAGTCATTTAATTATTTCTGGTGGAGTTTCTTTGTTTCTTGGTTGTGTATTGTAGTAGTCTATTTTCTTTTGCAAATTCTTAAAGTAATATGTTAGTACTTTATTTCCCACATAGAATCTATCCAATAGTTTCTGTCTGTCTACATCTGACAGTTACTATTATAGCCTCCATTAAACATAAACATTCCTATTTTCTCTCCATACAAGGGAATCTTGAATTAGATTTACAAAAAAACAACTCGATTTATAGTTGTTTTCTCTTATTTTTAAAAAAATTAGCATGGCATCAGGCTTTGATATGAGGGAGTTCACACAGTCTATTGGGTAAAATCTCTAGTTTATGTGGTCTAGAGATTAGGCTAGAGATTTTCCTAAAGGGGAAAATGTCAGATACACCTGAAACTGTGGCTATGGTGCTGGGCTAGTTAATGAGGCTCTGAATAAGAGAGTCCAAATCTCAGATTTCTACAATAACTTTACTTCTCAAGTGGAATCTCAGGTTCCTTCAAGTAAACAAGATATTTTAAAATGTTAATAAGTATTAAAGAAGTTTATTGATTAATAATAAGTTTCTCCTATAGGTGGTATAAAGGAAATGTGCATGAATTACAACTACAAATGAGAGTCTCTCTTCATTAACTATAAGCATAAGGAAATAAGATGAGATTTTGTGTGCATGCTAAGTCGCTTCAGTCCTGTCCGACTCTTTGTGACCCTATAGACCGTAGCCCACCAGGCTCCTCTGTTCATGGAATTCTCTAGGCAACAATACTGGGGTGGGTTGCCATGCCCTCCTCTAGGGGATCTTCCTGACCCAGGGATAGAACCCAAGTTTCCTGAATTGGCAGGTGGGTTGTTTCCCTCTAATATCACCTAGGAAGACCCAAGATGAGATCTCTGAAAGCAATTAGGGTAGTAGAGACTGTAGTCTTCTAGTGTTGGAGGTTCCTCTACGTACCATATCCTCCCTACCCATGTGGACTTGCCTTCTATTAGCTCTTACACAAATCTCTTTGCTGTAAGAGATCAGGACTAATATCCTGATGGGATATTAGTAATCCCATCAGGCCATGTGTTGCCCAAAACGCTCTATCTGCTGAGCCCAACTCGACCTTTGTTCCATAAGGGTCATGTTTCCTGAAACTCTTTAGGCATCCTTCTGTTTCTTTCTATAATTTAATGGTAAAATTGTTCCCCAAAAATCTAGTGATTTGCTCTACTTAGAAATATCTTTAGCCAACAAAAGACTCCAAGAGATTTTTAAAAAGCAACATTAGATCAGATCAGATCAGTCGCTCAGTCGTGTCCGACTCTTCCCGACCCCATGAACCGCAGCACGCCAGGCCTCCCTATCCATCACCAGCTCTCGGAGGTCACTCAGACTCACATTCATCGAGTCAGTGATGCCATCCAGCCATCTCATCCTCTGTCGTCCCCTTCTCCTCCTGCCCTCAATCCCTCCCAGCATCAGAGTCTTCGCCAATGAGTCAACTCTTCGCATGAGGTGGCCAAAATACTGGAGTTTCAGCTTTAGCATCATTCCTTCCAAAGAAATCCCAGGTCTGATCTCCTTCAGAATGGACCGGTTGGATCTCCTTGCAGTCCAAGGGACTCTCAAGAGTCTTCTCCAACACCACAGTTCAAAAGCATCAATTCTTCGGCGCTCAGCCTTCTTCACAGTCCAGCTCTCACATCCATACATGACCACAGGAAAGACCATAGCCTTGACCAGGCGAACCTTTGTTGGCAAAGTGATGTCTCTGCTTTTGAATATGCTATCTAGGTTGGCCATAACCTTCCTACCAAGGAGTAAGCGTCTTTTAATTTCATGGCTGCAGTCACCATCTGCAGTGATTTTGGAGCCCAGAAAAATAAAGTCTGACACTGTTTCCACTGTTTCTCCATCTATTTCCCATGTAGTGATGGGACCAGATGCCATGATCTTCGTTTTCTGAATGTTGAGCTTTAAGCCAACCTTTTCACTCTCCACTTTCACTTTCATCAAGAGGCTTTTTAGTTTCTCTTCACTTTCTGCCATAAGGGTGGTATCATCTGCATATCTGAGGTTATTGATATTTCTCCCAGCAATCTTGATTCCAGCTTGTGTTTCCTCCAGTCCAGCATTTCTCATGATGTACTCTGCATATAAGTTAAATAAACATGGTGACAATATGCAGCCTTGACATACTCCTTTTCCTATTTGGAACCAGTCTGTTGTTCCATGACTAGTTTTAACTGTTGCTTCCTGACCTGCATACAGATTTCTCAAGAGGCAGATCAGGTGGTCTGGTATTCCCATCTCTCTCAGAATTTTCCACAGTTTATTGTGATCCACACAGTCAAAGGCTTGGGCATAGTCAATAAAGCAGAAATAGATGTTTTTCTGGAACTCTCTTGCTTTTTCCATGATCCAGCAGATATTCGTAATTTGATCTCTGGTTCCTCTGCCTTTTCTAAAACCAGCTTGAACATCAGGAAGTTCACGGTTCACATATTGCTGAAGCCTGGCTTGGAGAATTTTGAGCATTACTTTACTAGCGTGTGAGATGAGTGCAATTGTGCGGTAGTTTGAGCACTCTTTGGCATTTCCTTTCTTTGGGATTGGGATGAATACTGACCTTTTCCAATCTTGTGGCCACTGCTGAGTTTTCCAAATTTGCTGGCATATTGAGTGCAGCACTTTCACAGCATCATCTTTCAGGATTTGGAACAGCTCCACTGGAATTCCGTCACCTCCACTAGCTTTGTTCCTAGTGATGCTTTCTAAGGCCCACTTGACTTCACATTCCAGGATGTCTGGCTCTAGGTCAGTGATCACACCATCATGATTATCTGGGTCGTGAAGCTCTTTTTTGTACAGTTCTTCTGTGTATTCTTGCCACCTCTTCTTAATATCTTCTGCTTCCGTTAGGTCCACACCATTTCTGTCCTTTATCGAGCCCATCTTTGCATGAAATGTTCCTTTGGTATCTCTGATTTTCTTGAATAGATCCTTAGTCTTTCCCATTCTGTTGTTTTCCTCTATTTCTTTGCATTGATCGCTGAAGAAGGCTTTCTTATCTCTTCTTGCTATTCTTTGGAACTCTGCATTCAGATGTTTATATCTTTCTTTTTCTCCTTTGCTTTTCGCTTCTCTTCTTTTTGCAGCTATTTGCAAGGCCTCCCCAGACAGCCATTTTGCTTTTTTGCATTTCTTTTCCATGGGGATGGTCTTGATCCCTGTCTCCTGTACAATGTCACAAACCTCATTCCATAGTTCATCAGGCACTCTATCAGATCTAGGCCCTTAAATCTATTTCTCACTTCCACTGTATAATCATAAGGGATTTGATTGAGGTCATACCTGAATGGTCTAGTAGTCTTCCCTACTTTCCTCAATTTCAGTCTGAATTTGGCAATAAGGAGTTCATGGTCTGAGCCACAGTCAGCTCCTGGTCTTGTTTTTGCTGATTGGATAGAGCTTCTCCATCTTTGGCTGCAAAGAATATAATCGATCTGATTTCAGTGTTGACCATCTGGTGATGTCCATGTATAAAGTCTTCTCTTGTGTTGTTGGAAGAGGGTATTTGCTATGACCAGTGCATTTTCTTGGCAAAACTCTATTAGTCTTTGTCCTGCTTCATTCCGTGTTCCAAGGCCAAATTTGCCTGTTACTCCAGGTGTTTCTTGACTTCCTACTTTTGCATTCCAGTCCCCTATAATGAAAAGGACATCTTTTTTGGGTGTTAGTTCTAAAAGGTCTTGTAGGTCTTCATAGAACCATTCAACTTCAGTTTCTTCAGCGTTACTGGTTGGGGCATAGACTTGGATTACTGTGACATTGAATGGTTTGCCTTGGAAACGAACAGAGATCATTCTGTCGTTTTTGAGATTGCATCCAAGTACTGCATTTCGGACTCTTTTGTTGACCATGATGGCCACACCGTTTCTTCTGAGGGATTCCTGCCCACAGTAGTAGATATAATGGTCCTCTGAGTTAAATTCACCCATTCCAGTCCATTTTAGTTCGCTAATTCCTAGAATGTCAACATTTACTCTTGCCATCTCTTGTTTGACCACTTCCAATTTGCCTTGATTCATGGACCTGACATTCCAGGTTCCTATGCAATATTGCTCTTTACAGCATCGGACTTTGCTTCTATCACCATACACATCTACCGCTGGATATTCTTTCTGCTTTGGTTCCATCCCTTCATTCTTTCTGGAGTTATTTCTCCACTGATCTCCAGTAGCATATTGGGCCCTTACTGACTGGGGAGTTTCTCTTTTAGTATCCTATCATTTTGCCTTTTCATACTGTTCATGGGGTTCTCAAGGCAAGAATACTGAAGTGGTTTGCCATTCCCTTCTCCAGCGGACCACACCCTGTCAGATCTCTCCACCATGACCCGCCCATCCTGGATTGCCCCACGGGCATGGCTTAATTTCATTGAGTTAGACAAGGCTGTGGTCCTGATGTGATTAGATTGACTAGTTTTCTGTGAGTATAGTTTCAGTGTATTTGCCCTCTGATGCCCTCTTGCAAGACCTACCGTCTTACTTGGGTTTCTCTTACCTTGGGCGTGGGGTATCTCTTCCCGGCTGCTCCAGCAAAGCACAGCCATCGCACCTTACCTTGGATGAGGGGTCTCTCCTCACCGCCGCCCTTCCTGACCTCGGTCGTGGGGTAGCTCCTCTCGGCCGTGCTTAGTGTGCCAGTCCTCACCGCCGTCCTTCCTCGGTCGATGGGTAGCTCCTCTCAGGCGTGCTCTCAGTGCGCCGCGCGGCCCGCGAGGGGCTCTCAGTGCGCCGCGCGGCCGGCGAGGGGCTCTCAGTGCGCCGCGCGGCCGGCGAGGGGCTCTCAGTGCGCCGCGCGGCCGGCGAGGGGCTCTCCAGTGCGCCGCGCGGCCGGCGAGGGGCTCTCAGTGCGCCGCGCGGCCGGCGAGGGGCTCTCAGTGCGCCGCGCGGCCGGCGAGGGGCTCGTGCGCCGGCGCCGGCGAGGGGCCGGCGTAGGGGCCCGCGAGGCCGCACTGAGAGCTCCCGGCCTACCCGCGAGCGCCGCACTGAGAAAAGCAACATTATTCTCTCATATATCTACATTTAAAACCTATTTCCTCTGAAGGGGATTAAGTCTAAATTATTGTGTCGGTAAGAAAATGACTTTTTTATATTAGGAATTGGGAAGTTTTAAATATCTGTATGTTAGTATTAATTCTTTCTAAAAGTGTATTTTTAGTACGACAGAAATGCCTACAAAAAAATGTAATGGTAGCTTTCTAGAGAATTTTAATGATCTCTATTTAAATTTTTTAAGAATATTTGGGAAGTTGAGAAATATTAAGGGATTTAAAGACTCAGTATTATAAATCCCACATCTGTCTTAAGCAATTGGTGGTTTTAAAAATAACCACCTCAAGCCCTGAAAATAGCTGTTTTTTTCTTTTTTAAATATTTGTGTTTTACATTTTATGGCATTGTCAGATATTCTAAGACTCATAATTACATACTGAAAATATCACTACACCTTTCACAAAATGAGTGACATGGTAGATAAGCCCAATTTCACCAGTTCAAATGTAAATTAAGTTTTGGTTAGGAAAAAATAATTAAGATTTACTCATGTGTTTTGGAGACATTTACTAAGTTTTATAGCATTCCATTGCAAATTAATCTCTGATTAATGCTCATTTGCTTTCAGGCATGATCTCTGGTACTAGGAATGCAATACTTTCCCCCATATGTTTTAGCTTTTATTCATACAGCATGGATTAGTTTTACATAATAAGACATCTGACAGTTTTCAATCTTTTGATATTATAAGAGGTTAGGATAAGCCTGAAAGCCTTCTGGTTGTACTCAGTTTTAACAGATTTGTTTGTTTTATAAAGGAAATGGTTTTTTTCTTTAAAAGTTTGAACTATTTAAAATTGCTTATTTTCTTATGATAACATTTGAAATACTCTAGAAATATAATGTGGCCTCAGTGACTTTTGTTTTACATGAAACACAAAAGAGATCACAATTAGAAATTCCAAAAGATATCTGTATTTTATAAACTGATGTATAATGGTGATAGAAAAACTTCCCATATTAATCATTAATTCCCTTTTCTCATTATTTACTTATTATTACTTATTTTCTCATAAAAATTTCTTAAGCTTCTTTTGTATATAATGCATTGTTCTAGGTAGTTTTTACTTAAACACAAGTGGATAATATTCAGCTTCACAAAAATGTATAAATAAGAGAATAACCAAAAAAAAAAAAAAGAGAGAGAATAACCACCTGGTATTTGCTGTATCAGTTCAGTTCAGTTGCTCAGTTGTGTCTGACTCTTTGCAACCCTATGAATCGCAGCACGCCAGGCCTCCCTGTCCATCACCAACTCCCGGAGTTGACCCAGACTCACATCCATCAGTCAGTGATGCCATCCAGCCATCTCATCCTCTATTGTCCCCTTCTCCTCCTGCCCCCAATCCCTCCCAGCATCAGAGTCTTTTCCAATGAGTCAACTCTTCACATGAGGTGGACAAAGTACTGGAGTTTCAGGTTTACCATCATTGCTTCCAAAGAACACCCAGGACTGATCTCCTTTAGGATGAACTGCTTGGATCTCCTTGCAGTCCAAGGGACTCTCAAGAGTCTTCTCCAACACCACAGTTCAAAAGCATCAATTCTTCGGCACTCAGCCTTCTTCACAGTCCAGCTCTCACATCCATACATAACCACAGGAAAAACCATAGCCTTGACTAGATGAACCTTTGTTGCCAAAGTGATGTCTCTGCTTTTGAATATAATTCTTTCTAAAATGTACTGAATAAATTTGCAAATATTTTATTTCATGGAACCTCCGTACTCCAAGAAAACAGAAAGGAAAAGTCTTCTGTTGTCTTCTCTAAGTTCTCCTACCTCAAAACTTTTGCCCATTCAGTTTTTCCTAAACTAAATGTCTTATCCGTTTATATGTTTTGTTTTGTTTTGTTTTTTTACATTCTAGAAACACAGTGTGAGGGAATTAAGTCTCAGTCTCTCTAGTCACTCATGATCAAAATGATGATAGATTAAAACTGAAAAGTAGGAGGGGCCCTACAAAGCCATCTCTTCCTTCTGGCACCATTTTGTATCTACCTCAGCAAAGTGGGGATGAAGACTCGTGATGACTCCTTGTAATACCTGCTCTTCAGTATCCATTATACCAGGTACTGACTTAAGTCATAGGCATACAGTTTTGTAATAATGGGTTCAGTGGTGAATTTGGGGAAAATGTAGAAAATTTGAGCTAGGAATATAGTAATGGAGAGGGAAATGCTAGGAAACTTTCAAGTTACCACGAATAATAGGATGCTCTCACTAGTGCTGTCTGTAGACCTGCTTTACTTGGTACCAGTTGCATTTTTTGGATGCTCAAGCAGACTATAGAAAATATGAGCCCAAGGGATATTTGATCAATAAGGGATTTGGGGACTGAATTAATGTTGGAGACAATAACAACATGAGAATAAACTTATGGGGAAATTCTATATTTATTGCATTTGAAGTGGAATAGGACAGCTGTCCAAATATATTGAGATCTATTGGGAGAAAGGAATCACTCCAAACTATGAAAGAAGATTCATTGCACCCACTACACACTTACAATAAGAATGAAAATATGGAATATGTGAGTATTACCTATGAGACTACAAGTTTCAACTTACACGCATCTATTAAAATATCAGTGTATGTGACATCATATCATAAAACCAGGAAAATCAGAGAAGGTGTCTCACAAAAAGGACATTAAAGATGTGGTTAAAAGCATGGTTTTAGAATCAGACCAGATGGGTTTAAATCCAAGCTCTATCTTTCTTAGAAATGTTACCTTGGACAAATTGCTTCTCTAAGAGCCAGTTGCCTCATCTGTGCAATGGGAACAATGTTAGTCCCTGACACATAACACGATAAAGGACAGAGATGGTGTGGACCTAACAGAAGCAGAAGATATTAAGAAGAGGTGGCAAGAATACACAGAAGAACTGTACAAAAAAGAGCTTCAAGACCTAGATAATCATGATGATGTGATCACTGACCTAGAGCCAGACATCTTGGAATGTGAAGTCAAATGGGCCTTAGAAAGCATCACTACGAACAAAGCTAGTGGAGGTGATGGAATCCCAGTGGAGCTATTCTAAGTCCTGAATGATGATGCTGTGAAAGTGCTGCACTCAATATGCCAGCAAATTTGGAAAACTCAGCAGTGGCCACAAGATTGGAAAAGGTCAGTTTTCATCCCAATCCCAAAGAAAGGCAATGCCAAGGAGTGCTCAAACTACCGAACAATTGCACTCATCTCACACGCTAGTAAAGTAATGCTCAAAATTCTCCAAGCCAGGCTTCAGCAATATGTGAACCGTGAACTTCCTGATGTTCAAGCTGGTTTTAGAAAAGGCAGAGGAACCAGAGATCAAATTGCCAACATCCACTGGATCATGGAAAAAGCAAGAGAGTTCCAGAAAAACATCTATTTCTGCTTTATTGACTATGCCAAAGCCTTTGACTGTGTGGATCACAATAAACTATGGAAAATTCTGAGAGAGATGGGAATACCAGACCACCTGATCTGCCTCTTGAGAAATCTGTATGCAGGTCAGGAAGCAACAGTTAGAACTGGTCATGGAACAACAGACTGGTTCCAAATAGGAAAAGGAGTACATCAAGGCTGCATATTGTCACCCTGTTTATTTAACTTATATGCAGAGTACATCATGAGAAATGCTGGACTGGAAGAAACACAAGTTGGAATCAAGATTGCCGGGAGAAATATCAATAACCTCAGATATGCAGATGACACGACTCTTATGGCAGAAAGTGAAGAGGGGCTAAAAAGCCTCTTGATGAAAGTGAAAGTGGAGAGTGAAAAGTTTGGCTTAAAGCTCAACATTCAGAAAACGAAGATCATGGCATCTGGTCCCATCACTACATGGGAAATAGATGGGGAAACAGTGGAAACAGTGTCAGACTTTGTTTTTCTGGGCTCCAAAATCACTGCAGATGGTGACTGCAGCCATGAAATTAAAAGACGCTTACTCCTTGGAAGGAAAGTTATGACCAACCTAGATAGCATATTCAAAAGCAGAGACATTACTTTACCAACAAAGGTTTGCCTAGTCAAGGCTATGGTCTTTCCTGTGGTCATGTATGGATGTGAGAGCTGGACTGTGAAGAAGGCTGAGCGCCGAAGAATTGATGCTTTTGAACTGTGGTGTTGGAGAAGACTCTTGAGAGTCCCTTGGACTGCAAGAAGATCCAACCAGTCCATTCTGAAGGAGATCAATCCTGGAATTTCTTTAGAAGGAATGATACTGAAGCTGAAACTCCAGTATTTTGGCCACCTCATGCGAAGAGTTGACTCATTGGAGAAGACTCTGATGCTGGGAGGGATTGAGGGCAGGAGGAGAAGGGGACGACAGAGGATGAGATGGCTGGATGGCATCACTGACTCGATGGATGCGAGTCTGAGTGACCTCCGGGAGCTGGTGATGGACAGGGAGGCCTGGCGTGCTGCGGCTCATGGGGTCGGGAAGAGTCGGACACGACTGAGCGACTGATCTGATCTGATCTGACACATAAACTGGCAGTGACTATTCAGTGATTACTCAGTTCTTAGAGTGGACAAGTTGTCACTACAGACAACAGTTAGAACTGGACATGGAACAACAGACTGGTTCCAAATAGGAAAAGGAGTACGTCAAGGCTGTATATTGTCACCCTGCTTATTTAACTTCTATGCAGAGTACATCATGAGAAACACTGGGCTGGAAGAAGCACAAGCTGGGATTAAGATTGTGAGGAGAAATACCAATAACCTCGGATATGCAGATGACACCACCCTTATGGCAGAAAGTGAAGAGGAACTCAAAAGCCTCTTGATGAAAGTGAAAGTGGAGAGTGAAAAAGTTGGCTTAAAGCTCAACATTCAGAAAACGAAGATCATGGCATCTGGTCCCATCACTTCATGGAAAATAGATGGGGAAACAATGGAAACATGTCAGACTTTATTTTTGGGGGCTCCCAATTCACAGCAGATGGTAATTGCAGCCATGAAATTAAAAGATGCTTACTCCTTGGAAGAAAAGTTATGACCAACCTAGACAGCATATTGAAAAGCAGAGACATTACTTTGCCAACAAAGGTCCGTCTAGTCAAGGCTATGGTTTTTCTTATGGTCATGTATGCATGTGAGAGTGGGACTGTGAAGAAAGCTGAGCACTGAAGAATTGATGCTTTTGAACTGTGGTGTTGGAGAAGACTCTTGATAGTCCCTTGGACTTCAAGGAGATCCAACCAGTCCATTCTGAAGGAGATCAGCCCTGGGTGTTCTTTGGAATGAATCATGCTAAAGCTCAAACTCCAGTAATTTGGCCACTTCATGTGAAGAGTTGACTCATTGGAAAAGACTGATGCTGGGAGAGATTGGGGGCAGGAGGAAAAGGGTACGATAGAGGATGAAATGGCTGGATGGCATCATTGACTTGAAGGACGTGCGTTTCCGTGAACTCCGGGAGATGGTGATGGACAGGGAGGCCTGACGTGCTGTGATTTATGGGGTTGCAAAGAGTTGGACACGACTGAGCGACTGAACTGAACTGAACAGACAAATTATTTCTGCCTTCAGGATTTCCACAACAATTTATTAGTACCACTGCAGTTTCTACATTGTTGTTTTTCTTTAGCTGCTCAGTCATGTCTGACTCTTTGTGACCCCATGGATTATAGCCTGCTAGGCTCCTCAGTCCATGGGATTTCCTAGGCAAGAATACTAGATTGGGTACACATTCCCTTCTTCAGGAGATCTTCCTGACCCAGGGACCAAACCCACATCTCCCGCTCGGAAGGCAGATTTTTTACCACTGAGCCATCCAGGAAGCCCCAATGTCTACATTACATTACAGCTACTTGTCTATTTAGCTTATGAAGTGAAGTGAAATAGCTCTGTCGTGTCCAACTCTTTGTGACCCCATGGACTATAGCCTACCACTTTCCTTCATCCAGGCAAGAGTACTGGAGTGGGTTGTCATTTCCTTCTCCAGAGGATCTTCCTGACCCAGGGATCAAACCTGGGTCTCCCGCACTGTAGGCAGATTCTTTACCATCTGAACCACCAGGGAAATCCTATTTAGCTTATAGTTTCTACCAAATTATTGATGAAGCTTGGAGCCACATCTGTTTCAACTTTAAACCAACAATTCGTCTCAAAAACTGTTTTTTCCTGAAGATTTATTTGAAATCATTAGATTGATGTCACCAAAATTGCAGCACTGGAGATCTCAGTTCCCATCCAACTTTAAGACTAAGAGATCATCCCAAATTTCATTTCCCATTTCCCAAGTTTCTCCAAGACACATTATAATAAAACTACTTAAATCAAAGAAAGACAACAATTTTCAAAAGTTTTAAAACAAGAGAGAAAACAAAAATTGATCTCATACAAAGGAACACCCCTAAGGCTATCAGAAGATTTCTTAGCAGAGACCTTGCAGGACAGAAAAAAATGGGATAAATTCAAAGTGCTAAAAGAAACCAGCAGCCAAGAATAGTTAACCCTGCAAAGTCGTCCTTCAAAAATGAAGGCAAGATATGGACTTTCTTTAAAAAAAAAAAAAAAATCCTGCTGAGTTCATCACCACTAGATTTACCTTACAAGAAGTGCTGAAATAAGTTCTTCAAGCATTTTCTTGGGCTCCAAAATCACTACAGATAGTGACTGCAGCCTCAAAATTAAAAGATGCTTGCTCCTTGGAAGAAAAGCTATGACAAAGCTAGACAGTATATTAAAAAGTGGAGACATTTCTTACCAACAAACGTCTGTCTACTCAAAGCTACGGTTTTTCCAGTGGTCATGTACAGATATGAGAATTGAACCATAAAGAAAGCTGAGCCCAGAAGAATTCATGTTTTTGAATTGTGGTGCTGGATAAGACTCTTGAGGGTTCCTTGGACAGCAAGGAGATCCAGTCAATTCTAAAGAAAATCAACCCTGAATATTCATTGGAAGGGCTAATGCTGAAGCTGAAGCTCCAATACTTTGCCTACCTGGTGTGAAGAGCTGACTCACTGGAAAAGACTCTAATGCTGGGAAAGATTGAGGGCAAGAGAAGTGGGTGACAAAAGATGAGGTAGTTCAATGGCATCACTCAACGGATATGAGTTTGAGTGAACTCCAGGAGATAGTAAAGGAAAGGGAAGCCTGGTGCGCTACAGTTCTTGAGGTCACAAAGAGTTGGACAAGACTTAGCAACTGAACAACAACAAAAGGATGCTAATTAGTACCACAAAAATGTATAAAAATACACAACACGCTGATAACTGTAAGTATATAATCAGATTCAGAATGCTCTCTTAGTGTAATATGGCAGTATTACACGGCACTGTTATATGGCCATATTAATATGGCACTTTAATAAACAGGTAAATGGCAAAAGTATGAAAAATAAATACAATAATCGATTAATATATACACAATACACAGATGTAAATTGTGATATCAAAAATATAAAAGAGGTTATGAAAGGGTAAAATTTTGTAAGCAATTGAAGTTAAGTTATTAGCATAATAGAGAAATATCTGTAAGGTGTTTATGTAAGCCCCATGGTAACCACAAAGTTATAACCTACAGTATATTCACAAAAGAAAAGTGAAATAAAGGCATATGACCACAAGTAAACATGACAAATTTGAGAACCTAGAAATAAGCCCTCTTATATATGGTCAACTAATGGTGGGCTTCCCAGGTAGTGCAGTGGTAAATTACCCAACTGCCTATGCAGTATATGCGGGAGAAGCAAGAGATGCATGTTCGATCCCTGATTGGGAAGATGCCCTGGAGTAGGAAAGGGAAACCCACTCCAGTATACTGGCCTGGAAAATTTTATGGACCCTGGTGGGTTACATTCCATGGGGTCGCAAAGAGTTGGACATGACTGAGCACACACACAATGGTGACAATAGAGGTAAGAATATAACATTGGGACAAGATTATTTCTTCAATAAATGGAAAATCCAGATAAGCTCATGCAGAAGAACAAAATTCGACCCCTTATCTTACACCACTCACAAAAATGAACACAAAATGTGACTTCTTTGATGATCCAGTGGTTGCCACATACCATGTAGCCAAAGAAAGGACACAAAATGAACTGAAAAATTAACTTAAGACCTGAAACAGGAAAACTCCTGGGAAAAGCAGGGGTAGAATCTCCCTTACTTTGGCCTTGACAATTATTTTTTGGCTATGACACCAAAAGCATAAAAAAAAATAAAAGCAAAATTAAGTAAGTGGAACAACATCAAGCTGAAATTCATCTGCACAGCAAAAGAAAAATCAACAAAATGAAAAGGTAAACTACAGAATGGAGAAAACATTTTCAAGTTATGTATTTGATAAGTGGTTAATATCCAAAATGCAGAGAGAATTTATGTAATTCAATATCAAAAACAAACAATAATTTTAAATAGAGGAACTGATTAGCCAGTTTTCCAAGAAAGACATATAAATAGCCAACAGGTACTTGAAAAGATGCCCCACATCATTAATCACCAAGGAATGCAAATCAAAACCACATTAACTGTTGGAAACTCCCTTATAACTGTTAGAAAGGCTATCATCTAAAAGAGGGAGCAAGTGTTGGTGACAATGTGGAGAAAAGGACCCCTGCTGCACTGTTGATAGGAATGTAAATTGGTGTAGCCAGTTGGAAAACCAGGTCATTTCCTCAAAAAGTTAAAAATGCAATTATCACATGATACAGCAATCCTACTTCTAGGTAATATCCAAAAAAAGAAAAAAATGAAAACAAGATATCAGAGAGGTATCTATACCACCATGTTCATTGCAGCATTATTCATAATAGCTAAGATATGGAAACAACCTAAGTGCCCATCAAAAGGTGAACAGATAAAGAAAGTGAGATACACATACAAATATACACAGAGGGGTATTATTCACTCATGAGAAAGAAGGACATCCTATCACTTGCATGGACCCTGTGGGCTTTATAAGTCAATGAAAAACAAATTTCTTGTATGTGTAATCTAGAAAAGATGAACTCATAGAAACAGAGTAGAACGATGGCTATCAGGAGTTGGGGAATGGGAGAAATGGGAAGATGTTCATTAAAAAATTATTTAAAAATTTAATAAACTGTTCAAAAATCTGTTTTCAAAAAGTAATTGAGGAGACTTTTTAAAAGTGTTTACAATTTTTTCATTTAAAGAAAAGTATGTGTGTTAAGGTTTAAACTCACATCCCCTTTGACTCCTGCATTGGAGGCAGATTCTTTACAACTGAGCTACTGGCAAAGCCCTAAGGTATGATCAATATTTATTTAATGAAATATTAATGTACTTTTGAATTAATTAACCAATCAAATAGATTGTATTTTGAAATAAAATAAATGGGCTGAATTAGAGCTGAGAAAACCCGATTTTAAATCTAGACACTTCTTTTATTTCAGTGTTTGAGAAAAGGCTTTATAGTCCCTGAACCTCAAAAACTGTGAAAATTTAACAAGATGCCATTGTGTGAAAGCACCCACTCATAGTGCCTGGCAACCAATAGCCCTTAAGAAAGTTTTGTGATATCGTCTTTAACTTGATACACAAAATGGCTCAGAACTATTTTGTTGTGTTTTCAACTTTTATGTTTCTCCCACAAAGTATGTATCCATTAAGCTAATTTATCTATGAAGCTGTACACAAATAACTTGAGATTAGTTATGGAAACAAAACAGGAAAATGAGAAAATTCTCCAAAACACAGATGAAAATGAGATCAGATCAGATCAGATCAGATCAGTTGCTCAGTCGTGTCCGACTCTTTGTGACCCCATGAACTGCAGCACGCCAGGCCTCCCTGTCCATCACCAACTCCTAGAGGTCACACAGACTCACATCCATTGAGTCAGTGATGCCATCCAGCCATCTCATCCTCTGTCGTCCCTTTCTCCTCCTGCCCTCAATCCCTCCCAGCATTAGAGTCTTCTCCAGTGAGTCAACTCTTCACATGAGGTGGCCAAAATACTGGAGTTTCAGCTTTAGCATCATTCCTTCCAAAGCAATCCCAGGGCTGATCTCCTTCAGAATGGACTGGTTGGATCTCCTTGCAGTCCAAGGGACTCTCAAGAGTCTTCTCCAACACCACAGTTCAAAAGCATCAATTCTTCGGGTCCAAGGGACTCTCAAGAGTCTTCTCCAACACCACAGTTCAAAAGCATCAATTCTTCGGCGCTCAGCCTTCTTCACAGTCCAGCTCTCACATCCATACATGACCACAGGAAAAACCATAGCCTTGACTAGACGGACCTTTGTTGGCAAAGTAATGTCTCTGCTTTTGAATATGCTATCTAGGTTGGTCATAACTTTCCTTCCAAGGAGCAAGTGTCTTTTAATTTCATGGCTGCAGTCACCATCTGCAGTGATTTTGGAGCCCAGAAAAATAAAGTCTGACACTGTTTCCACTGTTTCTCCATCTATTTCCCATGTAGTGATGGGACCAGATGCCATGATCATCATTTTCTGAATGTTGAGCTTTAAGCCAACCTTTTCACTCTCCACTTTCACTTTCATCAAGAGGCTTTTTAGTTTCTCTTCACTTTCTGCCATAAGGGTGGTGTCATCTGCATATCTGAGGTTATTGATATTTCTCCCAGCAATCTTGATTCCAGCTTGTGTTTCTTCCAGTCCAGCATTTCTCATGATATACTCTGCATATAAGTTAAATAAACATGGTGACAATATACAGCCTTGACATACTCCTTTTCCTATTTGGAACCAGTCTGTTGTTCCATGACTAGTTTTAACTGTTGCTCCCCTGCATACAGATTTCTCAAGAAGCAGATCAAGTGGTCTGGTATTCCCATCTCTTTCAGAATTTTCCATAGTTTATTGTGATCTACACAGTCAAAGGCTTTGGCATAGTACTCTTTTTTTTTTTTAATTAAATTTTATTTTGCTTAATTTTACAATATTGTATTGCTTTTGCCATACATTAAGATGGATCTGCCACAAGTATACATGTGTTCCCCATCCTGAACCCTCCTCCCTCCTCCCTCCCCATACCATCCCCCTGGGTCATCCCAGTGCACCAGCCCCAGGTATCCGTTATCAGGCATCGTACCTGGACTGGTGACTCGTTTCAGATATGATATTATACATATTTCAATGCTATTCTCCCAAATCATCCCACCCTCTCCCCTTCCCAGAGTTCAAAAGTCTGTTCTATACATAAGTGTCTCTTTTGCTGTCTTGTAAACAGGCTTATTGTTACCATCTTTCTAAATTCCATATATATGCATTAGTATACTGTATTTGTGTTTTTCTTCCTGGCTTACTTCACTCTGTATAATAGGCTCCAGTTCCATCCACCTGATTAGAACTGATTCAAATGCATTCTTTTTAATGGCTGAGTAATACTCCATTATCTGAATCAGTTCTAATCAGGCGGATGGAATAGGATTCTTTTCATAAATCCTTTTATTTCCTCCAAAGTAAATTTGTCCTGTAACTATGAAAATACAATTTATCTATGTTTTATTAAAGTTATTTACTAAATATGATATTACTTTCCCTGGAGAAGGAAATGGCAACACATCCAGTATTCTTACCCTGGAAATCCCATAGACAAAGGAGCCTGATGGGTTAGTCCATGGCATCACAAACAAGTTGGACAGGGCTGAGTGATTGAGAACACTTGCGTGTATTAGTTTCCTTGTTTAGTCGCTAACTCATGTCCAACTCTTTTGATCCCATGGACTGTAGCCCGCCAGGCTTCTCTGTCCATGGGATTTTCCAGGCAGGAATACTGGAGAGGGTTGCCATTTCCTTCTCCAATTAGTTTCCTAGGACTAGGAAACAACAAAGAACAACAAATTGGAAGGCTTACAAAAACAGAAATCTATTCTCTCACAGTTCTGGAGGCTAGAAGTCTGAAATAAAGTTTTTGATAGGACCAAGTTTTCTCTGAAACCCTGGATAGAATTCTTTTTTGTCTACTCCTACCTTCCAAAGGTAGGGCTTCCCGGTGACTCACTGGTAAAGAATCTGTTTGCCAATGCAGGAGACATGGGTTCGATCCCTGGGTTTGGAAAAACCCTAGAGAAGGAAATTGCAATCCACTCCAGTATTCTTGCCTGGGCAATCCCATGGGCAGAGGAACCTAGCAGGCTACAGTCCATGGGGTTGCAAAAAGTTGGACATGACTTAGCAACTGAGCACATGCATGAACTTCCAGTGGTAGCCATCAGTCCTTGACATTCCTTGGCTTAAAGCTGCATCACTCTAATTTCTGTCTCATTATAACATGGTGCTTTCCTCATATGTCTATGTGTTTTCTTATTTTGTTGGATTCAGATCAGATCACATCAGTCGCTCAGTCGTGTCCGACTCTTTGCGACCCCATGAACTGCAGCACGCCAGGCCTCCCTATCCATCACCAGCTCTCGGAGGTCACTCAGACTCACATCCATTGAGTCAGTGATGCCATCCAGCCATCTCATCCTCTGTCGTCCCCTTCTCCTCCTGCCCCCAATCCCTCCCAGCATCAGAGTCTTCTCCAAAGAGCTTATCAAAAAAAAACCAAACCTCATCTCAATTTAATTAAATCTGCTAATACCTCATTTCTAAAGTTATATTCACAAGTAACAGAGTTTAGGATCTCAACATATTTTTTCAGGGATACAACTGAACCCACAACAGACCCTTATTATATTTCAGGAAATATTCAAGGCACGAAGGACACAACAGTTAAGACAAAGAAAGAAATTCTTGTAATAATGGAAATAACATCATCTTTGTTTTGGGAAAAGATGGTGTGGTTTCCATATCTGTTCAGAACTTCAACCTTGCGTAATTTCTCCATCACAACAATTTTTCATTTTTTTTGGAAACATCAATGTTCTTTACAAATTCAGCTTCCTATCATATTTGTAGATTACCAAAAAATAATGGTTTCTTTATATGTTCAGTTTAGTAGGTGATTACCCAATAGTAGATTAAAGCTGAGAAGACTCTTGAGAGTCCCTTGGACTGCAAGGAGATCCAAGCAGTCCATTCTGAAGGAGATCAGTCCTGGGATTTCTTTGGAAGGAATGATGCTAAATCTGAAACTCCAGTATTTTGGCCACCTCATGCGAAGAGTTAACTCATTGGAGAAGACTCTGATGCTGGGAGGGATTGGGGGCAGGAGGAGAAGGGGATGACAGAGGACGAGATGGCTGGATGGCATCACTGACTCAATGGATGTGAGTCTGAGTGACCTCTAGGAGTTGATGCTGGACAGGGAGGCCTGGCGTGCTGTGATTCATGGGGGTCGCAAAGAGTCGGACACGACAGAGTGACTAATCTGATCTGATCTGATATGATCAAGGGCACACCCACAAAATTCTCTTGTATCTGTTTAACAGATGTGGAAACGCTACCCATCTTATTACTCTGATTGTATCACAACATTTGTTAGGCAGCAACAATGGTGTGCACAGCCCTCCAATTATAGAATTAGACATGGTCCTGACTCAGTTGGCATATTGCCAAATTGGACAAAGACTTGATGCAAACAAACATCAGGAAGATGTGAGTAATCATAGGGAAGAAAATTCAGTGAATTAGTGTTTGTTTCCAGTATTATTCATATTATAAATGTTGAAATTCTGGGAGAGTTAAATAGAATAGAAAATCATATTCAGACCATTAGAGAAAATTAATACATACTTCCTAGAACATTTCAAGAAATTTGTAGAAAAAACTAATTTCTCTCTAGGCACCTTTCAGTTCTATACCCTTTTTTGTATATTGTTGCATGGTTTTAGGTGCGGATATAATTTAGAATTTTTTTCACTAACAGCTCTATCACATACTGAGAATGGTATGTTAAGATCATTATGATTTAATGATTACTAGTGATTATGAATTTACCAATTTATCCTGTTGACTCTTTCAGGTTTTGTTTTTTATATTTTTAGACTACGTTATTAGTTACATACATTTATAGGACTGTTATAATTTCTCAGTACATTAAAATATAATTTCAAATCATTTTATCATATAAAATGTATCTCTACTTCTACTAATATTTCTTGTCTTAAAAACTATTTGTTTGATATAAGAAAGCTAAATCAGTTTTTTTTTTTTTTTTTTAAGTTAATGTTTTCCACAGTTTGTTGTGATCCACACAGTCAAAGACTTTGGTGTAGTCAATGAAGCAGAAGTAGATGTTTTTTTCTGGGATTTCCTTGCTTTCTCTATGATCGACTGATGTTGGCAATTTGTTCTCTGGTTCCTCTGTCTTTTCTAAATCTATCTTGTAGATCTGAAAGTTTTTGGTTCATGTACTGTTGAAGCCTAGCTTGAAGAATTTTGAGCATTTCCTTGCCAGCATGTGAAATGAGCACAATTGTATGATAGTTTGAACATTCTTTGGCATTTCCTTTCTTTGGGATTGCAATGAAAACTGATCTTTTCCAGTCCTATGGCCACTGCTGTTTTCAAAATTGTTTCCATATTGATTGCAGCACTCTAACAGCATCATCTTTTAGGATTTTAAATAGGTCGGTTGGAATTTCATAACCTCCACTATCTTTATTATGTTTTTTCCCCAGTTTTAAATGGATAGCTTTTATTTTCATTATTGAGTTTTGAGAATTCTTTGTGCATTCTAGATATTAATCTTTTGTTGTTGTATGTGTGGTTTGCAAATATTTTCTCCCACTCTGTTCAGTTCAGTTGCTCAGTCGTGTCTGACTCTTTGTGACCCCATGAACCGCAGTATGCGAGGCCTCCCTGTCCATCACCAACTCCCTGAGTTTACTCAAACCCATGTCCATTAAGTTGGTGATGCCATCCAGCCATCTCATCCTCTGTCATCCACTTCTCCTCCTGCCTTCAATCTTTGCCAGCATCAGGGTCTTTTCAAATGAGTCAGCTCTTCACATCAAGTGGCCAAAGTATTGGAGTTTCAACTTCAGCATCAGTTCTTCCAATGGACACTCAGGACTGTTCTCCTTCAGAAAGGACTGGTTGGATCTCCTTGAAGTCCAAGGGACTCTCAAGAGTCTTCTCCAATACCACAGTTCAAAAGCATCAATTCTTTGGCACTCAGCTTTCTTTATAGTCCAACTCTCACATCCATACATGACTACTGGAAAAACCATAGCCTTGACTAGACGAACCTTTGTTGGCAAAGTAATGTCTCTGCTTTTAAATATGCTATTTAGTTTGGTCATAACTTTTCTTCTAGGAGCAAGCAACTTATAATTTCATGGCTGCGACCACCATCTGCTGTGATTTTGGAGACCCCAGAAGCAAAGTCTGACACTGTTTCCATTGTTTCCCCATCTATCTGCCATGAAGTGATGGGGCCAGATGCCATGATCTTCATTTTCTGAATGTTGAGCTTTAAGTAAACTTTTTCACTCTCCACTTTCACTTTCATCAAGAGGCTTTTTAGTTCCTCTTCACTTTCTGCCATAAGGGTGGTGTCATCTGCATATCTGAGGTTATTGATATTTCTCCCAGCAGTCTTGATTCCAGCTTGTGCTTCCTCCAGCCCAGCGTTTCTCATGATGTACTCTGCATAGAAGTTAAATAAGCAGGGTGACAATATACAGCCTTGACATACTCCTTTTCCTATTTGGAACCAGTCTGTTGTTCCATGACCAGTTCTAACTGTTGCTTCCTGACCTGCATACAGATTTCTCAAGAGGCAGATCAGGTGGTCTGGTATTCCCATCTCTCTCAGAATTTTCCACAGTTTATTGTGATCCACACAGTCAAAGGCTTTGGTATAGTCAATAAAGCAGAAATAGATGTGTTTCTGGGACTCTCTTGCTTCTTCAATGATTCAGCAGATGTTGGCAATTTGATCTCTGGTTCCTCTGCCTTTTCTAAAACCAGCTTGAACATCTGGAATTTCATGGTTCACGTATTGCTGAAGCCTGATTTGCAGAATTTTGAGCATTCCTTTATTAGCATGTGAGATGAGTGCAAATGTGCGGTAGTTTGAGCATTCTTTGGCATTGCCTTTCTTTGGGATTGGAATGAAAACTGACCTTTTCCAGTCCTGTGGCCACTGCTGAGTTTTCCAAATTTGCTGGGATATAGACTGCAACATTTTCACAGCATCATCTTTCAGGATTTGAAAGAGCTCAACTGGAGTTCCATCCCCTCCACTAGCTTTGTTCATAGTGATGCATCCTAAGGCCCACTTGAATTCACATTCCAGGATACCTGGCTCTAGGTGAGTGATCACACCATATTCTCTTCAAAGGTTGTCACTGAGCAAAGTCTTCATTTTTGATGTGCTATGCTATGCTATGCTATGCTAAGTCACTTCAGTCGTGTCTGACTCTGTGCGACCCCATAGAAGGCAGCCCACCAGGCTCCCCCGTCCCTGGGATTCTCCAGGCAAGAACAATGGAGTGGGTTGCCATTTCCTTCTCCAATGCATGAAAGTGAAAAGTGAAAGTGAAGTCGCTAAGTCGTGTCCGACTCTTAGCAACCCCATGGACTGCAGCCTACCAGGCTCCTCTATCCATGGGATTTTCCAGGCAAGAGTACTGGGGTGGGGTGCCATTGCCTTCTCTGTCATTTTTGATGTAATCCAACTCTAATTTGTTGGGGAAGGTAGTATTTTCACTGCTATACAGATTACTAAATAAGTTGTAAGAAATTAAATGGTTTTTGCCTATGATCACTGAAGACATGAACATCTCTCTAGTGTTTTCCACTACCGCACATCAGCTCTGTCAACCATGACTGCATTATTAGAAAACTAGAAAGATATGAAATGAGCAGTTAACATACTGGATGTAGGACCTCACTACATCTACCACCACAACTATCATCATTCCTATATGGGAAATTGGGGATACATTAGTTTCATTTTCAGTGACTCTATATCTTGCTTTATTTCTTCCATCCAGACTTTTCTGAGTGCAACTAGATTCAGCCAAACTGGAAGACCTAAAATCGACCAGCACTGGGACACATTGCACTTGAACACTTTTGGTGTTACAAGTAGTATAAATACACTAGGTTTTTGTTGTTTTTGTTTTGTTTAGCTAGTTTCAACAGTTCAAAATTATCACTTTTATTGAATCAAAAGTTGTCTCCTTGTCCTTTTTTTCCTGAGAGAATGCCAAGATATACAGAACAGATAATATTATTTGGAATCAGAAGTCATGTAGTTCACAGTGGGGTCTGCTGTTGGTGGGCCTGTTACCAGAAGGTCAGGCATATATGGATCCTGTCTGGTCCCTAGGTGCATGGGACTGCCTCTAGGACTTTGTTCAGAGGATGTGGGGGAAAGAATCAGTTCCAGGGTCTGCGTTGGGTCCACAGACAGTGAGGCTGTTATCTGGTGTATATATGGGGTGTGTGTGTGTGTGTGTGTGTGTGTGTGTGTGTGTGCGCGTGCGCGCGCATGCGTGTGTGTGTGCTCAGTCATGTCCAACTCCTTGCAACCTCATAAACTGTAGCTCACCAAGCTCTTCTGTCTATGGGATTTTCCAGGCAAAAATACTGGAATGGATAGCCATTTCCTCCTCCAAGGGATCTTCTCGACCCAGTGATCAAACCTGAATCTCAGACCTGCATCTTTTCTGTCTTCTGCATAGGCAGGCAGGCTCTTTACCCCTGCACTGCCTGGGAATTGCCATAGACTGTGTGGCTCCTGCCAGGTCCCTGAAAGAGTTCCTGCCAGGTCATTGGGTGGGTCCCTGGGCAGGCAGAACTGGCCCTGAACAAGTCCTATGGCTGCTTTAGGACTAAAAGCTCAGACCAAAGTCTATAGGCCTGGCTCTAGAGGCACAGACATGAAGGTCTCCCATCAGGTGACCAGGTGGGCAGGAACCGTTCTTTGACCACAGCTGGGAAAGTAATGCTCAAAATTCTCCAAGCCAGGCTTCAGCAATACGTGAACCGTGAACTTTCAGATGTTCAAGCTGGTTTTAGAAAAGGCAGAGGAACCAGAGATCAAATTGCCAGCATCTGCTGGATCATTGAAGAAGCAGAGAATTCCAGAAAAACATCTATTTCTGCTTTATTGGCTATGCCAAACCTTTGACTGTGTGGATCACAATAAACTGTAGATAATTCTGAAAGAGATGGGATTACCAGACCTGCCTTTTGAGAAACCTGTATGTCGGTTAGGAAGCAACAGTTAGAACTGGACATGGAACAACAGACTGGTTCCAAATAGGAAAAGGAATATGTCAAGGCTATATATTGTCACCCTGCTTATTTAACTCATGTGCAGAGTACATCATGAGAAACGCTGGGCTGGAGGAAGCACAAGCTGAAATCAAGATTGCCGGGAGAAATATCAATAACCTCAGATATGCAGATGACACCACCCTTATGGCAGAAAGTGAAGAGGAACTCAAAAGCCTCTTGATGAAAGTGAAAGAGGAGAGTGAAAAAGTTGGCTTAAAGCTCAACCTTCAGAGAACTAAGATCATGGCATCTGGTCCCGTGACTTCATGGCAGATAGATGGGGAAACAGTGGAAACGGTGTCAGACTTTATTTTTCTGGGCTCCAAAATCACAGCAGATGGTGATTGCAGCCATGAAATTAAAAGACGCTTACTCCTTGGAAGGAAAGTTACGACCAACCTAGGTAGCATATTTAAAAGCAGAGACGTTACTTTGCCAACAAAGGTCCATCTAGTCAAGGCTATGGTTTTTCCAGTAGTCATGTATGTATGTGAGGGTTGGACTGTGAAGAAAGCTGAGCGCTGAAGAATTGATGCTTTTGAACTGTGGTGTTGGAGAAGCCTCTTGAGAGTCCCTTGGAGTACAAGGAGATCTAACCAGTCCATCCTAAAGGAGATCAGTCCTGAGTTCACTGGAAGGACTGATGCTAGAGCTGAAACTCCAGTACTTTGGCCACCTCATACAAAGAGTTGACTCATTGGAAAAGACCCTGATCCTGGGAGGGATTGGGAGCAGGAGGAGAAGGGGACAACAGAGGATGAGACGGCTGCATCACTGACTTAATGGACATGAGTTTGAGTAAACTCTGGGAGTTGGTGATGGACAGGGAGGTCTGGCGTGCTGCGATTCATGGGGTCACAAAGAATCGAACACAACTGAGCGACTGAACTGAACTGAACTGAACTGGGATAGCCTGGAGCCAAATTAAAGAACCATCTCAGTATTAAGTCAGACCAAGTTTGGCAGGCTTACTTCCAAGGACACTGATGGCTGTTTCTCTTGGTGGGCTTTGAGTAGGCAGACCTGCTCACTGACCACAGCTGGGAGTTGTTGGAGCTGTCACAACACCACTTTAAGATCTGCTGTCAGATGGAGGTCTGTTGGCTTCCTTTCAGAGGCACAAACAGGCATGTCTCCCTATGGTCTCCAGGCTGGCAAGCCTGCTCCTGGAGTGTAGGTGAGGGACTGGAGCCCAGTGACAGGGCCATTTCAGAATGGAAAGTTAGACTGAGTCTGGCGAGCTTGACTCAAAGGGCTTCCAGATTACAGCTGAGTGGGGCTGGAGCCAGATCATCAAAACACTTCATGGTCCATTGCATGGGCAAGACCAAGGTCAAATGGTGTAGCTTAGTCCATAGGAGGATGGAGCTGTCTATTGTTCTGTAGCTAGGACCACACAGTTGGAAACAGGTTTGCCTTTTCGAAGAGCCTTCCTTGGTTTTGGACTCCCCTTAATTTCACAGTCTCCTATCTAGATCGCTAGTTCTCACAGAGGAACATTTCTTCTGAGTATGGCTATCAAATTACTGTTGTTGGGAGAGGATATTAGTGAGGAGTTTCCTTCTATTTCATCATCTTGCTGATATCATTCCCTCTGAAGGAAATGTAAATGAGTATTACTAAATGAAAGAATCCAATGTAAAAAACTACATACTGTATGATTCTGACTATATGACATTCTAGAAAAGGCAAAACTATTTTTACTATGATAAAAATTTGAGGGGTAGAAATTGCCAGGAGTTGGCAGAAAGAGGGATGAGTAGTAGAACAGAGTATTTTTGGGGCAGTGAAACTACCTCATGTAATACTATCAAGTTGGCCAAAAAGTTCACTTGGGTGTTTCCACAAGAAGTTATGGAAAATTTTGTTGCCAACCCAATATAATGATGGAGACATCTTATATATATTTGTCCAAACCTGGAATGTACAACATGGGGAGTGAATTCTGATGTAAACTATGTACTCTGGATGATAATCATGGGTCAGTGTATGTTTATCAGTTGTAACAAAGGTACCACTCTGGTAGAAGATGATGATCGTGGGAGAGGCTATGAATTTTTGTGAGCAGGAAGGATATGGGAAACTCCATACTTTCATTTTTGCTGTGAACCTAAAATGTCTCTAAAAAATAAGGTCTATTAAAAATTTCCTAGTCCAAAATTTTACATGAAATGTTGTTTTTCCATTGGTGATAATACTATACTGAAAAAACTATGAAATAAACTTCTTAATATTAAATCACCCTTGCTTTTATTTTTTAACAAAACCCAACTAGATGATGCTGAAGCAACGGTACCTCAATATTAATACACTGATGAGTTCAGATTATTTCTTTAGTCCCTAGCCATTTTACTGAACAACTGCTTTTCAGATTAACTTTATTTTCCTGGGTAGGGAATCAAATTATTGATCAATACAAAGTGTTACTCTTTATTCTTAACATTTATACAGTTTCTTTGTTTTCATAAATATTTTATTGGTTAGAAACTTCAGAAAACATTATATAATAATAGCTATGATAATAGGATTTTCTTATCTTTTTGTTTAGTGGGATTCCTTCACACTTGTTAATATTTCATTTGGTTTTTTCTGTTTATTATATGTAATTTTGCACCATAGTGTTTTTGGGCTACCCTGTTTATATTTTATCAGTTTAGCTTTGAAAACATATGGAGAAGTTTTAATTTGTAAAATAACCCCTCAAAAAGTATAAATAGATAAAACCTTTTGGTTCTTAAATATCTGAAAGAAATCAGTAGTGAAATTCTTTGTCCAGTGTCTTATGGAAGGTTTTTGTTTTGTTTTTGTCAGTTCCACCTATTAAGGTTTTTTTTTAATTTCTTATTTAGAGTATTATTATTAGTATTATTATTTAGAGTATCTACATTTTAATACAAATATGGCTCACACTTTGGGGTTTCCCTTGTGACTAATCAATCAAGAATCCACCTGCAATGTGGGAGCCACAGGAGATGAGGGCTTGATCCCGGAGGAGGAAATGGCAACCCACTCCAGCAGTCTCGCTGCTCTTATAACACTATATGTTTTATTAAGAATCAAAAGCTAGACGTAGCAAAATTAAAGGCAGTAACATTGCACAAAATACAAAAATCAAGTCAGACACAGACTTTAGGGACCTACAACCAAACTGAGAAACAGTGGGAAAAGTAACATTGACAAGCTAGACTATGGATTAATTGCAAAAGAACACACATGTTGTAACTGACATATTTATTAACCTAAGCTCTATTTTCCTTTCCTTTACTCTCATACTCCATGATCCTAGTGTTGGGACACTGAATTAGTGTTTACCTTTACCAGCTTTGTTTTATGCACTCATATTTCAGAAGCTATATATAACAAACAGTTCTTATGACTAAGCTTAAGAGTGGCCTCTGTTTACAGTGACTCAACTGTGTTTGCAATTCTTGCAAGGCCAGTATTTATAATAAAAAGTACCTTTAGTTTCTATTTCCCTCTCCTTTCTGTTGAAACGTATTATTGATTACCAATAAGAGGAACCTTAAAATTTGGGGCAGAAGCTCTTCAAAACCTGTCATGTGTTGGAACTGAACCTCTGAGTGATCATCACACTAAGCCCATAACTGGCTCTTCCCCAGAGGATTCTGAAAATGACTGAATGTTTGTTGAACGGAAAGAAACTCCTTGAGTCAAGTCTTAAGAATTAATGTCATTGTGGATGAGAATAAGTCCTAAGGGGATCAGCTCTATTATATGACAACTGTGGATTATCCCAGCTCCCAAATTTTATCTTCAACATTTGAATACAGCTGATGAACCAGGAAAGACAAAGTCCCATATATAGTTGCCATACATGCAGCTGCATATGTTATTGTACTTTGGTCAAAGAACAGTTGTTCAGTTGCTAAGTTGTGTCCAACTCTGCATATTCTACTATTTGCAAGCTTGTGGACTGCAGCATGCTAGGCATTTCTGCTGAAGAACAGTAAGCATACTTATCATCTCAGGTTAGTTGACATTTACCTGAATACAAACTAAAGTTTATTAATTCATACCACTCTATTTACTCCCTTTAAACTTAGCTCATTCTGTAATAAAATGGGAGTGCTAATTTGGCTTCTGACAATGACGGTAAACATAGTTTAGGAAGTAGAAGCCCTAAAATACAATTTTGATGAATGGAAACTTATCCTGTACCCAGAAGTCTCAGGAATAAACACAAGCAAGGGAGTGTTCTGATTTTCATAACTAGGAAATGACTAATTATAAGGACTGACTTGTCAATGAATTCTTACCAAACTGATAAATAAGAAAATAAGAGTGCCTTCTTCTCTTGATCCAATGAAAGTAATTTTACTTTATTTTAGCTACTATTTTGATATGATAATTGTCATTAGAAGGTCAAAAACAGACCAGGCATGGGAATCATTTTAGGGAAGAGGTTTTTTCTTCACTAGCAAAATATTCCTGTGATCTTTGCTGGTTATATCCAGAGCAATCTTAACAAAGATCATGTTTATTAAGAGTCCCTTTGGTTTATCCTAGATTATGTTTCAAGATCTAGTACTTTACTCCTCTTATTATTTCCTCTTTAATATGTTTTTCCTCATTTTAAACTCTCCATTGAGACTGCTTACCAAGTCGATTATCCCCAAACTCTCACTTTATAAGTTAAAAAAATTGTATATTCAATAACCTTAGAACAAACATAATTTATAAAAATAATAATTTGCAGTGCCAGCTCTTTGGAGGGATTTTTCCCTCCTCTGTGAATGTGTCTAATGAGAGAATGTGTATCAGGAGGGGAATATACCATTTGGGTTCCCAGATTGCTTGCCCTATTTAGCATTATTATTTTCTTACAGTTGCAATTAGTATTAGCCTTAAGAAATGAATGAAAACTTGCGATGAATGAAAAAGTTAATAGATGTTAGTATTGTAATTAGCAAGGGTCTGATCTTGCAAGAGCAGTTTTACAACTGCAGCCTTTGGAGGACAGGCAAGTCTCTAGCCTGCCTGCCTGGAGCTTTGTGCCACATATGTGTGAAGGATTTCAGTGGAAAAAGGATGAATTGTCTTGTTTTGCCACTTATGATGATAGGGAATGCAAGAAAATGATATGAAGTCTGAGTGTCATTCAGCCTCACAGACATAGTCCATCTTTTCCCCAGACAAGTGAGAACAGAATACACTGGAACTTTAAATGGGCTGTGGGAGCAAACAAAATATAATTGAGATGATGTTTTTATCACAAGACAAAAAAAAAAAAAAAAAAATGAGACTGTTAGATTGAAGAAAAGAAACATCTAAATAAGTTGCTGGAAACAAGTTATCCCTTTATTTAGAGTAGAAACAACCTGAATTTCTCGTTGTATGTTTTGTCTACCATTTACCCAGAGGGTAATTTTCTCCCTGCCATCGTCCTTTGCCTGAATGGCACAAGAAATGAACTAAGCTGGAAGTAAAAAGCAGTAGAAAAGAGATCTAGAAAAAAAGATATAAAGGACTGGGTATAAATAATGTCATTCATATTTGTTCTAAGTGTGGACACAAAACTTTACTATTGAAAAATATATTTAAGACTAACAACACTCGGTGTTGGTAATGATGTCAAGAAATTATCTCTCTTGTATACTGCCTGTGAGCATGTAAATTGTAACTATGTTCATTGAGGGTTGTGTGGCAGGGTTACACATATAAACTATTAAATACAAGAATGCTATTTGAACCTGTAATTGTAAGACAAAATAAATAGCCATAAGGAGACAGACATGACTAAAATAATGTATGTAAAAGTCATGGATGTTCTATCAACACTGCTTAGAATTTAAATAAATATATAAATAAAAGACAACACACAATAACCAATGACTAGGAATAGGCTAAAAAACTACAATGCATCAATAAATGGTACACTATGTACGAATTTAAATATAGGGGAATTTATGCAAAGTGAAAATAAAATTATAGAGGGAGGCAGCCTTTCTAATCAAGCACAAAATGATTTTAGTTACCTTAAAATTTAAAATGCTTGCCTGCAGAAGTGGAAAAGAACATCAATAAAAAAATGACAATCTGTGGAAGACTTATTGTAATACATAAAACCAGCAAAATATATTGATTTACTTAACATGTAAAGAGCTTTTCTGAATCAATATCAAAAACAATAAACAATCAACAGTAAAATGAGAAATGTTTGTGTACAGCCAATTTTCAGATACAGAAAACCAAGCTTCAGTAAGAATTCTTTTACCATATGATTTTAAAATTTTAATTTAAACAACTGTGTAATACCACTCTATCACCTATCATAGTGGTGGAGTGTTTTTTAATGATGGTATACGATGTGAAAGCATTGCATCAAAAAAATAAAAAGTGAAAGTAAAAGAACATAAGTGGCTTCATTCCATTTTTCTAGATAGGGAATGGTAACGTCACTGTAGATCTACGTGGCAATAGCTGTAAAATATTTTATTTATTTTTAAATTTTAAATTGAAGGCTTTATTTTCAGAAGTTCCAGTTCTCTTCAACTTGGGAGCTGTCTTTTGAAGGGAATGTCAGATCTGCACTACTCAGCAAGTTCTGTTTCTTGCATGTAGAGATTTGACATAATAATTCAATTTTAAAACATCCTCTAAAACCTTCCCTGGTAGCTCAGCAGGTAAAGAATCTGCTGGCCATTCAGGAGACCCTGGTTCCATTCCTGGTTTGGTAAGATCCCCTGGAGAAGGAATAGGCTACCAACTTCAGTATTCATGGGCTTCCTTGGTGGTTTAGATGGTAAAGGATCCACCTGCAATGCAGGAGACCTGGGTTCAATCCCTGGGTTGGGATGATCCCCTGGAGGAAGGCATGACAACCAACTCCAGTATTCTTGCCTGGAGAATCCCATGGACAGAGGAGCCAGCTATAGTCCATGGGGTTGCAAAGAGTCAGACACGACTGAGCAACTAAGCGCAGCAGCACAGTGTGGTGGCTTAGTGGTAAAGAATCCTCCTGCCAGGGCAGGAGATGCAGGAGATATGGGTTTAACAGAGGTCGGGGAAATTCTTTGGAAAAAGAAAAGGCAACCCACTCTGGTATTATTGCCTGGAGAATTCCATGGACAGAGGAGCCTAAAGGGTAACAGTCCATTGGGTCGTAGATAGTTGGACACAACTGAGCACACACACACACACACACACACATAAGTTTAATTAAAAGAACAATTTTTGTACAAATGTTTAAGAGAAGTTTGTGAGACTACAGTGTTGGTTTCATTTTTAAATTTTCTGCAAGTTATTTTAGAAAAACACATTTAAATGTATTTATATTTTCACCTTATAATTACATTTCTAGGTATTTATCTTGCAGAAATACTTAGACATAGCTTACATTTGTGCTTCCCTGGTAGGTCAGATGGTAAAGAATCTGCCTGCAATGCAGGAGACCTGGTTCAATTCCTGGGTCAGGAAGACCCCTGGAGAGGGAATGGCAACCTACTCCAGTATTCTTGCCTGGAGAATTCCATGGACCGAGAGACTGAAGGGCTACAGTCCCTGGGGTTGCAAAGAGTCGGACAAGACTAAAGCAACTTAGCACACAGAATGCACTTTTAAAAATTCTTCTTATAACTTACTGTATTTTATAATACATAATTCCTATTTTCCTTTGCTTTCCTATATTTTAAAATATTTATTTTGTATTAATCTTTCATATTATTTCTTCTTTTGGGAGTTTTGTCAGACCATATTTTATTTTATTGACTTTCTTTTTTTCCCTGAATTTCTGCCTTTCTACTTTGAGGTCTCCCTTCAAAAAGGCAACTACTTCATTACTGAAAAATATTGGGTAATTAATATTCACATCTTTCACAAACTAAGTAGCCACATTTTTCTGGTAAGTAGCCTTCATCTGTTGGACAGTTCTGCTACTTTTTTCTTTTCTTTCATAATTATGGTGATATTGCATCCAAGCTCTGCTGGTGTCTTTTTAAAAATTCATTGTTAAATCAACAAGGATTAGCTATTTGCAAAAGATTCTTTGGGAAGTTGTTATCACTTTAGGCTCTAAGTCATGTCTGACTCTTTTGTAATCTCATGGATTATAACCCACAAGGCTTCTCTGTCCATGGGATTTCCCAGGCAAGAATACTGGAATGGGTGGCCATTCCCTTCTTCAGAGGATCTTCTGATCCAAGGACCAAACCCACATCTCTAGCACTGCAGATGGATTCTTTACCGCTGAGGCACCACAGAAGCCCATAGAGAGATACTTTATTAGTATCCCAGATGTTTGATTTTCATAATTCAAGTCTTAATGTCTGAGTTGCTTCACATTCAACGTTTCCATGGTACTTCATAGAATGCCACATTCGTTGTTTCTATAAACTAAACACAATCCGAAAGTCCTGCTTGTTCAAAAAAGGGACATGGATATTTCAGTTTTGGTTATATCTCTTATCTTCAGAAAGTATACATTTGCTAGTGTTGCTGAAATCTATTGTGACAACCTCTTGCAGAGTCCTGCCTCTGCTGCTTTTTCTCTCCTCTTCCTCTAATGAAGCTCTTTTATCACATATTTAGATTTCCCCAAATCGACTTGAAGTCATCACTATTGGAATTGAAATAAATTAATACATTAATGCACTAAGCATTGACTTAAAAATTATTGAATAAAAAATTTATTTAGTAAGTGCTAGTGTTCACCATTCATCATTTTGTAGTAAGATTTACAGTTTATTTAAGACATCTGGATCATTGTTCAATTAATATATTATCATGAAGAATATGTGGATAACATCTCAGACTCTGCATATTTAGGAGTCTGTATGAGTTTTATTTCCCTTCAAAAACAGCAATGTGTGTGACAGGTTTTGTTTCTCCTCAAAATCTAGAAGGCAATCTCTGTTGATTTCTTGCTTTTAAAATGACAGAGATGTCTTGTGTGTGTGTAGCTCAGTTTGTGTTCAACTCTTTGTGACCCCATGGACTCTAGCCTGTCAGGCTCCTCTGGCCATGGAATTCTCCAAGCAAGAATACTGGAGTGGGTTGCCATTTTCTCCTCCTGGGGATCTTCCCAACCTAGGAATTGAACCTACGTTTTTTGTGTCTCCTGCATTGGCAGGCACATTCTTTACCACTGTGCCACCTGGAAAGCCGAAGATGTCTTTAGCTAAACTCGTTTTCTTTATTTTAAGTAGCCTAATTTGTTCCCTGGTGACATTATTTCCAAAGATGGACAGATTAGAGTAGCTGTGTTTAATATCATCCTATTGCTGCTGTAGCCACAGAACTTCATCAAAATTTCTTTTTGTATTCTCTAGGACTTTTACTGACTTTTACCGTATCTTTACAGTCTACCAGTTATAGATTTACTGGGGATGTGGGCAGGCGCCAACTAAATACCTGTGTTTATAATGCTAGCCCCCTTGGCATCTACAAATTAATTCAAAGGAGATTAAACCTCAAAACATTAATGCTAATGCTAACCTGTAAAAGATTTATTTTTTCCAAACCACTTTAAGTTTTCCAATTTTGATAAGAAAACAAAAAACTTGAAACAGGAAATTATACTTTAGTCTCTACAAAAGTATTTATGATGAAAATATCCAAAGAATTTCTTATTTGGCCAATTATCTTACTTTTAAGCTAATTTCAAATTATGATTATCAAATGTTCTTAACTGCTGAAATCATTATTGAAATAAACATACAGTATCTCAACATTATTCTCTTTACAAATATCATTTCTCAGGATTTTTATGTTCAAATATGCATGTAAAAATCAATCTCCATACTTTACAGTCACATCTCAGGTAAAATTATACAGAAAATGAATTATTTAATACTCATTAAATCAGATTCTTCTAGTTCATGCACTATTCACTATTTTAATGAAATGAATAGACCTCTAGTTGCCTGAAAGAGTTATTCAGCTTCCAAAAGTGCTTGGCTTCCACCCAGAAAGGAGTTTACACAGTGACACTTTATGAGCAATAAAGTGATATGAAGAGGTACTTACACACTCACAAGAGCACACATCTGCTAATAACTGGAATTGCTCTCAGTGTCTTTAGCATCTTCTTTTAAATGTCTTCAATAGCGCAAATTTTCATCTTTTTAGGGTGGACTTGTTCTTTAGTGTCATCTCCTAGGAAAAAATGCACAGCTGCATTGTTCAGTTTGCAAAACTCACAGAAAATCTTCTTATTTTATTTTTTAATTGGAGAACAATTGCTTTACAAAGTAGAAAATCTCCCAGTAAACTAAAAATAAAGGTATTGCACATGGTAACTTTATGACATTATTGGAAAAGCAAATTAAGAAGTTATAAACATTTTACATTTCTGAAGCAGGAATATCTTAAATTGAAACCCAATAATAAAAAAAAATTAAAGATTTACTTATGTCTTGTCCAGTAATGAGTTTTAACATCCAAGGAAATGGCAACTCATTCCAGTATTCTTGCCTGGAAAATGCCATGGATAGAGGAGCCTGGCAGGCTACGGTCCATGGGGACACAAAAGAGTCAGATAAGACTAAGCAACTTAGCACACAAGCATGGCCACATAAACGATAATCAATCACAGCATAAAATTTAGTTGAAAACAACTAAATTAAGGGGTATATAGTCATAAATTTAATTCCTTTTTTTGTATTAAAAAAACATTGGAATATAGTTGCTTTATAATGTATTAATTTCTATTGTACATCAAAGTGAATCAGCTATATGTGTAATATATATATATATATTCCCTCTTTTTTGGATTTCCTTCTCATTTAGGTCACCCAAGAACACTGAGTAGTGTTCTCTGTACTATACAGTAGACTTTCATTAATTATCTATTTTATGCATAGTATCAATAGTGTATATAAATTAATCCCAGTCTCCCAATTCATCCCACTTCCTTTTTACCCCTTTGCTATCTATGTATTTGTTCTCTGCATCTGTTTCTCTATTTTTGCTTTGTAAGATCATCTGTACCAATTTTTACTCTTCTAGTTTACTAGGAAGTGTATCTTTTCTCTTTTTAGACTATACCTATTGACTCCTATTTCTAAGATCTTGATTCTGCCATTACTACCTTTGTTTTTAAGATAGCTTTAATTTGTTTAATTTGTTTCTCTCTACTTCATCTGGTCTTCCATGTTCAAGAATGTAGAGTTATCCTTTATGTTTAAACAATCCTTAATGTTTTGGGGGGTTAGTGAAAGGTAGAAGAGAGACAAATCATTCTGAGTCTTATATGCTCTATTAAATATTTTAGTCTTTATTCTAAAAAAAAAATTAAGGCATTTATAAGAGGAATGAAAATGTACTGAAAGTAGAAGTTATATGATAAGTTCTGGATCTCGAACAATTTATCCTTTCTATAGGAAATAAATTTGGTGGTCAAGTGAGTTAATGGTTGGAGACACATTTAGAAACTAAAGGTGAATATGGATTAACTCTTGAGTTTCCAGCTTACAGACCTGGATCGACAGTGTATCTATTCCCTGAAATTGGGAATTTAAGTTTATTAGAGGAGAGATTCTAGACGATACCATGAGTTAAGAGTACTTTGTAGATGTCTAGGTGGAACTGTAGTAAAGGTAGCTGGGCTTGTAGGCTTTAACAACAGTGAAGTCTGGGATAGAGATAAACATTTGGAATTCATGTATTAAACTATAGACATGAATAAGATTGCATGGAATAAGATTGCATGAAAAGAGATTATAAAGTGATAAGAGAATAAGAGACTAAGCTTAGAATAATTACACAGTCAAGATAGGAAGATGTCTGCAATAGAGAGTTAATAAATAGCCAGAGTTAGGAATAAGGAGATTTTAACATAAATTAAGCCAAGGAAAGATAACTATATAAGGAAAAATTGTCAACAGCACCAAATCTGGCTTGGAGTTCAAAAAAAGCAAAAAATGTCCATTGAATTTTGGAACATGGAAATCCATGTGTATCTCAGCCAGAGCTATTTTGGTGGTATCATAGATCATCCAATTCCTTGTAGACTACTATACAAAAATTATATATTTATGCTGGTGACAGTGATTTACCAGTCAAAATAAATATTCTATATTCAGCCTTATTTCTCTTTGAACTCTGATGATGATATTAAGTACCCTTCTTTGTTTTTTATTTTTTTTTTAATGCCAAAGTTCACTTCCAACTACTTGCCTGGAGAATCCCATGGAGGGAGGAGCCTGGTAGGCTACAGTCCACAGGGTCGCAAAGAGTCGGACACGACTGAGCGACTTCACTTCACACACTTCAGTTCCAACTCTTCCTTCCTTCCTTGGTTCTTTCTGGTTCCTACTTATGGTTTGGGCTTCCCAAGTGGCTCAGTGATAAAGAATCTGCCTGCCAATGCAGGAGACTCAGGAGATGGGGTTCAATCTCTGGGCTGGGAATATCCCATGAAGGCGGAAGTTGCAACCCACTCCAGAATTCTTGTCTGTAAAATTCCATGGACAGAGAAGCCTGGCAGGCTAGAGTCCATGGGATAGCAATAAGTCAGACACCTCTGAGAAAGCTTGTTCATTTGGTTCTCTCTTCGACTAGTTTCTCTTCCAACTTTTGTTTGTAAAGATACTTTTAAGATGATGATAATTGCTTGGAATACTACCATTGGTGCAGGATAGGCACATACTAATGGCAAGACAGCCAATGAGACAATGATAATTTTTTAATTTTACCTACAGGAAATATCATTGTATTTCTCATTAGTTAATAATTTATGGATGAGATTATAGAATCTAACTTGTTCTAGAATCTTAATAATTCCAGAGTCCAACTTTGAGAAGGCCTGCTGCTGCTGCTGCTGCTGCTAAGTAGCTTCAGTCGTGTCCGACTCTGTGCGACCCCACAGACGGCAGCCCACCAGGTTCCCCTGTCCCTGGGATTCTCCAGGCAAGAACACTGGAGTGGGTTGCCATTTCCTTCTCCAATGCATGAAAGTGAAAAGCAAAAGTGAAGTGGCTCAGTCGTGTCCGACTCTTAGCGACCCCATGGACTGCAGTCCACCAGGCTCCTCCATCCATGGGATTTGCCAGGCAAGAGTACTGGAGTGGGATGCCATTGCCTTCTCCTTGAGAAGGCCTAGAATATTCTAATTCACCAAGATTTAGAACCACTGATTTAAGCAAAATTTTCCTTTAAATTTGCAATTATGTGATGACAAAAAAAGTTTGAAAATAGATGTAGTTTGAAATGAGTGTGAATACAAAGGGTAATATTGAGCTCCTAGTGTAAGGCAGATATTGTTTTAGGTATTCTATGTGTTTCTCATTTTATCTTTACAAGCTTCTCTTTTAGATGTATTTTACAATCTTTGCTTCAAGTCAGGAAATCAAGACTGGTTAATCACTTTTACTCAAGATGTAAAGTTAATAAATGACAGTAACAGGATTCAAATTTAGTTACTAAAACTTCTAGTTGCATGCTTTTCTCACTTTTATACTCGGTAGGCTTTTTCAAAGTTGTACAATATTCCCAAAGACAAGAAAGTATGGATGGTTACATCAAGACCCTAATACTTTATTCAACAATTAAATTGTAAAAAGATTTCCATGGGTCAAAATCTTAAGTAATTTAGTTATATTTGGTGACTTGATATCTGTGTATACTTTGAAGTGAAAATGGATGGTTTCCTTTTGAGAACACAGCTAACCATGGGGTTCACTGCATTTCAAATACAATGAAGTCATGCATTAAACTCTGGCTCTGAAATTACAATGTGAATTATTCCATAAATAATCTTCTCTAGCCATCAAGTGCTAAGCATCAGTTTTTAACCTTTCAATTTCATTAATGATATACTCTTAAAAGACCAACCCTCTAGTTGCATCGTTATAGTAGCTTGTACATTTATGGTGACTAACTAATAATATAGACTTTTAATATACAACACATAAAAGAAAGGCATGTGATGTCAAGTTTCCTTATTTTAGGAAGCTTTTGTTACATCAAGATTCTGTACAAAGTGAAATCACTATTTGTGTGAATCACTGTTCCCCCAAATCAGGCATTATCAATAACATGACAAATTCATTTCATCCCTTAAGTAGAAGATGGAGGCGAACAAAATATCTCCTTAATAGGTATGATTATTTTTGAGTTCACTTAGAGCACAATATTAAGTTGATATCCTTTGAATATTTACCCTAAGATTTAAAATTGTGGTTGTAAATGCTAAACATTGAAAAGTATCTTTAGAAAAGAGAATAAGTAAAATTTAGGACTTCTTGATTTTTTTCTGTTGCTTCAAACTTCGGTGATTCTTGCAATAATGTATATCTAGATTTTCCATATTTCCCGTACTGAATAGAAAATGTTTCCTGAAATGTACTAAATTTAAACAGTTAATTTTTGTTTTACAATTTAGAATAATAAACTCAAAAAGAATTCATTAACAAGGCTTCCATAAATAAAATATATATGACATTCCTGAAACTCATGACTTTTTGAGTAACAATAGGTCATTTAATTGCTTATGTCTTTTGGAATTTAAATAATTCATTATTTTTTGGTCATAGGCATAAGTAGTCACCTAACTACATACTCTTATATATGTGTAATGCATGCTGTTTCCTTAGTGACAAACAGTAATCATGTGTTTAAAGTGTATTGTAAATTATTATGAAAGTGTTTAAAATATACTTATAGTAAAATATGCTTAGTTTCCATTTTTGCCATTTTAAAGTGAAGCTAAATCTTTCAGATTAGGAATGATTTTACCTTTAGGGTCTATTACAATTTATGACTTCACTTCACTTCTTTGTTTTGTTTTCCTGTTCCCCAGTTACTTTAAGGAATGTGAATCTCGGTAAGTTACATTTATTTTGAAATAAAAATATAGCTCAAACAAGTTTCATTGCCAGTGGAAATTTTCTAAAGGTGTCTGTATTTTTTTAAGAAACTGTGATTTATTTACACATTCCCCTTCTGTAAGACACTCTGTTCTATCATAATAAAACCTACAAATAAAAGATTTGCTCTATGGAGCAATGTTGATATAATACTAAGAGTACAAACACAAGACTTGTTTGTCAAGAGGGTTTCCAAAGATTAGTTCATCAAAGTAAAAATATAACACTTAGAAATTTCCATTATACACTTGAAATTTTGAAAATATTCATGGAAGATTATAATAACACATCCAGTTTTCTTGCACATCTAATTACGCACTGCTACATATTGATGAGGGAACTAATAATTTTACTGTATTTTATAATGACTTTGAAAAATAACCTGGTTTTTCACCTAAAACAATTATTTTCTCAATGAATTGGCATCTTAAACCATTCAGATGATTTTTTACACTAATCCAGAATTTAATTTCACTTTCTGAATCTGAAGAGGAAAGTATAGGTCCAACTTTACTTTCAAATATAAGTCAGATCCACATAATAATATATTTATATGTGTTCATGTGTCTATATTTAAAACATGAGTAGTAAAATTGACTATTTCTATTCTAAACAAGAAAATTAACTAATTCTTGCTCTTTTTTGTCTGGGAAATATCAAAAGTAATTTTTCTTAGAGTTACTAGTTTATAATTAAAAATTTCAGCTCAGCTAACTTGAATACTCTCCTTTATATGTTTTGCAACCCAGCCAACCATGACTATTGCTGATTAAATTTATATTATTGTTTCTGTGGCATTGGCACAAACTCTAGAAAATCAAAGACTGAGTGGTAAGTAAAAAGGATAGAGACAAATAAAAAATCCTCTTTATAAGTGTAATCATAGCAGAAATGTAAAAAAGTATGAGAACACTTTTAAAGTTTATTAGGGATTTCAGTTTGACATAGTTGTATGTGTTAGTTGCTTAGTCGTGTCCAACTGTTTATGATCCTATGGACTGTAGCCCTCCAGTCTCCTCTGTCCATGGAATTCTCCAGGCAAGAATACTGCAATGGGTTGCTTTGCCCTCCTCCAGGGGATTTTTATGACTCAGGTGTTGAACCAGCATCTCCTGCATTGCAGGCAGACTCTTTACCCTCTGAACCAGCAGTAATTCAGCTCTATTTATACCTTGATTGCACCCTCCTTGGGTTTTGTGGATTTGGTTTTTGTTTACATAAATATAGTCTTCTCTCATGGATTTCTCACATAGCCTAAATAAATATTAAAAAGGTAAAGTTAAGAATCAATGCAATATGCAAAATCACCTGTCATGACTATCTGGAATATGGTAGGTATTTGTCAAATCAATTGAAAGATGGCACACTAGTAATTAGGGAGACATATTTGTATGTATTCTGAATATATAGTAACTTGGTATAGTTCTCCTATGTTTGCATTTTGAGAGTTTCAATGAAGGAGCTGTCATTTAATTTACTCGACTTTGTTTTAATTGATTTTTCAGAGAATTCCTTATGGTGGCAATGGTTCCCCAGGGTGCCAATTTTGAATCATGCTATGCTTAATTTTTTAAAAATCAACCTGCTTAGGCAAATGCATTCATCAATCTAGGAAGAAAACTATTGAGATATTTCCTTTTAGACTGTTATCTAAACTATGTGAGATTTTCTTCTGCTCATTTAAACTAGGCATTTTAAACAGTTTTAGTATACTTTTTATAGCCTTTATGTCTCATATAATCATCAAAGATGTATTTAAAACTATCAAGGAGGGCAATACTCAGCAAGGTTGACACCAACTGTGTTCTGACAGATTACACTGACGGAGTTAGAAACATTTTCAAGATTGAGTTGTGCCCAATGATGGGTTTTGTTTGCTTGTTTGTCTAGGTATTTTCACCTGCTTTCCCTGTTTGACTCAGACAAAAGCAGTACTTCATTATAGTGTGTGCAAAGAAACTTGATAAATAATAGAGATAACAAATATAAGATTATATGTATATATACTTTATGTATCTTACTAAGTGCTTTGTTAAAAAAGAAATCACTATGAGGCTTTCACCAGTATTATCTAATTTAACCCCTATGCACTGTTGTGCTGGATGGACCAGCTCCTCTTGGCCCCACAGGAGATGACTGTTCAATGTTCAAGAATGTCTTGAGCTGCGTTGCTGAGCACAACTATTATTATAACATAAATACATAAATTGTAAAGACATGAAATAAATTATATTAAAAACAAAGATAATAAACTCTTCAATTCCAAATTATTTTACTATATTCCACTAATATCTTTGCTTTTGAGGGTTTTTTATTACAATTACTACATCTGTATGGTGGAAATATTATTATATAAAATAATATAAGGAGAAGTACTATATTATTCAATATAATGATGTGTAACTGTTCTCTCTTCCCAACTCTGTATTGGAAGTTTAACTTTGGCAGTGCTGGAAAGGATTTGTTGTTGCTTAGTCGCTAAGTCATGTTTTACTCTTTTGTGACCCTGTGGACTGTAGCTCACCAGGCTCCTCTGTCCATGAGATTTCCCAGGCAAGAGTACCGGAGTGGGTTGCCATTTAGCTGGAAATGATTTTTACCATAAGAAGTGAGCAAATGCTGTAAACCAGACATTTGCAAGCATTTAATGTTACAGCACAGGTCTAGCAGTTCAAACAGAGATATAGACTATTTTGCAGAAGTGGAAACTTAGAGAAATTCACTGATTTACCAATGCCACACGTAACTTGTTCACCCCGTATATTTTACCTGATCTAAACCAAAATTTCTTTGTTTGATGCTTCATTACCTGATAAATTCTAACAGCACCAAAGTGGCTAACTTCTTTGAGCTCTTCCCTGGATGCCAGATTCTCTGATAAGAATATGATATGCCTTATCTTAATTGTTACAGAATAGTTTGCAACCTTCATCTTTATTTTATAGATGAAGTGTGGCATTGAAAATTTATTTGCTTTCTCCACAGTGAGGATTTGAACTGAAACCTAATTCTGAAGCCAGAACTCTATTCCCCTACCTACCCAAATAACATTCGAAAAGTAATTTAAAGCAAATAAAGTAGATGGAGAAACTGTTTATACATGAACTTTTCCAATATTGGCATCAGACTTGAGTCTACTTTTATTTTTACTTTGATTCTTACCTATTTTTAAATAACTGCAAGTCTGCTGCAAAATTCACCTTTCTCTTCATTCCTTTATGATGCTGGTAAAAAAAAAAAAAAAAAAAAAAAGGACTTCCCCTTACCCTTCACTCAGTAAGGGCAAAGATGTCTCAGGATTTTCTAATTTAAGCCTGTCCTTTGAAGAAGCCAAATTCTAACGTAAGTTGAGGCATTAAAAAGAGGCTTGAGTCTTATTTTAGGAAACATTTTCAGAAATTGCAACACTATTTAAACATAAAATATTACTTTTAAAATTTACTTTTCAAAGCTATTTTAAAACCAGCTTGATTCAATATTATGTTTAAATAATGAGAAAAACTAAAATATAAAATGATAATGTTAGAAAATGTTTTAATAAAAGAACAGAGTCCTTAATAAGACATCAAGGTTTTGGTTAAAGAAACTTTGAGAAACAAGAGTAATGCAGTGCAGTTAAGAAAGGAGTGCTAAATATCATAAACTAATTAAATCTTTGTAACAGAAAAAAAAAATGAGAGAGAGAGAAAGTAATGAAAGGAAACAGAAACTCAGTCTGGTAACAACAAAGAAGTAAGTTGGTGTCTATAGTTTCCAGAATGGCCATCCAATGAAGATGTTGTTATTTTGGGCTAACATAATCTTTTCTAAATTACACATAAACTCATTTAGAAATAAGCCATATTCAAATATATTTTGAAAATATATATTTACTCTTTTGTTGTTAACACATTTCTTTGATAATTTATTCTGTTCCTAGATGGAGTTATGTCAATAGAAAAAATTCCCCATTTAAAGATAACTTAATGCCTGAATTAATTTTTAACCTAATGATAGCCAGTACTTGAAAGCAATAAGATCATGTCCTAGTATCTATAGGTATTGCTTACTGAATATCGCTTTTTATCACTAATTCCATATAATTTGAATAGAGTTGAAATCCAAGTAATTGGATTCTAATTTTCTACCTTTCAAAGAATCATCATTTTTTATTGTGTCAAGAAATCATTAAAAAATATGTTTTGTTTTGTTTTCCCAGGACTTAAGGAAAAATCTTCACAGGTGAACCGTGAAATCTCTATGAGCATGTCACTTTCACCAAAACTTCACTAAAAAGAAAAAAAAAACAAAACAGTATCTGGAATGATATAAAAAGCCTTTAAACATTCAGAAATTTAGGTAGTGGTGCTAAAAGACATATAAACTATCCTTTCATAGCATGTATACAATTTTGAAATGAATGATGCTGATATTTGAGGCTCAAGCAAAGATAGCTAAACAAAATTCATTTTTGTTCTTTTCACAGACTGAAAAATCTTTTTTTCAGATGATACAATAAGAATGGAAAAACTATACACTTACTCAGACTTTGTATACTAAGTTGTTTTATTGTCTGTCAGTTTTTCAGATAATAACAAATACAAGCTAAATGATTAACAGACTCAATTATTTCAACTTGAAGTGTGTTAAGAATATGGTTTTCATATAGAACTGAAATTCTAGTTCTTTTGATCATTCAAATTTTTTGGTTTATATGACATGCATTTTAGAGTATCACTAGGTCCAAAAAATGTCACAAATAATACATTCATAAACAGACATATATCTTTGATTGGCAAACTGATTTTAGTCACATTTTCAAAGTTACAATTTTGCTTTTAAAATTATTTTCTAAAAATATTTCTTAAATTGCCAATGTTATGATGAAATCACTTTTAAGGTATGTTATCTTCTTGCTAGATTCATTAGTAATATTTATGTCTTTTAAGTGTGCAAGTTCAAAGTTTTAGTTGTTTTTTTTTTAATGACCTGAGTACTATTGAAAATAGTAAGCTGTGGTGCAGAAACAGAAAAACATATTTTATTTTAATGATATAATGATTTTATTATTTTTTCTCTTACATTGTTTAAAATGTGATAAATTACCAAAAATTAATGAATTTCATTAAAAAAATTAAGATTTAGGTAACAGCAGGCATTTTAATTACTTTAAAACATACAATTCAATTTTTCAATGTTGTTAATATACATTAACCAATGATACCAATAACTAACAAGAAAATATTACAGAGGTCATTTTTCCAAGGCACACACTCTCATATTGTTTCTTTTTATATTTTCTTAAACACTTAGGATTTTTTCCCACATGTAAGAGACATTATTATTAATGAATGTTGAATCATTAAAAATCTTTAACAGATTCTATTAGACCATGTATTTCAATTTCAATTAGTAGCATAATAAAACATAATTTAAACAAATATCACATAATTTTATACTCAAGAATTAGATAAATTTATTTTGAAACTATAGTCAGCAGAGTGGATAAGCAGAAGACGTAAAAAAAGAATTACATATAATTGCATCAGTCCAATTAATTTATTGTTTATTAAATTTATTTGTGTATGACTTTTTTGGGGTTAAAACATTACTGAGAAGGCAGTGCTAGACTTCTTTATTCATATTATCATTTGCAGATATACTTGAAGGTGACCATATCTGATATGAAATCTTGGATTTGGTAAGGTGGAAAAGAAATTTGACAAAATGGGAATTGTCCATCCCAGTCAGCTATTTTATGATAAATTTAGATATTGCAATGATTGCTAAATATCTAAATACTAAATAGGAATACAAACCATGACTCGAGAGTTTAGAAGCAGAATGGGAGAGGAGAAGTGGAAGGAAATAGTCTCAGCTGCTGTATTTGGTTCAAGTCACAGTGACATATTAAGTAAGTGTGTTATTTATCAAAGATTGTCTTTTGGCTATAAATTGTTCATTAATAGATTTCCACTTGTTGTTTCACCATTTCATGAATATGAATAAGTAGTTAAATGATGATACCTAGCTTTGTACCAGGATGATACATAGCTTTGATGTATTAACTTAGTCTGAATTTGATGGAAATTTTGCTACTTGTTTGTCAAAAGTGAAATGATTTTAGAGGTTGAAAATATTACTGCTTGGATTTTTAACTTTGCACAGTAAATCTTAGAGAAAACTATATTTTTTTTGGAATAGTAATCTTACTGTGAAGTTCTTGTTGTGTTACTCTTTTATTAACAAAAATAGCTGCTTTCAAAATATTAGACATTTAAAAAAAAAAAAAACCCTTGTCATACATTTGTTAACTGCATTGTAGAACTGGAAGAGGCCTCAGAGATTATCTAATCCCATCTCTGTATTTTCCTTGGAGATAGAACTGAGGCCAGAGGAATGAAATAAAGTATCCAAATTACATAGCTACTTAAAGGCCCTTAAAGGATATTTATCCTAGGAAATTTAGAAAAAGAACGATATCGTGTAGCATTCATTTTCTTCTACTTATCTCATTAGAACTACTCTGAATCTGGGAAACTACAAAACATCTAGGGTATGATAGATGTCCCCTTGGGGGACAAAGTAGTAAGGCTTTATGCGTATGTGTGTGTGTGTGTGTGCGTGTGCGTGTGTGTGTGTGCGTGTGTGTGTGTGTGTGTCTGGGGATCAGTGGAATTCTCCAGTCTATTTTCTATGACCTTGTCTATAACTTTAAGTATCAATGACAAATATTCCTTTCTGTGGGCCTATTTTGAAGCTCCATGCACTTTTTGTTAGGGTTTTATTTTTTTTTATTCTTTCATATAACTCTTTACTTAAATGAATATAAGAAATAAGAGGTTTAAAACTAGGAAGAAGGCATATATCTATGTTTAAAAAGTGGCCCAGGACTATACTTCAGCTGTTCCAAAGACTGTGTTGAGAAACAGAAAATGATCTCAGCACAGTGTGGTAAAAACTCAGTGCATATTGTGATTCCCCTGTTGTAACCATTGCTGATGCCAACACATGTTCTGCATAAGTAGAGAAACACAAATTGAACTCAAAATGCCCCGAGAGTATTGTCCTTCATAACACCCTGGTGTCCCATGTGTAGCTGAATGAATAACAAATGACTGAGCTATTAAGATACTAAACAAAAGTCATCTAGGTCCATAATATTGACGTAAAAGCATCTCGATACTGTATTAGCTTTCATTAATTTGTGTAGAACAAATCTTTCTATCTTAAAAAAAGAAATGCACTGACTTGGTGGCAATTTGCTCCAGCAATGTTTTTGAAGGAGAAACCTGCTATAGCTCTATTTAGTAGTTGCACATGTTTAATATTACAAACATGTCTACAAATGTGTGATTATGCAACTGCAAGGATTTTTTTCTAACAAAGTCTGGTCCTTGATGTTGGTATTTATCAGTTTATCTTCATCATAAACTCCAAATATGCAACTAAAATGGAAACTGTCCAATAGTTGAAATATACAGCATTTATGGCTCCCTATGCGTGCCAGACATTTTCTCAGTTTGACTAAACTCAAAAATTTTCAAACTGATTTGAGAAAGCATGAGTTAAGGTAACAAAGTTTAGCGTATTAAAATATGTACATATATACACATAGTCCCTTCTCTACAGAACCAAGAGGGAGTTTAACATTTTCCTTCCAAATGTGAACTCTGGTCCCAGTATTATGCTTGGGTAAACACAAGTGTGTTACATGTGGGTTGTGCTCACAGGGATATTTAAAAATGAGTCATAATATTCTACTTTCATTCATATTTCATAAAATTCAAATTGTCAAGACCTAATAAATTAAAAAACAGAGGATCTTCCATCGTCCAATATTTATAAAGGTTCATCTAAGTTTTAACATAGTAACCCTCACTACCATAAATATTCCCTATAAAATAATATTCAATATGCATTCATGTGACCAGACTCCAAAAGCCCCATGATCTCTACCAATTTCCATAGTGCAGGCAGATGTGCTGAGAGTACCCTCCCCATTACATGGTGTGTCATTTTATCTATTTCCTGATCATCCTCTACATTGGAAGAAATATCCTAGTTTTAAAATTATTTTACTATTACCTAGGCTCCAGTCTTTTTATAAAGGGAAAATTTTTCCTCTCAAATTAACACAGATATAAGATAGAAAGGCTAAGGCACATAAAGGCCAGGGGCTGCTTTTTGCAGGGGATAGGTTCTGGTTGAATGAGATCTGGGATGTGTGCCAAATTAATAGAAAAAAATCCTGTTCTTCCTCTCCAATAGCCACAATGTTCATTATTAGGAAAAGCATATGAACCACAGGATTTAATTTTAATAACACCAATGTCTTCATTAATCTGTGTGTTCCATTTAGCCTCATTATGGAGCAAATGCTGCATTCAGATCAGATTAATGCGGTCCATATTCTTGTTGGACTTCTCTTGCAAAATCTTTCTTACCTCTTTGTCATTCATTCAAGGGCTATCAGGTGTATATGTTGAATTTTTCAACAGGCCTGTGGTTCTTGTGAGCTGTTTTCTTACTTCAGTTCTAAGAGGGGAGACTTTAGGCCCAGAGTGTCACCCAAAGGCAGTGGGGCACGCAAGTGCAGATTCTCATTCTAAACCATAATTATTTTTTTCTGTCAGTTTAAGGCCATTCTGTCAAGAAGGCCTCTCTGTCACCTGCAACTGAGATGATACTTCCTCGATGGTTGCTGGGTCTCCTAAATCAAGAGTGGTGATAGCCAACCCTGCTTTGTGTCTGCGGAACAAATAGTGGCCTTTGTCCAGCACAAGTCCCTAAACAAACTTAATCTCTCTAACACTGTGACAGATGACATTTAGATGTCCTTGTTACCCTTAAAATGAGTTTTATTGACAATCAGAGAACAAAAAGAAGGCTCAGAGAAAGCCCAATGTTTTATAGACTTGCTAACAACATCTTAGTGCAGAGGGTGAGGAAAAAGCCTGAAGTTGCCCCCATTTTCGCCTGCTTTGCTATATCACCATGACAACAGATATAGAAATCACTTAGTGACTCCTAGAAAGAAAACACAGTGACACAGTACCCCTTGTATGGCGAATCAAACTAAAGCCTTCATTCAAATGGCTATTCAGCTTGGGCATTCATGTAGAGGATAGGGTGGGTTTTACACAGGTAACTACAAGGGAAAGGCCAGCAAACCCTCCAGCCAGAGCATATGGCAGCGTCTCTGTCTAATTAATGCATCCTCAATAGAATTGATCCATTTTAAATTTGTTTTCTTTTACTTGAAACATCATTAATGTAAAGGGCAACATTAATCAACATCGTGGAACTTAAAAGGGCATTAAAGAGTGATCTTTTTCCCTATGCAACAAGAATCTTTTCAAGTAGTTGTGTTAACTGCCGCGGATGCCAGGCGCTTTCTGAGTTCTTAAGCAGAAGGCAAATCTAGAGAGGCCTCTACTGGTGAGTGTCTCTCTGTGCAGTGGCCCTTGTGGAATGGTGGGTCCTACACAAGCAAGCGAGAGGGTGACTTTCAGCTTCTACTGGAAAGTTGCACACAAGATGGATCACCGATGAACACACTATACAAAACATTGAATAATAGCAGTCACACTTCTGAGATTGGCATATCTGCTTCTTTTTTTTTTCAGGTAACAAAAGAATTGTTGAAACTCTGACACATGAGGTGCTAGGATGTTGCGAGACGTCTTAAGATTTTCGACAAAGAAATAACAAATCATTTTTTTCTTTTCTTAGACTTTGTACATAAGACTCCCATGCAAGTTGGACATTTAAAGCTATTCTAATAGGAAATTATACTTCTTGACATGGTGTGTGTTGAGGAGGAGGGTAATAACACTATTCCCACATGCTGCTGCTGCTGCTAGACTGCTTCAGCCGTGTCCAACTCTGTGCGACCCCGTAGACGGCAGCCCACCAGGCTTCCCCGTCCCTGGGATTCTCCAGGCAAGAACACTGGAGTGGTTGCCATTTCCTTCCCACATATACCCCTATATCTCCCTTAACTAGCAAATAAAATAAAATCTTCAGACAAAATGAAAGCATACAAAAATTATTTTTTGATTAACTGCAAAGCAAAAGTTTACTGCCAAGATTTCTTAGTTATAGTGAAAAACATGGAGCAAATAGAATTTGAAAAAAATTTCGCTTTTTTCCCTCAAAGTGAAATTTGACATGAAAATATCATTACATGTTTTCATCAGATGAGACCAGGAATATGTCTCTGTTTTACAGCAACTTCTGGAGAGAAAAGAAAAATTTTTATTTTTTCCACCAGAAGTTTAATATTCTTTAATATTTCTTAGGATGAGGATGTATATGATTTGTCTCTGCGTGGGGAAACTCATATTTCTTTTTCCTCATGAAAAATTGCCTGACTCCACAAGTGTCAGTTTGAAAGATTTCAAAAGGCAAAAATATCCTAACTCTTTCCTTGTTTTCCAATATTTATATTTTCATATTCAATATCGTTTGAAGTCTAATGACACCAGAAAACTATTACAGTTTCTTAAATTTTATCCAGAGTTTCTTAAATTATTTTTTCTTTGCAATGACGGATATATCTTTAACTTCAGAATTATTCCCAGCATATTTTCGGTAGGGTCATGTCACATTTCAAAGTTGTTTATCTGAGATAAAATTTAGTCAATCGTTTCTTTTCATAGGGTAGTTTGGTTAGCACGGCTCTGTAAGTTATCTTTTCGATTATATAGGTAATACATGATCTTCTTTCCTGTAAATTCTGTTCTATGGCTTGGGATCACTACCTTTAAGTCCCAATAGTGACACCTACTGGCAGAAACAGAACCAAAAATAGTTATAGTTTTCTTATTTTATAGAGTGCTGCTAGGGACACGACTGAGCGACTGAACTGAACTGAACTGAACGAGGGACTCAATTGGTGTAAAATGGACTTAAGCCACAATTATCTTTTCAACTGTTCCACATTCCCCAAAACCTTATAAGTGAGAGGAAAAACCCAAACTGTATGACATAAATATTCAATTATGAAAATGAAAAAGTTGCTAGAAGAGGAATGTGTTCTAACTTAACAGATAGTGTATAGATATGTAATTACAATCTTGTAGGGCCTTTTATAGCATAGATCGTAAGAGTCCAATATTTAACAGTAGTCCTTCTGAAAGTGCCATATTTCACAATTAGAACGAAAGATGGGTAGTCAAAATGTTTAACAGAAATGCTTAAGATTTCTCTGAAGTTTTCTTAAATGTTTCTTAAATTTTTTAATTACAAAAGAGCAAAGCTGATACTTTTTAAAAAAGAATATACCCTTCATAGCCCAATTGTCAACAATCTGAGATTTTATGCTAATTTTACAAGAAATGCTCTTCCAAAACCCAGATTTATTATTTATCAGAAAGAAACATTGGAGTCACATTGGAATGTGATAATTTCTCCTGAGGTAGAAGCACAGGGTTTGCAGAACACTGGATACAATAAGAACATTCTCTGCATCAGAGAAGATTCCACATAAAAACAAACTTTGTCAAAACAGATTCATAGCTACTGAGGAGAAGTAGGACCTTCATTCCTCTATGAGGCTTCAGTGACACTCCCCTTAAAATATATTTGTTCTTAATTTATAATATCAATGCACAACACTTCAGAGAATTAATAAGAAACTGCTTTAGATAATTATCCAGAGGCCCCTACAGTACCTGTATCGTCCAATTTACCTGTTAAACACTAAAACATGATATCAATAATTTGGAAGTTTTATAGTCACATTAGATTAAACATGGCAGAACAGAAAGAAATCAATTTCCACACGTTGCATTGGAATAGGTATTTCCATGGAAAATCTTCTTGATACTTCTTTCCGAAAACTCGGGGTCTTTATTGATGTTTTAGATTACAAAGAAAATATGGCTATTGGTTTCCAAAAATATTGTTTTGCCATGGGGATTGTGGTCAGGCATATGGTGAACCAGCGAATCGTTTAATCCATGGTACACATTTATGACTACTTTTGTGATAACACTGTGAGGAAACATGTGAAAATGCCTCACAAATTATGCGGTAGACAGTTATATTGGTGTCTTTGAAAGCATCTTTGGCTCTGTTGTATGCCTTTGTTTGTACAACTTGAGCACATGCTTCAAAATGTCACCCAGATTACAAGCATGCAGGGGATGAAGTATTGCTTCTATATTGATATCAGAAGCATGCTACTTTATTTCATTAAATAGTTCATCTGCTAATTGCACTTGGTAAAATCACAAAATTCCTTCCTTGTATTTCTTGCAAGAGATATTTTATAATGTTGTTATCAGTGATCTGAGAAAAAAAAACTTCCAAGATTATTCATGATAATGAAGATGGGGAAACAAAAGACTTTTAAAAATCACATGTATTCAAACATAAAAATCAGAAAGCACAGCAGTTATACAAAATCATTTGGCCAACACTCTGGTCATTAGATCGGGATGTGGTGTGTTCAGAAATGAAAACAAAATAGTCACAAATATTGTAAAACTTTGGATTTTCCTGAGTATCTGAGATAGTAATTCAGCTGATCATTGACACAACCAGAAAGAAAGGCCCTCTTTTGCCTTTGGAGGAGGGTTCATCCAGAGATTGCATGAGGGATTTGCACAAAATAAAGCTTCACAAAACCTAAGGGCTGTCAGGAGGAAATGGTATCCAGGAGGACAGAGCAGGCCAAGCATCACTTCAACAGCAAAGCCACACAAGAGAGCCAGAGGCAGCACGGTGGCTGCCAACACAACTGCCTACCACGTCTGCCAAGGAGCCAGAAACCGCTTGTGGGAAAATATCACTTACCCTTAGCATCTGGGTCCTGTGATTGTTATCCAAAGAGACATAGTGGTAAGACATAGTGGGATAAACAGCATTCCAATTAAACACACACATACACACAGATTCTCTTTCACATTCTCCTTATGTGTTCAGAGAGAGATACGCCATCCATGGCCTTGAATTAGGAAGACTTTTTGTACTTGGAATTCTTTGAAATGACATCTATTCTTAGTTATATATTCACACTTCATGAGATGAGCTTTAGACATTGTTGCTCACTAATAGCTTTAATCTATAAAATCCAGGAATTAGCTGTTTATTTGCAGATATGTGTAGCCCACTATATTTTTAGTCACTTGGAGCAGCTTTTTGTAGCTGGATGATAGGATTATTGAAAAGTTAAATCTTGATCATGGATAAATAAACTAAAGTGGGCTTTTATGTTAAACTTCTTTTCCTGTTTTTGATATTGTATCATTATTTAAGGGTCAGATTTCAAACATAACTCATAAAAGAATTGCTGAAAATTCTCGGTGTACTATATTATAAACATACTGTGATATACATAATAATATATATAGCTATGATCTGTATATTATGTATACAATATAATATTATGTATAAATATATTTAAGTTTGATGAAGTCTCTACTTTCAATTTACATCAGTACGAAAGTCTTTGAAGTTTCCAAATGTAATGATGTGGTCATATAGATTCACCCTGTATGGAATGGGGGAGGGAGGGAATCTAGAGAATTTAAAGGTTGGAGACACCTTGTGGATAGCGCAAAGGCCTTAAATTTTTAGCCATATATCCATTCTTTGAAGATTGTTATTACTGGAGAAAGCAAGTGATAGTCCTTTTTTTCTCTTTTGATTCTGCAGCAAAAGCAGAAGGAAAGCATTTTTCATTTTAAATATTCTACTCTGATATCAAAAACAGAAGAGTGCTGTTTTAAGTGTCAATGACAGCATGATGTACCTAAAGATAACTATTTTTATATTTCAATTCATAACAAATCAACTTTATCACACAGGTTAATGGAGAGCATTTGGAATTACAACTTTACTTATTTACACAGTGGGTTTGTTATTTAAATTATTTTATTTTCCATGAATGAAATCAAAATTTCAGTTGCCTTTGAGTGACTAAAAAATATGCATGTCAAAACCATAAAATCCAGTTGCTTATTTACGCATGTTATATGAAACAGTATACATGATCAGTTTGTGTTATATATAATAACATGCATTAACTACTCATAAACGTATTACACATAGGCGTAAAATATTAATATATTATACAGACATTTAATTTTTTATTTGTATACATAGTAAAGAAATCCAGGGATGTCTAACCATATAGTAACATGAAGACAGTACTCAAAAGAGATGAAATTTTATGGAAATATTAATATAAAACTACATAGTAAACAATTGATCTGTTTTATTTATTTTTGTTGCTTTGTATTACCACATACACAAAAGAAAATTAGATTCTGATAGTCTTTAATAGATTATTTCTTTTCTGGTACTAAATAGTTCTCAAAATTATACAAATTTAGTTCCATATTTATTGCATTTCTATGCGAACTAGAAAATTAGGGCTAAAAGTATTTTTTATATTGCATATTTGTATAATGGCAGAAGAGACTGCACTCAAAACCGTGCTCAGTTATGGGAATAAGAAAGGACATAAGAAACAGATACTAAACGTTTCACTTCACTTAAAATTTTTGATACTTAATTGAAATCTAAAATATTTTTCTAAAAATGTGAAATAACTTCAGAAAGAATGCAAAAGATCAGTAAGAATTTATAAACACTTTTTCTGTGGTATGTGTTATTTCACTTCCCATAAAGGAAATGCACAGAAAGATATACATAAAATCACACCTTCTTTTTCTAAGGCATTTAAATCATTATACTGTGAAAGAACACTCTTAAAAGCAAGTTTTTAATTTTATGATTAACTCTTTGTCACTTTTTATTTATCACTTTTATTAAATCTTTTTCTCAATATTTTTGTTTTCTTATAGATTTGCCTTTTCCCAATTTCATTTCTCATTGCTAAGGTTTGCATCAGTTTCAAGTTTCCTTCTTCTAGTTACATTTATTCCTTGCCTTTAATCTTTAACAGTTTTTTTCCTTAAGTTTAGCAGATTTCTTAACCCACCAGTTTTAATTAGGTATTCTTTAATATCACAGACTATATCAGAGGATGCAGTGTTATAAACAAAAACAGTATATTAAACCTACTGAATCTCAACTTCTTATAATTCCATGCGGCAGAACCATTTAACCCTTGATGATCTTAACATTTTAAATTGTGGAAAGGAGGCTCACACTCATTTACTAAAACCAGCACAGTTTGCATACTTAACTATACACATAGCCATGATTCCCAGGGATTTTTTTTTCCCCCGCTAAGATACCAGCTGAAGCTGTAGAGGACATGTCAGCCTCACATTCTCTGTGTTCATCCCATATTCTTTACAACTGTCCAAATTGTATTAGAATTTGCTTATAATGATGTTATATGATGTTCTTGTTGTGATACCTGCGTTTGTGGAGAACTTAATATTGATTTACTGTGTCTTTGGCCCATCTTGGAGCAGCCTAGATAGCAATTACAGCTGTTGGTGGTATCTATTTTGTCTTTTCATAATTGTCATTTCTTGTTCTACTTAAGATTAAAATATGAAAATTGTACCACGTGCACATCAACAGTGCATTAACCAAGTTATCAGCAATATCTGCGAAGAAGCATCATTTTAACTATGGTTCTTTACATGACCTCTTCATTTGATTTATGAAAATTGCACACTACAACATCAACTTGCACAAGGAATACATTCGATGAGCTTCCCTGACATCAAGTCCTCATCTGGACCATTACTATCTTCCTGAGAAATCACTAGTGTTTCCCCAATACCTGCTGCCTCTGCCAAATGCTTTCTCTCCCTCACACAGGGCTTTCTGACAAGCAGGGGTTGCTTTGTTATTTTTCAATTCTAACTTTAAAGAGCCCTCACACTTTTTGAACTCTGCCTACTACTCTCACTTCTTCATAAAAAAATAATGTATTTTTATTTACAAGGCAAGTCATTTTTTAATAATAGAGAAGACATGAAATAAGTTTTTTCCAATCACAAATAGATCCACCAGGTATAGATTTCTTCAAAGGAGTGTTCAAAACTGTTTCAAAATTCAAAAATGTCTCATTTGAAAACCAGATACACTTATGTGTATTTCCCCTCATTAGAAAATTTATCAAACAGGGACTGCCAAAATACTTTTTTAAAAGGTGGACAGAGAAAACTCTTTTGAAACTAATTTGGAATTTTTTTCCTGGTCAATTTATATAAAATGCACAGTTGAAATAACTGAAGCATTTTATGATTCTCTCTTGACTCAACAATGCTTGAACTGCTTGAGAAGGATTTTTCTGTGTTGTGCAATGAAAATAAACATCATATTTCAAGATGAAACTGAATAAATATTTGAATACCATGCCCCTACACACAGAGAGAGACAGACACACACACACATATGTGTGCGTACACACACACACACACACACACACACACACACACACTTCCTTACCAGCAGACTAAATCCCTAGTCCCTAAAAGGCATTCACTTGAAGAATCTCTATTGTTTTATTTTACTACATCTGTTCGAAGACTTTTAAAAATGACTATGTGCAAGAAAATAATAAATGCATGTGTAATCTCTAGCAGAGGCTCCTCCTTCCAAGACTATGTAGGGCATTTGTGGGTGTTGTTATTGTTGTTGTGGCAATCTAGCTAATAAAGGCTTTCTTTTGCACAAGAGAATTTTGACAGGGTTGACTCCAGACAGCTTTCCAGCTGAGGTCTGGGGCCTTGCTGAACCTTCAAAATTTTCCCATTTGAGCTGCATCAAAGTGAAGGAAATTCAAGGATCACTAACGTCTCAGATGGTAGCACTTGCCCTAACAACGAAGGTTCAGGAATTCTTTGGAGCAGGCTGAGGTCATTTTTCTCCCCTTTTCTCCTAATGCTTTTCTCTATTAATCAGAGCTCAGAGCTCAGATTGGTCTTCAACTTCCTCCCAATCCTTGCTAAGCCTGTCATTTCTAGCTATTATTTACTTTAATGGACTTTGGCTGATCCCTTATGAAGCTTTGGATCTGAGAATAATAAGGCTGGAGAGTAACGGGCATAGACATGGGTGTGGGTTTGCCTGCAGATTAACCGTGGCAGATGGGCTTTATTGCGGTTTCCTGTGTACTGAGTGTTGATTGAGAGGGTATAATGAGAGAGGTGGTGTCTACACAATGGTCACAGCCACTTCATTGCACTTTGCGTCTAAACAACCCCATTTTTCTAAATCTTTGGGTTGTGAAATTTTAGGAAGTCAGAGCACAAGAACAAGTACAAAAACAACTGTAAATAACCATGAATGTTAATCCAACACTAATTGGTCCCTTCTTTCAATATTAGTTCATTTTGCTCAGTTTTTAAAATTCTGGGTAAATTAACGGCAAAGATGGTTAAACAAAATGTTATTGCATTAGGTAGTTCGGGATGAAATTGTGAGCAACATGTATTTCATGTGTGTGTCTTTTGTTTGCTTGGAGTTTCTTATTTGTTTTCTTTGTTACATACATGCTCTATTTTTGCCTCTGTTCTTACCACAGACAGCAAAGTCTTCAGTTGGAATTGTTTGCAGATGTTTTGGGAGTTATCACGTTGGGGATATTTTTGTGAATTAAGCTAGACAAGGTTCAAAAAACAACATCAGGGCAATTGTTTTGTCTGGGGCATATTAAACCAAAGATTTTGTACCTTTGTTTCCTACATTTGATGCCAAGGTCTGTTCTAATGCAACTTGCCATGCCATTAAAACATTTTTGTTATAGGTGCTGGTGAAAGGTCTTTTACACATTCCTCATTTTTAAGATTTTACTTAATTCCTCCCTTTCACCAATGGATTAAATCACAACTATTGATTCCTTTCTTCCTTTGGGTCTTTACCCATCTGTCTTAATGCTTTCATCCTACACCCCTTGGTCTCAGAGGGGTGTTCTGACAATGAACCGCCAAAACCTGGAGAAGACTCTAGGTCAAGTTTGTGTACAAGAGTTTAAATTTTTAGTGACAGTCCTCTCTCACAGCCGCCTGAAAGTTTCCACACAGAGCTGCACAAGCGAGCACCACCAATTATCCTCCTCCTTTGAAAACCATTATCAAGTTTTTCAAAACTTCTTTCATTTCACTGTTGTCATTCAGTGAAAAGGAAACTAACCACCATGTCAAGACAACTCCGCTGCCTAGCAACGCAGGGCCACATTTTAATTCTGACTTGCTTCTGGTCTTGACTAATAGAAAGTGACTATGTTAAGCCAGTCACAAGGGCTGTTTGTCACTTCTGAAATGCAAACAAAACTATATTGTTTTCCCAAGTATTGGGTGTGATTGATGTAAAGATTTACAGTAACATCATTCATTTTCTCTTGTGTTTTAGTAGGATTGATGTCATATCTTTTCATGCTTTATTAATGCTTTAAAAGAGCTCAAAAAACTTGATGCTTTTTGTCCTTTAAGGAGTCTAAAGAGGGTTTTTTTTTTTTTTTCCAGTGAACTAGACTCTAACAACTTGTGAAATTTAATGAATCTATTCAACCAGTGTCAGGCACGTCAATAAATAATTTAATAAGAAGCCATCATCCATGAAGGAGAGTATAATTCAGACAATCAGAGAGGAACAGACCACACCAAGGTCAACATTATGGGTGAGGGAAGGAAAAGTTAAGCTTTTAAGTTGTGAATCTTCCAGTTTGATTTGTCAAATTTTCCCACACCCCTGTACTTTCATGACTTTCTGTATGAAAAGCTGGTTGCTACCCATGTGATTTAAATTGTAAATTTTTCCAGCCATATATGTTGCAAAGTCTATACTAAAAAGCACAGCATATTTAAATTCCCTCAAATCATATAAAATCGTTATTCAAACTGAGAACTTGCAGCTGTGCTCAAAAGCAATTTTGCTGCAATTGACTGGAAGCCAATTAATAAAATAGAAAGATATTGCTATTATATTTTAAATACTTTCTAAAATTTCTGATACTTCTCATATTTTACATAAACATATAGTTGAACTTCATTTATCAAGTACTTTAAAATATGCCAACTTATGTGATTTGAATATATGTAATAGAGAAAAAGGTAATACTCTTCTTTAGAATAAATCTGAGTATAAAAGAGAAAGTATAAGTATTATTATAATTTCTTAGTGATATTTTAATATTCTAAGCAATATTACAATAATGTTAATCGTTAAACAATTGCTTATAAAAAATATAGCTTAGGAAGGTCGGAATCACATATGAAAAATTCAACTAGATGTTAGCATCGTGGACAAACAGTAGAAATGCCTTTTCCTTTCAATTCTGATTTCAAATACCATCTTTCTCTACGAAACCTCACTCATATTTGGAAATGGAATTCAGTTATTAAGAAGGACAAAAACATACAGCTTAAAACTGTTTAAATAATCATAGATGTATGTTTTGAAACTAGTAAAAAGTAATTCATAATAACTTCACCTATAAAATAAAATTAATAATAACACCCACATCTTAAGGTAATTGTGGGCATTAAGTAAAATATTGCATGTAAAGTACTTTCAACTTGGCCATAATGGTAAATAAACAGTAAGTAAATATTAGTTGTTCATGTTATAATTATGTCTGTGTTAATATTTTCTTTGTAAGATATTAAAAAACTTTGATTCCTCACATTTTTGGGGATAAAATGAAAAGCTTTGTTTCCACATCAGTAAGCAGATTGCTGAAACTAACAAAGTCCATTTGGTAACAGAAGGAGTAGAAAGATAAAAGTAAGCTTTTACATATTGATTATTCTATCTGCATTTTTAATCAAATACCATCATGAAATATAATAGAGCATTACTGTAGTATGTCTTGGCAAACCTCATAATATTCTAGCTCCAAATCAAAGGTGCTTTGCCAAAATAAGTCTAATTATTTTATACAGCCAATCACCAGGCAGTACCAGTAACAGCAGGAGACAATAGTAGGCACAAAATCTGATACTTCGAAGCCCACGCTTAGTTTTCTCAGAATTTTCAGCAGCAAAACATATTTATGAGCCAAATGCAACCTGTGGGCATATTTTGCTTGTTCTGTATAGATTTACTATTATTATTATTGAATTAATTCACAACATCTGAAATTAAAATTTTGCATTAAAATCGACATTTCTAAATTCTCAGTCAGGCCTGCAAGGGTGAGCTGGCTTTACTGGGAGTGTCTGAGTGATCATGGATCCTTTAGATGCGATCTGAACTGTTCACTTCCCCCTCGTCCACCCTTGCCCTCTCAGGGCACATCCATCGGGATTCACGTATCTAAGTGAGGTGACTGGCCTTCAGAGACATTTTAGATTTTTAGCACAAGAACTCAAATTAGAAATCACGAAAGATTCATTAGGCAAATCCAACCTTACCTACAGCATTCGAGGCCCATGGCACTTTGTAATTTCATTGCTCTCCCTCTAGTATCACTGGAGGATATTCAATTTAGCTACTCTTGAAAAGTGTTAAAGATTTCTACTCTCCAGATGTGAAAGTTAAGATATCTTTTCTCTTTGTATGAGTTTTTTCTCCTGACTAGATAGAGAAGAAATTAAGTCCCCACTTAGGAGTTGCAGGCAGGCTGTGAACAACACAAAGCTCTAAGGTCTGTCTTGTGGAAGAATGCTGTCTGCCCAGAATTGTACCTGTGGCTACAAGAAGTGTGGTGGCTTTTCAGTTTCTTTTGCCACACCACCCCAAAAACTTTGTGCCGAACACACTAAGGTGACACTGTATGAAATGAGACCAGTAGCTTTTAGAGAATCCAACTGATGGCTTCTCTGGTGGCGATGAGGCTGGACACATAAAATTATCTTGATGAGAATATATGTGTGTATCAACACCATCATCTAGACATTAATGTTTCCTTTATAGTTTTTTAAAAAATTAATTTAGGCTAGTTAATAATTGTTGTGATGAAAATAAATATCATAATAGCATTTGCATAATACTTTTAGACTTTTTCATAGTATTTTCTAAATGCCTTGATTTGGAAAAATAGACTATATGAGAAACTAATTTCAAGTTCCAGTACTTCTTCCTATGAGCATCATCAAATCTCATTTATAACAAAGCGAGTGAACAAACCTATTAATTAAAGATCAAACTGCAAATAAAGGAAGAATATAAAAGTAGAAATTTCTGATCCTCTTGCTACATAAATCTAACCTCTTACTACTGTCAGTACAAAATGTGCTTGCAGTTGATTTGTTGAATTGTAGGATTGAGTTGCTGAGGACGTGAGGGTGTGTTTGATACCACTAAGTAGAATATGGAGTGTTGCTAGTGGCCTCTGGATGGAATACATTTATTTGCTTGCCTTCTACTTGAGATTGTAGATTCTTCTTTATTTGCACAGGGCCCTAATCACTGAAGCAAATTATCTGGCCTTTTCAAGATGGGTTAAATAGCTCATTACTTCTTTAAATGCAGACATTGTTGGTATCAAACTTGAATTCCCAGAATTTAAAAATACCCACAAGCTGTTCATGCAGCAATTTCAGTTAAAAATAATGTTTCATACATCGTTTGTTTGCTATACCTTCTTTAGAGGTATTCTTATTGAATTCTAAATAACACTTTTTTATTTACAAAGTTTAAAGTAAATATCCACATAAAGAAATTTCCTTACAGGAAAATATACTAAATTTTCATATGATGTCTGCTGCTGCTGCTGAGTCACTTCAGCCGTGTCCGACTCTGTGCGACCCCATAGACGGCAGCCCACCAGGCTCCCCCATCCCTGGGATTCTCCAGGCAAGAACACTGGAGTGGGTTGCCATTTCCTTCTCCAGTGCAGAAAAGTAAAAAGTGAAAGGGAAGTCGTTCAGTCATGTCCGACCCTTAGCGACCCCATGGACTGCAGCCCACCAGGCTCCTCTGTCCACGGGATTTTCCAGGCAAGAGTACTGGAGTGGGGTGCCTAGTTGCATGTTTTTAAATGCTCTGTTCATTTCCTGTCACAAGATATTAACCTCAAAGAAACATTTGGTATTACTGAAATGAAAGATTTTTTAATGTTATTTTCAAGCCACGGAAATTGCTTTTGATGCATGTGCCAGTTGAATCATCATATTGCTAAAATATTTAATCACACTTGCCATGATATATAGCAACACAGAAAAATCATCTTGATATGAGAAGAGGATTTAAGGAAAAGTGTCAATATCCAGTGAAGATTTTGGCTGTTTAAGCTCATAGCTAGATATATAATTCCTATTCCCCAGCTTAAACTAGGCTGTTTTTAAAAACGAGACACAAAAAGATATGACTAATTTCTAGTTGAAAAGAAAAACAATAAAACATATGACTTGTATAAATAAATAAGATTATTATTCTAGGTGGAGATTTTTGTGCATAGGTTCTAGTTTGGAAGGAGTTTAAAATCACACATTGCAGCTTCATAAACAATGAGGAAACAACTCTCTGCCCCATTCCCTCACCATACATGTGTCGTAGCCAACCAGGTTCCTCTGTCAGTGGGTTTTCCCAGGCAAGAATATTAGAGCGAGTTGCCTTTTCCTCCTCCGGGGGATCAGGAATTGAACTGGCATCTTTTATGTCTCTTGCACTGGCAGGGAGGTTCTTTACCACTAGCGCCATCTGGGAACCCTATGCCCTCACCTACTGGGTGGCTTTCTTCCTCCTTCCAATAACGAGAAGGAAGACTGTTTCTTTTTGAGAAAGACTGTTTTATAGGACCATTCCAGTTCCTTTTAGGGGGTCCATCTCACAAGGCAAGTGGAGCTGAGGTTTGCAGAGCCACTGATCTCACCACAATTATCAGCAACTCACATGATGAGTCACACAATATATATTCAACGGTACAAGTGAGCCTTGGTCCATGAGTTAGATTCTTCTGTTATCTGGGACTTATTTGCCTTAAGGTAATAGTAACTGTGTTGTTCCTTAGCCGTGTTCCCCCAAATTGCCTCTGCTCAAAGAGTGTTCTTAAGAGCAGGAGAGGGCAGTAATCACAGAAAATGTGAAATTCACATTCAATCACTGTTCTGCCTCTTTTCCGCTTCAGAATTTAACCTCATTTCCTCATTCCCCCACGCAGTTGATACCAACAGTTTCCTTTTTGCGTGAGTCCAGACAGGTTGGGTCCATTCATGGGATGCAAGGGAGCAACAAAACAGTCAAGGCCATGTGTTCATGTTCATCTTCTTATCCCTTAAAATAATATTGAGGCCACAAGAGTTGGCTGAGCCTTGGGCAACGCTGGTCAGGACTTACCTGTGTTGTTTCTAATTTTATCTTCTTATCCAAATGTCCTCAAGTCATTGTTATTTTGGTGAACATTTATAGAATGCCTGTTAGATGTCAGGCACTTAGTCAAGTACAAAAAACACAAAAATGAATATGACTTAGTTCCTGCCCTGAAGTTGCTTACAGTATCCAAGACAGACAGATAAACAAATCTTTTCAATTAAAAGAGCCCCCAAAAGAGATCAGCACCTTCAGCTAAATATAGGAGCAGTAAATGCCTATGATAGGTGGGGAGAAATAATGTGTCGACAGGGTAGTTTGGGCTTTAGTAGAGGGACTGGAGTGCAGGTCCATGGCTATTAAAAGGAACTATATCTTCAATAGTCTGCTGATATTTATGAATATAGGGCATGCTGGAGAGATGGCAAGTAATCTGTGTGATTGAAAAACCAGGCAGGGATGATGGAAATTAGACTAGATAGGAAAGATAGTTTAGGGTTATTAACACAATGTGATTTCTTCCATTAGCAACAAGATATTTTATCCAGACTGTAAATATACTTTTTAAAAAATGAATTAATCACAAGGGCCTGTTGAATCTGCTTTTTTTCATGAATATACCTTAACCTAAACAAGTTTTTATTTACATATGAAAAAGGGGCAATGCAAGAAGATTAACTTAGTAACACATGTTTTATACAAATTTTAGCTTATATATGATCTTTAAGATTTTAAAATAATGACAGTTTTCGAACTGTTTATCATCAATAGAGTATTGATGAAATTAATTTTGGATTATCTATGCCTAGAATATTATGGATTCAGTAAAATGAGGTTTAGGAGAAGATTGAAAGTGAAAGTTGTTCATTTGTGTCCAACTCTTTGTGACCCCATGGCCTATATAATCCATGGAATTCTCCAGGCCAGAATATTGGAGTGGGTAACCTTTCCCTTCTCCAGGGGATCTTCCCAACCCAGGGATTGGACCCAGGTCTCCCTCATTACAGGCGGATTCTCTACCAGCTGAACCACAAAGGAAGCAATGGATTGATAGTCATAGAGATTATTAGGAGAAAAAAGAAGTTTTTAAAATACACAGTAAAAATATCTTGAAATACATATATAAATGTTAGTGGTGGTCATCTCAGAGTGGTCAGATTAGGGATTATCATAACTTTATTTAGTGTATTTTAAAATTTTTCTAAAATAAATGTATTTTTAATTGAAGTACAATTGCTTTATAATGTTGTGATAGTTTTTGCTGTACAACAAAGTGAGACAACTATATGTATACATATATTTCTTCCCCCTTGGAGCTCCCTCCCACCTGCTACCCACCCAGCTCCTCTAGGTCACTACAGAGCACCGAGCTGAGCACTCTGTGCTATATTGCAGGTTCCTTTCTATTTCATCCTACAAGGAATAAAAATGAACCCTTTAGCAGTTACAGGGACCTTTGTCAAACATTCATGCCCAGTTCATCTTCATGCATAGATGAAGCAGAATAATGTCAAGATGTTTCAACTAGTCGTTAGATGCGACATTCATGTCTGTCTTCATGATGTTACAATTGAGTATGACTCAGTCTGTACATAGTAAGGGTAATTCTGTCCTGAAAGTATTTTTCTAGTTAGGTGAATTTCTCCTGCAAAACAAAAAGTTGGTTGAAATTCATTAGAACTTATCTACCACTTGCTACATACATATATATACACACACATATATGTATTTTGCTACATATATATATATACATATATATATAAAGTATATATATATAAAAAGTATATATATAAAGTATGTACATATATCGGAGAAGGCAATAGCACCCCACTCCAGTACTCTTGCCTGGAAAATCCCATGGGTGGAGGAGCCTGGTAGGCTGCAGTCCATGGGGTCGCTAAGAGTCGGACACGACTGGGTAAGTTCACTTTCACTTTTCACGTTCATGCAGTGGAGAAGGAAATGGCAATCCACTTCAGTGTTGCCTGGAGAATCCCAGCGACGGCGGAACCTGATGGGCTGCTGTCTATGGGGTCGCACAGAGTTGGACAGGACTGAAGCGACTTAGCAGCAGCAGCATGTACATATATATATATATATAGTTAGTTAGTTAGTTTTAGGTATGATATTCTTTAATAATTTACTTTGTTTTGATAATTATACAAATAAATAAGGGTTCAGTCCCCGGGTTGGGACGATCTTCTGGAGGAAGACATGGCAACCCACTCCAATATTCTTGCCTGGAGAATCGTATGGACAGAGGAGCCAGGTAACCTACTGTCCATAGGGTGGAAAAGAGTCAGACACAAATGAAGTGACTTAGTGCACATGCATGCATAAATGAAAATATATACTGTCTTCATTTGTCCTTATAGGTGCTGCTTCAGTTGCATAGCATTCCCTTCTATCACCCATGAATTAACCTGGAAGACTTGACCAAAGTCTTCCTTTGGTCATTTTTCTGCCTTACTTTTCCTGATTTTGTTTAGATTGAAATTTTCACGGTTTCTACTTAGCATATAACTCAAATAAATAGCCATACATTTAACTACTTTATTATATAAGTGCAGAATCATATTTTATATTGACTTTGAAATATGATTGGACCTATTTCTTATTCTCAGTAGATTTATAAGAAAATTTACCTAATATCAAATTTTAAGTAGAATATTTTTGTCTACTTCCAAAGAAATTTTAGAAAAAGAAAAATTTTAAATGATATGATTCTTTGTGTTTTATTGGTTCCTTGTATTACTTCACTTTTGAGTAAGTAATTTGGGGAAGGGATATTTATCTAAAAGGCAGCCATAAATCATCATTGTATTCTTTTGTAAGCAAAAAGTAGAAGCAATACATAGTTTGTAACCAGCAGTTTCATCTTCTCTTCATGTTGTGGCAGATTAATACCAGCTTAGCCCAAACATCCAAAGTTATGCTGTTGGCAATGTAGCCATCTGTTTTTAATGAATATCTGGGGTCCATTTTTCAGTTAAGCTTCTCTTATTGTGTGTGTATGTTGCTTTTTCAGAGCTATCTGCATAATTGCTTAAAGATTTTACTACAAAATTAATATCCTTGCTGTGAACAAGGGAACAGGGCAAAAACCAGGATGACAGAGCCTGAGATGAGGTGAAAAGCAAATCCAATTTTTCCTTGCACCATAGAAACCTCGTCAGGACTAGCTTTATCTGGTAATCCACATTTAAACTTTAACCTGTAGGGGGGCTCTTTGTGTTAGATAATGTAAGCACAAAAGGAGGCTGAATCACTAATCAGATTAATCATATTTTGTACGATTCAAAAGCTTCATTAAAAAGACCTGGTATCCAAGTTACAAATTTTTCTAGTGGTAGTGGTGGAGGAGGAGTTTGTCATTAAAAAAAAAAAAAAAAAAAAGTCATGGAAATGCCCAAATGTCTTCAACTTTTAATGATCCTATAGCAAGCAAGACTGAAGAATAATGTAATATCCTAATTTACAAAATCATACCTTCACGGAATTAGCCCATATTTTATTGAATTTTCTTTGTATTGTAATATAAAGAAGGTACTATTGGATAAAGGCTTTCAATGCTATTATAGCTTCTTCATATTTTGAGCATATGTTGATATATTTGTATTATAGGCACCTATAATTTATATTTATATAAGTAACATTATAAATGCAATATACATTATATATATAAAACAACTACCGACTGTTAGTTGATGACTTATTATTCTAAGTCATTTCTCAAAGCATTTTATAAACTTGACTGTTCAATTAAGGACAATATTTGATGGAAATGGGGACCCCTCTGAGGAGTAAAGTGGAAAGGAGAAACTTTGTTGGCCAAGAATTTATAAAACATGAAGCAAAGAAATGCAGTCATAAATTTATTTGGTTTGTTGAAAAAGAAGGAAGGAATAAAAATATGTCATTAAATCTTTGCAAGCAAAGCAAATCTTTAAAAAAATAAGCAAATGAGTTCTATGGTTGACAGTCTGTAGCATGACTAGGTAATTATGGGGAAAATGCAATTGCATGTGTAACTTTATGCACACCAAAATCTCCTCTTCAAAAACTCAGCCCTCATATTTTAAATCAACAAATAGTTTTTGGCATATGGTATGTTACACAAATGCTTCCTAGCAAAACTCCTTCGATAATAATCTTGGTGAAAGAGCATGCCTAGGAAAAGGCAATGGCACCCCCACTCCAGTACTCTTGCCTGGAAAATCCCATGGACGGAGGAGCCTTGTAGGCTGCAGTCCATGGGGTCGCTAGGAGTCGGATACAACTGAGCGACTTCACTATTCACTTTTCACTTTCATGCATTGGAGCAGGAAATGGCAACCCACTCCAGTGCTTTTGCCTGGAGAATCCCAGGGATGGCAGGGCCTGGTGTGCTGCCGTCTATGGGGTCACACAGAGTCGGACATGACTGAAGTGACTTAGTAGTAGTAGTAGTAGTAATAGCTATTGAAAATTGTTTCATGCTATCTTTTGAAGATATCATGTAATTCTGATGTCTGATTAAGAGTGTAAAAACATTGTATCAGTTCATTTTTCTCAGCACATCCTCAAGAGAGATCCGTTTATAAAATTATATATTCATATCTGTGGAAGTCTCTGTCTTAAAATGAGCTATGCAAAATTACTAAGGAAAATACACAGGCCTTTATAACCAAGTCATTTGAGATGAGGAAACTCAACCAAATGAAATGACAATATATTGACAACAAAAAACAAACAAGACTTATAACTAGTTGAGCAAACTGTGCTCTTTTCCCCAAGCAGGCTCAGTGTGCAATGGCTGCAAACAGCAGCCTCCTTGGTAGTGTAGGCAGCCTGCTGCCCGTACAGGTTGCCCTAAGGGACCTTGGAGACAATTCTTTCCAGTGGACATTCATGACTAATCAGCTGTCCCCAACTGAGGCTCCAGATAAGTATGTGTGGTACCTTTAGAAAGCCCCAGAGCACAGTGGCCAAGGGCCATACTGACCACATCATAAAGTTCATCCACACCAAACTGCAGACAAGGAGCATGAGACTGAGGTCCTCCGGGGCCAACTTCAAGTTCCCTGGCCACCAAAAGGTCCACATCTCCAAGACGTGGGGATTTACCAAGTTTAATGTGGGTGAATTTGAAAACATGGTGGCAGAAAAACAGTTCATACTGGATGGCTGCAGGGTCAAATATATCCTTAATCATGGCCCTCAGGACTCATGAGAGCCTTGGCACTGTCCCCTTCTTAATCATGCCCACCAATGAATCCTACTTTCTTGTCAGAAAAGAAAAAAAAAAAAAAACCAAGAAACAGAAGCAATGCCAATAACTTTCTTAGCATATGATGAAATTGGATATACTATTTAAATGACTGAATATTTTAAATTGAACCACATAAGGTCCAAGTCTACTAACAAATTTGTAGGTTAAATATCAGGTGTAATAGTTCCTGAATGAACCATTGATAAGTCTGGTGCATGAGTTCTCAGTATTTGACAATACCAGAATGATCTAAATTAAGAATATCTGTATTTACAGATCTTTGTATCTATTATTTATTATTCACAATAATAATAAAAGTATATTTCTAACTTATCCCCAATATTTCAGTAGTGCCTCTTGCCATGATATATAAATACCACCTTTAGACACTGAGGCATAAGCTCTTTCCTATGGAGCTGGAATCTGCATGACTTATATCTTGCTATCTCTATCACAATGGATAAGTGAAATATTGAAAGTGCCTACCCTTAAAAACAATGGTATATAAATTTCATTTTTAAATTTTTTAATGCCTTTTACCTATCACTCTGAATTATAAAAACCTTCAAAAATTCACTGTTACATTCATCTCATAAAGAAGTAGACTCTTTCAACATATAAGCACTTGCTTTGCACAAATGTTTTGACCATCTCTCCGCAAAAGAAAAACATAAACAAATGAGTACAAAACCATATACACACTCCAAAAAATAAAGATAACAAGTCCTTATTCTTTTAAGGATCTAACATCTGAGATCTTGAGCAATTTTAACCTCTGATGAGCTTAAGTCAATGAAGGGCAATGAATAAAGGGCTGGTGACCTATTTATCAATTTATTGGGCAAACAGTTCTTCCAGAGCATCAGCCCAGCTCCGTGTTTTCATGTAAGTCAGATTAGCATCTGGGCTGTCACTGTGTCATCTATGAGAGGGGAAGATGACCTTAGTTCCCTGTAAGGCCACCCATTGTTTGAATATTCAGTGACACTAAATGTTGGATATGGATGAAGGTTGTAGAAAAGGTCTTCCTTATACAAATATAAATATTTAGAGGTTTCTAGAGGAATAAAGCAAAAAACATAACTGCCATAACTCAGGTTCAATTAATTGAATTATGTGGTCATCCTACCACACAAAGAAAATCAGAACTCTCAGAAGCCTAGTGGCTGCAGAAAATAGAGGCAGCAATTTGAATCGTTTGTTTCCCCTAAGCCTCAAGCTGTCCTCAAATTGGCAATTTTGCCTAAACTAGGCATTTATTTGATTGATTTTTTTTTTCTTTCTGTCCTGAATGAATCATGACAGGTTTTATCTGTGTCAGCATACCAACTCAGTCACAGAAACAGGAGGTGGGAGATTCCACTCCTGCGTGATTACAGTTCATGGGCCTCCAGTATGCAAAACATTTAGTGAGATTCAAAGAATGAGCACAAATACAGACAGTGTGCTTTATTTTCAGATCATTCTTGATTCAGTTCTCAAGACCATCTTTCAGGTAGGATCTTTTTCTTTTTCCCCCAATGGAGGGAAAAAAAAAACTTTACAGTGTTTTAAATAAAAATAAAATGAACGCAAAACAAAATAACAAAAAACCTTATATGACTGCTTCCGAGTAAAAAAAAGAAAATTCCCCTTTGGAACAGAGAGCAGCTGTGAAGACATCTGTGGGCTGAACAGAGTCCTAAAAGAACAATTGTGCATACATCTGTGGAGATAAAATAAGTGATGGATAAAATGTGAATCAAGAGCTCACATTCTGTAGATACTATTATGCATGTATAAGAATAAAATGAGACTCATAAAACATCCTTTTTTACTTCATCATGGACTACAGTGAATTAAAATGTGACCATAAAAGAGTAAAATAAGTACTGGATTATGAAAGGTCAGCAGGAGGGGCATAAAACTGTTTGGTCTTTGTTTTTTTCAGAGTAGACCTAAGGGCACATATATCTTCTCCCAGTGAATCCCATACATTTTCATTTGACCATCTGTATGGAGAGAAATTTCAGTAGTATCCAGCATACCACTTGTGTCTTATGCAAATATGCTCTCATTCCTCAAAAACCTAGAATATTTTTCTAAGTCTTTGCAATGCAGTTATGTGAAATTTGAAGTGGACTGCAAATAATTAAATATAGTTAAGACACTGAGAAAATTAAATGTTTTGTAAAATCACATAAGAAATATACTTTTAGATGTCATCAATTTCTACCTTACTTTCCAAATATATTAATAATTTCAAGTCCAGAGGAGCAAAGTGACTTGACCAAAAACACATGGATAGTGGCAGAACTCGGATAAGAATGACACAGGGACATGAGATGTCCTGGCTTTCAACCTAAAGGGCTTTATAGTTAGCTATTTTGGAATTATTTTACACATTTTGTTAAATAGCATTTGGTCTCTGGACATAATTTAAAACCAATTAGATTATAAACACCCTGCAATGGAGCATGCCCATGTTACTGAATTGAACCAAACTTTAATATTCCGATAATTTATTATGTTATTTTAATTGTTCCAGATCATATAAAAGGATGGAGTCTTTCCTGGAATGTTTAGTGTACTTTCTAACTCCTCTTGCCAAAAACTAGGCAATATACCATACAAAGAACATAAATCAATCATAATTATACTTATGCATGAGGTTAGAAAATCTTTCTATAAACCATTAGCAAGTCAAACTGAGAAGGATATTATATGAAGAGCATAACTAAGGACGTTTTATTCTAGGAATTTAGGGGTATTTACTCTAAATGAAAAAAGTGATGTAGTCTTTATTAGAGGAAGGGGATAAATTTAATCAATATTTCTTTTCAAAACTATTTCAAAATCAGAAATCAAATATATTTATTTCACATGATAAAGACTATCATAAAACAATAGACAGCATAATTTTTTAATTGTTAAATTCTGGAGTCACTTCTGCTATTAAACACAAATATTTTAGTTAATTGCTATAAAATACAATCACTTTATAGCTACAATTAAAAGGAAGAGACAAATCTAGTACTATACTTATACATTGTATGCTTTTTACTTGGAAAGTTCAAAATAGTCAGCTGAATCAATTGAAATATTACAAGCTATAGCATATTAAGTAAAAGTGACAGTCACAAAAATAATCCAAGAATTAACTGCTCAATAACAATCTGGAATCTGTCAGAGAGAAAGAAAACTTTTCGAAATAGCAAATTAAAGTGTAACTTACAGAAAGAAAAATAAGTAACTTTAATATTGACTTAAACATAGAAAATTAAAAGCTTCACTAAGAGTATATGAAGGCTCAGATATATAGCGAGTCTTATTATGGTCCTGGATTAAAAGACTTAACATAAAGAGATACATTCCCCAGAGGTAATCTATGAATTTGTATAAGTCATCCAATATGCCAAAGGGAGTTTTCTTCAGAATTTTGCAAAATCATTTTTAAGTAAATTTGTAGAATAATAACAGAAAATATAAGAATTGCAAAAACATTATTGGAAGGATAATTTGAGAGCCTAGTTGTATAAAATATTAACTTACATTCTAAAGATATAGTAATTAAAACAGTATGATACTGACGTAAGCATCAATATAAAAAGATAGAAAATTCAGAAACATACCCAAGGACATGTATTAAGTACACGATAATGGAAATATTTCAGATCACTTAGAAAAGTAATAGGATTTTTAATAAATGGCATTATATAGCTTATTACAGTATATAATAAAATTAATCCCTGATGAGTTAAAAAATAAAGTAAAAAATGTGCCCTTAATAGTACTATGATAAAAAGAAAAACTAGGTCAGTAGAGATTGTCGTACTGAAGTATGTCAGACAGAAGGAGAAATATTGTATGACATTCTTTACATGTGGAATCTGAAAAGAAATGATACAAATGAAGCTACCTATAAGACAGAAGGAGACTCATAGAGAATGAACTTATGGTTGCTGGGAGGAAGTATGGGGGAAAAGGATAGTTAGGGAGTTTGGGATGGACATGAACAGTGGTGGTTTAGTAGCTAAGTTGTGCCCGATTCTTGTGACCCCATGGACTATAGCCCACCAGGCTCCTCTGTCCATGGAATTTTCCAGGCAAGAGTACTGGAGTGGGTTGCCATTTTCTCCTCATGGATCTTCCCAACCCAGGGATCAAACCTGGGTCTCCTGCACTGCAGGCAGATCCTTTACCACTGAGCCACCGGGGATGCCTGGACATGTACACATTGTTGTATTTAAAATGGATAACCAACAAGGACTTACTGTAGAGCACATGGAATTCTGCTCAACTGTTATGTGGCAGACTGGATGTGAGGGGAGTTTGGGGGAGAATGGATACACATGTACACATATATATATATGGCTGAGTCTCTTTGCTATTTACCTGAAACTGTTAAAACATTGTTAACTGGCTATATGCCAATATGAAATAAAAAGTTAAAAATAAAATTTTAAATTTTTAAAATAGGTCAGGAATTATATAAACTTGGATTATGAATGTTTTTGTTAAGTACACGACGACGAAAAGTAGAACTATTAAGGCAAAAATGAATAGGTTTGTCCTCTTCTCATCACTATACTACAGCCTCCTCAGCTAAGATCTCCCTAATGGATTTGTTTGATGCCGCTGAAACCCTCAAGGCAGACAAATACCTAAGGAATTGGGAGAAAATAAAGTGAGAGAAGTGTTCAGAAAAAGAAATGGGAAATTTCCAGTAAAAATATTTCTTAAATTGCTGTGCCTATAAAATTCAAAGGCAATATACAATCACAGTTAATTAGTATACTAATTACAATGATAATTTACTATATTAAAGAATCATTGATATCACTACTTTACTTCTACACAATGTGTCTCAGTCATATCAGTATTTAGGATTTAGACAATCAGTAATTTCATTCAACTGCATTATAAATGAAACTGAGTTTTTAAAGTGATCTGTAAACCTAAGCACTCTGCTAAACATATGGGTCTGTGGGAAAATATGTTTTATTTCCAAGTGACTGATTTTTAAATGGACCTTGGAAAAATAACCTATTAGCAAAGCATGAAATACTCATATTTTATGCATATATGTCTACACGTGCATACACATATATATGTTACTATTTAAGTTACTTATATGTTAATATGTTACTATATTTTTTGAAGCTTTTTCTCATTTTGTTTTAGAAATGTCATTCCATATAAAAACAATAGAAATATAATAGTGTTAAGAAGAAACTTACAATTGAATATTCAAGTGGAAAATCTGCACACACTATCATTTACCATAATTTTAAATAGTAAATTAACTGATAGCAAAAAACTCCAAAATGTTCTTCCTAAATCCCTCTGCTGTCTTAACTCTTGGAGTATTATTATAGGCAGAAGTCCTACCTAGCATTATTTATAAGTAACTTCAAATTAAGACTGAGTATGTACAGAAAATCCATTAGTTTAAAGGTCAATTTAATATCTTTGACTATTCGGTGTTCTTCAGGAGGAAAAATCCACCTTGACAAAAGGACAAAATGAAGATTCTGTAAAGATACTGAAGTATGCAATTCTGAGACTATTCAGTCAGTTACCAGTAGAGAAATCTGGTGTTAGATTGGTCCCAGGACCAAAAAAAAAAAAAAAAAAAAGATATAGTTAAATCCAAACCAACCATCTGATAAGGGGCAACTTAATGTCTAAAATACTTGTGGAAAACCAGTCAAAATATACTTGCCAGCTTAATTCAGAGGATAGTAGGGATTAAGCAATTAACTTGGTTATAAGTTTTATATATATAATTTATATATACTAATATATATATAATTTTTATATACTAATATATATATATATACAACACATAACTCACATGTACCAGGCAGCACAGTGGTAAGGAATCCCCCTGCCATGCAGGAGATGCAGGAGATGTAATTTCTATCCCAGGGTCAGGAAGATACCCTGGAAAAGGAAATTGCAATGTATTCCAGTATTTCTGCCTGGAAAGTTCCATGGACAGAGAAGCTTGGTAGACTACAGTCAGTGGGGTTGCAAAGAATAGGACATGACTGAGCACACGCACACACACACACACACAGCACATAACTCAAACAGAATATACTATGATCACATCTCAATGACCAGTTTTATGTAAGACATATAAAGTATAATGTGAAGTCAAGTGGGCCTTAGGAAGCATCACTATGAACAAAGCTAGTGGAGGTGACGGAATTCCAGTTGAGCTATTTCAAATCCTGAAAGATGATGCTGTGAAAGTGCTGCACTCAATATGCCAGCAAATTTGGAAAACTCAGCAGTAGCCACAGGACTGGAAAAGGTCAGTTTTCATTCCAATCCCAAAGAAAGGCAATGCCAAAGAATGCTTGAACTACCTCACAATTATACTCATCTCACACTCTAGCAAAGCAATGCTCAAAATTCTCCAAGCCAGGCTTCAACAATACGTGAAGTGTGAACTTCCAGATGTTCAAGCTGGTTTTAGAAAAGGCAGAAGAACCAGAGATCAAATTGTCAACATCCGATGGATCATCAAATAAGCAAGAGAGTTCCAGAAGAACATCTATTTCTGCATTATTGACTATGCCAAGGCCTTTGACTGTGTGGATCACAATAAACTGTGGAAAATTCTGAAAGAGATGGGAATACCAGACTACCTTACCTGCCTCCTGAGAAATCTGTATGAATGTCAAGAAGCAACAGTTAGAAATGGACATGGAACAACAGACTGATTCCAAATAGTAAAAAGAGTATGTCAAGACTGTGTATTGTCACCCTGCTTATTTAACTTATATGCAGAGTACAGCATGAGAAACGCTGGGCTGGAAGAAGCACAAGCTGGAATCAAGATTGCTGAGAGAAATATCAATAACCTCAGATATGCAGATGACACCACCCTTATGGCAGAAAGTGAAGAGGAACTAAAAAGCCTCTTGATGAAAGTGAAAGTGGAGAGTGAAAAAGTTGGCTTAATGCTCAACATTCAGAACACTAAGATCATGACATCTAATCCCATCCCTTCATAGCAAATAGATGGGGAAACAGTGCAAATAGTGAGAGACTTTATTTAGGGGGGCTCCAAAATCACTGCAGATGGTGACTGCAGTCATGAAATAAAAGGACGCTTACTCCTTAGAATAAAAGTTATGACATCCTAGACAGCATATTAAAAAGCAGAGACATTACTTTGCCAACAAAAGTTCATCTAGTCAAGGCTATGGTTTTTCCAGTAGTCATGTATGAGTATGAGAGTTGGACTATAAAGAAAGCTGAGCGCTGAAGAATTGATGCTTTTGAACTGTGGTGTTGGAGAAGACGCTTGAGAGTCACTTGGACAGCTAGGAGATCCAACTAGTCCATGCTAAGGGAATTCAGTCCTGAATGCTCATTGGAAGGACTCATGTTGAAGCTGAAACTCCAATACTTTGGTCATCTGATGCGAAGAACTGACTCATTTTAAAAGACCCTGATGCTGGGAAAGATTGATGGCAGGAGGAGAAGGGGACACTAGAGGATGAGATGGTTGGATGGCATCACCAACTCAATGGACATGAGTTTCAGTAAACTCTGGGTGTTGGTGATGGACAGGGAGGCCTCCGTGCTGCAGTCCACGGGGTCACAGAGTTGGACACAACGGAGCGACTGAACTGAACTGATAAAGTTTAAACAGCTGAATTTTGAAAATATTTGAAATTTGTAACTCCTTTTTTCCATTAAATTTTTTTTTTCCTTTTAGCCAAAATATCTATAATTGGTCTCCTATGGCTGTCCCACCACTGCATTTTGGGAGCAGATAAGTTGGTGTATGAATTTCTCAGGTTCAAAGATGAAGCTGGATTGTTTCTCAAGATGGATTATACTCCCCAGAGTCTCATGCATATCTAATTAAAATTTGGGTGATGAGATTTGGGACTTTTGAGTTTATGAAATTTAGGTGAGCTTTTTGGCATTGAATTAATACTGTCATGAGTTGAGACCTTTAGAGGATGAATGAATCTTGCTTGTGCGATGGACATTAATCTGGAGGTCAGAGGTGGAATGTTGTAGGCAATAACAGAATAATATTCTATCAAAAATGACCCTGTCCTAACCCACAGAACCTGGGACTACATTAGATTACATAACAAAGGGGAATTGATACTGCAAATTTAATTAAGGTTGCTGTAATCAGCTGATCTTGAAAGGCATCCCAATGTTAATACAAGGGTCCCTAGAAGTTGAAATAGAGAGGCAGAAGAGAGAGAACCAGTGATATGGAACTGTGAAAAGGAATAAGTGTAGTGTTGCTGGTTTGGAGATGGAGAAAAGAGGCCAAAAGCCAAGGAACATGAGTGGCCTCTAGAATCTGGAAGGAACAAGGAAAAATTTGCCCCTCGTGCCTCCAAGAAGAAACATAACACTGCCAACCTCTTGATTTTAGCTCAGTAAAAATCATGTCTGGACAACTTCTAGAACTTTAAAATAATGGACTTCTGTGGTTTTAAGACACTAATTTTGTGATAATTCTTTATAGCAACAATAACTAACTAATGAAGATTTAAATATATTTTAAAGATTTAGTGTTTTCAGTAGTCATGGATGGATGTGAGAGTTGGATCATAAAGAAGATTACTCAATCTGCTTTCAAATTGCGGTCTGGAGAAGACTCTTTGGAGTACCTTGGACAACAGAGAGGTCAAACCAGTCAGTTCTGAAGGAAATCAACCCTGAATATTCATTGGAAGGACTGATGGTGAATCTAAAGCTCTAATACTTTGGCCACCTGGTGCGAAGATCCAATTCATTGGAAAGACCTGATGCTGGGAAAGATTGAAGGCAAAAGGAGAAGAGGGTGACAGAGAATAATCTGGTTGGATAACATCACTGACTTGATGAACATGAGTTTGAGCAAACTCTGAGAGACAACGGGGGATAAGGAGGCCTGGTGTGCTGCACTCCATGGAGGTGCAAAGAGTCAGACATGACTTAGTGACTGAACAACAACAAAAGATTTACTGTATCTTAGACACATGCTAGCTCTAGAGATTAGATTTTAGAAGAAGGGCTTCATTGCTTCACTTTCAACAGAAAGTGGTTTGTAACTTTACATGGAATTTGGGGACATAATTATTTTTATTGTTGGATTGTGATAGATTTTCAATGTTTACGTTTAAAATAAAGTATAAATTAATTTATGATGTATCCATAAATAGTCAACATTTCTACTTAGCCTTGACTTTCCTGGATGCAAGAATTTTGAGTTTCATCATTCATTTATTCAACAAATATTTATTGGGCACTTATTCTGGGATTTGAAAATAGTAATGAATAATACTCTTTGACCTCATTGATCTTATATTCTAATGATGGAAGAAAGATAATAAACCAATAATTGAGTAAACAAGAAAATTATTGCATGTTCATAGTGTTAAAATACTATAATATGACTGCAGTGTGAAATGGATGGTTAAAGAAGACCTCTGATAAGTGACGCTCAAATTAAAATTTGAGTGACAAGAAGAAGCCAAGGATGTGAGGACCTGCATAAAATCATTATAAGACAGAGAAAATAGCTAGTGGAAAGGTCTTTAGTTAGAGTTTCAAAGCCAAGAGAAGAAGGGGAGCAATATTAACTGTGTCAAATATTCTTGGGAATTACAGAAAGATCATGGCAAAGGAACTATTGGATTTGGCAAGGTGATGCCTGATATAAGAAGGTCTTATTAGAGTGATTAGAGAGAGCAGAGACGGAGTGAACAGAGAGGAGATGCTAAGGAGGGGAAGAAGTGGAGACATTAACTATAGATAATTTTTTCAATAAATTTTGCTATAACACAGACAGAGAAATCAGACAATAACTGCAGGGTTGATGTGACATCAAGCAAACTTTTTTAAAGGAAATTCTAAAGTATCCTATATACTGATGGAATGATTGGTGGAAGGGAGAAAGCATGCAGAAGGATGTGAGGATAGTCAGAACAAAGTCCTTGAGCTGGCAAAGAAGAGTGGGTTTGAAACCCATGTGGAAAATTTGCTATTTGAAAGAAGCAGACAGAACACACTCATCTGAAATATGACAAGGGAAGGTTGAGGGAAGGTGTAGAATTTAATACATCAGTTGGCTTCCCTAGTGGCTCAGATGATAAAGAATCTGCCTGCAATGCAGGAGACCTGGGTTTGATCCCTGGGTTGGGAAGATCCTCTGGAGAAGGGAATGGCTACCCATTCCAAGTATTCTTGCCTGGAAAATTCTATGGATAGAGGAGACTGTCCATTTACGGAATGGACAGACTATAGCCCATGGGATCACAAAGAGTCAGACATAACTGAGTGATTAACACTGGGAATTCCTTTAGTAGGAAGATAAGTTCACTGTTCATTTTCTTCATTTTTCTCAAGCATATGAAATATATTTATATTCGTTGTAGAAGATTTGAGAAGGGAAGATAACTTGAAAAGGTTGATGCCTTTTGGTGACTCACCTGGTTCAGGCATGGATCTTTAATGTGTTTGAATGGTTCTCTTTACTCAAACCTCATAAGCACAAAAAGATTTGTTACGAATAGATCATTTATGCAATTATTCTCCCTCTCTCTCTCTCTCTCTCTCTCACACACTCACACGCTTTGTATGAACAAATATGAAATAGATTCAGTGCATACAGTAGCACTTTGACAATGTGAGGGAGGTTATCAGCCACATTAACAGAAAGAGCCTCTTCTTAATTGGGGCCCAAACTTAAAATAGCTTTTTAGCTTGGGCATAACCCTTCCTGTGCAACATCATTAACACCCAGGCAATTATGGATTCAGACACTGAGTTTGAATCATTTCACAAGACACTATGAAAATGCAGAATAATTAAATTATCCATTGCTCACACTAGTGGCCAATAATCAACAAAGAACTTTTGTGTTCTCTATTTGAAAATGGGGCATTTTTTTTTTATCCCCAAGTTTCCTGAGGGAGATCTTCAGAGAAATTTGGAAAAAAAATGTTAAAAAGGGTATTCTATATAATTCCCATGTCCTCTTCTTGCCACTATGAAGACAGTAATAGTAGCATAAGTGTTCAATCTTACTGAAAAACCACAGATATATTCTGGGTGGCCTGTTTGTTCTAAATGCATCTCTCTACTCTTTTTCACATTCAAGGATGGATTGCTCAGATTTTTTGCTTCTCCAGATCCTTGGCTCATAAATTATATCTTTCTTGGCTGGAAAGAACCTCATACTATAGCATGTATAAATACTCCATGTGTTAATGAAGCTATAATGACTATTTTCTGAGAGTCATGCAATTTTCCTGTGTTAATGACTAAAAATGTAAAGAGAAATAAATCAGATACTGAGTCTTGAGCCAACTAAAGATGAAATTGCAATTGAGTAATGACTGGATTAGCCAAGAACCTAGCTGGGATTAGTATGAAAAACATGTATTTTGTGTCTTGTACTGAATTTCTAGCACAGGTTTGGAGTAAGAGATGGAAAGTTACGGTTATAACATGGCCCTCCTCGAGGTCTGGCCTGCTGGCATAAGTTCTTTCCAAGGAGGTCACCATTACCATCTTTACCACTACCATAGGTTGGCCTCAGGCCAAACTACAGGGTGGGAGCACAGCCCTACCCATCAGCAGAAAATTAGATTAAAGACTTACTGAGCAAGGTCTAAATTTAACTCAGAGGACCATTATATCTACTACTGTGGGCAGGAATCCCTCAGAAGAAACGGAGTGGCCATCATGGTCAACAAAAGAGTCCGAAATGCAGTACTTGGATGCAATCTCAAAAACGACAGAATGATCTCTGTTCGTTTCCAAGGCAAACCATACAATATCACAGTAATTCAAGGAATCCAAGTATCACAGGAACCGTGAACTTCCTGATGTTCAAGCTGGATTTAGAAAAGGCAGAGGAACCAGAGATCAAATTGCCAACATCCGCTGGATCATCGAAAAAGCAAGAGAGTTCCAGAAAAACATCTATTTCTGCTTTATTGACTATGCCAAAGCCTTTGACTGTGTAGATCACAATCAACTGTGGAAAATTCTGAGAGAGATGGGAATACCAGACCACCTGATCTGCCTCTTGGGAAATCTGTATGCAGGTCAGGAAGCAACAGTTAGAACTGGACATGGAACAACAGACTGGTTCCAAATAGGAAAAGGAGTACATCAAGGCTGTATATTGTCACCATGTTTATTTAACTTATATGCAGAGTACATCATGAGAAATGCTGGACTGGAGGAAACACAAGCTGGAATCAAGATTTGCTGGGAGAAATATCAATAACCTCAGATATGCAGATGACACCACCCTTATGGCAGAAAGTGAAGAGGAACTAAAAAGCCTCTTGATGAAAGTGAAAGTGGAGAGTGAAAAGGTTGGCTTAAAGCTCAACATTCAGAAAACGAAGATCATGGCATCTGGTCCCATCACTACATGGGAAATAGATGGAGAAACAGTGGAAACAGTGTCAGACTTTATTTTTCTGGGCTCCAAAATCACTGCAGATGGTGACTGCAGCCATGAAATTAAAAGACCCTTACTCCTTGGAAGGAAAGTTGTGACCAACCTAGATAGCATATTCAAAAGCAGAGACATCACTTTGCCAACAAAGGTTCGCCTAGTCAAGGCTATGGTCTTTCCTGTGGTCATGTATGGATGTGAGAGCTGGACTGTGAAGAAGGCTGAGCGCCGAAGAATTGATGCTTTTGAACTGTGGTGTTGGAGAAGACTCTTGAGAGTCCCTTGGACTGCAAGGAGATCCAACCAGTCCATTCTGAAGGAGATCAGTCCTGGGATTTCTTTGGAAGGAATGATGCTAAGGCTGAAACTCCAGTATTTTGGCCACCTCATGTGAAGAGTTGACTCATTGGAGAAGACTCTGATGCTGGGAGGGATTGAGGGCAGGAGGAGAAGGGGACGACAGAGGATGAGATGGCTGGATGGCATCACTGACTCGATGAATGTGAGTCTGAGTGACCTCCGAGAGCTGGTGATGGATAGGGAGGCCTGGCGTGCTGCAGTTCATGGGGTCGCAAAGAGTCGGACACGACTGAGCAACTGATCTGATCTGATCAGATCTGAGCAAGGTCTTGCCCACCAGAATAGGACTTAGCTTTCCTCACAGACAGTCCACCCATCAGGAAGCTTCCATAAGCCTTTCATCCTCATCCATCAGCAGGCAGACAACAAAAACCACAATCACAGAGAAGTAACCAAACTGATCACATGGACCACGATTAGAAAAATATCTACTTCTGCTTCATTGACTATGCTAAAGCCTTTGACTGTGTAGATCACAATAAAATGTGGAAAATTCTTAAAGAGACAGGAATACCAGATCACCTTACGGGCCTCTTGAGAAACCTGTATGCAGGTCAGGAAGCAACAGTTAGAACTGGACATGGAACAACAGACTGGTTCCAAATAGGAAAAGGAGTATGTCAAGGCTCTATATTGTCACTCTGTTTATTTATTTATTTTTTTTGATTTATTTTTTTAATTAAATTTTATTTTGCTTAACTTTACAATGTTGTATTGCTTTTGCCCTACCTCAAGATGGATCCGCCACAAGTATACATGTGTTCCCCATCCTGAACCCTCCTCCCTCCTCCCTCCCCATACCATCCCTCTGGGTCGTCCCAGTGCACCAGCCCCAGGCATCCGTTATCAGGCATCGTACCTGGACTGGCAACTCGTTTCAGATATGATATTATACATATTTCAATGTTATTATCCCAAATCATCCCACCCTCTCCCGTTCCCAGAGTCCAAAAGTTTGTTCTATACATCAGTGTCTCTTTTGCTGTCTCGTATACAGGGCAATGGCACCCCACCCCAGTACTTTTGCCTGGAAAATCCCATGGACGGAGGAGCCTGGTAGGCTCCAGTCCATGGGGTCGCTAAGAGTCGGACACGACTGAGTGACTTCACTTTGACTTTTCACTTTCATGCATTGGAGAAGGAAATGGCAACCCACTCCAGTGTTCTTGCCTGGAGAATCCCAGGGACAGGGGAGCCTGGTGAGCTTGCGTCTATGGGGTCGCACAGAGTCAGACACAACTGAAGCGACTTAGCAGCAGTAGCAGCATACAGGGTTATTGTTACCATCTTTCTAAATTCCATATATATGCGTTAGTATACTGTATTTGTGTTTTTCTTTCTGGCTTACTTCACTCTGTATAATAGGCTCCAGTTCCATGCATCTCATTAGAACTGATTCAAATATATTCTTTTTAATGGCTGAGTAATACTCCATTGTGTATATGTACCACTGCTTTCTTATCCATTCATCTGTGGATGGACATCTAGGTTGCTTCCAAGTCCTGGCTATTGTAAACAGTGCTGCTATGAACATTGGGGTACACGTGTCTCTTTCAATTCTGGTTTTCTCAGTGTGTATGCCCAGCAGTGGGATTGCTGGATCATAAGGCAGTTCTATTCCCAGTTTTTTGAGGAATATCCATACTGTTATCCAAAGTGACTGTACTAGTTTGCATTCCCACCAACAAAACAGGCTAGATGAAGCACAGGCTGGAATGAAGATTGCTGGGAGAAATATCAATAACCTCAGATACGCAGATGACACCACTCTTATGACAGAAAGAGAAGAGGAACTAAAGGACCTCTCAATGAGAGTGAAAAAAGAGAGTGAAAAAGCTGGCTTAAAACTCAACATTCAAAAAAACAAAAATCATGCATCTGGTCCCATCACTTCACGGTAAATAGATGGGGAAACAATGGAAACAGTGACCGACTTTATTTTCGTGGGCTCCAAAATCAGTGTAGATGGTGATTGCAGCAATGAAATTAAAAGAAACTTGCTCCTTGGGGGAAAAAAGCAATGACAAACTTAGATAGCATATTAAAAAGCAGAGACATTACTTTGCCCAGAAAGGTCAGTATAGTCAAAGCTATGGTTTTTCTAGTTCTCATTTAGGCATGTGACTGCTGAACAATAAAAAAGGCTGAGTGCCAATGAATTAATGCTTTTGAACTGTGGTGCTGGAGAAGACTCTTGAGAGTCCCTTGGACTGAAAGATCAAACCAGTCAGTTCTAAAGGAAATCAACCCTGGATATAAATTACAAGGATAACTGATGCTAAAACTGAAGCTCCAATACTTTGGTCACCTGATATAAAGAGCCAACTCATTTGAAAAGATTCTGATGCTGGGAAAGATTGAAGGCAAGGAGGAGAAGGGGAGAACAGATGATGAAATGGTTAGATGGTATCACTGACTCAATGGACATGAGTTTGAGCAAACTCCAGGAGATGGTGAAGGACAGGGAAGCCTGGCATGCTACAGGCCATGGGGTAACAAAGAGTCAGACATTACCAAGTGACTGAACAAGAACAAGAATATTGTGTCTTCCAATTTGCATCAAAGTCAGCATCAAAGACAGAATGGCAGAACTCTAGTCAATCATTTAAGCACCAGACTTCAGGTCTTTCGCATTCCGTGTCTTCTAATAGTCTCTCTTGCGAAAAGCTTGGAAAGATGGCCCATGACAGGCCAGGCATGTGGAGACAAGAGCCAGAAACAAAAATTAGTTTGATGCTTTTAAGTAATAACCCACTAGCCACTTCAGCCTTCCATGAATCAGAGCATTAATATAAGGAGAGGGTGGAAAGTTTCATTTTACTAAAAAGCTGATGAAAAATCAAAACAACATGTCAGTCCAAACAAGCATTAGGAAAAGAATAATTATTGCAAATGTCAGGAACCGTGGTTTGTACTTAATTGAAATGTTACAACTACAGAAAAAAAGGAGTCACTGTAAGGATGACATTTGCTATAAAATTGTTGCTAATAGTTTTTTTTTCTGAAGCATAAATATATAAACTGAAAGTTTACTTGGTGAGTCATTGGCTTCTTAAACCCATATAAGTGGTATGGCTGCAATGCCTCAGCAAAGAAAGAGATGCTTTGAACACTAAAGATTATTGGTGATATTTTTGGTATTTAATTAAGAAGGCTGTTGCTGCTTGTGTTAATAAATTGGCACAATTTCAATTCAGAATGACAGTGTTCAAGGGAAGACCTCTCTCTTTCTCTGTCCTCTTTCCCTTTTTTATATAAGATATGACATATAACACACAGGAAAATGCTTGATGTCATTCCTGTGAGAAGCAAAAATAGAAATTTAAAATTTCAAACCAATTTCTTAGAGAAGTGGAGCAGATTGAAATGACCTCTCTCAACAGATTGTGTCAGAGGAAAAGGGAAAGAGGCCATTCCTCTAAGACAGCAAAATCACATAAAGTGACAGAACCTGATGCCTTAAACAGTTTATGTATGTCAGCAACAAGCTGAACTAGTAGAGGCATTTGTGCAGATCACATAAACCAGTGGGGAATCAAATTAATCAAGTCAATCAAATTAACATGTTAATTTCAATAACCAAAGACATAAGGTAAAGAAAAATGTTTCAAAAGGAAGACTCAATCCAACCACAAGTTGACAATAAAATATTATGTGTATCTCAACAGAAGATCCCATGTGCTGCAACAAAGACCCGAATTAGCCAAATAAATAAATATGAAAAAAATGAAATCGAATGTTTTGATAATCCATTGCTGGCTTTATTGTAAGAGCTTTTATGTGGGTCTATGAAAGCATTCCTGGATTACTAGCGAATAAAAGTCTGTCTTCCTGGAATGGTGCTGTCTCCTGTTCTCTCCTTTGGAGGCTTGAATCCTGTCGTGGGTTCACACATTGTAATCAAATCATTAAGGCATCATCAGTTCAGTTCAGGAGCTCAGTTGTGTCCAACTCATGGACTGCAGCATGCCAGGCTTCCCAGTCCATCACCAACTCCTGGAGCTTGCTCAAATTCATGTCCATCAAGTCAGTGATACCATCCTCTGTTGTTTCCTTCTCCTCCTGCCTTCAATCTTTCCCAGCATCAGGGTCTTTTCTAAGGAGTCAGTTCTTCACATCAGGTGTCCAAAGTATTGGAGCTTCAGCGTCAGCACCAGTCCTTTCAATGAATATTCAGGACTGATTTCCTTTCGGATTGACTGGTTGGATCTTCTTGCAGTCCAAGGGACTCTCAAGAATCTTCTCCAATACCACAGTTCAAAAGTATCAGACTTTACAGTAAAATTCCTGAGATTCTTGCATTTCTAGTTGACATAAAATGCCATGTTTCACTTTCATAAGAATAGTCCTTATACTGGAGAAGAAAACGGCAACCCACTCCAGTGTTCTTGCCTGGAGAATCCCAGGGACGGGGGAGCCTGGTGGGCTGTTGTCTCTGGGGTCGCACAGAGTTGGACACAACTGACGCGACTTAGCAGTGCTTATATTATATCCATCATGACTGAAATCTGGCTAATCTGACTTGAAATTTACTGCAAAATCAAAAATACTACAACTGAACAGAAACTCAAAATCAATTTAGTCTGAAGACATACAGAAAAGAAAATTGAGGCTCAGAAAAATGGAAAGGGTTACCAGGTAGCCATAGGGATTTAGCATAAAGTTAAACATCTCCTACTCAGAGTTCTTATATTCTTCAATGATGCACACAAAAGTCTTTTCATTGGAGTAGGGTGTGGATTGAAAGCAGTCACTATAATCATTTTTCAAAAATTGAAATAATCACTTAAATTTATTAAATTTAGTAATAAAAATGCTTAAAATTCACATACACTTTATTTTTAAGATTCAAATTTATAAAAATATACAATGTTGGAATGAATGAAATGTAGTAGTCTCAAATATTAAACAGATAAATAGTGTTATCTATTTTTCCTTTTCCTTTCTGTTCTTACTTTCCCCTTTTTTTCATTGTCTTCACTGCCTCCTCCTCCACCTTTTCCTTCTGCTGTTCTTACTTCAGTTCTTCTGTTGGTACTGAGGTGGCTTTCAAATGTCCATAAATTCCTTGACACTTTTCCTTTATAAATGTGGAGCCTATTTTCCAGTGATATAGACTTGCTTACTCAATTTCAATGAATAAAAATGTGTGGGGGATGTAACTTATGTAACTGTGACACCCGGTCATAATTCTTGGATCATTTGCTTTGGAAGAAGCCAGTTACCACGTTGAAAGATGCTCAAGCAGTCCTCTGGAAAGACCCATGTGATGAGGACCTGAGGCCTCCTGCCATTAGCCATGTGAATGAGCTGTTTTGGAAATGAATATTATGGCTCCCAGTCAGGCCACCACCTTTCCCAGTGGCTTAGTGGTAAAGAATGCGCTGCAATGCAGGAGATGCAGGAGATCTCTGGGTCATCCTCCTCCTGGAGGAGGGGATGGCAACCCATTCCAGTATACTTGCTGGGAAAATCCCGTGGACTGAAGAGGCTGGTGGGCTATATTCTATAGGGTCACAAAGAGTCAGATACAACTCAATCAACTGAGCATGCACTCACAGGCCACCGGAGGTCCACAAGCCCAGCTGACTGAAACAAGAATGTAAACTCTCTCCTGCATTTCAGACAGATTCTTTATTGTCTGAGCCACCAGAGAAACCCCCTAGAAGAGTTTACTTTCTAATAACTCAGATCATTGACTGTTTTCTTCAGTGACTGCAACTTCTTGAGAGTTTCTGAGCTGGACCCTCCCAGAAGACCTGTTCATGATATCCTTACCTACAGAAACAATAGATAACATGTATTTGTTCCTTGAGCTTCTAAATTTATAGGTAACATTACATAATTGTTGTTGTTGTTGTTCAGTCACCCAATTGGGTCCGACTCTTTGTGACCCCATGGACTGCAGCATGGGGTTATGTCCAATCTAGATAGCATATTCAAAAGCAGAGGCATTACTTTGCCAACAAAGATCCAGCTAGTCAAGGCTATGGTTTTTCCTGTGGTCATGTATGGATGTGAGAGTTGGACTGTGAAGAAGACTGAGTGCTGAAGAATTGATGCTTTTGAACTGTAGTGTTGCAGAAGACTCTTGAGAGTCCCTTGGACTGCAAGGAGATCCAACCAGTCCATTCTGAAGGAGATCAGCCCTGGGATTTCTTTGGAAGGAATGATGCTAAAGCTGAAACTCCAGTACTTTGGCCACCTCATGGGAAGAGTTGACTCATTGGAGAAGACTCTGATGCTGGGAGGGATTGGGGGCAGGAGGAGAAGGGGACGACAGAGGATGAGATGGCTGGATGGCATCACTGACTCGATGGACATGAGTCTGAGTGAACTCCGGGAGTTGGTGATGGACAGGGAGACCTGGCGTGCTGTGATTCATGGAGTCGCAAAGAGCGACTGAACTGAGCTGAATTGGACTGCAGCCTGCAAGGCCTCCCTGTCCCTCACCATCTCTTGGAGTTTGCCCAAGTTCATGCTCATTGCTTTGGTAATGCCATGCAGCCAACTCATCTTCTGACGCCCCATTTATCCTTCTGCCCTCAATCTTTCTCAGCATCAGGGACTTTTCCAATGAGTCATCTGTTTGCATCAGATGACCAAAATACTGGAGTTTCAGCTTCAGCATCAGTCCTTTCAGTGAATATTCAGGATTGATTTCCTGTAAGATTGACTGCTTTGATCTCCTTGCTGTCCAAGGGACTTTCAGGAGTCTTCTCCAGCACCACAGTTCGAAGGCATCAATTCTTTGGTGTTCTGCCTTCTCTATGGTCCAGCTCTCTCAACTGAACGTGACCACTGGGAAGACTATAGCCTTGACTGTATGGACCTTTGTTGACAGAGTAATGTTTCTGCTTTTCAGCATACTCTCTAGGTTTGTCATCAGCAAACATTATGTAATAGGAGATATCTTATATAGGTATCCTACTTTTTTCATGTCAAATTTTATGATAGGCTTCCTAAAATTAATTTTTTTAAACAAATGTAATTATATTATTATCACATATTTTCTCTACAAAAATAAAGAATTCAAATAAACAAATAGAAACAGGAGAACACTTATAATTGAAGTAGTCCAGATAACAATTACTCAAATTTTAGTATAGCTCTTTGAGGATCTTTGCTAGGCATTAAATTAAGCCTAATAAGGCTACCAGGTGGGGCCACAGTAAGAGAATTAAGAATGTAACTCTGGAGCCAGGCTGCTTGGATTTGAATCCAGGTCATACCACTAACCGGGGAAGGCAATGGCACTCCACCCCAGTACTCTTGCTTGGAGAATCCCATGGACGGAGGATCCTGGTGGGCTCCAGTCCATGGGGTCTCTAAGAGTCGGACATGACTGACTGACTTCACTTTCACTTTTCACTTTCATGCATTGGAGAAGGAAATGGCAACCCACTCCAGTATTCTTGCCTGGAGAATCCCAGGGACGGGGGAGCCTGGTGAGCTTCTGTCTATGGGGTCGCACAGAGTCAGACACGACTGAAGTGATTTAGCAGCAGCAGCAGCAGCATATCACTAACTAGCTGTGTCACCTTGAATAAGCTATTTAACCTTTTTTTGCTCAGTTTTTACATCATAAAAATAAAGATAATAACTGTGTTATACAAGCCAGGCTTCCAGGTTTATTGTGAGGTTAAGTTAATGTAATTAATATACATAAAAATAATTGCAAAAGAATTTTATTTGAATCATGAAAATCATTCTATACATTTGTGCTGTTATTATTGTTAGGTTGTCACAGACAATGAATTTTTTCCTCCACTGTTGTCTTTTATTTTCATTTTTAGCAGGCTTTGGCACAGTCTCACCACTCCCTCCTTGAAACATCTTCTCTTTTGTCATTAGTTCCAATAACCTTTCAAATGTTTTTATTTAACCAGCTGTCCTTAATTACTTTGCTTATTTCTCCTCTTCTCATTCTAAGATCTGGAGTACCCCTATATCTGTCTTTGGATTTTGCATTTTCCTTTCCCAGAATATCTGCCCAAGAGATCTCTTTTAGTCTGATGGTTTCATTCACCAAGGACCTGAAGAGCCTGGATCCCAACTCTTCATGTAACAACTTTTCTTGTCCTTTAAAATTAATTAAAAAAACTTTTTTTGTCCATAACCCACAGTGGGTCAGTTACCTGACCAAGGATCAAACCCATGCCCCCTAAATAGAAGCACAGAATCTTAGCCACTGGGCTGCTAGAGAAGTTCCCAACAGTCTTTCTCCTCACTCACTACATAGTAACTACACTGGCTTCCTTTCTGCTCCCCAAACAGACCAGGCACTTCAGTGCCTTCAAGTCTGTGCAAGTACTATTTCAGATGTCTTCCTTCAGGCCTCTGTAAGGCTTGTTCTCATTCTTTATCTTAGAAAAGGCCTTCCTGACCATCTCAATTTTTTTCCCTTGCAAAATCTCTCAGTTCACCCAAGAGCCAGTGGGAATGCATTGTGCCTTTTTTTAAAGTACCATTTTTTTTTTTTTCCATCTTTTCCCAAATGGCTTTTCCTTGCAAAATGACTGATGTGACACTATAAGGGAACCTGCAAGTGGAGGCTATCTGAGGGGGCAGTCCAGGACTTAAATACAAGCTGGAGAGCAGGGTACAGGTGGGACAGCTGATAGCACAAGGGACATGGATTCCTTGGTAGGGAACAAAGTGTGTTTATCTGCGGGAAGAAGCTATGCCAGAGCACAAGGATCTAGGATCTTTGGTAGGAGGCGGTGAACAGAAAGGTTTCCCAAACTTGGGGTTGATCCACATATCCCAGGGGATAAGAACCAAAAGGGAATGAGGATCTGCCCTTGTAGGCTCCAAGGGATGGGAGGGTGAGAATTAGCCAGATGTACTGCCTCAAGGGAAAACTCTCCTGTTTCTCCCTTTTATACAATCTAATTATGCTGCTATGTTTTGCTATGTTATGTTTCATTTACTTTTGCCACACTCAAACACTTTTGAGTACCTGCTATGTGGCAGGCAATATTCTAAGAGTATCAGTGAAGAAAAGTCAGTGATCTGATCTGAAACAGTCTAGTTTCTATGGTCAACTAGCAAGTGAAAGACATAATAGATGTGTAAATTACATATTATGTAAAAGGTCGTAAGTCCCACATTTAAAAAGAAAAAGGAAGTGGAAGAAGAGGGTATGGATTGGGGGTCAGGCAGGAGAACAGAGATTGTAATATGAAATAAAGTATTAGGGTAGGACTCTTTGCTATATACTGTGTTGTTGTGGCTCAGATGGTAAAGAATCTGTCTGCAATGCAGGAGACCTGGGTTTGATCCCTGGGTCTGGAAGATCCCCCGGAGAAGGGCATGGCAATCCACTCTAGTATTCTTGCCTGGAGAATCCCATGGGCAGAGGAGCATGGCAGGCTACAGTCCATGGGGTCACACAGAGTCAGACACGAGTGACTAACACACACACACACACAGACACACACACACATCCTTTGCTATGGTAAGATTTGGGTGAATTCTTGATTATGTCTTTTTGGAGGAAGATGATTCCAGACAGAGGGAACAAATGGAGCAAGGATTGTAATGTAGAATCATGCCTGGATAGTCAACCAATTACAAGAAGACAATGCTGAAGAGACAGAGCACAGGAAGAGATGAAGTCAGAGAAAAAATTGAGAGTCAGGAGAGACCATTAATGGGGAAGTTGTAGGTTGTTTTAAAGACAAGGATTTTTATTAAAATTTCCTTATATTTTACTTTGTTTGTTAGTTAGGCAAGTCTATTTATTGATAAAAGATTAATTTGGCCAGCATATTTCTAGGTGCCTCTCACTCATTTACTCTGGAACTCAGTAAGACTGTTAATCTAATCATCTAGCAATGTTTTCATCTCATGAAAGATTTTTTTAACTTGAAATTTAATTTTTGTTTTTGTTACATTTGTTCAGATTTATCTGTTAGGGATTCCAATGATCCACACCTTGGATGTTCAAACCTTTTTTTAAACCATTGTGTTCTCTGGCATTATTTTTGCCTTCTCTCCTACCTTGGCATTCAGGACTAGTTCTTAAGCTTACCTTCCACATCAGGATTCAGTTTCCTGAAGTATCAGCTCTGCTTTTTTATGCCTTGAATACAGATCTCATATTGTGATAATATAGTATTAGTCACTTTTAATTTTTACTTTACTGCAGGCAGCAGTCTCTTCACATCAATTGGCTATATTAAAAATCTCCTTTCATCTCTTTTTTCCCCCTGCAAAGGCATTTATGACTAAGAAAGCGATCAACCTTTCTAAAACTACTTCCTGTTTCCCATAATATTTTCTTAATAAATATTCTTTTTTTTAAGTAATAGCCTATTTTATGTTACATAATCATTTCCTTGCATATTTTATTTGTTTTAGTCTCTCCTTGAAAAAGAACAGTCTATCCACGCTTGACATTTTACAAAACTCCACTTGAATGGATTCTTCCTGTTAGTCTTCAATAAAAAAATAAACTTTAGATATCCTTCCTATCTTAATTGCCAGAGTTGGTAAACCTGAGTGTCCATTACCAGGACAGTGACCTACAATTGAATGCAGGAGGAAACTTGGCTGGTCCAAGAAGGGAAACTACATCTGGAGTCCTTGCTCTGGATTTGATAAAATGCGGTACTTCCGACCATTTATGTCCTGTGGTTTTCTTTCTGGTTCAGCCTCTGCTCTAAGCATGTACACTGCACTTTATTGCCTGATGTATTCTGCTCACCATGTCTGGAAAAAGTCACACCAGAATGGGTAAACCTCGCCAACCTAAATTTCTCAGTGGTGAGACTGAGACCTTATGGTTCTCCTGTCCAATAGTGACCCCTCCAATGATAGAAAGTCATACCAGTGAAGTGTGCCTAGTGGTTCTCTGCTGACACCAGCCCTCCAGTTTGAGCTCTTTTCTCAAGAACACCTTGTAGCTGTAAAACAATATTTCCTGTCATATCAGTAAACAAGGATGTCACAGCCATCAGTTATTTAGGGCCTCCAAATGTGAAGCTTGGTGTCAGGAGGGCACCCAAAAGGGAAAATAATGCCTGCAATCCAGCAGCTGTGAAAAAACAAGAAGCAGGATGCTGGCCTCAGGGAGCTGAGATGCATAAGAAAGGAATAATTTCAGTGAGCCCAGATGCTTGCATCTTCCCATACATAGAAAAGCACCAAATTCCTTGGGATATCTGGTTTTCCTTAATCAACAATTAAAGAAATTGTTGTTGTTCAGAGTACCTGCTCCTTGCTACAAACTTCTATATGACTTGACTCTCCTGCCTCTTCTGAGCAGCTTTCTCCAGGTCGCTTGAGAAGCTGTCTCCCTGAGTTTGAAAGACTAACGATTCTCACCAAAAAAACGTAACTCTCAACTCTTAGGTTGTGTGTTTTTTTTTTCAGTCAAAATGGCTTCCTCAAAAGAGGGGATTGTTGATAATCTTGGAAGTTATTCCTCTGGTCTCAATCTCTTACTCTGTAATGATTAAACAAAATTAAATAAGAAAGAGGCTTTGCTCCCAAATATACACATTTTATGCAGAAGAGGAGGTAATTCTGGCCCTACTTTTCACTTCCACAAATGGTCAGAATCTCCTGCCAGAGGAAGAGTACAGAATACATCCTTGAATTTTGAACTTTTCTCACCAATTCGATCATGCCCCCAAAGCTATTTATCCTTTTTATACACTATGCTTAAGCATCTAGAAAAACACCAAACACGAATTGTGATATGGATGAAAAACTGTATCTTGCCATTGGGAAGTGAGTTATAACCCAACATTTGCATTCAAACCAGTGAGCCTCTGAATCATTAAACCTGATTCAAGCTCAAAAGAAATGATTTTACTCACACCATTCTGTGGCTTTTTTAGCTCCCATATGGTTGTCTTGAGGTAGGAGGCAGGTCAATAAAATTCAAGCAGGAATTGCTCTGAGATTTCAGACAGTCCCTGCAGACATGGCTTGGTAATTTCGTCTCCCAATTTCAAAGTTTGCCCTTTAAGTTTAAGAGAAAGAAAGGGCAGCAAGAAGTTCATCCTGAAAATGTAATCACTATCAATTAGAAAAAAAAATTCATATCATATGTTAAATTTAACTTAAATCAACTTAGAGAATTGGAAATCTAATGAAGCTAATACATTAAGGAGCTGGACTAATATAGGACTCCAATGGTTCTGTAATTGTTGTCTGTTTTCAAACAATAATTATTTAATTACATTTTGTAATTGTTTGAACTCCCAACTGTATGACAATTGATAGAGTTGAGACAAGTAGCAAAATATTTTGTCCACCCTAAATTGCATTATATTTTGTTTCTAATGATAGGTGTTGTCAGCTGCTAGTTTTGTGAAGAAGATGTATCTTGTTTTATTTCAATTGCATGTATAGTTTGTATAGAATGATTGTAAAATCAATGTAGATTACAGAACTGATACTCACGCATCATTAATGTCATACCCTTTCCTTTGCCGCTGCTTTAACTCTAACACTATAAGACAAACATGCCTCTTCTTTTCTTTCTATTGTGCTGCATGTCATTAAAACTGAGAAGAAATGCCATATTTAGCTTAATATATATTAAAAAATAATGAAGAGGATAATTATCAAGGCTGCATTGCAATTCAAGGAATGGCTGTCAGTTTTGAACTGCCTGATCCATACTGTTTTAGTTCATAATGTCAGGGTAAAAAATTGTGTGATTGAAATACAGTCATTTAGTTAATTCCGCTCTATTGTGGCTTTAAGTGCTAACTTTGATATGGGCTCAGGGATGTGAAATGCAAGTTTGGAAAAAGGGAAGGCTATGAACGCTGGTCATTCATTTTGGTTTTATTCGGATAGTAATCTCTTAGCCCTGAGTGGCATTTGAAATGCTACAGATTTCAAAATATCCAACTTATAGTTAGATGTCAACAACAGCAATATTGACAGAATGGTTTGCATTTGCTGGCTCTTAACTATAAAAGCTATTTGGTTTCAATTCCATTCAGTCACTGAGTCATGTCCCACTCTTTGCAACCCCATGGACTGCAGCATACCGGCCTCCCTGTCCATCATCAACTTCCAGAGTTTGCTCAAATTCATGTCCATTGAGTCAGTGATGCCATCCAACCATCTCATCCTTTGGCATCTCCTTCTCCTCCTGCCCTCAATCTTTCCCAGCATCAAGGTATTTTCAGATGAGTCAGTTCTTTGCATCAGGTGGCCAAAGTATTGGATTTTCAGCTTCAGCATCAGTCTTTTCATGAATATTCAGGACTAATTTCCTTTAGGATGGACTAGTTGGATCTCCTTGCTGTTCAAGTGACTCTCGACAGTTTTCTCCAACACCACAGATCAAAAGCATCAATTCTTCAGTGCTCAGCTTTCTTTACAGTCCAACTCTCACATCCATGCATGACTACTGGAAAAACCAAGGCCTTGACTGGACAGACTTTTGTTAGCGAAGTAATGTCTCTGCTTTTTAATATGCTGTCTAGGTTGGTCATAAATTTTATTCTAAGGAGAAAGCATCTTTTAATTTCATGGCTGCAGACACCATTTGCCGTGATTTTGGAGCCCCAAAATATAAAGTCTGTCACTGTTTCCACTGTTTCCCCATCTATTTCCCATGAAGTGATGGGATCAGATGCCATGATCTTCATTTTCTGAATGTTGAGCTTTAGGCTAACTTTTTTACCCTCCTCTTTCACTTTCATCAAAAGGCTCTTTAGTTCCTCTTCCCTTTATGCCATAAGGGTGGTGTCATCTGCATATCTGAGATTATTGATATTTCTTCCGGCAGTCTTGATTCCAGCTTGTGCTTCTTCCAGCCCAGGATTTCTCATGATGTACTCTGCATATAAGTTAAATAAGCAAGGTGACAATATACAACCTCGCTACTGCTAGGTCGCTTCAGTCGTGTCTGACTCTGTGTAACCCCATAGATGGCAGCCCACGAAGCTTCCCCGTCCCTGGGATTATCCAGACAAGAACACTGGAGTGGGTTGCCATTTCCTTCTCCGATGCATGAAAGTGAAAAGTGAAAGTGAAGACGCTCAGTCGTGTCTGACTCTTCGCGAACGCATGGACTGCAGCCTAACAGGCTCATCCATCCATGGGATTTGCCAGGCAAGAGTACTGGAGTGGGTTGCCATTGCCTTCTCTGATACAGCCTTGATGTACTCCTTTTCCTATTTGGAACCAGTCTGTTGTTCCATGTCCAGTTCTAACTGTTGTTTCCTGACCAGCATAGAGGTTTCTCAAAGGCAGGTCAGGTGGTCTGGTATTCCCATCTCTTTCAGAATATTCCACAATTTATTGTGATCCACATTTATTATGTCAAAGGCTTTGGCATAGTCAGCAAAGCAGAAATAGATATTTTTCTGGAACTCTCTTGCTTTTTTGATGATCCAGTGGATATTGGCAATTTGATCTCTGGTTTCTCTGCCTTTTCTAAAACCAACTTGAACATCTGGAAGTTCACAATTCACATATTGCTGAAGCCTGGCTTGAAGAATTTTGAGCATTACTTTACTAGCATGTGAGATGAGTGCAATTGTGTGGTAGTTTGAGCATTCTTTGGCATTGCCTTTCTTTGGGATTGGAATGAAAACTGACCTTTTCCTGTCCTGTGGCCACTGCTGAGTTTTCCAAATTTGCTGGCATATTGAGTGCAGCACTTTCACAGCATCATCTTTCAGGATTTGGAATAGCTCAACTGGAGTTCCATCACCTCCACTAGCTTCATTCAAAATGTGGTCCACTGGAGAAGGGAATGGCGAACCACTTCGGTATTCTTGCCTGGAGAACCCCATGAACAGTATGAAAAGGCAAAATGATAGGATACTGAAAGAGGAACTCCCCAGGTTGGTAATGCCCAATATGCTGGAGATCAGTGGAGAAATAACTCCAGAAAGAATGAAGGGATGGAGCCAAAACAAAAACAATACCCAGTTGTGGATGTGACTGGTGATAGAAGCAAGGTCTGATGCTGTAAAGAGCAATATGCACAGGAACCTGGAATGTTAGGTTCATGAATCAAGGCAAATTGGAAGTGGTCAAACAGGAGATGGCAAGAGTGAACATTGACATTCTAGGAATCAGCGAACCAAAATGGACTGGAATGGGTGAATTTAACTCAGATGACCATTGTATCTACTACTGCGGGCAGGAATCCCTCAGAAGAAATGGAGTAACCATCATGGTCAACAAAAGAGTCTGAAGTGCGGTACTTGGATGCAATCTCAAAAACGACAGAATTATCTTTGTTCATTTCCAAGGCAAACCATTCAATATCAGGGTAATCCAAGCCTATGCCCCAACCAGTAATGCTGAAGAAGCTGAGGTTATATGGGTCTATGAAGACCTACAAGACTTTCTAGAACTAACACCCCAAAAAGATGTCCTTTTCATTATAGGGGACTGGAATGCAAAAGTAGGAAGTCAAGAAACCCTGGAGTAACAGGCAAATTTGGCCTTGGAATACAGAATGAAGCAGGGCAGAGGCAAATAGAGTTTTACCAAGAGAACGCACTGGTCATGGCAAACACTCTCTTCCAACAACACAAGAGAAGACTCTACACATGAACATCACCAGATGGTCAACACCGAAATCATATCAATTATGTTCTTTGCAGCCAAAGATGGAGAAGCTCTATACAGTCAACAAAAACAAGACTGGGAGCTGACTGTGGCTCAGATCATGAACTCCTTATTGTCAAATTTAGACTTAAACTGAAGAAAGTAGGGAACAACTAGGTCATTCAGGTATGATCTAAATCCCATCTCTTATGATTATACACTGAAAGTGAGAAATAGATTTAAGAGACTAGATCTGATAGACAGAGTGCCTGATGAACTATGGATGGAGGTTCGTCACATTGTCCAGGAGACAGGGATCAAGACCATCCCCATGGAAAAGAAATGCAAAGAAGCAAAATGGCTGTCTGGGGAGGCCTTACAAATAGCTGTGAAAAGAAGAGAAGCAAAAAGCAAAGGAGAAAAGGAAAAATATAAACATCTGACTACAGAGTTCCAAAGAATAGCAAGGAGAGATAAGAAAGCCTTCCTCAGTGATTAATGTAAAGAAATAGAGGAAAACAACAGAATGGGAAAGACTGGAGATCTCTTCAAGAAAATTAGAGATACCAAGGGACCATTTCATGCAAAGATGGGCTCGATAAAGGACAGAAATGGTATGAACCTAACAGAAGCAGAAGATATTAAGAAGAGGTGGCAAGAATACACAGAAGAACTGTACAAACAAGATCTTCACGACCCAGATAATCACGATGGTGTGATCACTCACCTAGAGCCAGACATCCTGGATTGTGAAGTCAAGTGGGCCTTAGGAAGCATCACTACAAACAAAGCTAGTGGAGGTGATGAAATTCCAGTTGAGCTCTTTCAAATCCTGAAAGATGATGCTGTGAAAGTGCTGCACTCAATATGCCAGCAAATTTGGAAAACTCAGCAGTGGCTACAGGACAGGAAAAGGTCAGTTTTCATTCTAATCCCAAAGAAAGGCAATGCCAAAGAAAGCTCAAACTACCACACAATTGCACTCATCTCACATGCTAGTAAAGTACTGCTCAAAATTCTTCAAGCCAGGCTTCAGCAATAAGTGAACCGTGAACCTCAAGATGTTCAAGTTGGTTTTAAAAAAGGCAGCAGAACCAGAGACCAAATTTCTAACATTCAGTGGATCATTGAAAAAGCAAGAGAATTCCAGAAAATCATCTATTTCTGCTTTACTGACTATGCCAAAGCCTTTGACTATGTGGATCACAATAAACTGTGGAAAATTCTGAAAGAGATGGGAATACCAGACCACCTTACCTGCCTCTTGAGAAATCTGTATGCAGGTGAGGAAGCAACAGTTAGAACTGGACGTGGTTCTACAAACAGACTGATTCCAAATAGGGAAAGGAGTACGTCAAGGCTGTATATTGTCACCCTGCCTATTTAACTTCTATACAGAGTACATCATGAGAAATGCTGGACTGGAAGAAACACAAGCTGGAATCAAGATTGCTGGGAAAAATATCAATTACCTCAGATATGCAGATGACACCACCCTCATGGCAGAAAGTGAAGAGGAACTAAAAAGCCTCTTGATGTAGGTGAAAGAGAGTAAAAAGTTGGCTTAAAGCTCAACATTCAGAAAACGAAGATCATGGCATCTTGTCCCATCACTTCATAGGAAATAGATGGGGAAACAATGGAAACAGTGTCAGTCTTTATTTTTTGGGGCTCCAAAATCACTGCAGATGTTGACTGTAGCCATGAAATTAAAAGACGCTTACTCCTTGGAAGGAAAGTTATGACCAACCTAGATAGCATATTGAAAAGCAGAGACATTACTTTGCCAACAAAGGTCCGTCTAGTCAAGGCTATGGTTTTTCCTGTGGTCATGTATGGATGTGAGAGCTGGACTGTGAAGAAATCTGAGTGCCAAAGAATTGATGCTTTTGATCTGTGGTGCTGGAGAAGACTCTTGAGAGTCCCTTGGACTGTGAGGAGATCCAACCAGTCCATTCTGAAGGAGATCAGCTCTGGGATTTCTTTGGAAGGAATGATGCTAAAGCTGAAACTCCAGTACTTTGGCCACTTCATGTGATGAGTTGACTGATTGGAAAAGACTCTGATGCTGGGAGGGATTGGGGGCAGGAGGAGAAGGGGACGACAGAGGATGGGATGGCTGGATGGCATCACTGACTCGATGGATGTGAGTCTGAGTGATCTCGGAGAGTTGGTGATGGACAGGGAGGCCTGACGTGCTGCGATTCATGGGGTCGCAGAGTCGGACACGACTGACCGACTGAACTGAACTGAACTGTGGTATTTGAAGGCAAAGAGTTTGAGAATTACTCAACCATTATCACTGAACACTTCTTCTCAGTGTTTTAAAATGTAAAATAATTTATTTTTACTTAAATATGCTGACTTTTAAAACTAAAATTCTCCAGCATCACATAGAACAATCATGAATAATTTTGTCTGATGTCCCACTCCATGTGACTTTTTTTCCTGCATAAACCTGTACAGGTATAATTTCAAATCATACTTGAGTTTTAAGCAGACCTAGTTCTTTAGAATAAGGTTGTAAAGGAGATTAAATTGCAGCAGGCATGGTGAAACCATGCCTTCCAAAATGTTGAAGGAAGAGAATAAGATTTTATCATCAGCTACATTTGAAAATTCGAGAATAACCTGAGATATGCAGTAGGAATTACTCGAGACTTAAATTGGTCATAAAATTGACCCAGTTTTCTCAGAATCTTTTTTGACACAGGATTCACTAGTTCTTTCAACAAAAATCTATTGAATGAACATTTTTGAACAGTTGCCGTAACAGACACTAGAAATAAAATGACAAATTAAAACAGACGTGGCTCCCAGTTTCAGGGAATTAACAACCTAGTTGGAGAGAAAGACATCACATTACTACAATTGTGTAATTATATAGTGTATTCAAAGTAAAGGAATATGGTTCCATAAAGCATGTAAGAAAGGATTCTATGTTATACAGTGTTACCTGAAAACTAGGATCACCTCTTGGTCTCTTGAGACAAAAGACACAACTCAACCAAAGAACTGGAGAAGGAAAGATTTATGGCTTGCATCAAGTAAAGAGAATACCAAGAATCTCTCCTGAGTCAATGTCACCCAAAATAGCAAAATTGGGGAAGTTTTAAGCTAAAAGGGCACATACATATTCGTAAAGAGGCTTAGGTCATCAACACATCCTTCCCCAGAGTATTTGCCGAATCTAGGGATCGAACCCATGTCTCCTGATTGGCAGGCAGATTCCTGACCACTAAGCCACCTGACTATCCTTTAGGTTCCAGTTGATCTGGTAGTGGAGCACTTCAGGCTGATCTTTATCATTGGAACAGAACCAGGACTCTTTAAAACTAATATATTATCTTTACTATTGTTACTTCTCTTGCCTGATAATAGTCCTTTGTTTCTGCATTCTTTTGTCCCCTTAAAATGATTAGTTACAGAGGACTATTCAAGGACAAACATTGTGGCCAGGCTTAGATCACATAAAGGCTTAGGTTCAAAATGGCTTCACTTATGTTAAGAAAGCCAGGCCTGGTTCTCTTAATCTGGGGACCCTCTAACCTTTTTGGTTGCAGTAGAAAGGCCTCCTGAGGAAGCGATATTTAAGCTAAATGAAGGAGACAAAAGTAAATGGTGAATAGATAAAGAGAGCACAGAACAGGTATGTGCAAATGGCTTTTAGCAGGAGAACGAAAATTGGATGGGTTTGGGAGCTTGCTTTATAAATACATGTGGCACCACAAATCAAATGAGCAAAGAGAGTATTATTTAATTTAGGGTCTACATGCTAATTATAGCCCATACTACAAATCTAGCCCTTCTGCCTGATTTGCAAAAAATGTTTTTATTGGAACTCAGCTACTTCCTTTTATTTATATATTATTTATGGCTGCTTTGGTGCTACCGCATTAGAGTTAAGGTCCATTTTGTCTCAAAAATCAAGATATTTACTTTCTGGCACTTTGCAAAAAATTGCTGACTCCTGGCTTAATAGACAGTGTTAAAGAAACTAATTTTATACAGCTGATGTACAAAGGTGACTTGCACGTGTCAATGGTACCTGAATAATCTAATGGGGGGAAAATGTAGTAAACTTATGTGTCTTAGGCATGAAAAAGATTCCTTAGCAGCCTTATAAATTGCAACCAAAAGCAAGTTGGATGTTTTTGACTCTACCAAACTGAAAATTTCTACTCAAAAAAGTATCCCTCTGGAATTCCCTGGTGGTCCAGTGGTTAGGACTTGGCACTTTCACTGCCATGGGCACAGGTTCAATCCCTGGTCAGGAAACAAAGATCCCACAAGCCCTGTGGTACTCTTGCCTCCAAAAAGTGCCCAAAGTATTCCTCAGAGAAATTATTAGATGTATGACTCACTGGAAAAGATGTTATAATTTCTACAACCAATAAGAGTCTTACATAGAAATGCACAGGAAACTCCTTCAAGGAAAACACCAATATCTGATACAAAAAATGGGCAAAAGATATGAATTAGTAAGTCCCACACAAAAAAGAAATCCGTATGGGTAAAAAGTCTGTGAAGACTCAAAAGTAAAAAGAGAAACACAGTTAAAGTAAAAACCCCTATTCCAAACATTGCTGCGTCGCTTCAGTCGTGTCTGACTCTGTGCGACCCCACAGACGGCAGCCCACCAGGCTCCCCCCATCCCTGGGATTCTCCAGGCAAGAACACTGGAGTGGGTTGCCATTTCCTTCTCCAATGTATGAAAGTGAAAAGTGAAAGTGAAATCGCTCAGTCAGGTCCGACTCTTAGCAACCCCATGGACTGCAGCCTACCAGGCTCCTCCGTCCATGGGACTTTCCAGGCAAGAGTACTGGAGTGGCTTTCCATTGCTTTCTCCAATTCCAAACATTAGAAAACAGTAAAATACCAAGTGTTTGCAAGGATGTGGAGAGTCAGGGATATGTATAGAGTGCTACTGAGTGTTGTAGCTATTCCAAAAAGCAGTATATTTACTGAAATTATAACACAATCATTATGTTCTATAGGCCTGCAGCACCACTTGGAGCATACATCCCAGAAAAATGATGGCATTATCTGTGAAGGAAGAAGGTCAAGGATGCTCACTACATTGTTGCTTATAGTACTGAAGAGCTGGGGGCACCACAGTTGTCTATCACTCTGTCACTATAGGAATACATAAGAAAAGAGAAGGGATATGTATTGAAATGCCATACAATAGTAAAAACAGTGTTGAATGAAAAGTAAGGTTGATATATACATATATATATATTACATATCCCTGGAGGAGGGCATGGCAACCCACTCCAGCATTCTTGCCTGGAGGATCCCATGGACAGAGGAGCCTGGTAGGCTACGGTCCGTAGAGTTGCAGAGTTGGACACGACTGAAGCAACTTAGCACACACACACATGTATATATATTTGTTGTTGTTTAGTCACTAAGTCATGTCTGACTCTTTGAGACCTCATGGACTGTAGCCCACAAGGCTCTTCTGTCCATGGGATTCTCCAGGCAAGAATACTGGAATGGGTTGCCATTTCCTTCCCCAGGGGATCTTCCAGACCCAGGGAAAGAATCCCCATCTCCTACATTGACACACAGATCCTTTACAGATGAGCCACCAAGAAAGCATATATATATCTTTGTATAGATTTCCCATTTTATGATGATTAAAAACATGTTTCAAACACATTAGAAGCAGAGAGAGAAATAAGAGACCGCGCATGAAGGGGAAAATAACATAAAATAGTGAGGCTTCCCACAGAAGAACTGTATAAAAAAGAGCTTCAAGACCTAGATAATCATGATGATGTGATCACTGACCTAGAGCCAGACATCTTGGAATGTGAAGTCAAATGGGCCTTAGAAAGCATCACTACGAACAAAGCTAGTGGAGGTGATGGAATTCCAGTGGAGCTATTCCAAGTCCTGAATGATGATGCTGTGAAAGTGCTGCACTCAATATGCCAGCAAATTTGGAAAACTCAGCAGTGGCCACAAGATTGGAAAAGGTCAGTTTTCATCCCAATCCCAAAGAAAGGCAATGCCAAGGAGTGCTCAAACTACCGAACAATTGCACTCATCTCACACGCTAGTAAAGTAATGCTCAAAATTCTCCAAGCCAGGCTTCAGCAATATGTGAACCGTGAACTTCCTGATGTTCAAGCTGGTTTTAGAAAAGGCAGAGGAACCAGAGATCAAATTGCCAACATCCGCTGGATCATGGAAAAAGCAAGAGAGTTCCAGAAAAACATCTATTTCTGCTTTATTGACTATGCCAAAGCCTTTGACTGTGTGGATCACAATAAACTATGGAAAATTCTGAAAGAGATGGGAATACCAGACCACCTGATCTGCCTCTTAAGAAATCTGTATGCAGGTCAGGAAGCAACAGTTAGAACTGGTCATGGAACAATAGACTGGTTCCAAATAGGAAAAGGAGTACATCAAGGCTGCATATTGTCACCATGTTTATTTAACTTATATGCAGAGTACATCATGAGAAATGCTGGACTGGAAGAAACACAAGTTGGAATCAAGATTGCCGGGAGAAATATCAACAACCTCAGATATGCAGATGACACCACTCTTATGGCAGAAAGTGAAGAGGGGCTAAAAAGCCTCTTGATGAAAGTGAAAATGGAGAGTGAAAAGGTTGGCTTAAAGCTCAACATTCAGAAAACGAAGATCATGGCATCTGGTCCCATCACTGCATGGGAAATAGATGGGGAAACAGTGGAAACAGTGTCAGACTTTATTTTTCTGGGCTCCAAAATCACTGCAGATGGTGACTGCAGCCATGAAATTAAAAGACGCTTGCTCCTTGGAAGGAAAGTTATGACCAACCTAGGTAGCATATTCAAAAGCAGAGACATTACTTTACCAACAAAGGTTCGCCTAGTCAAGGCTATGGTCTTTCCTGTGGTCATGTATGGATGTGAGAGCTGGACTGTGAAGAAGGCTGAGCGCCGAAGAATTGATGCTTTTGAACTGTGGTGTTGGAGAAGACTCTTGAGAGTCCCTTGGACTGCAAGAAGATCCAACCAGTCCATTCTGAAGGAGATCAATCCTGGAATTTCTTTAGAAGGAATGATGCTAAAGCTGAAACTCCAGTATTTTGGCCACCTCATGCGAAGAGTTGACTCATTGGAGAAGACTCTGATGCTGGGAGGGATTGAGGGCAGGAGGAGAAGGGGACGACAGAGAATGAGATGGCTGGATGGCATCACTGACTCGATGGATGCGAGTCTGGGTGACCTCCGGGAGCTGGTGATGGACAGGGAGGCCTGGCGTGCTGTGGTTCATGGGGTCGCAAAGAGTCGGACACGACTGAGCGACTGATCTGATCTGAACTGATCTGATCTGATCCCACAAAATGATGACAGCATGTTATAAGGTAAAGCATTTTATTTACTCAGCTTCCCACACCAGAGGTACGGTGTCACTTTTTGCAAAGTCACTCTGGTTACTTTGCAACATGCTGATGAATAGGGGGCAAAAGAAGACACAGGAACAAGGTAAGAGTGAGATAAGAGGATGGCAATGAAAGATTAGAGGAAAATGCCGACTCTGGAATTTGTCAAATGTGGCACATTTCCAAAGGACACCGTGTAAGGATTTAGGATTTGAGGGAGAAGAGAAATGCTTCAGTTTGAGGTTAAATATAACTTCCCAGAGATACTGGTATTGTAGGACCAGTGATGGAGAACTGTGCTGGAGAACTGCCACTTTGGGCAGGGACTAGAGAATATTAGGAAGAAAAGTGTAGAGTTCTAATATTCAAGAGGACATGGATCACTAGGCCTGGGGACCATATGGACCTAAGATCAAAGCGGGTCACAATCAGAATGAACCATCATGTTCTGTTGAGCATATTATATATCAGGTCCTCCGCCAGTGCTTTACACCAGGGGTCCCCAACCTCTGGGATCTAATGCCTGATGATATGAGATGGATCTGATGTAATAAAATAGGAATAAAGTGCAAAATAAATGTAATGCACTTGGGTCATCCTGAAATCATCCTTCCCTCCCACCCCTCTCCAACCCCTGTCAGTGGAAAAGCTGTCTTCCACTTACACAGAACTGGTCCTTGGTGCCAAAAAGGTTGGGGATCACTGCTTTACAGTATTTCAATTAACCATCACAATTACCTTCTAAAGTAGTATTATTATACTTACTGACAAAGAAAACAGATTAATTAGCCAGCCCAAGGAATTCTAGACATCTTTCTTCATATTTACCCTTCTAGAGCTCTTGGTAGGTTATGAAGAGCTACAGGAATACTGCTAATGCTTTTGAGTAAGTTCTACCACATTTTAAAATAGTATGATCTTGTGTGTGTGTGTGTGTGTGTGTGTGTGTGTGTGTGTGTATGCATGAGCTGGGGTAAGGTAAAAGAAAGGTTTCTAAAGATGCTGGTTGCTGAGTCTCTATCAGGCTTACATATGTCTCACGCTCTTTGCAAGTTCAGATGCCAGTGTATGAACAGCCATGAGCATCTAAGTTTGTAAAAAAGGTCTTTATGAACTTAAGTTTCTCTCATGTCTATTCCTGGCTTGATAGCTTATTTATTTTTGTGTTGTTATTGTTCAGTCACTAAATCGTGTCCAGTTCTTTGTGATCCCATGGACTGCAGCATGCCAGCGTTCCTTGTCCTTCACAATCTCCCAGAGTTTGCTCAGATTCACATCCATTGAGTCAGTGATGCTAATAATGATTTCTGTCACTCTCTTCTCCTCTTGCCTTTGATCTTTCCCACCTTAGGGTCTATTTCAACAAGTCAGCTCTTCGCATCAGGTAGCCAAAGTATTGAAGCTCCAGCTTCAGCATCAATTCTTCCAATAAATATTCAGGGTTGATTTCCATTAGGATTGACTGGTTTCATTTTGCTGTCCAAGAGACTCTTTAAGCGTCTTCTTCAGCACCACAATTTGAAGGCATCAGTTCTTTGGCACTCAGCCTTCTTTATAGGGAGAAATAAATAGGCAAAACACAGAAAGTTTTTAGGGCAGGAGAACTATTCTGTATGATACTACCAGGGAAGATACGTGTTAATATACATTTGTCAGACCTTAATATACATTTGTCAGATATTCATAGACTATGCAGGGGTTGCCCAATGACACAGTGGTGAAGAGTCCGCCTGCAATGCAGTTGACTCAGATAACATGGATTCGAAGATCCCTGGAGGAGCAAATGAAAACCCACTCCAGTATTCTTCCCTGGAAAAATACCATGGACAGAGGAGTCTGTAGCCCAGTCCATAAGATCACAAAGAGTCAGACATGACTGAGTGAGTACATACAACATGCAATACCAAGAGTGAACCATAATGTAAAGTATGTACTTTGAGTGATGATAATGTGTCAGTTCAGGTTCATTAGTCATAATAAATACATCACTCGAGTGGAAGATGTTGATAACGGGGGAGGCTATGCATGTGTAGTAGCAGGGATATATGGAAACTTTCTGCTCAATTTTGTTATGAATTAAAACTGCTCTCCAAAATAAAATCTATTTAAAAATGCTCCCAAAAAAGACCTTTGCAAAGAGCCAATGTATCAGGAAAGATTTATGTTTCAATGTAAAGCTTTTATTGTCAATCATTCTTTGAAGAATAGTTTTTAACTTGAAAAATTTTTAGTAAAGCAACTCTTCATATAGAATTATATTTTAAAAAATGCCCAAAGAGCAAACAGGGCTCTTGCTACTGAAAGGGTGTCTGAGAGAACAGAGTCCAGCTCTTTGTTTTTTCTTTCCCTTTATTCTTATTCTAAAGCACCTTTGCTGAATCCTTGGTGCTCTGAGAAGAAAAGAAGTTCTTCTATGGATTAAGGGATAATATCAACAAACACTTTTTACTAACCTCAAAAGGAATGTACAGGTGGCTGTATCAAATCTCACCAGTAAAAGAATTAATAGATAAGTAGAAAAAGAAAGCATGCTTGAGTGTTTTTACACCCTTGGTAAATTCTGTTTCTAATCATGTCCCTCAAATCATAAAATATAAAGAGGTATCTTTTGTCCATACAGAATTCAAAACATCTGAATAAAATTAAATGAACAAGTTTTAATATTCAGATATAGCTGACAAAGAGAAAATAGGAATATTGTTTTTAAACAATGGAGACAAATGTTCATAAGCATCATAATAATATATAAAACACTTAAAAATATAAAGAAGGGATCACAGCAATAGAAAAATGATCAATGTTTAAAATCACTTGAAGAGAAATACACATAAAATCATAAGAAAATCTTAGAACTTCAGATCAGATCAGATCAGATCAGTCGCTCAGTCATGTCTGACTCTTTGCGACCCCATGAATTGCAGCATCCCAGGCCTCCCTGTCCATCACCAACTCCCAGAGTTCACTGAGACACATGTCCATTGAGTGAGTGATGCCATCCAGCCATCTCATCCTCTGTCGTCCCTTTCTCCTCTTGCCCCCAATCCTTACCAGCATCAGAGTCTTTTCCAATGAGTCAACTCTTTGCATGAGGTGGCCAAAATACTGGAGTTTCAGCTTTAGCATCATTCCTTCCAAAAAAAATCCCAGGGCTGATCTCCTTCAGAATGGACTGGTTGGATCTCCTTGCAGTCCAAGGGACTCTCACGAGTCTTCTCCAACACCACAGTTCAAAAGCATTAATTCTTCGGCTCTCAGCCTTCTTCACAGTCCAACTCTCACATCCATACATGACCAGAGAAAAAACCATAGCCTTGACTAGACGGACCTTTGTTGGCAAAGTAATGTCTCTGCTTTTGAATATGCTATCTAGGTTGGTCATAACTTTCCTTCCAAGGAGTAAGTGTCTTTTAATTTCATGGCTGCAGTCACCATCTGCAGTGATTTTGGAGCCCAGAAAAATAAAGTCTGACACTGTTTCCACTGTTTCCCCATCTATTTCCCATGAAGTGATGGGACCAGATGTCATGATTTTTGTTTTCTGAATGTTGAGCTTTAAGCCAACTTTTTCACTCTCCACTTTCACTTTCATCAAGAGGCTTTTGAGTTCCTCTTCACTTTCTGCCATGAGGGTGGTGTCATCTGCATATCTGAGGTTATTGATATTTCTCCCGGCAATCTTGATTCCAGCTTGTGTTTCTTTCAGTCCAGCGTTTCTTATGATGTACTCTGCATATAAGTTAAATAAACAGGGTGACAATATACAGCCTTGACGTACTCCTTTTCCTATTTGGAACCAGTCTGTTGTTCCATGTCCAGTTCTAACTGTTGCTTCCTGACCTGCATACAAATTTCTCAAGAGGCAGGTCAGGTGGTCTGGTATTCCCATCTCTTTCAGAATTTTCCAGTTTATTGTGATCCACACAGTCAAAGGCTTTGGCATAGTCAATAAAGCAGAAATAGATGCTTTTCTGGAACTCTCTTGCTTTTTCCATGATCCAGCAGATGTTGGCAATTTGATCTCTGGTTCCTCTGCCTTTTCTAAAACCAGCTTGAACAAGCAATATTGCTGAAGCCTGGCTTGGAGAATTTTGAGCATTACTTTACTAGCGTGTGAGATGAGTGCAATTGTTCGGTAGTTTGAGTATCCTTTGGCATTTCCTTTCTTTGGGACTGGAATGAAAACTGACCTTTGCTAGTCCTGTGGCCACTGCTGAGTTTTCCAAATTTGCTGGCATATTAAGTGCAGCACTTTCACAGCATCATCTTTCAGGATTTGGAATAGCTCCACTGGAATTCCATCACCTCCACTAGTTTTGTTCATAGTGATGCTTCCTAAGGCCCACTTGACTTCACATTCCAAGATATCTGGCTCTAGGTCAGTGATCACACCATCGTGATTATCTGGGTAATGAAAATCTTGTTTGTACAGTTCTTCTGTGTATTCTTGCCACCTCTTCTTAATATCCTCTGCTTCTGTTAGGTCCATACTATTTCTGTCCTTTATTGAGCCCATCTTTGCATGAAATGTTCCTTTGGTATCTCTGATTTTTTTGAAGAGATCCCTAGTCTTTCCCATTCTGTTGTTTTCCTCTATTTCTTAACTAATAACCAAATACATGAAAATTAAAACACTGAGATATTTTTTCCTCTTATATAGGCAAAGAGTAAAAGGATTGTTCATACTTAGAGAAATAGGCCTTCTTACACACTACTGATCATGACTGAGTGACTAACACTTTGACTTTTTGTACACTACTGATGGGGATGTTAATTTGTACAATCTGTCTGGAAGGCAGTTGTTGATATGTGGGTGTGTGCTCAGTTGCTCAGTCATGTCCAACTCTTTGCAACCCCATCGACTGTAGCCCTATAGGCTCCTCTGTCCATAGGATTTTCTAGGGAATAATACTGAAGTGTCTTTCTCTTTTCCACGGGATTTTCCTGACCCAGGGATCAAACTCATGTCTCCAACTTTGGCATGGGGATTTTTACCACTGAGCCATCTGAGAAGCCTGTGTTGATGTGTATCAGGACATATATTGTACATTCTCTTTGACTCAAAAGTGTCACTTCTAGGAATGTACCCGAAAGAGAGAAACAAACACGGTGAACAAAAAGCATGTAAGAAGAGTGGTCATTGAGATCCCTCACACTCGAATTTCATAAGAAATATCTAGAAGGTCAGTTGTATATTCTCCGTTCAAGTCTTGTTTTTATGCACTAGATTCAAGAACAGAAATTGCTTCAAACTTTTAGGAAGACATTTTAAGTTATAAGTAGTTTGTACAATGGAGAAGGCAATGGCACCCCACTCCAGTACTTTTGCCTGGAAAATCCCATGGACAGAGGAGCCTGGTGGGCTGCAGTCCATGGGGTCGCTAAGAGTCGGACATGACTGACTGACTTCACTTTCACTTTTCACTTTCATGCATTGGAGAAGGAAATGGCAACCCACTCCAGTGTTCTTGCCTGGAGAATCCCAGGGATGGGGGAGCCTGGTGGGCTGCTGTCTATGGGGTCGCACTGAGTCAGACATGACTGAAGTGACTTAGCAGCAGCAGCAATAGCAGTAGTTTGTACAAAGGTTCTTGAAAGAGTTTTAAAACATTCAGTAAAGGTTTTGATACTTGATCAAAACACCATTTTCTTCATTCTGATACCTTAAAGTCCCCACCCCATCCCTGTGGAGATGAAAGAGAGCAAATGCACACTACTGCCAACATATAGAGAATGAGCCATTTCAATTTTTTTTTCCTAATATGAGATCAGACTAATAGGTGCAATGATCATATCCATAATATTTACGTCGTCTATTGGACACACCCATCACCATGTCCTATCTTAGTAGTTCTATTACACATGAGTGTGTGATGGGAATCTATGCAGAGCATACATGTATCAAACTATTTGCTTTAGTTTGTCTTAATTCAAGCCATCTGCCTTATCCTTTTCAGCTTAGCCCACAGATCTTGGACATAGTATTTTCAAGGGTTGGTTATCTCAAATTTCAAATTCTAGGAAGTCATCTCATCTTAGTTTCTTTTCGGTGTTTAGTGAAAAAAATTTCTTACTTTCCAGTTTCTCTACCTTTGTAGCTGGGGAAACACCACCAGCATGACTCACTGGGGTGTGGTGACAGTTATTTTTTCTTAATTAGTCAAAATGTACAATGTGCTAATTACTTGATTCACAAGGAAGGAAAATCATTATATAAAAATCATATTCGAGTGGTTTTAGCACATTAGGGTATATATTTTTATTTAAATGCAGAGAGCATCTGAATGTTAAATAAGCCACAAAATATGTTCTTGGTGAAACTAATTAACACTACAACCATGAGCACAATTCCCTTATGGGTTAATTTCTCAATGAAACTCAAAGATACTTTTTGACCTACTATAATGCTCCTTCTGCCAAGGTTAAGAGAAAGATATCACCATAATTGGAGCATATGAGTCTATATTAACCTGATTTAGTTTGGGGAATCAAAGATTTGCACAAGGAAGGAATTCATAATAATTAGGGTGTAAAACATGCAAGCATAGGGTCTTAAACACAGCATGAATTAATTATTCAGTGTTGTTCAGTCCATTTGGACTTATAAATTACAAAAGGTCACACAGAGAGAATTGTAACCCTTATTCCCTTTCCAGTCTAATAGCCTGAGATTTCTTAAGCCTCGGTCCTTGCAGAGCATGGGCAAGCATATTTAAAACTGTGAAATAATAATATACAGAGAAAAAATAGATAGATACATAAAACGTAGGTGGGGGCAAAGAAAAACCATGTACCTTTTTAGGTAATCCTAGGAATCGAGAATGCTTAAATTTCACATATCACTATATTAATTTTCACTTTTTTGGTAATCTGTATTATAATTAATGTTGTTTGACTAATAATTTCATTGAAAAGAATTGGTATAGTCCTTCCTTGGTGATGCAAGTTTCAGAAAATTGATGATTTCATGATTAATATGTATAATTTGTATTATTAAAAAAAATCCCCACAAACTAACAAAAATAAACTTGGAGAATGTGGTAGACTGAATAATGGCCCCCACAAAATATCCACAACCTGTGAATATTTTACCTTATATGGCAGAAGGGAACCTCACAGATGTGATTAATTAAGAATCTTAAAGTGGAGAGATTATCCTAGAATATCCAGAAGGCCCCTTATAATCCTCAAGAGGGCCAGATTCAGAGACAAGAACATGAAATGATGGAAATAGATGTGGAAAAGGTGATGAGATATGGGACAAAGATGGAAAGAATGTGAGCAGCCTCTAGAACCTGGAAAAGGCAAAGAATTGATTGTCATCTAGAGTCTCCAGGAAAAAATACAGCCCTGACAACACTTTTAATTTTAACCCAGAATGACTGATTTTGGCTTCTGATCTACAGAAGTATGTGATAATCAATTTGTGTTAATTTAAACCACTACATTGGTAGGAATTTGCTGGAACATCAATGGTAAACTAATGTTAAAAACTATAAGAAGCCCACAAGACACAATACATATCCTACTACCTGACTGTATTAGTGTATAATGTATGATATCACTCCCCCAACTCCCAGCCTCCACGAAGTAATCAATGTGAATATTAGAACTAGAAGAAGATTTGAGAATTTCTTAAGGGTCCACATCTTTGTTATTAGAGAAATATTGAAACTAAACACATCATATCCCCACTACAGTTAGCATTAATTTAATTCAAATCAACAAAAAGATATGAAGAACTTTTTAGAGCAATATGATCTATTGAATTACAGTTGAGGATAAAACCATAAAAATCATGTTTCTCTCTCTTTAGGCTGCTTTTAGTTTAGAAGAGATAAATGCAAAATCCATGTAGAATAGGAAATGACACGTGAGATTTGTATTTAAATAAAGTGCTGAGAGCTTACAGATTACAGGGTCCAATTTTACAGAGAAAAGACAGCATTAGATATTGCAAGATGTGGTGATACAGTAAGAAAGAAGCAAGTAAAAAGAGTAAAGATGGTGAAAACCAGATTAGAGGTGGCTGAAAACTGAGGAGTGAGGAAGTGTTGGCAGTGTAAAAGTATTATTGTTTCAATAAATTTTGTTAAACCTTTACAAAATACTTTACTGTGGATTCTACTCAGCCTATGAACATGCTTGACCCTCTCCCAATTTGTAAACCCCACTGTCTTCTCCCCCAACACCTCAGATATGATCTTGTACTTCCATCCCAACCTCAAGCAGCCTTTTTGAAAGACTAGAAAACAGTTGGTGCCACCAAATTCTTAATTTTCATTTTCTCTGAAATCCATAGCAAATCTGGTTTTCAGTCCAGCCATACCCTATAACTGTCCTAGCCAAAAGTCATTTATGTCCTTGACGTACTGGAGTTAACCAAGAATTAGTCTTGATTTCTCTCTCTCCTCTTCTCTTCCTTCTGGCTTTTCCAGATCTCTTCTACTTTCTTTGTTTTATTCTTTGGCTCATTATTTTGGCCTGTTCACTCAACTTACTTTTTTCAGTCAATCAGTCATGTCTGACTCTTTGTGACACTGTGGACTGTAGCCTGAAAGGCTCCTCTGTTCATGGGATTTTCCAGACAAGAATACTGGAGTGGGTTGCCGTTTGCTCCTCCAGGGGGATCTTCCTGACCCAGGGATTGAACTCATGTTTCCTGTGTCTCTTGCATTGGCATGTGGCTTCTTTACCACTGTGCCATCTAGGAGGCTACTTACTTTGGATGATCTCAAAACCACTGTGTGGCAGATACTGTAAACTTCGCTAGTTCCATGTCTTATGGGTACTGTAATTCATTCTTTGGCTTCTCTGTGCTTTACTCTTAATGGTTGTCATTTCCATCCTTCTTCAAAGGACTTCTCAAAGGCTACTGGAAACACTTTGCCCTTTGAAGAGATCTGAAAGTACTTGATGGTATACATACCCTTGGTGGAAGCCTATAACTAAGACTGACTGACACAGAAATAAGATGATCTGGATTCCTTGTCTTTATGAGAAACAAATGCTGAGGTATTGTTTAAGCTTCAAAACTTAAGGGAGAAAACTCAGTACTTTGCCTAAAATTGAGCTCTTCTGTGCCTTCCCCTTCCATCCTCTCTCACTGTTTCTCTCTCTGTCATGCTGATTTTATTTTTTCCTAGAAGCACTTTTTCAATAAATCACTTGCTCATGAATCTTATCTGCTTCTGGGGAAAATTCCCTAAGACATTCCACATGTTATTGATTGTATATTTTGTATTATGCTAACCCCTAGTAAGTATCTTTAGTTCTAATCTCTTCACTGAAGAAAGCTTCATACTGCTGCTGCTGCTAAGTCACTTCAGTCGTGTCCAACTCTGTGCGACCCCACAGATGGCAGCCCACCAGGCTCCCCCGTCCCTGGGATTCTCCAGGCAAGAACACTGGAGTGGGTTGCCATTTCCTTCTCCAATGCATGAAAGTGAAAAGTGAAAGTGAAGTCAGTCAGTTGTGTCCAACTCTTAGCGACCCCATGGACTGCAGCCCACTAGGCTCCTTCGTCCATGGGATTTTCCAGGCAACAGTACTGGAGTGGGGTACCATTGCCTTCTCTGCAGACTTAGCTTAGCACAATCTATATTCCTATCACTTTCTTCCTTATTGTCAACATTATTCTTATTCCTGTATTTACTATTTATCTTTGCTAATAGGGAACACAATAATATGATTTGTCAATGAATATTTGTAAAAAAGGAAATTCAATAGCAGAAACATAAAATGAAGCATAATTAAGACTAAAAAAAAAAGACACACCAAACACTTATACATTTACAGAAATGCAGCTGTAAGCCTTAAGGCAGCTAGAAATTAAACAATTGAATACTCATCCAGGAGCTGGTGATGGACAGGGAGGCCTGGCGTGCTGCGATTCATGGGGTTGCAAAGAGTCAGACATGACTGAGCTACTGAACTGAAGTAAAAATTAATCAGTTTCTTAGAAACTTAGTTCACTTATATTTGAACTAGTTAAAAAGAAATTTCATGGATACCCTCTTTAAGTGAACATGCATTTTCCCCAAAACATAGGAATTTTCAAAAGGATGATGCTGAGATTTATCATATCAAGGTTAAATTTATTAAAAAGAGACTAATGTGGACTCTTGAGAAATCTGTATGCAGGTCAGGAAACAACAGTTAGAACTGGACATGGAACAACAGACTGGTTCCAAATAGAAAAAGGAATACATCAAGGCTGTATATTGTCACCCTGCTCATTTAACTTATATGCAGAGAACATCATGAGAAATGCTGGACTGGAAGAAGCACAAGCTGGAATCAAGATTGCTGGGAGAAATATCAATAACTTCAAATATACAGATGACACCATCCTTATGGTAGAAAATAAAGAGGAACTAAAAAGCCTCTTGATGAAAGTGAAAGTGGAGAGTGAAAAAGTTGGCTTAAAGCTCAACATTCAGAAAATGAAGATCATGGCATCTGGTCCCATCACTTCATGGGAAATAGATGGAGAAACAGTGGAAACAGTTTCAGACTTTATTTTTTGGGGCTCCAAAATCACTGCAGATGGTGACTGCAGCCATGAAATTAAAAGACGCTTACTCCTTGGAAGGAAAGTTGTGACCAACCTAGATAGCATATTCAAAAGCAGAGACATTACTTTGCCAACAAAGGTCCATCTAATCAAGGCTATGGTTTTTCAGTGGTCATGTATGGATGTGAGAGTTGGACTGTGAAGAAGGCTGAGCGCAGAAGAATTGATGCTTTTGAACTGTGGTATCGGAGAAGACTCTTGAGAATCCCTTGGACTGCAAGGAGATCCAACCAGTCCATTCTGAAGGAGATCAGTCCTGGGATTTCTTTGGAAGGAATGATGCTGAAGCTGAAACTCCAGTTCTTTGGCCACCTCATGCGAAGAGTTGACTCATTGGAAAAGACTCTGATGCTGGGAGGGATTGGGGGCAGGAAGAGAAGGGGACGACAGAGGATGAGATGGCTGGATGACATCACTGACTCGATGGAGGTGAGTCTGAGTGAACTCTGCGAGTTGGTGATGGTCAGGGAGGCCGGGTGTGTTGCGATTCATGGGGTTGCAAAGAGTAGGACGGAACTGAACTGAACTGAACTGAATAAGGGACTGAGAAGGCAATGGTACCCACTCCAGTAATCTTGACTGGAAAATCCCATGGACAGAGGAGCCTGGTAGGCTGCAGTCCATAGGGTCGCTAAGAGTCGAACATGACTGACTAACTTCACTTTCACTTTTCACTTTCATGCATTGGAGAAGGAAATGGCAACCCATTCCAGTGTTCTTGCCTAGAGAATCCCAGGGACGGGGAAGCCTGGTGGGCTGCCATCTGTGGGCTTGCACAGAGTCGGACGCGACTGAAGCGACTTAGCAGCAGCAGCAGCATGCCACATGAAATTTATTATATTATTGTGTAGACTTAATGTTCCAGACACTTGGGATATAGCAGTAAACAAACAGACAAAAAAGATATTTAATTTTATGGAGCATCTACCTGTTAAAAAAAAAAAGAAAACAGGCTCCAAGTGGAGTCACTTTGCTAAGCCCACATCACCAAACCAATATTTAATACCTATCTTAACTGCAGTTTCATCTTCCCCCAGGAATGTAATCTTAGGGAGTACGGGGGGAATTTCTTGGTCAGAACTAGTGAGATAATCCATTAGATAGACCCTTGCCATTTTCCAAAGGAAGGTGACTTTACTTAAGATAATTCACTCTTCACTAATAATTTCCATATCTTGTCTCCTCCTGCACATAAAAGTCTTCCATTTTGTACAGCTCTTTGGAACTTCTTTATTGTTAGATGGAATGCTGCCCTGTTCATGAATCATTAACTAGAGGCAACTATATCTTAATATTTATTCAGTCAAAATTTTTCAGCATATCTTAATGGGGGAATATAGACAATAAGCAATAATCATAACAAATAAATAAGTAGTGTAGTTTAGTATAAGGAGATGAGTACAATATAGAAACATAAGAGTAGGTAAAGAAATTGGGAGAGTGTGTGTTTGGGGTCAGGCTATGATATTAGATTCATTGAGAAGCTGCCACTAGGGAAACTTGGAATGTAGTGAAGAATAAACTATATGGATATGTGGGGAAAGATCATTCCAGGCAGAGAGAACAGCCAGAATAAAGGCTATTTCTAGAAGATTTTATAAGATCTCTTAGGCCAGAATACTGAATCAAGGTAAGTATGGAGGATGGTTGTAGGATGCAAGGTGAGAGAGGTCATGAAGGCCATAACAGGTAGGTCCTTGAAGACTATTGCAAGGACATTGGCTTTTACTCTTAGTAAAATACAGAACTATTGCAGGGGAATCACTATCACATTGTATTGAAAATAGAAGGTGGTCAATAAGTATAAGAAGCAATGAGACCAGTTGGGAGACAATTGCAATAGCACAGAGGAGAGACAATGGTGGCTCAACCAGTTTGGCAGTAGAAGGGGTGGCATGAAATGGTTGAATTCTGGTTGTAGTTTAAAGTTAGAATCAATAGGATTTCCTCAGAGGTTGGATGCAGGATGTGAGAGAAGAATAAACAGACTTTAAGTTTTTGGCCTGAATGAATCAAAAGATTGAGTTGGCATCAATTAATGTGGGAAAGGTGGAACAAGTTGAGGCAGACCCAGTTTGAAATGCCTGTCAGACAGCTGCGTGGAGATGTCAAGAAGGCAATGTATATGTGAGTCCAGAGTTTGGCACTAGAGAGGATTTCTAAAGGAGAGAAAACAACCAAGGATTGAGATCTGAGGTCTAGAGGAGAGGTATACTAGCTAAGGAGATTGACAGGAAGCAAGAGAAGCAGAGGAGGACAAAAACAAATAAACCAACAAAACAACAAAAAACATATTTGGGAAGCCAAGTAAAACAGATACGTCAAAGAGGAGAGAGTGATCTACGGAGTCAAAAGTTGCTAACAGGTCAAGTAAGATGAAAGTTAAATGTTTACCATTGGATTTAGGAACATAAAGTTTATTGATGACATGAAGAGATCATTTTTGGTAAACTGATAGAGGTGAAAAACCTGACTGGAGGGAGTTTGAGAGAAGCTGGGGAGAAAAGAAACAGGAAACATTTTATCTTTCATAAGTAGATAATTATCTTACAAAGGACTATTCCCAATGCTTCCCTCCTGTCCTTTGTGACATTTCTATCTTTCATTTCAATGATATAACAGTGTATGTTTTAATCACTCCTTATGTTATTACCACTATTACTTTTAAAAGTTATCCTTTAGGTCAATTAAAAAGAAGAAATATAAAATATTTTATCTTACCTTCGTTTATTCCTCCTCAGACACTCTTTCTTTCTCTACATAGATCTAGGTTTCTAACCTATATCATTTTTCTTTTGTCCAAAGAACTTATTTTAACATGTTTTGCAGGGAAAGTCGGCTGGTAATGAATTCCTTTAGTTTTTATTTGTCTGAGAAAGGTTTTGTCACTTCTCTTTTGAAGAATAATTTCACTGGGTAAAGAATTCCATGTTGTTTTTCTGTTTCAATATTTAATTATCTTTTGTTTGCCTTTTATCTGATGAGAAGTCATTTCCCTCTATAAGTAAGGTTTGTTTCATTTTGTTTTGTTTGTTTTTGCTCTAGTTTCTTTCTGGGATTTTCCTTTTGTCTTTGATTTTCTTAAAATTGAACACAGTAATCCAAGATGTGGTTCTGATTTATTTGTTTTAGTATTTATCATGGTGGTGGTGGTTGGTGGTTTAGTTGCTAAGTCGTGTCTGATTATTGTGACCCCATGGACTGTAGCCTGCCAGGCTCCTCTGTTCAGGGAATTTCCCAGACAAGAATACTGGAGTGAATTACCATTTTTCTCTCCAGGGAATCTTCCAAACCTAGGGACTGAACCTGGGCCTCATGCATTTGTAGGTAAATTCTTTACCGACTGAGCCACCAGGGAAGCAAGCATTTATCATGCTTATAATTTGAGATTCTTGGATCTGTGGTTTGGTACTGTTCTTGACTGTTATTTCAATAATATTTTTTCTTTTTTGTTCTCTCTTTTCTCTCATATATTGTGACTATATGTATGGTACACTTTTTGAAATTGTCCCACATTTCTTAAGTGTCTGGTCAATTGTTTTTATTTTTACTTGCTTTTTTTTTTTTTTTTTTTCTCTTTGCATGTCAGTTAGGAGAGTTTTTATTGCCTTTTCTTCAGGCTCACTGATTCTTTCTTTGGCTATGTCAAGAATACTAATGCGCTTACCAAATACATTCTTCATTTCTGTTATAGTGTTTTTTTCTTTTCTTCTTAGCATTTTATTTTGATTCTTTTTTAGTGTTTCCATCTCTCTGCTTATATCATCCATATGTGTTTGCACATTTCCACTTGTTCCATTCAATGCTTTAACATATTAATAAGAGTTATTTTAAATTTTCTGATAATTCCAGATATAGGTCATATCTGAGTCTAGTTCTGATGATTGCTTTGTCTCTTCAGATTGCATTTTTTTCTTGCTTCATGGCATGCCTTGTAAATTCTTTCATTAAAAAAAAATGTATCTAGTAATAGAAATTAAGGGAATTAGACTTTTAGCGTAGGGATTTGTGCTAATCTGACTATGACTTGGTTTTTGTTTCTTATTTGCTGCAGAGGCTTTAAATTCCTCTAGTGACCTTGTTTCCACCTACACCCAAATCCCCATCCACAATCTGTCTTTATTTTTTAGTTTTCCTGAGTACTTCTTCTCAGTGAGAGTGTGTGTTTAGTAGCTTTTTCAGCTGTTATCTAATGTTTTTATATTAGAGCCCATTTGTTGTGATGTTAAAGTGTGTGTGGCAGGGGTGGGTGGGGATGTTATAGTCTTTAGACTCTCAGTCTTTTATTTTTATTTTTAAATTTTATTTTATTTAACTTCACAATATTGTATTGGTTTTGCCATATATCAAAATGAATCTGCCACAGGTATACATGTGTTCCCCATCCTGAACCTTCCTCCTTCCTCCCTCTCCATACCATCCTTCTGGATAGCCTCAGTGCCTCAGCCCCAAGCATCCAGTATCGTGCATTGAACCTGGACTGGTGACTCGTTTCATATATGATATTATGCATATTTGAATGCGATTCTCCCAAATCATCCCACCCTCTCCTTCTCCCACAGAGTCCAAAAGACTGTTCTATACATCAGTGTCTCTTTTGCTGTCTCATATACAGGGTTATTGTTACCGTCTTTCTAAATTCCATATATTGCTTTAGTATACTGTATTGGTGTTTTTCTTTCTGGCTTACTTCACTCTGTATAATAGGCTCCAATTTCATCCACCTCATTAGAACTGATTCAAATGTATTCTTTTTAATGGCTGAGTAATACTCCATTGTGTGTATGTACCACTGCTTTCTTATCCATTCATCTGATGATGGATATGTAGGGTGCTTCCATGTCCTGGCTATTATAAACTGTGCTGCGATGAACATTGGGGTGCACGTGTCTCTTTCAATTCTGGTTTCCTCAGTGTGTATGCCCAGCACTGGGATTGCTGGATCATAAGGCAGGTCTATTTCCAGTTTTTTAAGGAATCTCCACACTGTTCTCCATAGTGGCTGTACTAGCTTGCATTCCCACCAACAGTGTAAGAGAGTTCCCTTTTCTCCACACCCTCTCCAGCATTTATTGCTTGTAGACATTTGGATCACAGCCATTCTGACTGGCGTGAAATGGTACCTCATTTTGATTTGCATTTCTCTGATAATGAGTGATGCTGAGCATCTTTTCATGTGTTTGTTAGCCATCTGTATGTCTTCTTTGGAGAAATGTCTATTTAGTTCTTTGGCCCATTTTTTGAATGGGTCATTTATTTTTATGAAATTGAGCTGTAGGAGTTGCTTGTATATTTTTGAGATTAGTTGTTTGTCAGTTGCTTCATTTGCTATTACTTTCTCCCATTCTGAAGGCTGTCTTTTCACCTTGCTTATAGTTTCCTTTGTTGTGCAGAAGCTTTTTATGTTTAATTAGGTCCCATTTGTTTATTTTTTATTTTATTTCCAATATTCTGGGAGGTGGGTCATAGAGGATCCTGCTGTGATGTATGTCAGAGAGTGTTTTGCCTATGTTCTCCTCTAAGAATTTTATAGTTTCTGGTCTTATGTTTAGATCTTTAATCCATTTTGAGTTTATTTTTGTGTATGGTGTTAGAAAGTGTTCTAGTTTCAATCTTTTACAAGTGTTTGACCAGTTTTCCCAGCACCACTTGTTAAAGAGATTGTCTTTAATCCATTGTATATTCTTGCCTCCTTTGTCAAAGATAAGGTGTCCATATGTACTTGGATTTATCTCTGGGCTTTCTATTTTGTTCCATTGATCTATATTTCTGTCTTTGTGCCAGTACCATACTGTCTTGATGACTGTGGGTTTGTAGTAGAGCCTGAAGTCAGGCAGGTTGATTCCTCCAGTTTCATTCTTTCTCAAGATAGCTTTGGCTATTTGAGGTTTTTTGTATTTCTATACAAATTGTGAAATTGTTTGTTCTAGCTCTGTGAAAAATACCATTGGTAGCTTGATAGGGATTGCATTGAATCTATAAATTGCTTTGGGTAGTAAACTCATTTTCACTATATTGATTCTTCCAATCCATGAACATGGTATATTTCTCCATCTATTAGTGTCCTCTTTGATTTCTTTCACCAGTGTTTTATAGTTTTCTATATATAGGTCTTTAGTTTATTTAGGTAGATATATTCCTAAGTATTTTATTCTTTTCATTGCAATGGTGAATGGAATTGTTTCCTTAATTTCTCTTTCCTCATTATTAGTGTACAGGAATGCAAGAGATTTCTGTGTGTTGATTTTATATCCTGCAACTTTACTATATTCATTGATTAGTTCTAGTAATTTTCTGGTGGAGTCTTTAGTGTTTTCTATGTAGAGGATCATGTCATCTGCAAACAGTGAGAGATTTACTTCTTTTCCAATTTGGATTCCTTTTATTTTTTTTTTTTAATGCTCTGATTGCTATGGCCAAAACTTCCAAAACTATGTTGAACAGTAATGGTGAAAGTGGGCACCCTTGTCTTGTTCCTGACTTTAGAGGAAATGCTTTCAATTTTTCACCATTGAGGATAATGTTTGCTGTGGGTTTGTGATATATAGCTTTTATTATGTTGAGGTATGTTCCTTCTATTCCTGCTTTCTGGAGAGTTTTTATCATAAATGGATGTTGAATTTTGTCAAAGGCTTTCTCTGCATCTATTGAGATAATCATATGGTTTTTATTTTTCAATTTGTTAATGTGGTGTATTACATTGATTGATTTGCGGATATTGAATAATCCTTGCATTCCTGGGATAAAGCCCACTTGGTCATGGTGTATGATCTTTTTAATGTGTTGTTGGATTCTGTTTGTGAGAATTTTGTTAAGGATTTTTGCATCTATGTTCATCAGTGATATTGTCCTATAGTTTTCTTTTTTTGTGGCATCTTTGTCCGGTTTTGGTATTAGGGTGATGGTGGCCTCATAGAATGAATTTGGAAGTTTACCTTCCTCTGCAATTTTCTGAAACAGTTTGAGTAGGATAGGTGTTAGCTCTTCTCTAAATTTTTGGTAGAATTCAGCTGTGAAGCCGTCTGGACCCGGGCTTTTGTTTGCTGGAAGATTTCTGATTACAGTTTCAATTTCCGTGCTTGTGATGGGTCCGTTAAGATTTTCTACTTCTTCTTGGTCCAGTTTTGGAAAGTTGTACTTTTCTAAGAATTTGTCCATTTCTTCCACGTTGTCCATTTTATTGGCATATAATTGCTGATAGTAGTGTCTTATGATCCTTTTATTTCTGTGTTGTCTGTTGTGATCTCTCCATTTTTATTTATAATTTTATTGATTTGATTTTTCTCCCTTTGTTTCCTTATGAGTCTGGCTAATGGTTTTTCAATTTTATTTATCCTTTCAAAGACCCAGCTTTTGGCTTTGTTGATTTTTACTATGGTCTCTTTTGTTTCTTTTGCATTTATTTCTGCCCTAATTTTTAGGATTTCTTTCCTTCTACTAACCCTGGGGTTCTTCATTTCTTTATTTTCTAGTTGCTTAGAGTTAGATTATTTATTTGACTTTTTTGTGGTTTCTTGAGGTATGCTTGTATTGCTATGAACTTTCCCCTTAGGACTGCTTTTACAGTGTCCCACAGGTTTTGGGTTGTTGTGTTTTCATTTCATTCGTTTCTATGCAAATTTTTATTTTTTCAATTTCTTCTGTGATTTGTTGGTTATTCGGCAGTCTGTTGTTCAGCCTCCATATGCTGGAATTTTTAATAGTTTTTCTCCTGTAATTGAGATCTAATCTTACTGCATTGTGGTCAGAAAAGATGCTTGGAATGATTTCAGTTTTTCTGAATTTACCAAGGCTAGATTTATGGCCCAGGATGTGATCTATCCTGGAGAAGGTTCCGTGTGCGCTTGAGAAAAAAATGAAATTCATTGTTTTGGGATGAAATGTCCTATAGATATCAATTAGGTCTAACTGGTCTATACATTTAAAGTTTGTGTTTCCTTGTTAATTTTCTGTTTAGTTGATCTGTCCATAGGTGTGAGTGGGGTATTAAAGTCTCCCACTATTACTGTGTTATTGTTAATTTCTCCTTTCATTCTTGTTAGCATTTGTCTTACATATTGTGGTGCTCCTATGTTGGGTGCATATATATTTATAATTGTTATATCTTCTTCTTGGATTGATCCTTTGATCATTATGTAGTGACCTTCTTTGTCTCTTTTCACAGCCTTTGTTTTAAAGTCTATTTTACCTGATATGAGTATTGCTATTCCTGCTTTCTTTTGGTCCCTATTTGCATGGAAAATCTTTTTCCAGCCCTTCACTTTCAGTCCGTATGTGTCTCCCGTTTTGAGGTGGGTCTCTTGTAGACAACATATGTAGGGGTCTTGTTTTTGTATCCATTCAGCCAGTCTTTGTGTTTTGGTTGGGGCATTCAACCCATTTACGTTTAAGGTAATTATTGATAAGTATGATCCTGTTGCCATTTGCTTTATTGTTTTGGGTTCAAATTTATACACCTTTTTTGTGTTTCCTCTCTAGAGAATATCCTTTAGTATTTGTTGGAGAGCTGATTTGGTGGTGCTGAATTCTCTCAGCTTTTGCTTGTCTGTAAAGCTTTTGATTTCTCCTTCATATTTGAATGAGATCCTTGCTGGGTACAATAATCTGGACTGTAGGTTATTTTCTTTCATCACTTTAAGTATGTCTTGCCATTCCCTCCTGGCTTGAAGAATTTCTATAGAAAGATCAGCTGTTATCCTTATGGGAATTCCCTTGTGTGTTATTTGTTGTTTTTCCCTTGCTGCTTTTAATATTTGTTCTTTGTGTTTGATCTTTGTTAATTTGATTAATATGTGTCTTGAGGTGTTTCGCTTTGGGCTTATCCTGTTTGGGACTCTCTGGGTTTCTTGAACTTGAGTGATTATTTCTTTCCACATATTAGGGAAGTTTTCAACTATTATCTCCTCAAGTATTTCCTCATGATCTTTCTTTTTGTCTTCTTCTTCTGGGACCCCTATGATTTGAATGTTGTAGCATTTAATATTGTCCTGGAGGTCTCTGAGATTGTCCTCATTTCTTTTAATTCATTTTCTTTTTTCCTCTCTGATTCATTTATTTCTACCATTCTGTCTTCTAGTTCACTAATCCTATCTTCTGCCTCTGTTATTCTACTATTTGTTGCCTCCAGAGTGTTTTTGATCTCATTTATTGCATTCTTCATTATATATTGACTCTTTTTTTACTTCTTCTAGGTCCTTGTGAAATCTTCCTTACATCTTCTCAATCCTTGTCTCCAGGTTATTTATCTGTGATTCCATTTTGATTTCAAGATTTTGGATCAATTTCACTATCATTATTCGGAATTCTTTATCAGGTAAATTCCCTATCTCTTCCTCTTTTGTTTGGTTTGGTGGGCATTTATCCTGTTCCTTTACCTGCTGGGTATTCCTCTGTCTCTTCATTTTGTTTAAATTGTTGAGTTTCAGGTGTCCTTTCTGTGTTCTGGCAATTCTCTTTATTGTGGCATTTCCTTACTGTGTGTGGGTTTGTACAGGTTGCTTGTCAAGGTTTCTTGGTTAGGGAAGCTTGTGTCGGTGTTCTGGTGGGTAGAGCTGGACTTCTTCTCTCTGGAGTGCAATGAAGTGTCCAGTAATGAGTTATGAGATGTCTGTGGTTTTGGGGTGACTTTGGGCAGCCTGTATATTGGAGCTCAGGGCTGTGTTCCTGTGTTTCTGGAGAATTTGCTTGGTATGTCTTGCCCTGGAACTCGTTGGCCCTTGTGTGGTGCTTGGTTTCAGTGTAGGTATGGAGGCATTTGATGAGCTCCTGTCAATTAATGTTCCCTGGAGTCAGGAGTTCCCTGGAGTCAGGGTTTGGACTTAAGCCTCCTGCTTCCAGTTATTGGTCTTATTTTTACAGTAGTCTCAAAACTTCTCCTTCTATATAGCACCACTGATAAAACATCTAGGTTAAAGACGAAAAGTTTCTCCACTGTAAGTGTCACCCAGAGAGGTTCACAGCATTACATGGAGAAGAGAAGAGGGAGGAGGGAGTTAGAGGTGACCTGAATGAGATGAGGTGGAATCCATAGAGGAGAGAGCGGGCTAGCCAGTAATCGCTTCCATATGTGCACTCCACAACTGGACCGCTCAGAGATGTTCACAGAGTTATACAGAGAAGAGAGAGGGAGGAAGGAGACAGAGGTGGCCAGAGGATAAAAGGGGGAAATGAAAAGGAGAGAGACAGATCCAGCCAGTAATCATTTCCCTAAATGTTCTCCACCATCTGGAACACAAAGAAATTCACAGAGTTGGGTAGAGTAGAGAGCGGTTAGGGAGCAGACACAGGCGACCTTCTGGAGAAAAAGGAGAGGCCAAAGGGGGAGAGAGCAGTCAAGCCAGTAATTTCGCTCCCTAGTTAAAATGGGTACTGAAGATTGGGTTCTTAAAGGTACATTGGTAACAAATACCTAAAAGCAAAAATTAAAAATCTAGAGTAGAGTTTGGAATTTCAAAATACAATGTCAAAGAAAAGAAGAAGGAAAAGGAGAGAGAGAGAGAGAGAGAAACAAAGTCACACAAATTACAAAGAAAATATAGGTACAAAATTGATAACAAATACCAAAAAGCTAAAATTAAAAATCTAGAGCAGAGTTTGGAATTTCAAAAATACAATGTTAAAGAAAATAAGAAGAAAAAAAAAAAGAAAGAAAGAGAAAAAGAAAAAAGTCACAAAAATTATAATATATATATGAAGTTTGCTTTTTTTAAAAAAAAAAGTCTTTTATTTATTTATTTATTTTGCAAAGTAATAGTAGATTACAAAAGTGAAAATTAAAAAAAAAAGAAAGAAAGAGAGAATGATCGTAAAAATATATCTAGGACTTTCTCCTGTGTTATTGTAGGTATTGCGGGGTAAGTTCATTTTCAGCTAGTTCCTTGCCGGTTTATATTTCTCAAGATATATAGGCCCCTTCTTACGTAGTTGGTACTAACCACAGGGTTTTAATATATTGCCTGTTGCTTCCAAGGCGGTTCCCTCTGTTATAGCTTCTTCTGTTTGCTGGTCTCTTCAGTGTCTGATTTCTGCCCTGATACAAAAGGGGGGTGGTGGACACCTTCTTCTTTTTTTTTTTTTTTTAGGCTCACTTGTTCAGTCCGGCTGTGGAGAGGGAGGGACGCTGCAAACAAATAACACTGGCATGTGCTCTCAGTGCCTCAGCCACACTGGGCCTGCCCTTGCTCACGACGCTTGTAGCCTCCCTGCCCACACTGCTCAGGCTCTAGGTTGCTCTGCCGGGAACCATCCGTGGCCGGCCCTTGGCTGCTTGCACCTACCAGGTCTAAGCCGCTCAGGTTCAGGCATTCAGGCAGTCCTCAGAGGCGCAGACTCGGTTGGGCCTGGGTTTTGTGCCTTTCCCAGGTCCGAGCAGCTCAGGTGATGAGGTATTTGGTGAGCACGGTTGAGGGGACTTACCGCCTCCCCGCTGCTCGGTTATCTGGGTGTACAACCGGTGCCCCCTCTCAGGTGGATGTCGACTGTCCAGAACCCCAAGAAGTTTTAGTTAACCAAAAAGCCTGCTTACAGTTTTGTAGATAATGTCTCTCTGGGGCTGCGATTGCCCCCTTCCTGCTCTGGCTGCCTGTCACCAGAGGGGGACGGTCTGCAGCTGGCTATCCCTGTTCAGTCCTTTGTTCTATGCGCAGGCCTGGTGGTGTCTTAGGTTAAGGCTGGCTTTTTGTGTAATAGATATCCCACAGTCTGGTTTGCTAGCCCAAATTATTTCACTCAGGTAGCTCTTGGGACATTCAGGCCAGATCCTTACTCTAAGCGATGTAGCCCTCGCCACGCCTCCCTGCCCAGCCCCCGCTTGTTAATGGCAGATGCAGGCTTCTGCACTGCTTCTCCACTGGGGGAGTTACCATTGGGCTCGTAATCTGTGGGTTTTAATTGTTTATTTATTTTTCGTCCCTGTTATGTTGCCCTCTGTGCTTCCAAGGCTTGGCACAGACTTGGCAGTGAGAATGCTTCCTGGTGTTTGGAAACTTCTCTCTTTTTAAGACTCCCTTCTGGGGACAAGTGAAGAGGAACTAAAAAGCCTCTTGATGAAAGTGAAAGTAGAGAGTGAAAAATTGGCTTAAAGCTCAACATTCAGAAAACGAAGATCATGGCATCTGGTCCCATCACTTCATGGGAAATAGATGGGGAAACAGTGGAAACAGTGTCAGACTTTCTTTTTCTGGGCTCCCAAATCACTGCAGATGGTGATTGCAGCCATGAAATTAAAAGACGCTTACTCCTTGGAAGGAAAGTTATGACCAACCTAGATAGCATATTCAAAAGCAGAGACATCACTTTGCCAACAAAGCTTCGCCTAGTCAAGGCTATGGTCTTTCCTGTGGTCATGTATGGATGTGAGAGCTGGACTGTGAAGAAGGCTGAGCGCCGAAGAATTGATGCTTTTGAACTGTGGTGTTGGAGAAGACTCTTGAGAGTCCCTTGGACTGCAAGCAGATCCAGCCGGTCCATTCTGAAGGAGATCAGCCCTGGGATTTCTTTGGAGGGAATGATGCTAAAGCTGAAACTCCAGTATTTTGGCCACCTCATGCGAAGAGTTGACTCATTGGAGAAGACTGTGATGCTGGGAGGGATTGGGGGCAGGAGGAGAAGGGGACGACAGAGGATGAGATGGCTGGATGGCATCACTGACTCGATGGATGTGAGTCTGAGTGACCTCCAGGAGTTTGTGATGGACAGGGAGACCTGGCGTGCTGCAGTTCATGGGGTTGCAAAGAGTCGGACATGACTGAGCAACTGATCTGATCTGATCTGATCTGGGGACGGAGCTCCGTCCCTCCCTCTTTTGTCTCTTTTTTTTGTCTTTTATATTTTCTCCTACCTCCTTTCGAAGACAGTGGGTTGCTTTTCTGGGTACCTGATGTCCCCTGCCGGCATTCAGAAGTTGTTTTGCGGAATTTACTCGGCATTTAAATGTTCTTTTGATGAATTTGTAGGGGAGAAAGTGTTCTTCCTGTCCTATTCCTCTGCCATCTTAGCTCGTCCCCCGACTCTCAATCTTTTAGTGGGTTTGTGTCTTGGGCTGAAATCTTTACAACTGTTTATCCCATACTATGGATTTTTTTGTTGTTATTGTTGGAGGGTCGTTCATCCTTCCCCCTAATCCTTTTCCTTGCTGTATGTACTAAATTTATTTTCTTAAAAATCTAACCCATACTTTTAACTTTTTTTCTTCCATTAGGTGAGCCAGAAGGCTATAAGAGACATGACTGGAAGGAATGCCTTTCTTCTAAATGGAATAAGGCTTTGAAGAAATATCTTCTTTTGGACATAGGCTTTTGCTATGAAGAAAGCTCTGGGTGCAGTTTGCAATGATTATACGTCTTTTCTTCTGGCCAGAGCCACAAGGGAATCTTTCTCAGATCTTCCCACTGAGAACCTGGGGAATCCGTGGAGGAAAAAGCCAAGAAAATTTAGGAATTCCTCTAGACTGCAGCCCTCAGGAGTTTCTCACTAGCACGCTGGTTCAAACTCAACCTTTAAATATTTGCAAAAAAATTGTAAGTATTCCTATCTGTTTGTGGCTTCTGCAGCTTCTGCTTCCAGGTAAGCAGAACTCAGCCATATCCTTTTGGATGAATTTCTCTCCAAAGTTTAAAGTGTTAATTTGCCCTGCAATTCTCTGGTGTGTCCAAGTTTTTATCAAAAGCCAATTACCACACACTTGCACTCATCTCACATGCAAAAAAAGCAATGCTCAAAATTCTTCAAGCCAGGCTTCAACAGTATGTGAACAGTGAACTTCCAAATGTTCAAGCTGGATTTAGAAAAGGCAAAGGAATCAGAGATCAAATTACCAACATCTGTTGGATCATCAAAAAAGAAAGCGAATTCCAGAAAAACATCTACTTCTGCTTTATTGACTACACCAAAACCTTTGACTGTGTGGATCACAGCAAACTGTGGAGAATTCTGAAAGAGATGGGAATACCAGACCACCTGACCTGCCTCCTAAGAAATCTGTATGCAGGTCAGGAAGCAACAGTTAGAATTGGACATGGAACAATAGACTGGTTCCAAATTGGGAAAGGAGTATGTCAAGGCTGTATATTGTCACCCTGCTTATTTAACTTATATGCAGAGTACATTGTGTGAAATGCCAGGCTGGATGAATCACAAGCTGGAATCAAGATTGCCAGGATAAATATCAATAACCTCAGATATGCAGATGACACTACCCTTGTGGCAGAAAGTGAAGAAGAACTGAAGAGCTTCTTGATGAAAGTGAAAGAGGAGAGTGAAAAAGCTGGCTTAAAACTCAGCATTCAGAACACTAAGATCATAGCATGCATCCAGTGCCATCACTTCATGGCAAATAGATGGGGAAACAGTGCAAACAGTGACAGCCTTTATTTTTTGGAGGTATCCAAAATTACTGTGGATGGTGACTGCAGCCATGAAATTAAAAGATGCTTGCTCCTTGGAAAAAAAGCTATAATTAGCAACCTAGACAGCGTATTAAAAAGCAGAGACATTGCTGACAAAGGTCCATCTAGTCAAAGTTATGGTTTTACAAGTAGCATGTATAGATGTGAGAGTTGGACTATAAAGAAAGCTGAGTGCTAAAGAATTGATACTTTTGATCTGTGGTGTTGGAGAAGACTCTTGAGAGTCCCTTGGACTGCAAGGAGATCCAACAAGTCCATCCTAAAGGAGATCAGTCTTGAATGTCCATTGAAAAGACTGATGCTGAAGCTGAAACTCCAATAATTTGGCCATCTGATATGAAGAACTGACTCATCTGAAAAGAACCTGATGCTGGGAAAGATTGAAGGTGGGATGAGAAGGAGACAACAGAGGCTGAGATGGTTAGATGGCATCACTGATGCACCGGACATGAGTTTGAATGGACATAGGCTCCAGGAGTTGGTGATGGATAGGGAGGCCTGGAGTGTTGCAGTCCATGGGATCACAAAGAGTAGGACACTACTGAGTGACTGAACTGAATTTGTTCAGGTTTTTCTTATTGTCAAGCTGGGAGGGATGACTGCTAAACTCTTTGTATGTTGAAGTTAAAACAAGAGGTCCTTTAACTGACTTTTTAAACTTTTAACAACATAGTTTTGTGATTTTAAACAGTGTGCTAAGGACTTTTCCTACAAAGACAGTAATATTTGAATAAAAACTTTAGGTATAATGAAGATGAAAATCAAGTGCAGATTTGAGGATGAAAGTACAAGAAAGAAGCAATGTCGAGTGTAAGGACTATGAGGCAAGTGGCCAGAGCAGACTGAGTGATGGGGAACATAAAGGACTGACCCAAAGGGGCAATGAGTAAAATGGAGTAAATCTTTTAAAAGCAATTGTAAGGCTTTTGGTTTATATTCTATGAAAAATGGAGTCTTTGGAACATTTTTGACAGAGAGATGACATGGTCTGATGGGTTTTAATAGAATTGTTCTAGTTCCTGTAGCAATTAGAGTAGAAAAGAACAAGGGGAAAAGTGGAGAGTCCAGTTAGGATATAATTGCATAATCCTTGGATAGCATCATGGTGATTTTGACCAATGTGAAAATGGTGGGCATAGAACTGCTCAGTTTCTGGACATAGATTAAGGCCAATAAGATTTGCTGGGCTGGAACTGGGATGTGACAGAAAGTATGGCATAAAGCAGAACTCCATAACTTTTCACTGAGCAATTGAAAGAATTGACTTCTTCCAGGTGACAAGATAGTTTTCTATTTATTTATTTACTTATTTATGGTTGTGCTGAGTCTTCGGTGCTGCATGTGGGCTTTATCTGGTTGCAGTAAGCAGGGACTACTCTTTGTTGCGGTTCTCGGACTTCTCGTTGTGGAGATTTCTCTCATTGCAGTGCATGTGCTCTAGGCACATGGGCTTTAGTAGCTGCAGCATGCAGGCTCAGTAGTTTCTGTGCACAAGTTTAGTTGCTCCTTGGCATGTGGAATTCTCTTGGAACAGGGATTGAGCTTGTGTACTCTGTATTGGCAAGCAGATTCTTAACCATTGGACCACCAGGGAAATCCCACAAGGTGGCTTTTTAAACCATGTGTCTGACTAAATCTCATGCGTGATTGAAGTCATTGAACACCTCTCCACTATGTCCAGGCCAGTTTGCTCAGTAGGGCCCCCAAGTACTCTCTGCCCACCATGACTTGGCATTTGGTTTTTGTCCAACTTTCTAGTCCCACACCTACACTTCCCTGATTTTTGTACCGTTCATGTTGAGATCTTTGAGGTTCTACTAAAATGCCATAGATTTTAGCATATTTATAGCATCATTTCTTTTATTCTTCGTTCCTCTCAGATGGCTAACTCCTGATGATCTTTACAGATTCAGTTTAGATGTTCCTGCCTCTAGAAAATCTTCTGTTCTTTTGGACTCACTTGTTCCAAGTCTAGGAAGGCTGCCTATGTCTCCGATGCTCCTGTGCTTACTGCATGGAACTCCTACAAGTGTCAGGCTACCAGAGGGACCCCGCATGACTGTGATTATCTTTGAAGGTAATAGTGAACAAAGACCCTATAACATTCATCAGTGTGTGATGACAGCAGCTGACAGAGTCTACACACTTTATATTCATTCATGGGATAAGAACTGATAGTGTCATTTTTTGGTTTTGTTTACTTTATCTTGTTTTAAGTTTTGGACTTCAGAGGGCTCAACAAGCTTTGGAAAGTGTAACATGTAAAGAAAAATTCTTTTCATTATTTTATGGGCAAAACTAAAGGCAAATAACTAACCACTGCTTACTGGGTAGCACACTCTGTTTAACAATTATAAAATCACTTTCAGTTTTAAGAGAGAAAGAACAACTCACATGTGTGCAATTTTATAGAAATGAAAATCTTAGGCATGTTATTAGTAGCTAAAAAAATATATTGGCAGATTTTCAAACACTTTTCCCTGAATACTAATGAAATCTTTTATTTTGGACAATTTAATTCACTCATATTTGCCTTTTATGCTCATAGATGATAATAAATAGCCATGACTACTCTCAGTTTTTCCTTAGAACACCATATTTTAATTTTTTTCAGAATCAAATAATTCTATGAAACAATGGATAATTATATAGTGAGCTCAATAAAGTCTGCTATGTATTCATTGAAAAATACTGTGAATCCATAACTTGGAGAAAGAACTGCCTTCTTTGACAGTGTTCACTAAAAAGAAAATAGTAAGATAAAAGGTGTAATAAGATAATAAAATAATAAGATAAAACAACCACAATCTAGGAAAAGCCAGATGAAATTTGTGTTTACACTTCAAAATAAAAGGTCTAGGTATCAGTTAACTAGGTCAGCAGTACCAGCCAACACTCAGTTTTTAGAAATTAATTAAAATCCAAAGACAGATTCATGGATGTAAAAAATCAGTTTTGAAGGAAATTGTATCTTAATGAAAAAACATGTATATGTTGTGTAATAAATGCAAAGGCCAAATGTGTTACAATAATTTACTTCAGGAGTTAGTCTGTTCTTTCATGAACAAAAGATACACACACACACACATATATATATATGTATAGTTGTTTGGGTTTTTATAGTTACAAGACTATAGAAGAGAATCGATATGTCAAAATGCATTGTTCTATGTTCAAAATCAACTTGAACTTCAGGGGTTCTGATTTTTTAGTGAAACTGTAAGTGTCAGGTCTTGAGTTTCTTTTAAGAGTAGGAAATAAATATTTTTTCTTATAGAAAGATTGAGGTACAGGGAAGGGGGACTCTTTGACATGAACAGTCTTTGAAAACCCAAACATTTTGATGTTACACATATCACTCAGAAAACTTATTGTTCTTTTTTCTGATATTTTCCTTTGAGGAAATGAAGAAGAATTTGGAAGATAATCTACAAAGATGTGCCTAAGAAACTCATCTTACAAACCTTCCTTTTTCTCTAAGGCCCTGGCACCATAGACCCTTAGGAAACTCTGGAGTTAGAGGGAGTTGGGGAGATTGGGTGAGTAGAAAGACACACAGGGTTTTTTTTTTTTTTTTTTTTACACACTTCTTGACTGTGCCCACTGATTATGTATGACAGGGCAGATGCCTGTATCCAAGGCAACTCTGGTACAGTAATCTGGGCAATTTGGATATACTCAATAAAGATATATCCCTTCTGTGCTCCCGAAAAATTAATAACAAGCAGCACTTTTTTGACAAATGGAGAACTAGCACAAAATTAAATATGCATTTAATGACTAACAGACAAGTTCAATATTTGCATATTTGGAATCAAATCTAATATAGTAACTTGTTTAGAGGATAATTTATTAAATGCATACATACTTAATTGTCCTATTTATTTTTAATTACTCAGTGAAAATATATGTTCTTCATGTAAAGTTTAGTCAATAAAGAGCTCATTTTGATTAACACTCTAAATGCAGAACCATAATAGAAATAAGCAGTGTTATGAGCTTTTACACACACATAAGAATATGTTAAAAATATACACTTTGTACAGTTTTTGACTGATGTCACTCATTACACATTATTCTACAACTTGCTTTTCTCCTTTTCCACATGGTTGAAAAATCTTTCCGTGTCAGGGCATATATATGCAATTTCTGCTTTCTTACTTAATTTCTGGGTAATATTGTATGAAATGGATTATCTATAGTTCATTTAAACCATCCTCTCTATTGGTGGGTATTTAAATATTTTTCTATTCTTTCTGTTATTCCCTCTCTCCTGTTATTTTTTAAATTTATTTTTTAATTGGAGGAAAATTGTTTTACAATGTTGTATTGATTTCTTCCTCTTTATAAAAAGTTTTTTTTTCTATTAATACAATGTGTCTCCATAACTGAACCAAGACAGAAAATTTCTGTATTAAAGGATAAAAACATTTATATTTTTATAGGTATTTCCTAATTATCTTCCCAAAATTTATATTGAATTATACTTCCATCAGCACTATATAAGAATACTAATTCCTTCCCACCCCAATAACACTCAATATTATTATGTGCCCTGTGGATAAAATATGTACCTCATTGTCTACACCTATTCTGTTCTTGTGAATAGTAAATCTGAGTATCTTTTCATATGTTTATTGGCCATTTATACTTCCATGACACTGTATAAATATTAAATAAATGAATGATTAAATTACTGAATGAAACTAAATTTAGAGTGCTAGAGAAATGAAAGTTAATCACTCACACCCAGGAAAATGAAAATGTTTCCCTGGCATAGTGATTACAATCTTATTATGCCAAACACAGAAATTAAATAGCACAACTTTATTTTTATTATACACAGAGAGGTCATATGTGATTCCTGGTTAACAACTGGACTACATTTAATATGAGTTTACAAGCCCACTAGGTATCAAAATTCATCCCCATTATATTTATTTTCCTTTTGTGTGTGTGGAGGGAAGAGTCTAGATTTAGCACCTGTAATTCAGTGCATTATACTACAACTCATTACATTTGGTTGTAAATTAGGTTCATGGGTAGTGTGTGTGTTTACATGCTCATTTTATTTTTTATCTTTGAAAGAACTGTGTGACAGTTGACATTTGAAGTTCTTTTCTTTCTCCCATCATCTTACAATTTCTACATCTCCTTTTCTACTCATGAGCTGATTTCTTCTTTTTCTCATCTCTTTACACCACTATAATATGCTTTCAGAATCTTCATATACACTCGGGACTCAAAATATTATCTGTCCCAATAGTACTTTATTCTAACTGTAATCCAAGTCTTAAGCTAAATGACAGAAATTCCATAAGACAAAATTGCTGAAATCAACTAGTGTAGGAGAAGGTAGTGTACTTCTGATCAGTAGGAACAGTTCTGAAGCTAATATCTCTGTTAAATAGGCTATTGTCTAGTGTTAAATTAATTGAATTCAACCATTTAATTGCCATTGATATAGCTAACTTACTATGCGTGAGGTAATCCTTGACTGCAATTTGAAAATTTAATCCTCATGGCATACTCTTAATCTCTTTAAGAGGTTAGGAAACTGAGGCTTGAGCACATAAACACGTAAAGAATGTATGAAATATGCCTTTTATAACTAATATAGTGCTCATTCTCAAAGCTGCTTTGTTGGAGGTTAAGTATAATATTAGGACACTGCAGATGGTCATGAGATCATGAAAATTTTGCAAACACTCCCAAGCATTTAAAGTGTCTCAACCTTATGCAGAATTATATAAACAACTGGAATAAAAGCCATTTCCAAATTAGGCAAACCCTTTCATTTTAGAACACTGATTGAGTTCTTTTGACATTGCATTAAAAAACAAGGAACAAAAGCATAATATAAAAACCAACAACACACTAAACTGGAAGGATCTTGATCTTGAAGGATCCAGCAGAGAAAAGGAAAACACCATTAAGCATGTGGCATATCTGATGTCGAATTTCTTCATATAAGGACATTGCTATAAAATGTAAATATCTTCAAAGGATTAACCCTTTGCCATCATGAAAATATGCACATTTTCAAAGGGGGTGAAGCATTTTCTAATCTGAACATCTTTAAAGGGGGAAATCAATAAATGGCATGAAAAACTTCAAAGCAGGACCTCCTGTCAATGACAGAAGTTCCTCAGCAATGCAGAGGCTTTGAAGGAGGACTCCCAGTGCTGGGAAAGCTTTGAAGTGACTGAAAACAGACATTTATAATTACGGAAAGGTGCAGTGTCCAGCAGGGATCGTACAAAGACACGTCTGAGGTAGGTACAGATGGAGATTGGAAGGTGGCAGGGACACTGACCTTGCACCTCCCAACCTAAAAGTCTTTTGGGTCAACTCAATAATCATATGTAAAACAGCAAGTGTGGAGTGAGAACAGTGGTGAGAGGCAAAAAACCAAATTATTTTAGAGCTCACATTTCAAAAAAGAAAAAACCCTTGGCACCCCCAAAGCAGATCTTAATACAGACCGCCTGTGCTGGTTTCTTGTGTTGCTGCCCAATCTATTAAGCTGTTATCACCACTCAGCTTTCTGCTAAGTGTCCAGAGCGTGAAAAAGTCTCAGAAGCAGCTTTTTAAGGTCCCTTAGTCCCCATGTTGATGACATTGAAGTTTTTTCCATATAGTTATTATAAATCAGGCAATGTTCTAAAAGGTAAATATTATTAAGATCTATGACTTCTCTGTTGTTTAATTTGAGTCTGAAGTATTCTGAGCCATGAGTTGGTATCTATTTCCCGGAAGTCAATTAATGATATTTTTGAACACCATAATAGGTGGGATAGCACTGCCCTGTCAGAGGCAACCTATGCAAAGTCATAGGAGGCTTATTTAAATGTATTATTCCCTAAATGAGTTTTCTTTTTCTTTCCTTTATTTTGCCTGACATCCTAGGGGTGCAGTGAGCTAATGACATCCTTTTATTTCTTTGCCATTTATTATGGAGTCTGCTTTCCCCAAATGACTCTTTCATTCATTGATAATTTTTGAATGTAAAACATTCTAAGCTCTCAGTAATTGCAGTACAGTGCCATGTGAAGACACTCTCTTTCCTCATGAAAATTGCAATTTAGGGACACAGACATTATTCAATAAACAAACAGAAAAATGTGAGCTATACTGTGATGGGGTTTGAAAGGAAGGGTACATGAAGGATGTGGGATGTACTGAAGAATCAAGTAGGTTACCCTAAGGAACTGAGAGCTGAATGAAATCTAAAGGATGAGCAGTGAGAAAGCAGGAGAACTTGGGGGTATCTGGGTGCATCAGGATTGGATGGCAGGTACAGCAAATACAAAAGTCATGAGACAGGAGGTCAAAATGAAATATGCTTTTATGGAGGAGGAGTGGACAAGGCAGGGAGAAGCCAGATGGAGGAGACCTTGTTTAGGACTCTGATCTTCAACTTAAAATCAATCAGAAGCCTTTGAAGAATTTTAAGTACATGTTTGGTAGAATCAGATTTGCATACTGATCTATTCAAAGAGTGGACATGATTAAAGCGACTTAGCACAAACGCATGAAGAGGAACCATATGTGAGACCAAAAAAGACTAATCAAGGGAGTTGAAGAAAAGGTAGGGAATGTGCTACACAACAGGGATGGAAGTTAAGCAAAAAGGAAGGCAAAGTCAGCATACAGATACTTCCTCTGAAAAACAGTTACTTGCATCAACTCAAGTTCTGCCTCCTATGGAGCACCTCCTTCTCTCCTACACAGTTTTAGGAACCCATATGAGAAATCTATATGCAGGTCAGGAAGCAACAGTTAGAACTGGACATGGAACAACAGACTGGTTCCAAATAGGAAAAGGAGTACGTCAAGGCTGTATATTGTCACCTTGTTTATTTAACTTATATGCAGAGTACATCATGAGAAACGCTGGACTGGAAGAAACACAAGTTGGAATCAAGATTGCCGGGAGAAATATCAATAACCTCAGATATGCAGATGACACCATCTTTATGGCAGAAAGTGAAGGGGAACTAAAAAGTGTCTTGATGAAAGTGAAAGTAGAGAGTGAAAAGGTTGGCTTAAAGCTCAACATTCAGAAAACGAAGATCATGGCATCTGGTCCCATCACTACATGGGAAATAGATGGGGAAACAGTGGAAACAGTGTCAGACTTTATTTTGGGGGGCTTCAAAATCACTGCAGATGGTGACTGCAGCCATGAAATTAAAAGACGCTTACCCCTTGGAAGGAAAGTTATGACCAACCTAGATAGCATACTCAAAAGCAGAGACATTACTTTGCCAACAAAGGTTTGCCTAGTCAAGGCTATGGTCTTTCCTGTGATCATGTATGGATGTGAGAGCTGGACTGTGAAGAAGGCTGAGCGCCGAAGAATTGATGCTTTTGAACTGTGGTGTTGGAGAAGACTCTTGAGAGTCCCTTGGACTGCAAGGAGATCCAACCAGTCCATCCTAAAAGAGATCAGTTCTGGGTGTCCATTGGAAGGACTGATGTTGAAGCTGAAACTCCAATACTTTGGCCACCTGATGCGAAGAACTGACTCATTTGAAAAGACCCTGATGCTGGCAAAGATTGAAGATGGGAGGAGAAGGGGATGTCAGAGAATGATATGGTTGGATGGTATCACCTACTCAATGGACATGAGTTTAGGTTAACTCCAGGAGTTGGTGATGGACAGGGAGGCCTGGCATGCTGCAGTCCATGGGGTCGCAAAGAGTTGGACATGACTGAGTAACTTGCTAAAGCTGAAACTCCAGTATTTTGGCCACCTCATGCAAAGAGTTGACTCATTGGAGAAGACTCTGATGCTGGGAGGGATTGGGGGCAAGAGGAGAAGGGGACGACAGAGGATGAGATGGCTGGATGGCATCACTGACTCGATGGATGTGAGTCTGAGTGACCTCCGGGAGTTGGTGATGGACAGGGAGGCCTGGCGTGCTGCGGTTCATGGGATCGCAAAGAGTCGGACACGACTGAGCGACTGATCTGATCTGATCTGATCTGAGTAACTTAACTGAACTGAACTGAGTATGTGCACTTCTTGTATTTTGTTTTCTTCCCTATTACAACCATCATCAGGTTCTCCAATTCTGTTTCCTTATTTTACCTTTGAATTAATCTGCTTATCTTCATCTCCCCTGCTTCAAGTGTCTCCCCTGAAACTACTCTTGTCTCTGTCCTAGCAATAGTCTCATAACTTCTTTCTCTCATGGCTTTTGTCACCCACATCTCTCTCCCACACTACATCCTGACCAGGGTTTTAAAAGTGTACATTTCACCATACTCTGTAATTTTTCCTTCAGAAAACATTTTCTTTTCATGCATAAGATACAAGTAGAAAAGTGCTGCACCTATCATCATTATGTGTGCGTGCTAAGTTGCTTTAGTCGTGTCCTATTCTGTGTGACCCTATAGACTGTAGCCCATCAGGCTCCTCCTCCATGGGATTCTCCAGGCAAGAATACTGGAATGGGTTGCCATGACCTCCTCCAGGGGATCTTCCCAACCCAGGTAACGAACCTGCATCTCTCATGTCTCCTGCATTGGCAGGTAGGTTCTTTACCACTAGTACCACCTGGGAAACTTATTATCATTATACAGCTATTTAAATATTACAAGTTAAACAGACTCACAAAACCAAAAACAAAACAATAATAGATTCACCAGAAGACCTCCTTCTATCCCTCTTACTACCCCATCATCATCTTCTCTTCCCATATATTAGCCAATGGAATTTTTTTTTCCCATTTTTGAACTTGTAAACATTGAACTTTTTAAAACTTGACATTATGCTTGTGAAATTCATTCACATTTCATGTATAATGATAGCTTCCCCCCCTTTTTTACTGCAGTATAGTATTACAGTGAATGAATATACCAAAATTTGTTCATTTGTTACATCATTGATGGACCATTTCTACTTTGGTATTATTACAAATGCTGCTACTACGAAAATTCTGAAATTTGCCTGGTGATCAAGTGTTTATATTTCTTTTAGATAAATATCTAGGAGTAGAACTGATAGCATTTAAAGAAAGTTCCAGTTTTTCCACATTCTTAACCAACAGTATTTTCTGCTTTCTTTATTTTGACAGAAAATACTAGTGGATGCATAGTGGTGTTGCATTATAGTTTTATTTGCATTTCACTAATGTCTAAGAAAATTGAGGTACCATCTCTTTCATGTATTTAGTTTACAGCTGGATGTGATCTTTTAGTAAGTGCTTATAAAACCTCTTTCCCATTTTCAAAAGAGTTGCCTCTGTGTGTGTGTGCGTGTGTGTGTGTGTTTGTGTTAGTAACTCAGTCCTGTTTGACTCTTTGTGACCCCATGGACTGTAGCCTGCTAGGCTCCTTTTGTCCATGGAATTCTCCAGGCAAGAATACTGGAGTGGGTTCCCACGCCCTCTCCAGGAATCTTCCCGACCCAGGGATGGAACCCAAGTCTCCTGCATCGCAAGGAGCACTTTACCATCTGAGCCACCAGGGAAGCCTGTGTTATCTTTTATGTCTATAATCCACACAAAATTGGTTTTTGTGTTTGGAATGAGTTAAAACTGAAGATCCACATTTTTCCCCCACAGGTACTTCCAATTAACCCACACAGTTTATTGAAAAGGATATACTTCTGCTGATGTATTTGTGTCAACTTTATCATAATTCACATAACCACATGGCGTGAGTCCATTTTTGGATTTTCTCTTCTGTCCTATTGATATTTGTCTCTCCTTCCCCTCTGGTCAGATCAGATCAGATCAGTCGCTCAGTCATGTCCGACTCTTTGCAACCCCATGAACTGCAGCACGCCAGGCCTCCCTGTCCATCACCAACTCCCGGAGGTCACTCAGACTCACATCCATCGAGTCAGTGATGCCATCCAGCCATCTCATCCTCTGTCGTCCCCTTCTCCTCCTGCCCCCAATCCCTCCCAGCATCAGAGTCTTCTCCAATGAGTCAACTCTTTGCATGAGGTGGCCAAAATACTGGAGTTTCAGCTTTAGCATCATTCCTTCCAAAGAAATCCCAGGGTTGATCTCCTTCAGAATGGACTGGTTGGATCTCCTTGCAGTCCAAGGGACTCTCAAGAGTCTTCTCCAACACCACAGTTCAAAAGCATCAATTCTTCAGCGCTCAGCCTTCTTCACAGTCCAGCTCTCACATCCATACATGACCACAGGAAAGACCATAGCCTTGACTAGGTGAACCTTTGTTGGCAAAGTGATGTCTCTGCTTTTGAATATGCTATCTAGGTTGGTCATAACTTTCCTTCCAAGGAGTAAGCGTCTTTTAATTTCATGGCTGCAGTCACCATCTGCAGTGATTTTGGAGCCCAGAAAAATATAACACTGGCTTAATTACTATAGCTTTTATTAAGTCTTATTTTTTATAGTGTAAACAAGTCAGCTTTGTTTATGGGTCATGGGTCATAACTGATGACTCCCAGAAGTCCAAACTTCATAAATGTACAGTCATGTCTCTTCTGCAAGTTTATCTGGCACTTGTCGCCACTTCTCAGCAGGATGAGGGCAGAGAAAATTCTCACTCTACTTGAGAAAAATAAAAGTACCCTCTCTGCCATGTGTTTCAAAAATTTCCTCTAAACTCCAAACTTGGTCAAAACCATAACTGAGAACAACCTTAGAAATGTTTTAGTATACCACATTCACTTAACAAAGTTGGACACTAAGCGACTGAGGGTAGACGGGATTGTGTTAAGTTAAGCAGCTTTGTGATCAGGGTCTCAGCTGGGGGACTCCTGACTCCCCATGCTGTATCCCCACCCTCCCTTCTCCTGTGTGCTGACCCCTTGCTATTATTTCTCTAGCTCCATTTGCTGGTAATACTTAACATCTTTTTGGTAGATACATCACTTCCAAGCAGGATGGAAACTTACATTACAGGCTATGAGGACAAAACTGGCAAGCTGGGACTCAGAAGCAATTTTTTAAGGTGTCTCCATCCTAATTTTCCTTCTCTATTCCAACTATCGCTGAGTCATACTTTTCTTTCTGTAACTCTCCCATTCAGTCACTTGAAGTAGGTCATATTACAAACTTTCCAACAACTAACTTTGTTGTTAGTCAACACAGGCCCAATAGTATGTCCAGGAGAAACATTTTCTCCAAAACATGGTTGCTAATTCTATGTGATTTTCTCAACATTCTTGCATACTCTTTCTTGATCTTCTGGTTTAATTCCTCTAAAGCCCACCTCAATAATCATCTTCCCATTAAATCTCTTAGAAACATTCTACACTTACACTGACATTGTAACTTTTGTGGCTGAATTTTGGCTAAAAGTCAACTAATGACCAATATCAATAATAAAAATTGCATGAATAAGGCAGTAAAAGTAATTCATGTTCATCAATTATGTAAATGATTAGGGTTAGAAATGATTTAGTTTAAGATAAATGACATAGATTTATTAAAGATGTCAGACTTTAGATTTTACTATTAGACTTCAAATTCCGTATATGAGTAAAATGCAAAGTTCAACTGTGTTTGTGAAAAGTCATTATTTGGGGGAAGGTAAAGACTATAATAAGACTATAATTAATTCCAGTTAATAATGACTGCAATTAATTATAAACCTTTTAATTAATGTAAAACTCAATTTATAATATTTGTGTAAATAAGAAAGTAGTTATCTTATTTGCTGGTTCTTTTTTTAAATTTAAATATTAGCCAGCCTTCTGGCCATAGCAATAGCATTAATGGTTTATGCTTTATTTCTGTGTTCTAAAAATAGTATGAGGTATTAATATTTTAACATAAATAGAATAACAAAAATTAAAATAGAGAATAAGAAACAGGCAATCAGAGTTTGCATTGTGCAATATTTTGTTCTTATGTTTGCCTCATACTATTTTATCTGGCTGGTCCATATTTGATCATTCAACTAAAATGTGCATTCACAAACATTAGAGAGATTAGAACTTTACATAAAGCTATTGTTAGATATGTGAAATTTGAATATCAAAGGCCTTTCTCAAATTGTTAAATAGCTGTGACATGGTAGAATTTTCTGGCTTCTATTTGCTACCTGAGAAAGAGTTGGCTGGTTTGTTACAATTAAATAAGCAATTATCACTAAAACCACATCCAGGGTGACTCATGTCTGTAACCAAAGAATGTGGCTCCATCATTGTGTGCAAATACACACATATCTGGTGCTTAAACGCAACCTGATTTTCTTACCTCCTCATTTGTGTCTCTGTTTTAGTTTTCATGCTAGATAATTCTATAGCTTTCTGTGGTCATTTATACCTCATCATTTCAACTGTGAGCAAAAGAGAGACACGAAAGGACCTAGACAGTTTTTCAAGAAAGCATCAGATTTTGTGAGTCAAATTTAACTCAGTGTATCACTTTTTTCAGATTGTTTTATGTTTCCTATATCACAACAAGTGCAATTGATTGAAAAAGAGTTGAGAAATGAGATTTCGCACATTCTCTGTGGGATAATCTGAGTTAAATTAACTCATTCCGGTCCATTTTAGTTTGCTGATTCCTAAAGTGTTGATGTGCACTCTTGCCATCTCATGTCTGACCACTTCCAATTTGCCTTGATTCATGGAGCTAACATTGCAGGTTCCCATGAAATATTGTTCTTTATAGCATCGGACCTTGCTTCCATCACTAGTCACATCCACAACTGGGTGTTGCTTTTGCTTTGGCTCCATCTCTTCATTCTTCCTAGAGTTATTTCTCCACTGGTCTCCAGTAGCAGATTGGTCACCTACCAACCTGGGCAGTTCATCTTTCAGTGTCCTATCTTTTTGCCTTTTCATACTCGTCATGGGATTCTCAGGCAAGAATACTGAAGTGGTTTGCCATTCCCTTCTCCAGTGGACCACATTTTGTCAGAACTCTCCACTATGACCCGTCCATCTTGGATGGCCCTACACAGCTCATAGTTTCATTGAGTTAGACAAGGTGTGGTGCATGTGATTATATTGGTTCAGATCAGATCAGTCGCTCAGTCGTGTCCGACTCTTTGCGACCCCATGAACCGCAGCACGCCAGGCCTCCCTGTCCATCACCAGCTCCCGGAGGTCACTCAGACTCGCATCCATCGAGTCAGTGATGCCATCCAGCCATCTCATCCTCTGTCGTCCCCTTCTCCTCCTGCCCTCAATCCCTCCCAGCATCAGAGTCTTCTCCAATGAGTCAACTCTTCACATGAGGTGGCCAAAATACTGGAGTTTCAGCTTTAGCATCATTCCTTCCAAAGAAATTCCAGGATTGATCTCCTTCAGAATGGACTGGTTGGATCTTCTTGCAGTCCAAGGGACTCTCAAGAGTCTTCTCCAACACCACAGTTCAAAAGCATCAATTCTTCGGCGCTCAGCCTTCTTCACAGTCCAGCTCTCACATCCATACATGACCACAGGAAAGACCATAGCCTTGACTAGGCGAACCTTTGTTGGTAAAGTAATGTCTCTGCTTTTGAATATGCTATCTAGGTTGGTCATAGTTTTCTGTAATTGTGGTTTTCAGTATGTCTGCCCTCTGACTGAGACAGATAAGAGGCTTATGGAAGCTTCTGATAAGAGAGACTGACTGAGGGGGAAACTGGGTCTTGTTCTGAAGGGCGGGGCCATGAATCTTTAATCTAATTTTCTGTTGATGGGAGGAGCTGTGTTCCCTCCCTGCTATTTGCTGCTGCTACTGCTGCTAAGTCGTTTCAGTCGTGTCTGACTCTGTGCGACCCCATAGATGGAAGCCCACCAGGCTCCCCCGTCCCTGGGATTCTCCAGGCAAGAATACTGGAGTGGGTTGCCATTTCCTTCCCCAATGCATGAAAGTAAAAAGTGAAAGTGAAGTCGCTCAGTCGTGTCCGACTCTCAGCAACCCCAGGGACTGGAGCCTACCAGGATCCTCTGTCCATGGGATTTTCCAGGCAAAAGTACTGGGGTGGGGTGCCATTGCCTTCCCCGCTATTTACCTGGGGCCAAACTGCAACCCAGTCCAGAACTCTTGCCTGGAAAATCCCATGGACAGAGGAGCCTGGTAGGCTGCAGTCCATGGGGTCACGAAGAGTCAGACACGACTGAGCATCTTCACTTTCACTTTTACTTTCATGCATTGGAGAAGGAAATGGCAATCCACTCCAGTGTTCTTGCCTGGAGAATCCCAGGGATGGGGGAGCCTGGTGGGCTGCCATCTGTGGGGTAGCAGAATTGGACATGACTGAAGCGACTTAGCAGCAACAGCAAACTATGGTGGAGGTAATGGTGATAATGGTGACCTCCTTCAAAAGGTCACATGCATGTACTGCCACACTCAGTAACCCCAACCCTGTAGCAGGCCACCACTGACCCACCCCTCTGCTGGAGACTCCTGGACACATACAGGCAAGTCTGGGTCAGTCTCTTGTGGGGTCACTGCTCCTTTCTCCTGAAGCCTGGTGCACAAGGTTCTTTCTGTGCCCTTCAAGAGTCTATTTCCCAGTCCTGTGTAACTTCTGGCAGCTCTGTGGTGGGGTTTATGGTGACCTCCTCCAAGAGGGCTTATGCCATACCCAAGTCTGCTGCACCCAGAGCCTCTGTCCCTGTGGCAGTCCACCGTTGACCTGTACCTCCACAGGAGATGCTCAAACACCAATCGGTCTCAGTCTCTGTGGGGTCCTTGGGGCCTGGTGCACACAAGGTTTGTTTGAGCCCTCTGAGTGTCTCTGGTGGGAATGGGGTTTGATTCTGAACAGTGAAAACAGTGGCTGACTTTATTTTGGGGGGCTCAAAAATCACTGAAGATGGTGAGTGCAGCCATGAAATTAAAAGACACTTATTCCTAGGCAGGAAAGTTATGACAAACCTAGACAGTATAATAAAAAGCAGAGACATTACTTGGCCAACAAGGATCCGTCTAGTCAAGGCTATGGTTTTTCCAGTAGTCATGTATGGATGTGAGAGTTGAACTATAAAGAAAACTGAGCACCAAAGAATTGATGCTTTTGAACTGTGGTGTTGGAGAAGACTCTTGAGAGTCCCTTGGACTGCAAGGAGATCTAACCAGTCCTTCCTAAAGGAGATCAGTCCTGAGTGTCCACTGGAAGGACTGATGCTGAAGCTGAAAATCCAATACTTTGGCCACTTGGTACCAAGAGCTGACTCATTTGAAAAGGCCCTGATGCTGGGAAATATTGAAGGAGGGAGGAGAAGGGGATGACAGAGGATGAGATGGTTGGATGGCATCACCGACTCAATGGAGATGAGTTTGAGTAAACTCTGGGAGTTGGGGATGGACAGGGAAGCCCGGTGTGCTGCAGTATATAGAGTTGCAAAGAGTTGGACACAACTGAGTGACTGAACTGACTGACTGACTGTGGGATAAAATATGCCTTAAAAATATGTTAATAATTACTGAAGACCTACAAGACCTTTTGGAACTAACACCCAAAAAAGATACCTTTTCATTATAGGGGACTGTAATGCAAAAGTAGGAGGTCAAGAAACACCTGGAATAACAGGCAAATTTGGCCTTGGAGTACAGAATGAAGCAGGGCAGAGTTTTGCCAAGAGAACACATTGGTTATAGCAAACACTCTCTTCAAACAACACAAGAGAAGACTCTGCGCAAGGACATCATCAGATGGCCAACACCAAAATCAGATTGATTATATTATTTTCAGCCAAAGATGGAGAAGATCTATACAGTCAGCAAAAACAAGACTGGGAGCTGACTGTGGCTCAGATGATGAACTCCTTACTGCAAAATTCAGACTTAAAGAAAGTGGGGGAAAACACTAAACCATTCAGGAATGATCTAAATCAAATCTATTATACAGTGGAAGTGACAAATAGATTTAAGGGACTAGATCTGATAGAGTGCCTCATGAACTATGGATGAAGGTTCATGACATTGTGCAGGAGACAGGGTTCAAGACCATCCCCAAGAAAAAGAAATGCAAAAAAGAAAAATGGCTGTCTGAGGAGGCCTTACAAATAGCTGTGAAAAGAAGAGAAGCAAAAAGCAAAGGAGAAGAGGAAAGATATACTTATTTGAAGGCAGAATTCCAAAGAATAGCAAGGAGAGATAAGAAAGCCTTCCTCAGAGATCAGTGAAAAGAAATAGAGGAAAACAATATAATGGAAAAGACTAGAGATCTCTTCAAGAAAATTAGAGGTACAAAGGGAACATTTCATGCAAAGATGTGCTTGATAAAGGACAGAAATGGTATAGACCTAACAGAAGCAGAAGATATTAAGAAGAGATGGCAAGAATACACAGAACAACTGTACAAAAAAGATCTTCACGACCCAGATAATCACGATGATGTGATCACTCACCTAGAGCCAGACATCCTGGAATGTGAAGTCAAGTGGGCCTTAGGAAGCCTCACTACAAACAAAGCTAGAGGAGGTGATTGAATTCCAGTTGAGCTATTTCAAATCCTAAAAGATGATGCTGTGAAAGTGCTGCACTCAATATGCCAGCAAATTTGGAAAACTCAGCAGTGGCCACAGGCATGAAAATGTCCATTTCATTCCAATCCCAAAGAAAGGCAATGCCAAAGAATACTCAAACTACCACACAATTGCACTCATCTCACACTCTAGTAAAGTGCTGCTCAAAACTCTCCAAGCCAGTCTTCAGAAATATGTGAATCATGAACTCCCAAATGTTCAAGCTGGATTTAGAAAAGACAGAGGAACCAGAGATCAAATTGCCAACATCTGCTGGATCATTAAAAATGCAAGAGAGTTCCAGAAAAACATCTATTTCTGCTTCATTGACTACGCCAAAGCCTTTGACTATGTGGATCACAATAAACTGTGGAAAATCCTGAAAGAGATGGGAATACCAGACCACCAGACCTGCCTCTTGTGAAATCTGTATGCAGATCAGGAAGCAACAGTTAGAACTGGACATGGAACAACAGACTGGTTCCAAATAGGAAAAGGAGCACGTCAAGGCTGTATATTGTCACCCTGCTTATTTAACTTCTATGCAGAGTACATCATGAGAAACACTGGGCTGGAGGAAGCACCAGCTGGAATCCAGATTTCTGGGAGAAATATTAATAACCTCACAAATGCAGATGACACCACCCTTATGGCAGAAAGTGAAGAAATAAAGAGCCTCTTGATGAAAGTCAAAGAGGATAGTGAAAAAGTTGGCTTAAAGCTCAACATTCATAAAACTAAGATCATGGCATCCAGTCCCACCACTTCATGGGAAATAGATGGGGAAACAGTGAAAACAGTGTCAGACTTTATTTTTCTGGGCTCCAAAATCACTGCAGGTGGTGACTGCCGCCATGAAATTAAAAGATGCTTACTCCTTGGAAGGAAAGTCATGACCAACCTAGACAGCTTACTAAAAAGCAGAGATACTATTTTGCCAACAGAAGTCCATAGTCAAGGCTATCGTTTTTCCCATAGTCATGTACTTATGTGAGAGTTGGACTATAAAGAAAGTCGAGCATCGAAGAATTGATGCTTTTGAACTGTGGTATTGGAGAAGACTTTTGAGAGTCCCTTGGACTGCAAGCGGATCCAACCAGTTTATCCTAAAGATCAGTCCTGAGTGTTCATTGGAAGGACTGATGTTGAAGCTGAAATTCCAATACTTTGGCTTGATAGGAAGAGCTGACTCATTTGAAAAGACCCTGATGCTGGGAAAGATTGAAAGCCAGAGGAGAAAGGGACACTAGAGGATGAGATGGTTGGATGGCATCACTGACTCAATGGACATGAGTCTGGGTAAACTCTGGAATTTGGTGATGGGCAGGGAGGCCTGCCGTGCTGCAGTTCATGAGGTTGCAAAGAGTTGGACGTGACTGAGTGACTGAACTGATCTGAACTCAATGATTACTGATACTGAAATGATAAGTAGTTCAAATATGTTCATGTGGCTTAGAAAATAACCATCTTATTTCCTGTACATTTTTCTCAAGCTTATTGTTATTTTGTAACTTTATATAAAGAAGGACTCATATAAAGAAGTCCTCTCCAAATCCTGAAAGATGATGCTGTGAAAGTGCTGCACTCAATATGCCAGCAAATTTGGAAAACTCAGCAGTGGCCACAAGATTGGAAAAGGTCAGTTTTCATCCCAATCCCAAAGAAAGGCAATGCCAAAGATTGCTCAAACTACTGCACAATTGCACTCATCTCACACGCTAGTAAAGTAATGCTCAAAATTCTCCAAGCCAGGCTTCAGCAATATGTGAACCGTGAACTTCCTGATGTTCAAGCTGGATTTAGAAAAGGCAGAGGAACCAGAGATCAAATTGCCAACATCCGCTGGATCATGGAAAAAGCAAGAGAGTTCCAGAAAAACATCTATTTCTGCTTTATTGACTATGCCAAAGCCTTTGACTGTGTAGATCACAATAAACTGTGGAAAATTCTGAGAGAGATGGGAATACCAGACCGCCTGATCTGCCTCTTGAGAAATCTGTATGCAGGTCAGGAAGCAACAGTTAGAACTGGTCATGGAACAACAGACTGGTTCCAAATAGGAAAAGGAGTACATCAAGGCTGTATATTGTCACCATGTTTATTTAACTTATATGCAGAGTACATCATGAGAAATGCTGGACTGGAGGAAACACAAGCTGGAATCAAGATTGCCAGGAGAAATATCAATAACCTCAGATATGCAGATGATACCACCCTTATGGCAGAAAGTGAAGAGGAACTAAAAAGCCTCTTGATGAAGGTGAAAGTAGAGAGTGAAAAAGTTGGCTTAAAGCTCAACATTCAGAAATCGAAGATCATGGCATCTGGTCCCATCACTACATGGGAAATAGATGAGGAAACAGTGGAAACAGTGTCAGACTTTGTTTTTCTGGGCTCCAAAATCACTGCAGATGGTGACTGCAACCGTGAAATTAAAAGACGCTTGCTCCTTGGAAGGAAAGTTATGACCAACCTAGATAGCATATTCAAAAGCAGAGACTTTACTTTGCCAACAAAGGTTCGCCTAGTCAAGGCTATGGTCTTTCCTGTGGTCATGTATGGATGTGAGAGCTGGACTGTGAAGAAGGCTGAGCGCCAAAGAATTGATGCTTTTGAACTGTGGTGTTGGAGGAGACTCATTCTGAAGGAGATCAGCCCTGGGATTTCTTTGGAAGGAATGATGCTAAAGCTGAAACTCCAGTATTTTGGCCACCTCATGCGAAGAGTTGACTCATTGGAGAAGACTCTGATGCTGGGAGGGGATTGAGGGCAGGAGGAGAAGGGGACGACAGAGGATGAGATGGCTGGATGGCATCACTGACTCGATGAATGTGAGTCTGGGTGACCTCCGAGAGCTGGTGATGGATAGGGAGGCCTGGCGTGCTGCAGTTCATGGGGTCGCAAAGAGTCGGACACGACTGAGCGACTGATCTGATCTGATCTGATATAAAGAAGGACTCATTTTATAAGTTGTTTGAGTAAATAACAATATAGGTGATACACCAAGGAAGACTGATCAATTAAGAGATTCAAGATAGACAAGCCAATCTACTAAGAGAGATCAATTAACAGCAAATGATCCACCGCAGGATTTCTTTAAGAAGAATGTATAATATGTTTTATATACAGAAACATGGTTACACATAATTTCCAAGAAGACAGGTGCAATATAAGAATATACCTATTCTGAAATGGGAAAAAATGGGGGTATTCTAAGGATTTTGGAAAACTACATTTTCCTTTTTCATGTCTTTCATTAATTGGGATTGTTTCAGACATATTATTATCCTATGATAGAAAACTCTATTCCATGCCACATAGAAAATGCTCAGTCAGCAAATGAAAAGTGAAAAGTCAAACTGAAGAAATTTGAAACAATTATTCATTCACATAGAAAATGTTTCCAAGCCAAACCTTAGTTGTGCTATTGTTTGAAAATTACTTCATCATTTGGATCAATTCTGTGATGTGATATACCCTTGTCTAGTTGTGATTATAAAGTAACAGCTTTTACTTTAGAGGCATTTCAAAGCAGTAGTATGGGTTCACGTTAAAAGTGCACAGTCTTCTGTTTTGAACAGAATCAACATTTCATGTAAAAAAACTTTCCTGCCAACACCCCTTCCAAGCCTGAAGGGCTTATGACTGAAATATCAGTATAAGCCTGAGCCACCGCAATTTCTTTCTACCTAATGCCTCCCCACCATCTTAACTCACTCTAATTCAGCTGTTGACCTTCTGCTAAATTAAGCTCCACAAGATCCTTCATGCAATATATTTTAATAAATTTTGAAAAAAATTAATGTGTTCTGCTGGAGTTCTAACCACATTAAATTATAAACTAGTTTTACAGCCCCTCAGACTTTAGAATTGAGGGATATGCACCAATAAGTTACTCAAGAAAAACTAAAAAACTGAAAGCATGCTATCTGCTTCCAGTCCCTTAGTTGGATTACTGACTACTTAAGTCAAATAAGTGTAACTGTCCCATTTTCATAAGTGAGGACAATATCAGTATTTCAGTTCAGTTCAGTTCAGTCGTTCAGTTGTGTCCGACTCTTTGCGACCCCATGAACCGCAGCACGCCAGGCTTCCCTGTCCATCACCAACTCCCGGACATCACTCAGACTCACATCCATCAAGTCAGTGATGCCATCCAGCCATCTCATCCTCGGTCATTCCCTTCTCCTCCTGTCCCCAGTGCCTCCCAGCATCAGAGTCTTCTCCAATGAGTCAACTCTTCGCATGAGGTGGCCAAAGTATGGAGCTTCAGCTTCAGCATCATTCCTTCCAGAGAAATCCCAGGGCTGATCTCCTTCAGAATGGACTGGTTGGATCTCCTTGCAGTCCAAGAGACTCTCAAGAGTCTTCTCCAACACCACACTTCAAAAGCATCAATTCTTCGGCGCTCAGCCTTCTTCACAGTCCAGCTCTCACATCCATACATGACCACAGGAAAAACCATAGCCTTGACTAGACGAATCTTTGTTGGCAAAGTGATGTCTCTGCTTTTGAATATGCTATCTAGGTTGGTCATAACTTTCCTTCCAAGGAGTAAGCATCTTTTAATTTCATGGCTGCAGTCACCATCTGCAGTGATTTTGGAGCCCCCAAAATAAAGTCTGACACTGTTTCCACTCTTTCCCCATCTATTTGCCATGAAGTGATGAGACCAGATGCCATGATCTTCGTTTTCTGAATGTTGAGCTTTAAGCCAACTTTTTCACTCTCCACTTTCACTTTCATCAAGAGGCTTTTTAGTTCCTCTTCACTTTCTGCCATAAAAGTGGTGTCATCTGCATATCTGAGGTTATTGATATTTCTCCTAGCAATCTTGATTCCACCTTGTGCTTCTTTCAGTCCGCGTTTCTTATGATGTACTCTGCATATAAGTTAAATAAACAGGGTGACAATATACAGCCTTGATGTACTCCTTTTCCTATTTGGAACCAGTCTGTTGTTCCATGTCCAGTTCTAACTGTTGCTTCCTGACCTGCATACAGATTTCTCAAGGGGCAGATCAGGGGGTCTGGTATTCCCATCTCTTTCAGAATTTTCCACAGTTTATTGTGATCCACACAGTCAAAAGCTTTAGCATAGTCAATAAAGCAGAACTAGATGTTTTTCTGGAACTCTCTTGCTTTTTCCATGATCCAGCGGATGTTGGCAATTTCATCTCTGGTTCTTCTGCCTTTTCTAAAACCAGCTTGAACATCAGGAAGTTCACAGTTCACGTATTGCTGAAGCCTGGCTTGGAGAATTTTGAGCAGTACTTTACTAGCATGTGAGATGAATGCAATTGTGAGGTAGTTTGAGCATTCTTTGGCATTGCCTTTCTTTGGAATTGGGATGAAAACTGACCTTTTCCAGTCCTGTGGCCACTGCTGAGTTTTCCAAATGTGCTGGCATATTGAATGCAGCACTTTCACAGCACCATCTTTTAGGATTTGAAATAGCTCCACTGGAATTCCATCACCTCCACTAGCTTTGTTCCTAGTGATGCTTTCTAAGGCCCACTTGACTTCACATTCCAGGATGTCTGGCTCTAGGTCAGTGATCACACCATCGTGATTATCTGGGTCGTGAAGCTCTTTTTTGTACAGTTCTTCTGTGTATTCTTGCCACCTCTTCTTAATATTTTCTGCTTCTGTTAGGTCCATATCATTTCTGTCCTTTATTGAGCTCATCTTTGCATGAAATGTCCCTTGGTATCTCTAATTTTTTTTGAAGAGATCTCTAGTCTTTCCCATTCTGTTGTTTTCCTCTATTTCTTTGCATTGATCACTGAGGAAGGCTTTCTTATTTCTTCTTGCTATTCTTTGGATCTCTGCATTCAGATGCTTATATTTTTCCTTTTCTTTTCACTTCTCTTCTTTTCAAAGCTATTTGTAAGGCCTCCCCCCAATAGCCCTTTGCTTTTCTGCATTTCTTTTCCATGGGGATGGTCTTGATCCCTGTCTCCTGTACAATGTCACGAACCTCATTCCATAGCTCATCAAGCACTCTATCTATCAGATGTACGCCCTTAAATCTATTTCTCACTTCCACTGTATAATCATAAGGGATTTGACTTAGGTCATACCTGAATGGTCTAGTGATTTTCCCTACTTTCTTCAATTTAAATCTGAATTTGATAATAAGGAGTTCATGATCTGAGCCACAGTCAGCTCCCAGTCTTGTTTTTGTTGACTGTATAGAGCTTCTCCATCTTTGGCTGCAAAGAACATAATTGATCTGATTTCGGTGTTGACAATCTGGTGATGTCCATGTATAGAGTCTTTTCTTGTGTTGTTGAAAGAGGGTGTTTGCTATGACTAGTGCATTTTCTTGGCAAAACTCTATTAGTCTTTGCCCTGCTTCATTCCGTATTCCAAGGCCAAATTTGCCTGTTACTCCAGGTGTTTCTTGACTTCCTACTTTTGCATTTCAGTCCCCAATAATGAAAAGGACATCTTTTTTAGGTGTTAGTTCTAAAAGGTCTTGTAGGTCTTCATAGAACAGTTCAACTTCAGCTTCTTCAGCGTTACTGGTTGGGGCATAGACTTGGATTACTATGATATTGAATGGTTTGAACAGAGATCATTCTGTCGTTTTTGAGATGCATCCAAGTACTGCATTTCAGACTCTCTTATTGACCATGATGGATACTCCATTTATTCTGAGGGAATCCTGCCCACAGTAGTAGATATAATTGTCACCTGAGTTAAATTCACTCATTTTAGTCCATTTGAGTTCGCTTATACCTAGAATGTTGACATTCACTCTGGCCATCTCTTGTTTGACCACTTCCAATTTGCTTTGACTCATGGACCTGACATTCCAGGTTCCTATGCAATACTGCTCTTTACAGCATCAGACCTTGTTTCTATCACCAGTCACATCCACAGTTGGGTATTGTTTTTGCTTTGGCTCCATCCCTTCATTCTTTCTGGAGTTATTTCTCCACTGATCTCCAGTAGCATATTGGGCACCTACTGACCTGGGGAGTTCCTCTTTCAGTATCCTATCATTTTGCCTTTTCATACTGTTCATGGGGTTCTCAAGGCAAGAATACTGAAGTGGTTTGCCATTCCCTTCTCCAGTGGACCACATCCTGTCAGATCTCTCCACCATGACCTGCCTGTCTTGGGCAATATTTACGTCATAGCATTACTCTGCAAATTAAATTAATAATCTGTGTGACATGTTTAGCATAGTAATTGCCACATATTAAGCCCTCCTTAATATTGCTACAGATTGATTGCTATAGTGTTAATAGGAAGATATCCTCCAATCCTTCCCTGCCACCTTGTCATCAAAAAAAAAATACATACTCCTTACTACTCATATAAAGGAACGTCTCAATAACTCATGGACAAGTAAGAACCTAGTGAGTAGACTGTTCACAGAACATATGGAATTTGCCATGAGGTGGGATGGAGTGGTCTAATCCTGAGCCTTCACTCAGGTTATCTTTTTTGAATCACAGCATTTTTAATAACAAAGTGGGAATATTACCCACCTTGAGAGATAAAGATTAACCATTATGTAGTACAAATTACTAATAATTACTACTAACTTGCTCTGAGCCTCAAGCTCAGAGCTCATCTGGAAAATGGGGATAATAATATATATCTTGTATGGAAGTTGGGAAAATTAGAAATGATAATACTGAAATTGAAAGTAAAAGTCACTCAGTCGTGTCTGAATCTTTGCTGCCCCATGGACTGTACAGTCTATGGAATTCTTCAGGCCAGAATACTGGAGTGGGTAGCCTTTCCCTCCTACAGGGCATCTTCTCAATCCAGGGATCAAACCCAGGTCTCCAGCATTGCAGGCAGATTCTTTACCAGCTGACCCACAAGGGAAGCCCTAATGATAATACTAATACTTCATTAATACTTACTATGTGCTAGGCACATTGCTAAGCCCTTTAGGTAGACTGAACTCAATAGTGTGTTCCCAATGGTGGGCACACAGTAGGCACTCAGTAAATGTTAGCTATTGTTATTGTTAATAGTGATCTAACCTAAGTTACATCAACAGGTGAAAAAAAATATTGTATATATATATGTATATGTGTATATATATATACACACACACAAACGATGAAATACTACTCAGCCATAAAAATGAATTCAATTTTGCCATCTGCAGCAGCATGAATGTACTTGGAGGGCATTTTGTTAAGTAAAACAAGTCAAAGAAAGACAAATACCATATGATATCACTGATCTAGTGGTTACCAGAGGGCGTGGGGAAGGGGAAGTAAAAGGATAGTAAATTAAGAGATGCAAAGTATCAGGTATAAAATAAGCTACAAGGATATATTGTACAACATGGGTAATATAGCCAATATTTTACAATAACTATAACTGGAATATAACCTCTAAAAATTATGCATCACTATATTGTATACCTGTAGCATATAATATTATATATATACATCAATAAAAAATAAATCTAAAGAAAATGGTCTCATTATCTTAGTATTTTATTCTTCAAATAATATTTAATTTTAAATTAAATATATATTTAAAAATACATATTTCCCTCTGGATGGTAATTTCTAGTTTCATGATAAATAATTTATGACAGTTCCTCAGGCCATGGAATTGGTTAAGTAGGAGCCACAATAATAGAAATGATCAAGATAGAAAATGTGTGATAATCATAGTGGATGTGTTTGTGGAAGCTGGGTTTCAGAATTCCTTGAAGTAACTGCCTTAGATACATGGGAGGTAGAGTTGGAGCATTTATTCTATTTATTAATATTTAGAATATTTTCTCATTCCTTCCCCCCTCCTCTTCCTCCTCCTTGTAGGAGACAGGAAGAATAAAAGAAAGCAAAAGGCACAAAAGAAATTTATAATTATTGATAAACTGGATGCTATAAGGCATGAGACTTTGGAACAAGTCCAGAGGGAACAGTTCATAATCTTGAAAATAAGATATGATCCTGGGGTCGGAAAACCGACCCCAGACTGTTTCTCAACTGACGTCTCAGAGTCACATGTTTTAGGTATATAGTGGAAAATCTATAGATAAGAATATTAGTCTTAATTACTGATTTGTTATTGATTACTGTTTCCTAATTACTCAATGGTTAATGATCATTTTGTTCTTTGGCCCTGAAGGCCACATGAGTTGTAGTTTAACTCCCCGCATATTCTTTCACTCACGGCTGAGAGTATAATAAAGCTGGCTTGGATTCAGTCTCGGCACCTTCACCTTGGAGCGGTGTTGGTCCCCCGACGTTCGCCTTTCTCTGAATTCTTGTGTCTCGTTTCTCATTCTCTTGCCGTATCGCGCTTTCAGAAACCCTGCTTGTCAACTGGTCTCGACTCTCCTCTTCCTCTTCTTGTTATTATCTTATTGGCACTATGTTTATTTCCCTGATCCACTCATGGTAAGTGTAGAGATATGACAAAGTGACCTGAAACACAAGGCATTATAGTCAGAGATGAAGAATTTCTTCAGTTTCCTGACTTGAACTACAGAATGAGACCTCATAATATTTATAGCTTGTTTGTGCCTGATAAGCAATTTCTGAATAAACTTTGTATCCTTTAATAATTTTTCTCTTTCTCACTTGAAACAAAATAGGGAGAAAAAATAAGTGAAAATTTGCTGTTTTATGTGTGTGTGTTCTCATTCGTAGGTATTTTAAGCTATTATTTCAGAGAATTCCTCAAACTGAAGTTCTCCTGAAAAAGTGCTTTTCTACAGCCTGAAATATTCACAGTTCACTTCAGAGGTATACACAATAAAGCATGTTATACAATTTAATATACATTTGAAATGTTAATGACCAAACAAATAAAACTTAATGTGTCAATCTCATCTATTTTTCTTTAAAAAGGCAGTAAAAGAATCATAGTTAAAATGATAAAACAAAAATGTATCAATAGTTACTAATCATATTTTTGAATAGCTATCCATGTGGAGATCTTAAGAATATAGCATTTTTTTCTAATAACAAGGAAATTAAAATGGAATTAAAACCAATTGTGAAATGATGAAATAGAACTGACCTACAGCTACAGCTCCATGTCAAGGAAATTAAAGAAAAAAGTCCACTATACCTTACTTTCCTTAGATATTCATAAATGCTTTACCAGGATGGGAAAGAGCAGTTGATAACAAAACAATTTCTGCTAGCAAGACACAAAGAAAAAATACCAATAAATTAATTTTCCAACTTGCAATTATTTACCTAATGTAGATAATCTACTTCAGCACCAAAATGAAATATTTTCACAATTTTTTAAGCATCTCTTATTTCATGTCCTATCTTGAAAACACAGATGGTTTTGCCCTCTGTATTTCCTGAGTAGTAGAAAAATCCTTGTGCTCTTTCCTGATGCAACATCCCCATCTGGTGAGTATAGATCTTCATAGTCAATCGCTCATTAAGGTAGGAGCCATTGGTGGATTTGCAGACATAAATAAAGTTGCCCTAGCATAAAAGGTCATAACACTAACACTGTTTTTAAAGACCATTCTGAAATGACTTGCTTTAGATTCAAGTTTAAAAAAAATTACAACAAGGTTGTGCTATTTTGTTGTTGGTGGTGTTGGGGGAGGAGACTAGGGAAGTTTCAGGAAGAAAAGACCGTTTCAGGTGCAATTATAATTGATTAAGTCTGGGATGCATTTTGGGGCTTCCCTGGTGGCTCAGAGGTTAAAGTGTCTGCCTGCAATGCGGGAGACCCAGGTTCAATCCCTGGGTTGGGAAGATCCCCTGGAGAAGGAAACGGCAACCCACTCCAGTATTTGGGATGAATTTTAGTCCTCCATCACTTGGCAAAAACTAATACTGAATCATTCTAGAAATGGTGAAATAACGTGCAGTCAAATAAACAATAACAAGGAGAACACAAAACTGTGGACAAAAAAAAATCGAATATTTCATTGCTTCTTAATATTTTTCAGTGGGAAAAAAAAGCATAAATGATAAGACAATTGATTCACCACTGATACTGATTGCAAAAACTAGACAGCGAGTGAGCCAGAAGACTAGACATATGATGTTTGCTGAGACACTTTCTTCACAGTTTTCCATGTTCTCAGTGTTCCTATTCTAGAGCTAATGAACAGTTGGTCCTACTATTACACATGTTAAAAAAAAAAAAAAAAAAAACATGTATTTAATTGTTCCTTAATGCTAGCCTGTATTTAAAGAGGCAGTTTGTGAAAAATATGTGAGAACTATCACAATATGAGTACATATTTAAGCTGTTTTAGTATGCTTTTTGAATCATTTGTGAAAGAACATATTACAAATACTCTTGATAAACCTAATTTTTTGTGTCCTAGAAAAAAGTATATGAGATTGAGGTATGTGAAGATTAAGAGAGAAAGTGGAAAACTTCATCAGAGACAATTGATAAAATATCTCCAGGTTGTCTGTTATCAGCTGAGAAGAATAATTCTTGGCATCCATCCCAATTTTTTTTCTCTCTCTCTTCTCTGTTTCTCCATATATACATACACATTATGTGAATTGTAATATATATATATATATATCATATATATTATATACAATCTGTAATATCATATCTATCTATCTATCAATACAGTCTTCCCTCGTAGCTCAGCTGGTAAAGAATCCACTTGCAATGCAGGAGACTTGGGTTTGATCCCTGGGTTGGGAAGATACCCTGGAGGAGGGAAAGGTTACCCACTCTGGCCTGGAGAATTCCAGGACAGAGGTGCCTGGCAGGCTATAGTTCATGGGGTTGCAGAAGTGTCAGACATGATCCAGCTACTAAACAACAACATCCATATATAGAAAATACATATACATATATTTACTTATTTCTATCCCTCCTATCTCCACAGGTGTTTTGTGGTTAACTAAAATTAAATACAGGTATATTATAGCTATGAAATAACTGCATATGTTTATATAAATATATATGCAGTCAGTTATTTATATATGTATACACACAAGGACTTCCTCCATGGCTCAGCAGTAACGAAAGTGCCTTCAACGCAGGAGACACAGCTTCGATCCCTAGATCAGGAAGATTCCCTGGACAAGGGCATGGCAACCCACTCCCGTATTCTTGCCTGGAGAATTCCAAGGGCAAAGGAGCCTGGTGGGTTATAGTTCATGGCGTTGCAAAGGGTGGGACAGGATTGAAGCAACTTAGCACACATGCACGTGTGTACAGACAAACACACACATACTATGATGGCTATGGCAAATTGGTAATGAATTTAACTAAAACTTTTGAGATTTTTTTTTAGAAAGACTTAAAATTCTATAAGCTGCCAGTCAATTGTTCATTAGTTTAGTTCTATATTCATAGACAGAAGTGTTGCCAGTACTATCATCTCTCATCCTCTCTGTGTCCCTCTTTATTTATAGCTCAGTCTCTGAGTCATACTATAGGAAAGAGCAATTTTTGTTCTTAGAAAAATGGCTTTCTTATTTTCTTCGCACATTAGTGACTAATGTATAAAAGCCCTTTGTGTGGCTAACAGCTCAATTTAATTTTTATTCCATTAAAGCTCTATAAGATTTTAATGTTGCTATTGTTCACAGAATAATAGAAAAAATAACCTAAATTTTTAAAAAAATTTGTGCTTAAAAGAATAAAACACTCATTTATATTTGAAAGAGCAGAAGCCTTCTTAGTGGATAGAAATATATATAATAAATTAAATACAAATTAAATACAAACAGTATATTTAAAACAGATGACAAAGTATCACTGTGAAATTAAAATAGTTGCATTTAATCATTTTTTGAGTTTCCCGTTCTAAAATACTAATACAGCTTTTTCTCAGATCTTATGTCCTTGACAAGTAAAAAGCTGAGTTATATAGTTATCCTGTCTTTTTTCTGATTTTTCTGCTGCCAGTTCCTATTTCCACATTCATAACAATATTATGCAACCTCTTTAAAGAGGACACTTAAAATATAAACAGCCTTCAGTCAAGTCTGGATGATTCTTTGAAGGCTGTTTACCAGCCTTCATGATCATGGTTATAATCATGAACTCTGAGCTTCAATCCCAACTTCTTCACTTAACTATGTGATTTTCGACAGCAGATTGAGACAAGGCACAGTCTCTATGTTTCATTTTCCCCATCTAAAAGATATTTTATATATAATAGTATGTAATTAAAAATAATTAAATAGAAAGAATAGTGCCTGCCACATAAAATTGTTCTCTACATTCAGGTAATGATTTATATCAGCCTGGAAATTTCTATTGAATCATTAATTCTAAGTATTCATGGATGGACTACCTTTCTAACTAATTTTGCATTGTTTCAGTAAGTCCCTTGAATAAGCAAAGGGTTTGGTAAATAATTTTGATGATAATTTGGAAGAAAATAACTATTGTTTATTTCTAATAATCTAAGAAATTGATTTAAGCCACAGTACAATATATAGTAAAAGAATATTTTAATGTTTAAAAAAGTATGTTTTCTCACAGATTGTTTCTTATTTCCTATTAAAGTTTTTATTTAGAAAATTGGTTTAGCTATTTCTTTCAAATTGGTGTTGATTTTCAGTGAAACTGTGGCTATTATCTATACTTCAGTAGACAATTCTATTACATATCACATATCAGTATCGATATATTGATGATTTTTAAAGAAAACTTTTTAGTAACCTCTTAAGAAGTACAATATTAAAACTGGTGACTAAGGCTACAAATGGGAAATTTTATTCAAGCACTTAAATTGAGAGAGACCATCCAGGATTTCAGGGAAGTCATGGACCAGCACTCCATGCTCTGAGCCATCATCCAAAACCACACAACTTGTTTTATTGAATAAATAATCATTTCTTTGAAATTTAAATTGTGTCATGTTAAAAACAGTTTGAAACACTGAACACCTCTAAAGTATTTCAGATCATTTTGCATTTTTATTCCAGAAGCAAAAACTTCTAGTTAAAGATTTTTAGCAAAGGGTTGAGATTAATTTATTAGATGTAATGGGCAGGAAAAGTGAGAGAAAAAGTCTCTCCTAGTGTACCAAACTGCTATTTTTCCTCAAGATTATTAAAGGTTTTCACTGTGGAGTCTCCAGTTCAATGAAATCTAAATTACAAAAAAATATATGTAAAGTCCCTGCAGGACTTTGAAAGTGTAGATATGAGACACAAACCCATTTTAAACCTGCTGGTGGCCTGAAGGTTTTTACATTATCCAGTGATGCTGAATACTTTGTCTTACTAGAGATTACTGATTTAGAAAGTATTTCTACTCTGTAAATAACACCCACAAAAGAAAGCTATAGTTGTATACAAACTATTTGTGCAGTCTCAAAAATGACAGAATTATCTGTTTGTTTTGGAGGCAAATCAATCAATATCATAGTAATCCAGCCTATGCCCCAACCAGTAACGCTGAAGAAGCTGAAGTTGAACGGTTCTATGAAGACCCACAAGACCTTTTAGAACTAATACCTAAAGAAGATGTCCTTTTCATTATAGGGGACTGGAATGCTAAAGTAGGAAGTCAAGAAATACCTGGAGTAACAGGCAAATTTGGCCTTGGAGTACAGAATGAAGCATGTCAAAGGCTAACACAGTTTTGCCAAAAGAATGCGCTGGTCATAGCAACACCCTCTTCAAACAACACAAGAGAAGACTCTCCACATGGACATCACTAGATGGTCAAAACCAAAATCAGATTGGTTATATTCTTTGCAAGCAAAGATGGAGAAACTCTATACAGCCAGCAAAAACAAGACCAGGGGCTGACTAAGGCTCAGATCATGAACTTCTTACTGCAAAATTCAGACTTAAATTGAAGAAAGTAGGGAAAACCACTAGACCATTCAGATATGACCTAAATCAAATCCCTTATGATTACAGTGGGAGTGACAAATAGATTCAAGGGATTAGATCTGATAGACAGAGTGCCTGAAGAAATATGGACATAAGTTGGTGACAAGAGACAGTGATCTAGACCATCCACAAGAAATGCAAAAAGGCAAAATAATTGTCTGAGGGGGTCTTACAAATGACTGAGAAAAGAAGAGAAGCCAAAGGCACAGGAGTAAAGGAAAGATATACCATTCCAAGGAGCGGTGGCTGCACAGGTGCTGGAGGGCCTAGAGGAGCTACTCCACGTTCAAGGTCAGGAGGAGCAGCGGTGAGGAGATACCCCTTGTCCAAGGTAAGGAGCAGCAGCTGCACTTTGCTGGAGCAGCCGTGAAGAGATACCCCACGTCCAAGGTAAGAGAAATCCAAGTAAGATGGTAGGTGTTGCGAGAGGGCATCAGAGGGCAGACACACTGAAACCACAATCACAGAAAACTAGTCAATCTAATGACACAGACCACAACCTTGTCTAACTCAATGAAACTAAGCCATGCCCTGTGGGGCCACCCAAGACAGGTGGGTCATGGTGGAGAGATCTGACAGATTGTGGTCCACTGGAGAAGGGAGTGGTGAATCACTTCAGTATTCTTGCCTTGAGAACCCCATGAACAGTATGAAAAGGCAAAATGGTAGGATACTGAAAGAGGAACTCCCCAGGTCCGTAGGTGTCCAATATGGTACTGGAGATCAGTGGAGAAAAACCTCCAGAAAAAATAACTTTGGGATGGACCTGAAGCAGAAACAATATCCAGTTGTGGATGTGACTAGTGATAGAAGCAAGGTCTGATGCTGTAAAGAGCAATATGCATAGGAACCTGGAATGTTAGGTCCATGAATCAAGGCAAATTGGAAGTGGTCAAACAGGAGATGGCAAGGGTGAACGTCGACATTCTAGGAATCAGCAAACTAAAATGGACTGGAATGGGTGAGTTTAACTCATATGATCATTGTGTCTACTACTGTGGGCAGGAACCCCTTAGAAGAAATGGAGGAGCCATCATGGTCAACAAAAGAGTCTGAAATGCAGTACTTGGATGAATCTCAAAAACGACAGAATGATCTCTGTTCGTTTCCAAGGCAAACCATTCAATATCACAGTAATCCAAGTTTATGCCCCAACCAGTAACACTGAAGAGCTGAAGTTGAACAGTTCTATGAAGACCTACAAGAACTTCTAGAACTAACACCCAAAAAAGATGTCCTTTTCATTATAGGGGACTGAGTGCAATGCTAAAGTAGGAAGTCAAGAAACACCTGGAGTAACAGGCAAATTTGGCCTTGGAATACGGAATGAAGCAGGGCAAAGGCTAAGAGAGTTTTGCCAAGAAAATTCACTAGTCATAACAAATACCCTCTTCCAACAACACAAGAGAAGACTCTACACATGGACATCACCAGATGATCAACACCGAAATCAGATTGATTATATTCTTTGCAGCCAAAGATGGAGAAGCTCTATATAGTCAGCAAAAACAAGACTGGGAGCTGACTGTGGCTCAGATCATGAACTCCTTATTGCCAAATCCAGACTTAAATTGAAGAAAGTGGAGAAAACCACTAGACCATTGAGGTATGACCTAAATCATATTCCTTATGACTATACAGTGGAAGTGAGAAATAGATTTAAGGGCCTAGATCTGATAGATAGAGTGCCTGATGAACTATGGATAGAGGTTCATGACATTGTCCAGGAGACAGGGATCAAGACCATCCCCATGGAAAAGAAATGCAAAAAAGCAAAATGGCTGTCTGGGGAGGCCTTACAAATAGCTATGAAAAGAAGAGAAGCAAAAAGCAAAGGAGAAAAGGAAAGATATAAGCATCTGAACACAGACTTCCAAAGAATAGCAAAAAGAGACAAGAAAGCCTTCCTCAGCGATCAATGCAAAGAAATAGAGGAAAACAACAGAATGGGAAAGACAAGAGATCTCTTCAAAAAAATTAGAGATACCAAAGGAACATTTCATGCAAAGATGGGCTTGATAAAGGACAGAAATGGTATGGACCTAACAGAAGCAGAAGATATTAAGAAGAGGTGGCAAGAATACACAGAAGAACTGTACAAAAAAGAGCTTCATGACCCAGATAATCACGATGGTGTGATCACTCACCTAGAGCCAGACATCCTAGATTGTGAAGTCAAGTGGGCCTTAGGAAGCATCACTACAAACAAAGCTAGTGGAGGTGATGGAATTCCAGTTGAGCTATTTCAAATCCTGAAAGATGATGCTGTGAAAGTGCTGCACTCAATATGCCAGCAAATTTGGAAAACTCAGCAGTGGCCACAGGACTGGAAAATTCAGTTTTCATTCCAATCCCAAAGAAAGGCAATGCCAAAGAATGCTCAAACTACCGCACAATTGCACTCATCTCACACGCTAGTAAAATAATGCTCAAAATTATCCAAGCCAGGCTTCAGCAATATGTGAACCGTGAACTTCCTGATGTTCATGCTGGTTTTAGAAAAGGCAGAGGAACCAGAGATCAAATTGCCAACATCTGCTGGATCATGGAAAAAGCAAGAGAGTTCCAGAAAAACATCTAGTTCTGCTTTATTGACTATGCCAAAGCCTTTGACTCTGTGGATCACAATAAACTGTGGAAAATTCTGAAAGAGATGGGAATACCAGATCACCTGACCTGCCTCTTGATAAATCTGTATGCAGGTCAGGAAGCCACAATTAGAACTGGACATGGAACAACAGACTGGTTCCAAATAGGAAAAGGAGTAGGTCAAGTTTGTATATTATCACCCTGCTTATTTAACTTCTATGAGGAGTACATCGTGAGAAACGCTGGACTGGAAAAAACACAAGCTGAAATCAATATTGCCAGGAAAAATATCAATAACCTCAGATACGCAGATGATACCACCCTTATGGAAGAAAGTGAAGAGGAACTAAAAAGCCTCTTGATGAATGTGAAAGTGGAGAGTGAAAAAGTTGGCTTAAAGCTCAACATTCAGAAAACGAAGATCATGGCATCCAGTCCCATCATGTCATGGGAAATAGATGGGGAAACAGTGGAAACAATGTCAGACTTTATTTTTCTGGGTTCCAAAATCACTGCAGATGGTAACTGCAGCCATGAAATTAAAAGACGCTTACTCCTTGGAAGGAAAGTTATCACCAACCTAGATAGCATATTCAAAAGCAGAGACATTACTTTGCCAACAAAGGTCCGTCTAGTCAAGGCTATGGTTTTTCCCATGGTCATGTATGGATGTGAGTATCGGACTGTGAAGAAGACTGAGCACCGAAGAATTGATGCTTTTGAACTGTGGTGTTGGAGGAGACTCTTGAGAGTCCCTTGGACTGCAAGGAGATCCAACCAGTCCATTCTGAAGGAGATCAGCCCTGGGATTTCTTTGAAGGGAATGATGCTGAAGCTGAAACTCCAGTACTTTGGCCACCTCATGGGAAGAGTTGACTCATTGGAAAAGACTCTGATGCTGGGAGGAATTTGGGGCAGAAGGAGAAGGGGATGACTGTGGATGAGATGGCTGGATGGCATCACTGACTCGATGGATGTGAGTCTGAGTGAACTCTGGGAGTTGGTGATGGACAGGGAGGCCTGGCTTGCTGCCATTCATGGGGTACTCGAAGAGTTGGACACGACTGAGCGACTGAACTGAAGTGATTGTCCAAATGAACTAAGCTTAGGTCCAAAGATTTAAAAAAATTGAACCATATATGAAGCTCATAAACAGAACTTAATTGTTGCTAATCAAATATTCACAAATTTATTATTTATGTATTTTATGAGAAATGAAATTTTAACAACCTTATTTTTCTCAGATGCAATAATTAATGGGCCCAACAAATACATAAAAGAGAAATGAAGTCTTCTTTGGTTAAATACACATTTTAAAATAGAAGAGCAGATCTTATCAAATATGATCTATGATTCACTGATGATCTTTAAAAAGGAAACATAAAAAGGGGAACTCTCCTTTTGAATATAATGTAGTGTGTTAAGTCCATCAGTCTTATCTGACTCATTTCGATCCCGTGGATTGTAGCCCACCAGACTTCTCTGTCCACGGGATTCTCCAGGCAAGAGTGCTGCAGGGGGTTGCCATTCCCTTCTCCACAGGTTCTTTCTGACCCAGAGATTGAACTTGGGTCTCCTGTGTTGCAGGCAGATTAATTACCATGTAAGCTCCAGGGAAGAGCTTTTGAATATGGGCATACTTATATCAGTTGTAATGGAAGGTCTGAGGTTTTGAGAATAGAACTCAGCTGCACTTCTGTGCTTATACTTGTAACACATAGTTTCCTACATTATGTTCTCTCAGTTAATAACGGATTGTGGGTTGCTTTTGGTACTTCTATTTTACTATTCTGTATAACTGAAAAGGTTTAGGTCATACCTGAATGGTCTAGTGGTTTTCCCTACTTTCTTCAATTTAAGTCAGAATTTGGCAGTAAGGAGTTCATGATCTGAGCCACAGTCAGCTCCTGTTCTTGTTATATAGAGTTTCTGCATCTTTGGCTGCAAAGAATGTACTCAGTCTAATTTCGGTGTTGACCATCTGGTGTTGCCCATGTGTAGAGTCTTCTTTTGTGTTGTTGGAAGAGGGTGTTTGCTATGACCAGTGTGTTCTCTTGGCAAACATCTGTTAGCCTTTGACCTGCTTAGTTTTGTACTCCAAGGTCAAATTTACCTGTTACATGAGGTATCTCTTGACTTCCTACTTTTGCATTTCAATCCCCTATAATGAAAAGGACACTTTTTTTTTTTTTTTTTGGATGTTAGTTATAGAAGGTTTTGTTGGCCTTCATAGAACTGTTCAACTTCAGCTTCTTCAGCATTATTGTTTGGGGCATAGAATTGGATTACAGTGATATTGAATGGTTTGCCTTGGAAATGAACAGAGATCATTCTGTCATTCTTGAGATTGCATCCAAGTATTGCCTTTCAGACTCCTTTGTTGACTGTGAAGGCTACTCCATTTCTTCTAAGGGATTCTTGCACACGGTAGTAGATATAATGGTCATCTGAGTTAAATTCACCCATTCCAGTCCATTTTAGTTTGCTGATTCCTAAAATGTCGATGTTCACTCTTGCCATCTCCTGTTTGATCACTTCCAATTTGCCTTGATTCATGGACTTAATATTCCAGGTTCCTATGTAATATTGTTCTTTACAGCATCAGACTTTACTTGTGTCACCCATCACATCCACAACTGTGGTTTTGTGTTTTTTTTTTTTACTTTGGCTCCATCTCTTCATTCTTTCTAGAGTTATTTCTCCACTCTTCTCCAGTAGCATATTGAGCACCTACTGACCTGGGGAGTTCAAGTTTTAGTGTCCTATCTTTTTGCCTTTTCATACTCTTCATGGAGTTCTCAAAGCAAAGATACTGAAGTGGTTTGCCATTCCCTTCTCCAGTGGACCACATTTTGTCAGAACTCTCTAACATGACCTGTCTGTCTTGGGTGGCCATAGTTTCATTGAGTTAGACAAGACTGTGGTCCATGTGATCAGATTGGTTAGTTTTCTGTGATTGTGGTTTTCATTCTGTCTGCCCTCTGATTGAGAAGGGTAAGAGGCTTATGGAAGCTTCCTGATGGGAGAGACTGACTGAGGGGGAAACTGAGTCCTGTTCTGATTGGGGAGGGACATGCTCAGTAAATCTTTAATCCAATTTTCTTTTGATGGGCAGGGCTGTGTTCCCGTCCTTTTGTTTAACCCGAGGCCACTTTTGTTTGACCCTCCACCATAGTGGAGGGAATGAAGATAATGGCGACCTCCTTCAAAAGATCCCATGCACACACTGCTGCACTCAGTGCCTCCAACCCTGCAGCAGGCCACCACTGCAGCCGGTTTGGATTAGCACTCCGCCCATGACAAAGGTCATGAGGAAGGAGGCTCAATAATGCAAGGGCAAGATCGAGCCTCAGGAGCCCCTTGGAGGTTCTCGAGCATCTACCCCAAAAAAGCCGGAGTCTGACTACTTTCTGCTTTGTGTTCTCACCTCTGACTTTACAGGGGGCTGTCCCCCACTACCTTTCTCTGAAAAAAGAGCTAACTTACAGCTCCAGTTAATAATTCCTGGGTGTGACAGTATTTCAGCCTACAAACTCCTTTTGGAAATCCTCTAGCCTGCCTGAATAGGTTTTTCCGGCCACATGTTATTGTTCAGAGCCTTCCAACTGTGAGAGGCATGAGATGTTCTAAATTGTCTAAACACAGATTCCTTTGAGCAGTTAAAAGATTGATTAGAAATTGTATTGGTGAAGAGTTTTTCACTTGTTGGGCCAATGTTTGCTGCTAAGTCTCCATATCCCTTACCTATTGTGTCCTTGGTAGTGTATTGATTGATATAATTGGTTTATAGAAATGTAAGTAGTAGCTTTAATGTTTGTAACCTTGGACCCTTGAGTTAATTCTTTTTCTTGTTAAAACCCACCACACCTTTGCCCTATAGAAATGCAACTCCAATGCCTTTGGGGGATGGTGCCTGACTTTAGAGTAATCACCTTTAGAGAAAATAAGTTCCTTAAAATGTTAATAGGCCTCTGGGCCAGAAGATGATGTAACTCACCTAAACTTTTGATAGGTTTGAAGCCTGACTCAGGGACTGTTATCCCTGCATGACTCCACCCCTTCCCCCATTATCTTCTATGCATAACTTAAGGTATAATTACTTTGAAAAATAAAGTGTGGGGCCTTGTTCACCAAAGTTTGGTCTCCCCATGTCGTTCTTTCTCTTACCTTATGGCTGAATTATTCAGCCTCCTCTCTCCACAAAATGTTCTCACTGAATTTCCTCCTCACTGAGCTATCTTCATTTTCATCACTCTTTATATCTTTAATTAATATTTTAATAAGCAATTGTTTCCTGATCGCCTATGCCGTCTCCCCTTCGAAATCCCTGGATCCACTGGGGCTGGACCCCAGCACACCACCTCCCCACATCTCTGCCAGATACTCCTTTACAATCCTGGGCAAGTCTGGGTTAGCCTTTTATGGGGTCACTGGTTCTTTCTCCTGGGTCCTGGTGCATGCAAGCTTTTGTTTGTGCCCACCAAGAGTCTGTTTCCCCAGTCCTGTTTAAGTTCTGGCAGCTCGGTGGGGTTTATCCCATACCCAGGTCTACTGCACCCACAGCCCCTGTCTAAATCAAATTCCTTACAATTATACATTGTAAGTGACAAATAGATTCAATGGGTTAGATCTGATAGACAGACTGGTTGAAGAACTATGGAGGGAGGCTCATGACATTGTACAAGAGGCGGTGATCAAGACCATCCACAAGAAAAAGAAATTCAAAAAGGCTAATGGTTGTCTCAGGAGGCCTTACAAATATCTGAGAAAAGAAAAACCACAAAAAACAAAGGAAAAAAAGGAATGATATACCCATTTGAATACAGAGTTCTAAAGAATAGCAAGGAGAGATAAGAAAGCCTTCTTCAGTTATCAATGCAAAGAAATAGAGGAAAACAATAGAATGGGAAAGACTAGAGAGCTATTCAAGAAAACTAGAGATACCAAGGGAATATTTCATGCAAAGATGGGCTCAATAAAGGACAGAAATGGTATGGACCTAACAGAAGCAGAAGGTATTAAGAAGAGGTGGCAAGAATACACAGAAGAACTATACAAAAAAGATCTTCATGACCTAAATAAAAACAATGGTGTGATCACTCACTTAGTGCCAGACATCCTGGAATGTGAAGTCAAGTGGCCCTTAGGAAGCATCACTACAAACAAAGCTAGTGGAGGTGATGGAATTCTAGTTGAGCTATTTCAAATCCTAAAAGATGATACTGTGAAAGTGTGGCACTTAGTATGTCAGCAAATTTGGAAAACTCATCAGTGGCCACAGGCATGGAAAAGATCTGTTTTCATTCCAGTCCCTAGAAAGGCAATGCCAAAGAATGCTCAAACTACCGCACAATTGTACTCATCTCACACATTAGCAAAGTAATACTCAAAATCTTCCAAGCCAGGATTCAACAGTACATGAACTGTGAACTTCCAGATGTTCAAGCTGGATTTAGAAAAAGCAGAGGAACCAGAAGTCAAATTGTCAATACCCGCTGGATCATGGAAAAAGCAAGAGAGTTCCAGAAAAACATCTATTTCTGCTTTCTTAACTATGCTAAAGCCTTTGACTGTGTGGATCACAACAAACTGTGGAAAGTTCTGAAAGAGATGGGAATACCATACCACCTGCCCTGCCTCCTGAGAAATCTGTATGCAGGTCAAGAAGCAATAGTTAGAATTGGACATGGAACAACAGATTGGTTCCAAATAGGGAAAGGAGTCCATCAAGGCTGTATATTGTCACCCTGATTATTTAACTTGTATGCAAAATACATTATGAGAAATACGGGGCTGGATGAAGCACAGGCTGGAGTCAAGATTGCTGGGAGAAATATCAATAACCTCAGATATGCAGATAACACTACCCTTATGGCAAAAAGCGAAGAAGAACTAAAAAGCCTCTTGATGAAAGTGAAAGAGGAGAGTGAAAAAGTTGGCCTAAAGTTCAACGGTCAAAAAACTAAGATCATGGCATCCAGTCCCATCACTTCATGGCAAATAGATGGGGAAACAAAACAGGAAAATGCTCCAAAATAACTGCAGTTGGTGACTGCAGCCATGAAATTAAAAGACACTTCCTCCTTGGAAGAAAAGCTATGACTAATCTGGACAGCATATTAAAAAGCAAAGACATTACTTTGGCAGCAAAAGTCCTTGTAGTCAAAACTGGTTTTTCTAGTAGGCATGTATGGATGTGAGAGTTGGACTATAAACAAAACTGAGCATGAAATAATTGATGCTTTTGAACTGTGGTGTTGGAGAAGACTCTTGAGAGTACTTTGGACTGCAAGGAGAGCCAACCAGTCCATCCTAAAGGAAATTAGTCCTGAATATTCATTGGAGGGACTGATGCTGAAGCTGAAACTCCAATACTTTGCCCATGTGATGCAAAGAACTGACTCGTTGAAAAAGACCCTGATGCTAGGAAAGATTGAAGGCGGGAGGAGAGGAGATGGCAGAGGATGCGATGGTTGGATGTCATCACTGACTCTATGGACAAGAGTTTGAGTTGGTGATGGATAGGGAAGCCTGGCATGCTGCAGTCCATGGCGTTGCAAAGAGTCAGACATGACTGAGCAACTGAAATGACTGATTTTACTATCCTTCCAGGGCTTTCCTGGTAGCTCAGTAGTAAAGAATTCACCTGAAATGGAGCAGATGTGGATTTGCAGAGCAGATTTCTCTCAGTAGGGAGGATCTCCTGGAGAAGGAAACGACAACCCACCCCAGTATTCTTGCCTGGGAAATCCCATGGATAGAAGAGTCTGAGGGGTGGGTTGTACAGTTCATGGGGTTGAAAAGAGTCAGACAGGACTTACTGATGAGACAGCAACAAATTTATTACCACCATAACTTTTTTTTCACTCCTTGTCCTTCATATCTTCTTTCACTGTTCTCTGTGTCTTTTTCACCATGAGGCTGTGAGGCATTGGTCAAATATCCAGATTTAGAAACTGTTTCATGAGATGTCCCATAGTTTTACAATTCATATAAAGGGATGAAAGCACTAGGATAAACTATAGGAAAAAGAGAGTACTTACAATGTTTCAAATTAATCTTAATAGAAGAGAAGAGACTATTTTTGTTGCTATTGTTCTTGCTCTGTGCTAGGCACTTTTTAATATTTGCTCATTGTATATTTGTTGAATTACTAAAGCCTTGTTTCAATGTGTTTCACTTCACTGAGCTTTGCAGATAATATATTTGGAAAAAGTGAAGGTTTGTGGTAACCCTGCCTCCACCAAGTCAATGGCACTATTTTCCCAACAGTATTTGCTTGCTTCCTGTCTCTGTGTCTTATTTGGTAATTTTCACAATATTTCAAGCCTTTTCATTTTTACTGTATGTGTTATGGTTATCTGTGTGTGATAAGTGATCTTTGATATTGTAATTGTTTTGGGCTGCCAAAAACTGTGCCCATTTAAGATAGCAAACTTAATCAATAAATGTTATATGTTCTCTGATTGCTCCATTGACCAGCTATTGTGTCTCACTCTCCTTCTCCTTGAGCCTGCCTATTTCCTGAGACAAAACAATATTGAAATTAGCCCAATTAATAACCTTAAAATAGACTTTAAGTGAAAAAGATAGTTGCACATCTCTCACTTTAATCAAAAGCTAGAAATGATTAAGCTTAGTGAGGAAGACACATTGAAAGCAGAGATAGGCTGCAAGTCAGGCCTCTTGTGCCAAATAGCTAATTGTGAATGTAAGGGAAATTTTCTTGAAGGAAATTAAAAGTGCTACTCCAGTGAACACACAGATGATAAGAGAAAAAGCATTGTTGTTGATATGTAGAGAGTTTTAAAAGATCAAACAGTCACCACATTTCCTTAAGCCAAAGCCTAATCCAGAACAAAACTTAACTCTTTTTAAATCTGTGAGGATTGAGAGAGGTAAGGGAGCCTCAGAAGAAAAGTTTGAAGCTAGCAAAGGTTGGTTCATGAGGTTTAAGGAAAGAAGTCTTCTCCATAACAGAAACGTGCAAGGTGAAGCAACGAGTGCTATTGTAGAAACTGCAGTAAGTTATCTAGAAGATCTAACTAAGCTAGTGCATGAAGGTGACTATACTAAATAACAGATTTTCCATATAGATCAAACAGCATTTTATTGGAAAAATATGTCTTCTAGGACTTTTCATATCTTGAGAATAGAAATCAATGCCTGGCTCAAAGCTTCAAAGGACAGGCTGGCTCTCTTGTTAGGGACTAATGCAGCTGGTGACTTTAAGTTGAAGCCAGTGTTGATTTACCATTTTGAAAATGCAAAGCTCCTTAAGAACTATGCTAAATCTACTCTGCCTGTGCTCTACACCCAACAAAGCTTTGGTGTAGGACACCTGTTTATAACATAGTTTATTGGATATTTTAAACCCACTGTTGAGAAAAAAACATTCTTTTCAAAATATTACTGTCCATTGACAATGAACCTGGTTACCCAAGAGCTCTGATGGAGATGTACAAAGAGCTTAATGTTTTCATGCCTGCTAATACAACATCCATCCTGCAGCATATAGATAAAGAAGTATTTTCAGCTTCTAAGTGTTATTGTTTAAGAAATACATTTTTAAGGCTCTAGCTATCACAGATAGTGATCACTGTGATGGATCTGAACAATGGCACTGGAAATCTGGAAAGGATTCACCATTCTAGATTCTATTACGAACCTTCATTAAAAAAAAAAAAAAAACTTCTCTGACTCATGGGAAGGGATCAAAATTATCAGCAATAAGAGGAATTTGAAAGAAGTTGATTCCAGCCCTCATGGATAACTTTAAGGGGTTTAAGACTTCAGTGGAGGCTGTAACTGAACACATGGTAGAAATAGGACTAGAATTAAAAGTGGAGCCTGAAGATGTGTCTGAATCACTGCGATCTCACGGTAAAACTTTAAAGGATGAGGAGTTGCTTGTTATACATGAACAAAGAATACAGTTTCTTGTGATGGAAACTACTCCTAGTAAAGATGCTGTGTAGATTGTTGAAATGACAACCAAGGATTTAGAATATTACATGTGGCAGTGGCAGAGTTGGAGAGGATTGACAATTGTGTAAGTAATTCTACTGTGGGTAAAATGATATCAAATAGCATTGCCTGCTACAGAGAAATCATTTCTGAAAGGAAGAGTCAATCGACGTGGCAAATCTTGTATTTTGTTTTAAGAAATTGCTACAGCCGCCCCACCCTTCAGGATGCTACTACCACCCTGATCAGTCAGCAGCCATCAGCTCTGAAGCAAACACCTTCATTAGCAAGAAGATTTTGACTCTCTGAAGTCTCAAGTCATAGTTAGCATTTTTTCAGTTCAGTTCAGTCGCTCAGTCGTGTCCGACTTTTTGTGACCCCATGAATTGCAGCAGCCAGGCCTCCCTGTCCATCACCAACTCCCGGAGTTCACTCAAACTCACGTCCATCGAGTCAGTGATGCCATCCAGCCATCTCATTCTCTGTCGTCCCCTTCTACTCCTGCCCCCAATTCCTCCCAGCATCAGAGTCTTTTCCAATGAGTTAACTCTCCTCATGAGGTGGCCAAAGTATTGGAGTTTCGGCTTTAGCATCATTCCTTCCAAAGAAATCCCAGGGCTGATCTCCTTCAGAATGGACTGGTTGGATCTCCTTGCAGCCCAAGGGACTCTCAAGAGTCTTCTCCAACACCACAGCTCAAAAACATCAATTCTTCAGCTCTCAGCTTTATTCACAGTCCAACTCTCACATCCATACATGACCACAGGAAAATCCATAGCCTTGACTAGACAGACCTTTGTTGGCAAAGTAATGTCTCTGCTTTTGAATATGCTCTCTAGGTTGGTCATAACTTTCCTTCCAAGGAGTAAGCATCCTGTAATTTCATGGCTACAGTCACCATCTGCAGTGATTTTGGAGCCCAGAAAAACAAAGTCTGACACTGTTTTCACTGTTTCTCCATCTATTTCCAATGAAGTGATGGGATCAGATGCCATGATCTTCATTTTCTGAATGTTGAGCTTTAAGCCAACTTTTTCACTCTCCACTTTCACTTTCATCAAGAGGTTTTTTAGTTCCTCTTCACTTTCTGCCATAAAGGTGGTGTCATCTGCATATCTGAGGTTATTGATATTTCTCCCAGCAATCTTGATTCCAGCTTGTACTTCTTCCAGCCCAGTGTTTCTCATGATGTACTCTGCATAGAAGTTAAATAAGCAGGGTGACAATATACAGCCTTGACATACTGCTTTTCTTATTTGGAACCAGTCTGTTGTTCCATGTTCAGTTCTAACTGTTGCTTCCTGACCTGCATACAGGTTTCTCAAGAGGCAGATCAGGTGGTCTGGTATTCCCATCTCTTTCAGAATTTTCCACAGTTTATTGTGATCCACACATTCAAAGGCTTTGGCATAGTCAATAAAGCAGAAATAGATGTTTTTCTGGAACTCTCTTGCTTTTTCGATGATCCAGCGGATGTTGGCAATTTGATCTCTGGTTCCTCTGCCTTTTTTAAAACCAGCTTGAACATCTGGAAGTTCATGGTTCACGTATTGCTGAAGCCTGGCTTGGAGAATTTTGAGCATTACTTTACTAGCGTGTGAGATGAGTGCAATTGTGCGGTAGTGTGAGCATTCTTTGGCATTGCCTTTCTTTGGGATTGGAATGAAAACTGACCTTTTCCAGTCCTGTGGCCACTGCTGAGTTTTCCAAATTTGCTGGCATATTGAGTACAGCACTTTCACAGCATCATCTTTCAGGATTTGAAAGAGCTCAAGTGGAATTCCATCACTTCCACTAGTTTTGTTCGTAGCGATGCTTTCTAAGGCCCACTTGACTTCACTTTCCAGGATGGCTGGCTCTAGGTGAGTGATCACACCGCCATGTTTATCTGGGTCATGAAGCTCTTTTTTGGTATAGTTCTCCTGTGTATTCTTGTCACCTCTTAATATCTTCTGCTTCTGTTAGGTCCATACCATTTCTGTCCTTTATCAAGCCTATCTTTGCATGAAATGTTCCCTTGGTATCTCTAACTTTCTTGAAGAGATCTCTAGTCTTTCCCATTCTCTCGTTTTCTTCTATTTCTTTGCATTGATCGCTGAGGAAGGTTTTCTTATCTCTCCTTGCTATTCTTTGGAACTCTGCATTCAGATGCTTATATCTTTCCTTTTCTCCTTTGCTTTTCACTCTCCTCTTTTCACAGCTATTTGTAAGACCTCCTCAGACAGCCATTTTGCTTTTTTGCATTTCTTTTCCATGGGGGAGGTCTTGATCCCTGTCTCCTGGAAAATGTCACGCACCTCTGTCCATAGTTTATCAGGCACTCTGTCTATCAGATCTAGTCCCTTATATCTATTTCTCACTTCCACAGTATAATCATAAGGGATTTGATTTAGGTCATACCTGAATAGTCTAGTGGTTTTCCTTACTTTATTCAATTTAAGTCTGAATTAACATTTTTTAGAATAAGTTACTTTTTACTAAATCATGGATATTGTTTTTTAGACATAACACTATTGCACACTTAAGAGACTACTTTATAGTATAAAAATAACTCTTATGAGTACCGGGATAGCAAAAGTTTCATGTGATTCACTTTACTGTGATATTTGCTGCATTGAAGTCATCTAGAACTGAACCCACAATATCTTTAAGTTATGACTCCACAACCTTATAAAATATAGTGTATATTGATAATAATTAAGAAGAATAAAGGTCATAGATGTTTCTTCAGGTTTATTTTTGATAGTAGATATTTCAAGTTGACATCCTAACTCAAGCCTTTGTAAAGAATCCTTTAACATACTTTCTAGTAAAATTTCAAATTTCTAGATATTTTCTAAATGTACATGCTGCTGCTAAGTTGCTTCAGTCATGTCAGACTCTGTGTGACCCCATAGATGGCAGCCCACCAGGCTCCCCTGTCCCTGGAATTCTCCAGGCAAGAACACTGGAGTGGGTTGCCATTTCCTTCTCCAATGCATGAAAGTGAAAAGTAAAAGTGAAGTCGCTCAGTCATGTCTGACTCTTCACAACCCCATGGACTGCAGCCTACCAGGCTCTTCTGCCCATGGGATTTTTCCAGGCAAGAATACTGGAGTGGGGTCCCATTGCCTTCTCCGTAAATGTACATAGTCAGCAAAAAAAAATTTTATTCTTAAAATGTAAAGTAATTGTTAAAGATCAGCCATTCAGCAGAGTAAAAAAGGATCAAGTTCATGATGTCTTTATTTTTTTTGTTAGTTCACCCTCTAGCTCTCATCTTATAATAGTAGTTAGTTAAGAGATAGAGAACATCAAATGTTACCAAGTAGAACGTGGCAATGTCAAACTCAAGGGGAAGAAGATTAGTAGCTTTCCAAATTTATGCACTTATAACAAGCATTTAACGGTTCATAGTGCAGTCAATTCCTAAAGAATAAATACAAGAGAAGACCCAGATTGCTTACAAGGCAGAATTAGAATGCTCTTATTCAGCAGAGTTAGTATGGACCTCTTATTAGGAGAAGTAAGAGAAAAAAGAAAATGACAACTTTCCTCTGGGAAAGCTCTCACACATTTGGGCAGGCTGTTTGAGTAGAGCAGGCCAAAACTTGATACTTTTATTTCCAACCTTTGACCCTACACATCTGGAAACCCAATTTGAGTCAAACAGAAGGAAGTTTTCTTTTCTATTTCAAAAACTTTGGGGAAAAAAATTAAGCACCTAGCATCCATTCTGCTAGCAAAAGTTACTACTATTTATGCACTCGTAGGGAACTATAAAATATGGAGCATTTGGTCAGGAAATCAATGCCCCAAACTTCAGCAATATTAGTACATTGTTATTTCTAATAATGTATTTACATAATGACTGAGGTAAGCAACATAACTTGGTACTTTGATGCTATTTGATGCCCTCTAATTCTAGAATATAAAATATGCTGAACATTCTGTATCAACAAATATTCATGACATATATTTTTTTATTTTAAAAGCATTTTCTTCTACAATAAAATTTATAATCATTATACTGTATTTTAAAATATATCAAAGCAATGATATAGTTTGTTACTTGAGCAATAGTAAAATTAAGAAATTATGTCACAAAATATATATGTGAAAAATTTTCATATAAAAAACTATTTGTTGTAGCATATTAAATTTTTATTTGACCACCATATGTGGTCATGTATGGATGTGAGAGTTGGACTGTGAAGAAGGCTGAGCGCTGAAGAATTGATGCTTTTGAACTGTGGTGTTGGAGAAGACTCTTGAGAGTCCCTTGGACTGCAAGGAGATCCAACCAGTCCATTCTGAAGGAGATCAGCCCTGGGATTTCCTTGGAAGGAATGATGCTAAAGCTGAAACTCCAGTATTTTGGCCACCTCATGCGAAGAGTTGACTCATTGGAGAAGACTGTGATGCTGGGAGGGATTGAGGGCAGGAGGAGAAGGGGACAACAGAGGATGAGATGGCTGGAATGGCATCACTGACTCGATGAATGCGAGTCTGAGTGACCTCCGGGAGTTGGTGATGGACAGGGAGACCTGGCGTGCTGCGATTCATGGGGTCACAAAGAGTCGGACACGACTGAGCGACTGATCTGATCTGAATATAGAGTCACTTAATTCTTGATTACATGATAAGCATTAACCACATAAAGATAGGCAGTAGGATCTCAGATCTTTGGGCTTAGTCATTCAGATACTTTCTAGCTATACAATGGTAGAAAAGTTATTTAGCTTTTTAAAATTAATTTTTACTTGTGTATATTTACTTTACAATGCTGTGTTAGTTTCTGCTGTACAGCAAAGTGAATCAGCTATATGTACATACATATTCCCTCTTATTTGGATTTCCTTCCCATTTATGTCACCACAAGGACAAGTTACTTAGTTTTATGAGCCCAGTTTCCTTATCTATAATAAGCATTTTTCTGGGAGTATATATATATATCAGGATTATTGTGAGAAGGAACAGTGATTTATATATAGAGTAGGTTCTAAAGGCCATCATCATAGTTATCATTAACAACTTTATTATTAAAATGCTGGAAAATCTATCCAGTAGAATAAGTTCTAGAATTATTAATTGCCCAGGCAAATCTAAGTAGTGTCTGTGATCTTAATTTTAACAGCCCCAGGGGTCATGGTGGCAATGTGAAGGAGAAACCATCTTCTCTTTGTATACAGAAACCACACACAGGGATAATTGGATGTTGGTCAGTTAAAAAAAAAAAAAAATTCTCATGGCATTTGATTAATTATATTGCAGAAACCGTATCTACTCTATTGTGAATATTAACTATCATGTAGTAAATGTTAATCATTAGTAACGGGTCTATTCACAACTCAGTAAAAACTATTTCAGCACCATATAAAAGACATCATATTACCATGCAGCTTGCCAAAAATGAATTGACTTGGCAATAAAGCAATTTCTATTTACAGTCTATTTACTTCCTTTTATGAGACTGACTCAATATTTTCTGTTTTTTTTCCTTCTGTTTTATTGTTTTGCCAAGAAATTTTTTGCAAGATTTTAATCCTTGCTAACAGTTTGTACTTAGCTATGTTGAAAGAATTAAAAATATTTACACATCCCCAAATTTTACATACCTCAAAAAAGTACTATCTTTTGAGGTTTTGATGCTACCTGTTTTAATAGGAATTAGTTTTTTTTTCTTATCAACTATTGCCTAAAATTGTAATCTTGAATGTATTTTGACACTACATATAACTATTGCTTTTATTTGAAGGATACTTTGATATATAAATGAAAAGCCTATATTTTCTGGTCTCTACATAGTAAAAAAAATTATATTTATACAGTTATATTAATTCCAGAATTTATAATTATAATATTTTAAAATCATTGAAAATAAATAACTGAAAAGAAAAAAATAAAGTCAACACCCCCATGCAATATACCTACTGTTTTATGGAAGCAAATGAATAGCTAAAATACTAGTTGCCAAATATGATCTTGAATCTGAGCTTACACATAGGTGGGAGGGCATGAAACTACATTTAATTTCTTTAAAAAGTACATGCTTTCATTTTCAGCATCCACAGTTTTTATTATCACCATAGGAGTACAGAGGCATAATGTTTGGGGTTTCTTTTCTGTCTTGTTTTTTGTTCTTTTTTTTAAACTTCTTTTAAAATCTCATGCCTGTGTTTTCTTTTCCTTTGCAGTTCACCCAGCATAGTGCTTTCTGAAAATACACATGTAATTCCCATTATCTATAATGAAACTTGCATGCATCAAGGAGAGATCAGATTCCACTGCAAAGTATGTTTCTTGTGTCGTATTGTGAGCACCTGGTCTACCTCATGACAAACTCCTTGGATACTTTGTTTATCTTCAGGGAAGGACATTCTCATCTACAATATAGAAACTCTCCAGATGGCCACCTGTCTTGCCACATGGCAAAATCATGGGACTTTATTTTCTCATGTAGACAAATATTTTTACAAGAACTCTTGAGTGTGCTTCATGGGAGAATTCAGATGTGGATCAAAAGCAGTTGGTGTACTAACGAGCATCAAAGAAAATGTTGCGTGTACTTAGTGTATAGTTCTTCTAGTACTCATTGACCAGGGATAAGGAACAACACTTTCGTCAAATTTAGAATCCAATTATATCTTATATGCTAAATTTAGATCCAGTTTCTTGTCTCTGGTGTTCCATTTTCAATAATCAATATCAGAATCTCTGCATTTATCATAGAAATAACCAGTCAATTGGAATAATTGTTTTTTCCAATGTGTATGCCACTTACCACATCACTGAGGATTTATAGTTATTTTTTACAATGAGGAAACTGATGCACACTGTTTTAGAACAACTTAAATGAACATCTATAGCCACACAAACTGATGGCAGGGCCTATTCTAAATTTAATGATAAAAACTATTGATCCTATTTGCTGCCTGTTTTGCTTAAATACTCCTTGCTCTTGGGGAAGAGATCCCAACCAGGATTCCCATAATAGCTTTGCCATTCTACACTGTTTATGTCAGTTCAGTTCAATTTAGTCTTTCAGTTCTGTCTGACACTTTGTGACCCCATGAACCACAGCACGTCAGGCCTCCTTGTCCATTACCAACTCCTGGAGTTCACCCAAACCCAAGTCCATCAAGCTGGTGGTGCCATCCAACCATCTCATCCTCTGTCACCCTCTTCTCCGCCTGCCCTCAATCTTTCCCAGCATCAGGGTCTTTTCCAATGAGTCAGCTCTTCACATCAGGTGGCCAAAGTATTGGAGTTTCAGCTTCAGCATCAGTCCTTCCAGTGAACACTCAGAACTGATCTCCTTTTAGGAACAACTGGTTGGATCTCCTTGCAGTCCAAGGGACTCTCAAGAGTCTTCAACACCACAGTTCAAAAGCATCATTTCTTCAGTGCTCAGCTTTCTTTATAGTCCAACTCTCACATCCATACATGACTACTGGAAAAACCATCAGATCTGATCAGATCAGATCAGCCACTCAGTCATGTTCAACTCTTTGTGACCCCATGAATCGCAGCAAGCCAGGCCACCCAGTCCATCACCAACTCCTGGAGTTCACTGAGACTCACATCCATCGAGTTAGTGATGCCATCCAGCCATCTCATTCTCTGTCGTCCCCTTCTCCTCTTGCCCCCAATGCCTCCCAGCAGCAGAGTCTTTTCCAATGAGCCAACTCTTCTCATGAGGTGGCCAAAGTACTGGAGTTTCAGCTTTAGCATCATTCCTTCCAAAGAAATCCCAGGGCTGATCTCCTTCAGAATGGACTGGTTGGATCTCCTTGCAGTCCAAGGGACTCTCAAGAGTCTTCTCCAACACCACAGTTCAAAAGCATCAATTCTTTGGCGCTCAGCCTTCTTCACAGTCCAGCTCTCACATCCATACATGACCACAGGAAAATCCATAGCCTTGACTAGATGAACATTTATTGGCAAAATAATGTCTCTGCTTTTGAATATGCTATCTAGGTGGGTCATAACTTTCCTTCCAAGGAGTAAGCGTCTTTTAATTTCATGGCTGCAGTCACCATCTGCAGTGATTTTGGAGCCCAGAAAAACAAAGTCTGACACTGTTTCCACTGTTTCCCCATTTATTTCCCATGAAGTGATGCGACCAGATGCCATGATCTTCATTTTCTGAATGTTGAGCTTTAAGCCAACTTTTTCACTTTCCACTTTCACATTCATCAAGAGGCTTTTTAGTTCCTCTTCACTTTCTGCCATAAGGGTGGTGTCATCTGTATATCTGAGATTATTGATATTTCTCCCAGCAATCTTGATTCCAGCTTGTGCTTCATCCAGTCCAGCGTTTCTCATGATGTATTCTGCATAGAGATTAAATAAGCAGGGTGACAACATACAGCCTTGACGTACTCCTTTTCCTATTTGGAACCAGTCTGTTGTTCCATGTCCAGTTCTAACTGTTGCTTCCTGACCTTCATATATGTTTATCAAGGGACAAGACAGGTGGTCTGGCAGCATTCCCATCTCTTGAAGAATTTTCCACAGTTTGCTGTTATCCACACAGTCAAAGGCTTTGGCATAGTCAATAATGCAGAAATAGATGTTTTTCTGGAACTCTCTTGCCTTTTCGATGATCCAGCAGATGTTGGCAATTTGATCTCTGGTTCCTCTGCCTTTTCTAAAACCAGCTTGAACATCTGTAAGTTCACGGTTCGCATATTGCTGAAGCCTGGCTTGGAGAATTTTGAGCATTACTTTACTAGCATGTGAGATGAGTGCATTTATGAGGTAGTGTGAACATTCTTTGGCATTGCCTTTCTTTGGGATTGGAATGAAAACTGACCTTTTCCAGTCCTGTGGCCACTGCTGAGTTTTCCAATTTTGCTGGCATATTGAGTGCAGCACTTCCACAGCATTATCTTTTAGGATTTGAAATAGCTCAACTGAAATTCCATCACCTCCACTAACTTTGTTCATAGTGATGCTTCCTGAGGCCCACTTGACTTCACTTTTCAGGATGTCTGGCTCTAGGTGAGTGATCACACCATCATGATTATCTGGGTCATGAAGACGTTTTTTGTATAGTTCTGTGTATTCTTGCCACCTCTTCTTAATATCTTCTGCTTCTGTTAGGTCCATGTCATTCCTATCCTTTATCAAGCCCATCTTTGCATGAGATGTTCCTTTGGTATCTCTAATTTTCTTGAAGAGATCTCTCGTCTTTCCCATTCTCTTGTTTTCTTCTATTTCTTTCCATTGATCGCTGAGGAAGGCTTTCTTATCTCTCCTTGCTATTCTTTGGAACTCTGCATTCAAATGGATATTTCTTTTCTTTTCTCCTTTGCTTTTCACTTCTTTTCACGGCTATTTGTAAGGCCTTCTCAGACAGCCATTTTACTTTCTTGCGTTTTTTTTCCATAGGGATGTTCTTGATCCCTGTCTCCTGTACAGTGTCAGGAACCTCCGTCCATAGTTCATCAGGCACTCTGTCTAGCAGATCTAGTCCCTTAAATTTATTTCTCACTTCCACTGAATAATCATAAGGGATTTGATTTAGGTCATACCTGAATTGTCTAGTTAAGTGCAGTAAAAGAGAAGAGATGCATTATATGGACTATAATTGTTAATTTTCTGCGGTGGTTGGGTCACAGTACCCAGATATTTCTTCAAACATCATTCTAGGTGTTTCTGTAAAAATATTTTTTTAGATGAGTTTAACATTTAAAACAGTGGATTTTGAGTAACCAATATTACTTTCCTTAATGTGGGTAGGCCTCACAGTCATTCGAAGGTCTGAATAGAAAAAAGACTGACCTCCCTCAAAGAAAAGAATGTTCTGCCAACAGACTGCCTGCAGATTTGAATTGCAGCATCAACTCTTTGCTGGGTTTTTAGTTTGCCAGTGTATTATGCATATTTTAGACTTGTCAGCTTTCACAGTTACATGAGCCAGTTCCTTACAATCTCCCTCTCTCTGTTTTTGTCTCTCTTATCTATATTTCCATCCATGCTATTGGTTCTGTTTCTCTGGAGAATCCCAACTAATATATGAATTATTAAGTCTTTCCCAGTTTTCCCATTGGAGACTACATGATTTTCAAGTTCCTTAGAAATCCATCACCTACAGTGTACAGCATTTGTAGCATTGTAACCTCTACTCAAAGAGAAGTAGTTAAGACACTCAAGAGTGTATCTGAAAAAATTATAAAATGGGAAAAAAATTACAATTGCTTTCATAATGGCAGCTACATATCATAGGTCCATTTAAAATTAATAACAAAAGCATCAGTCTTATGGAATCTAAACTCAGCAGTTGTGCCTAGAATTTAACTGTTTGATAGCCAAAAGTATTTCCCAAATAAGAACACAACAAAAATAAAATGGAAAGGAAGGAAAAAAGGAAAAAAAAAAGGAAGGAAGGAAAATGAAAAATGGATACTTTAAGAAAGCATGTGTATATCTGAAATCTAGTTAGGCTGACATTACTCAATACTCAGTTTAAGAAATTTATTTAGAAAAAAACCCACTCATTTTAAACGTTGAAATTTTCAATCAATTATTAATAAGTATTAAGCCAATGTAATATATAGTAAAGATATCAGAGGTTGTTGACATTGCATTCTTTGATGTTACCAACACTATGATTATAACATGAGACATTATGCCCTTATAATTGTTCATTTTTGATCTGTCTTTATTTTGATACACACACACACATATGTATATGTGTGTGTGTGTGTGTGTGTGTATATATATATATATATATATATATGAAGAGGGGAGAGAACAGTTACTAATTTCCCAAATATTTATTGAGCACATACTATGTACCAGATACCACACAAGGCACTAACAATACAACAGTGAACCAGAGAAATAGTCTCTGTCCATAAAGACTTTACACTCCAGTAGTAAATACATCAAAACAAAGAGGAAATCACATTGGGAGATTGAGAAATTACAGTGGGAGAAAGGGCTGTGCTTGGAAAATTGGAGTGTGTCAGGGAGCACAGTGGAAACATAGATAAGCTGACCTTGGGCCTCAGGAAAGGAAGTCTAAGAAAAGAAGTCGTTAGGCAGAGAAGAAGGTAAGAGTGTTGTGGCAAATTTCATTGATAAAGATGAGCTCAATTATCTAAATCCAAATGGATTTCTGTTAAGAGGCTCTGGCTTATTATGAAATCACTTCTATTCACTTTGCACATGGGAATCCAGTCTTTGCATTTATGTTCCCAGTGTGACACTTTTAAAAAAGAAATTTACTCTATAAGTGACTAAAAGTTGGCATGATGTTGTCATTCTGTCACTGGCAACCTCAGTCACCAGAACACTGTCAGTGATACAGGCCAGAGGAAAGAAACAAAGGAAATGATTATGCGGATATAATTTCTGTTTCATTTTGGAGTGAAGCCAGAGATAAATACAGTCACATATAAACTCTATGTTTATAAAACCGCCATTTCAGTGTTGTGACTAGAAGCAGCAAAGAGAGAGAAATGAGATAAACTTTTCCCAAACTGCTTGGTGTGGTATCAATTTGTGTTCTGGAAAAATTAACAAACAAAACTTCAGGGGAACCAGATACTAGGAACATTGTTTTTCTAAAATATATCATGTAAGTGGATTCAAAAATTGCATAGATTTACTTAGCTATTTTTAAATTTTATTATTGGAGTACAACTGCTTTACAGTATTGTATTAGTTTCTGCTCTACATGAAAGTGAATCAGCTATGTGTATACTTACATCCCCTCCCTCTTTAGCCTGCATCCCACCCCCATTCCAACACTCTATGTCACCACAGAGCACCAAGCTGAGCTCCTTGTGTTATATAGCAGTTTCCCACTAGCTATCTATTTATCCATGGTGTTGTATATATGTCAATGCTACTGGGAATAGAGATGCAGACATAGATAGTTATTTTTAATGCAAAAATTGCCCGAGGTGTGTCACCTCAGAGAAGACTAGAAAATTACTGTGACATGAATGAAGGCATGATATTCAAACTGCCCATCTACACACAAGCAGCCCCTTCCAATAACCATCTCATTGTGTGTCGTCTTATAAATGACTACTGATTCAAATTGTGTATGGATGATGTATCTGGTGGTTATTGTATATTAAACATATAAATTAAATCTAGTGTCAGCCCATGAAGCTATTAGTTTTTCTAAGAGATAAGTTTTTCCTTTCTCCTGTATGCTAGCAAGCATTAGAGTTCATGAGCCTTTGGAGTTTAGAAAATATAATTTTTAGAGTTTTATGGTCAAATAAGTTTCAGAGTTACTGTTCTGAATAAGTTGAATGAGAATAATTCACAGGTAGATAATTACAGTGAATCAGTCTTGGAATAGGTATAAGGAGTTTGATCATTTACATCCTATTAAAGAAATAAGCTAATCAAATATTATTTTTATTAGAAATGAGACCATACATCTCTTTTTCTTCCATGTGAAATGCCACTTAAAGGTTTTGATAAAAGTGAAAGAGCTAATTATCCTCATGTTTATGGGCAGATACATAAAGATATATGAAGAGTTTGTTCTTTTTAAAATTTTCACATCAAAACTAGGTACATTTCTGAAAATGGAGTCCCATTTGGAACCTCATAAAATTCTGGCCTTTCCTTATTGTCATGAGTAAGTAGGAAAATAGAATATGTCCTATGACAATTCCACTGCTATGCATTAACAGGTTATCAGTCTCTATCACATGTTAAAATAAATATACAATATGCTATAACAGACTGTGGTAGCACATTCCTTAGTATATTATAGGCATTCCATAATTACTTGATGAGTGAGTGAATGGATGAATGAACTCAGCAAAGAACTTCTGTGGAAGAATGTAAGAATTTGAGTCCAAGGTCTTGCCTGGATTCAGATTCTCAGTTTAGTTTAGTTCAGTTCAGTCGCTCAGTCGAGTCCGACTCTTTGCAGCCCCATGAATCGCATCACACCAGGCCTCCCTGTCCATCACCAACTCCCGGAGTTCACCCAAACTCATGTCCATTGAGTCAGTGATGCCATCCAGCCATCTCATCCTCTGTCGTCCCCTTTTCCTCCTGCCCCGAATCCTTCCCAGCATCAGAGTCTTTTTCAATGAGTCAACTCTTCACATGAAGTGGCCAAAGTACTGGAGTTTCAGCTTTAGCATCATTCCTTCCAAAGAAATCCCAGGGCTGAACTTTAGGCATTAGCTTAAATACGAATGAGCACAAGGCTGTGATACTGGGGCTAATGTCATTTTAAAGAAGAGGTATAACAGCTAAACTTGGGACAAAATCAGAAGGATTCTTTTTGCCATAGAAAAAAATTTTGAATCATCCACAACTGAAAATAGAGTCTCAAAGAGTCAGACACAACTGGGTGACTGAACAACAACAACTATAACTCTGAACCTTCTCTACTATCATCTTCTTAAACTTATATTTTGTGTTATGGGCTGAATGTTTGTGTCTTGATCTTGGACTTCACAATGCCTCCAGCACTGTGAGAAACAAATTTGATTTATAAGTCACCCAACTTTGGCAGTTTTTTTTTTTAATAGCATCTCTAAGTGACTAAGACACCCTGTTTTCTTTTTTCCAACATAGCATTCATCACTATTTGAATTATGTTACATATCTGTTTTTTTCTGTCTTCTTCTCAATCCCCATTTCATTGATAAGCTTGTTGAAGGCAGGGGTTTTATCTTACACATTGTCATAGCTCCAAAATCTAAAATAGTACTATGTTTACAATAGGTGCTTACTCATGAAAAAGTGAAGAGCAGAGGATACCACAGAGAGCTTTGACTGCTCCAAAGAATCAAAGCAACATAAAAGTGTGAAAGTGTTAGTTGCTCAGTCATGAGCTCATGGACAGTAGCCCATCAGGCTCCTCTGCCCATGAATTCTCAAGGCAAGAATACTGGAGTGGGTAGCCATTCCCTTCTCCAAGGACTCTTCTTGACCCAGGGATCAAACCTGGGTCTCCTGCATTTCAGGGGGAGGATTCTTTACCATCTGAGCCACCAGGGAAGCCCCCAATATGACATGAAAAGCTTTCAAGTCATTCCACTTAAAGCTCTCTTCTAATAAAAGCCCAAATTGCCAGGATGAGGCTGGTAATTAGCTACAGGCATCATTTTTCAAGCATTCATATACAAAATTATGTTGTATATTTTTAAATATGGATTGGCAAATGACTGTTGAATGATTATTGGATAGGCATAACATATTGTAGCATTTTAGTCACCAAATATAAAATATGTAAGTAAATATTTGGACTCAAACACTTAATGAGAATTAATCTCTTCATGACTAATTAAACTACAGAAATTATAGGCACTTCCCTCGCTTGTTGGACATCATGAGGCCCATGTTCCTAAGTGGGAATAATCCACTGGACATGATTAATATCTGACCTGTGGAAATGGGGCATATGCTTAACACTATTATTTGACATCACAACTTCCTCACTAACTGCATCTTCCTGACTTCTGAAGTCACTTGAATTGAATGCTAATTCAGCGCTTCCATATACCTAGAAAAATCCTTCTCAAGCTGGGAAAGTGATCTTTGTCCATTAGTCTGAAGGTTTAAAAGAGAGTTGCAAGTGTCCATGGTGAGGAAGAGGCCCCACTCAGGCAGTCAAATTGGCCAGATTACCTAGGCAGCCAATGTGATATTCCAGGCAGATATAACGTAAGCGAGCTTCCCTGGTGGCTCAGCAATAAAGAATCTGGATGCAATGCAGGAGACACGGGGTCAGTCCCTGGGTTGGGAAGATCCCATGGAGAATGAAATGGCAACACACTCCAGTATTCTTGCCTGGGAAATCCCACAGACAGAGGAACCTGAGAGGTTATAGTCCACCAGGGTCCCAAGAGTCAGCCACGACATAGCGACTAAATCACAAAGGAGAGCTTCACAACCACCTTCATTTAGTAAAACACAGACTGGTTGATAAATAATAATAATGAGCTTAAGAAATTTAGCCATCATATCCATGTAATCACAGACTATGGTCCAGAAAATACAGTAACTCTATGCTTTTAATGATTATTCTTGAGCATCTTGTTTCCCCATATTTCAGAACACTAAGAAAATGAACTTCCATTTGTCTCTCTTCAAATACAGAATGGTTTAATGTTATGATAAATCAGATGGTGCTGAAATTAATAACTATCAGGTGCAGTGTATTATTACAGTAATTTATAATGCACAGTACAGTTCTTCTAGTGTGATGAATTATCTTTCTAATGATTGTTCTACCATAACATATCAACTAATAGATACTTCTAAGTTCGTACAGTAACATGCCTCAGGTACATGATTTTTTATTATGGAGAATTATATCAGAAGAAGTCTTTTTGTATTCTTTACCACATTTGATTTTTTTCTTCTTATGTATATATCACTGTTAAATACTATCATTATTATCTAATCCCTAGTCTTCAATGAAAGCACTTGAAGTCCAGAACTCTTGGGACCCCCAAACATAACTCTGGAAAACAGATCTTAAGGTGGCTCCAGAGGTCCTTTGGAGAAGGAAATGGCAACCTGCTCCAGTGTTCTTGCCTAGGACATCCCACAGACAGAGGAGCATGGCAGGCTACAGTTCATTAGGTCTCAAAGAGTTGGATGTGAGCAAGAGACTAAACAACAATAGCAACAACAGGGGCCCCAATTTCCAGATGTTTACACCTTGAACAGAACTTGATTCTAACCAGCAGAATATGGCAAAAAATATAGGGTGTCATCATCATTATTATGCTATGTTATATGGCCAAGATCATGCGATACCATTTGTGTCGTTACTGCAAATTATGTAAGACTCCTTCTAGCTAGCAAGCTTGCTCTGGAGATGCCAAATTCCTTGCTAACTTTGAAGAAACAAGCTGCCATGAATCCTAAAGTTGCAAGGACATGAATTCTGTCAACAGTCTGAGGGAGCTTGGAAGCAAATCCTTTCCACTGTCCTGAAGAAATGGCAGACCCAAGTGCACCTTGATCCCAACTTCATGGGACCCTGAAGGAGAGACCCCAGCCTAGACAAACCTCAGCTGTGAGTGAGATAACAAACGTATGTTATTTTAAATCACTATGTTTGTGGCAATTATTATGTAGCAGTTAAAAAGCAACACAATTACACTTAAAGGACCTCATCCTAGACTTCTGATTTAAAGCTAATGATACAAAATTTCTTGAGCTATTATTACAGCTTCATAGCCTATCAGATTTTTTAGTGAGAGGAGGAAAGTGTGCATCTGAAATCTTACTAGTTCAAAAACATTCACTGATTAACTTCCATATTTTATTATATGTGAGGGCAACATATTTGAATGAGATACTTTATTAGTTTTCAAGGAGATTATAGTATAATGGAGAAGAAAAACACAGAAACTAGCTATTTCAACATACGTTTGTTCTTGCCATAGAATACAGAGAATGGGGAAGGGAGAGGTGATACAGTTATAAATGGCCTCCTCAAGGAGATGATTCTAAAATGGAAATTGCTGTCCATAGAAAGAAAGAACTTGTTGAACTACTGTGCACTAGGAAATTGATCAAGTGGCTGTAACAACAACAACTAAATAGATGATATTTATATATCCTTTGCTAGGTATTATTCCAAATGCATTATTTAATTAATTCCCACAACAATTCAATGATATAAATATTAGTTTCATTTTAGAGATGGGCAAACTGAGAGTTTAAGGAACAGCTCAATAGTGACAAAGAGAGAATTCATTCCTCTAATGTCTCCATGACTCTTGGACCTGTGTTCTTCCCACTAAAATGCTATCTTTTGGGAGATAGTCTTTTGACCTGCCTGTGCACTGCTCTTCTAAATTGCAGGAGCCCTGCATTTCATTCTGTTCCCGTGGTTTCCTATTACATCTTTAAGGCAACAATTATGCCCTATTATAATTATTGTATAATTCATGTATCACCATGAATAGAATTTAAATTGTTTGACAGCTGAAACTGTCCAAATCATTTTTGGTCTCTTGTTTCTATTACAAGCCCTGAAATAAGAATGTCCAATAAATGGCAAATGGGGGAACAAATGTTTGGGTCTCTACAGGCCAAAAGAATGCTCATTTTACTGGTCTTTGCCCATAAAAATGACTTCTAAGAATGAAAGCTTCCATGTCTGGGAGTTTGATTCATTCTTATTTATAAACATTGTTAGTAAAACAAATAATCTGCTTAATGAATAGATTAAAGATGAATGCATGGATAAATAGATATATAAATTGATAGATAACTATGCCTAAGGAACATCAAAGGATGCTCTAAGGGAGCATATATATTGATTACCAGCATTTTTTGTTTGTTTACTTTTGCTTATTTAGTAGCTGAGCGGTTTCCGATTCTCTTGCGACCCCATGGACTATACAGGGTCCTCTGTCCAGGCAAGAATACTGGAGTGGGTTGCCATTTCCTTCTCCAGGGATCTTACAGACCCAGGGATTGAATCCATGGCTCCTGCCTGGCAGGTGGATTCTTTACCACTGAGCCACCAGAAAGCCCAATGGTAAACAATTACTTACCATTAACTGCATACCAGGGCATTATACTAAATGGCATGATTTTTTTTCATTTGATCTTTACAAGACCTCTCTGAAGCAGATACTCATCCTATTATACAGATGAGGAAAGTTCACAACCGGGATTGTACCCAAGACCTTAACCACTGTGCATCCTGCCTCCTACTTAGGTCTGTAGTTTGCCTTCCTATTTTTCATTTCTATTAATTGTCATGAGCCCTAAGTAGAAGTATGTTCAGGCTTTTATGAACCAGTTTTGTTGGGAAATGAGGTTCAAAAACAAAATAAGCCTTGCTGACTGTGGCTGGATTGTTGCTTCCCAAAAGATTTTTACATTGTAACCCTGGAAGCTGCAAATGTGACCTTTTTGGGAAAAAAAGGGGTCTTTGCAGCTGGAATTAAGTAAAGGTGTTTTGGCATGAGATCATCTTGGATTCCTGGATGGGATCTAAATCCCACAGCAAGTGTCCTCATAAAAGAAGAAAAAACAGTCTCGTGGAGGAAAATGCCATGTGAAGACAGAGGTAGGGATGGGGGTGATGCAGCCAAGAAAAACACCTGAAGCCCCCCAGAAACTGGAAGAAGCCATGCAGGATTCCTTCTGAAGCCTTTGGAGGGAGGCTAACCACACTGACATCTAGATTTCAAACTTCTAGCCTCCAGAGCTGTGAGCAAATAAATTTCTGTTGTTTTGTGCCATCAAGCTTTTGGCAGTTCGTAACCACAATCCTAGGAAACTAAAACACTATCTACTTTCCCCATCAAGAATCCATAATATTATTTTCTTTGGTAGAAAACTGAAAATCATACTTTAGAAAACTTGCAATTCAGATGGTTCTTGAACCTTGTAAAATAATATATGTATTTTTTTTTCAGAAAACAGTCAACACACACTGATTCTCAAAGGGGTCCCTGAGCTAAATCAGAACCATTAACTTTGAATCAGAAAATGCACATCACCAAAAGGCTAGAGGACAGATGTTAATGAAATATGACTTTCTTTGGGCCTAATCTTTGGGGACTCCCGTGCTTCTTATAAATGAGTAACAATGGTCAACAGCTCAGTTCCATAGATAAGATAGAAAAAATCTTAGCCCTAGACAAAAGGTCCTTCCACCCCCAAACAGGTGACCTAAATAGCAACATTTATTTTTTGTAATATTTTTGTAAATATATTCTTGAAAAACAGACTTAAATATTGTGTGTTTTAAATTCAAATTGGAGAGATACCAAGGTGTTGAAGATAAACAAATGCTTTGGATCTGGATGATTCTGGACTTTTAGTTCTAGTACACGCTGCCCATGCTGCCATAAAGAAATTTATGAATTTTTTTCTTCTATGATGCACTATCCATGAAACCATAAAGAAATTTACTAATATCCATGAAACTTTTTTTTTCTCCTTTGCAAAATGGGAACATGCACTATGGAAGGTTTTGTGAGGATTAAAAAAAAAACAAACAAACAGCAATCATATACAAAATTAAGGTTTTCCCAGGTGGCACTAGTGATAAAAAACCTGCTTGCCAATGCCAGAGATGTTAGAGATGTGAGAGCCATCTCTGAGTTGGGAAGATCCTGTAGAGGAGGTTATGGCAACCCACGCCAGTGTTCTTGCCTGGAGAATCCCAGAGGAACCTGGTGGGCTATAGTTGATGGGATCGCAAAGAGTCAGACACGACTGAAGCAACTTAGCATGCATGCATACAAAACATACTCAAAAAGCATGCATACTCAAAACAATAGCACTTTAAAACCAACTATAATAGTAGAAAATATGCATAAACATTGTGTTGTATCTAACAACACTCTAACTACCCAACTTAGAAATCCATTAATATAAAAATCCAAAAATAATTATCAATGTTTTTTGAGAATAACAAAAGGACTCTTTTCAAATCAGCCACTAGAATAAAGAAAGGGAGCTTTCCTTTCAAATTTAACTTCTAAATCATAAAGTGCCACTGGATTTTGTATTTGGAATTGTGGCACTAATTGTTGGTACAACACACCACATTTCAGCTACTGTGGAGATAGTGTCAACATTGAGCTGATGATTCTGCTCAAATCCTCTTGATGACAACCTTCATCTTAAGTCTGTGATGAAGAAATCAGTGATGTCTGATTTAGAAAGTCCTTTTCAAAGTCCACTCCCTATCTTGTAAAACTAATTTACAAAATTCAATTGGTCCTTTTGATCACTTTCACTAATCCAGTTTAAGAGCTTAAACTCCCCCCAAGTGGCCCTTAATTAGTGGCTAATATGAATGCATGAGCATGCACTTGAACTGTATCTGGAAGCTGACAAGTGCATCTGTAACTTGAGGTTCAATAATGACCTTCCTTCTCTGGACCCCTGATTGAGACAATGCATATGGTAGTTGTTTACAAACTTCAAATAAATCTGTGAGGTACATTGATTGGTCTTACTCCTATCCTGTACTTTTTACTTTATTGATTCCTTTTCTTCTTCATCTTCTTCTACATGGGGGTGGAGAAAAACCAACTACCAGAGTATAATAAAGAAAAGAGTGCTGAACATCATTTCTAAAATCTTTGAAGTATAATCATTTTATATTTTTAGAAAAGCTATTTTTTTTTTAGTTTACTCAAGAACAAATCCAAATTTTAGCTTATCAGAGACCAAACATTTCCTTAGGGGATATTTCCCAAATAAATTTCCTTTCAAAGCTCTTTTAAATTGATAATACATTTTTGCCTATTGTTAAACCATTAAGATATAAATAAAAGCTCTCTCTCATCTACTTTGTCTGTTTCTTCTTTTTGATTCATTCTTATGGTTGTATCATACATTATTCATTATAGTACATTTTACCAAGTGCAGCAATTGGAACACAATTTCACTCTAATATTGTTAGATGAATCAGTCAAAGAAAGTACAGGATAGGTTAATCAAAAATGCTTGAATATTTTGTAAGATACCAAGAGTTTTAATGGAAATTGTAAATTTAAAAGGTGGATTAAAATACATTAATAATAAGATCTATATTTATTAGAACTTCACAAAATCCCCAACACTGGAAAAACAGGAAATCTCATTCATTGCTGGTAAAGACACAAAATGATACATCACCTTGGAAGACAGTTGGGCAGTTTCTTACAAAGCTAAGCATGCTCAAACCATTCATTTCAGCAATCTTACTCCTTAGTATTTACCCAAAAGAGTTGAAAACTTATGCCTACACAAAAACCTGAGCTCAGATATTTAAAGAAGCTTTGTTTATGATTTTTTAAAACTTGGAAGCAATCAAGATGTCCTTCAGGAGAGAAAGGGATAAATAAACTGTGCTACATTCAGGCCAAGGAACATTATTTAGTGCTAAAAAAAATCCAAACAAAAACTCTTCTATTGCTCTTGTGTTGTAATTTCTATCTCTCATTACTTAGGTAATTATATTTTTGTCCAAATGGGAACTTTGTAGAATTATATTTCTTAAATAAAGTTAATATAAATAATTTTTAAAAAGTAGTAGGCATCTACCTGTTGATATTTATATTCCAATAACACTTCTCCTTGAGGACTTAAAAAGGCTAATAAAGAGCCACTGGTCATATGTAGCTATCTATATTTAAATTAATTGAAAGTAAATAAGATTTCAAGTTAGTTACTGGGTTGCACCAAGTACCACCAAGTGCATTTCAAGTATTCAATAAATCCAGATTCCAAATAGCTTCCATAGTTCACAGTGTAAATATGGAACATACCTTCATCACATGAAGTTCCATATGTCAGAGTTGCTTGAGAGAGACAGTGATAACCTCTTCCATTGACTTTCATTGTTTATGTTAGCAAAGGGGGAGCAGCAACATTCTGTCATAAGATTAAGTTATTTCAGCTTCTCTTTGGTGCTTAAAATAGCCCATCCTCTTTCAAATGTACTTTTCAGATAGTACATGGCAGAAATGACTCCTGAAATTGTAGCTTCACTGGCCTTGTAGAAACCATAATTGCTTCCTAGCTATAGTGTGTAAAATAATATTGAACCACTCACAGTGATTAAAATACCCTCCACAAATTCATATAGAAATCATCCAAAGAGGTAATTGCTGTATATTCCCCTTGTAGTATCATGCTTTCTCATATTTTCATACATATACATGTTCTTTTGGCATTGTCTTTGATCAGTTTAAAATGAAAGAGCCAAGATGCTCTCTTTCCTGGAAAAAAAAAAGCACAAAACAAAACCTCTTTTGTCTTTTACTCATTGTCACGAAAAATAAATAAATGATACAAATGGTTCTTTCACTGGTTTTAAAAGTAGAGCCAGAAATTATGTGAAGTTGGGACTCTTGAATTATTCATGTGTTCTGATTGAATGGGATCATTATCTCTGGCCTTACAAGCTAATAAATACTGTCTAATGCCTGGATACTGTTTTGATGTAATAGTGTCAGGAAAAAGAAAAAACAACTGACTTCTTTGCAAGCTTGGGCCTAAATTAGGGAGGGGCTTCCTGATGAGTTCATTGTAAATAAGTGTATATGTATGTGTGTGTGTGTGCGTGCATGCACATGTGTGCACACATGTTTGTGTGACTGTGTGAGTCTATCTGAAAATATGAAATATCTTAGACAATTCTGTGAGTCTTCCTTCTCTCATGCCCCAAATGGCATTTTAAGTTATAGACATAAACTTAAGAGCTGAAGAATGGCTTGGTTGCCATAACTTTACTGCTATTTTTGTTTCCTTCTCTATTCTAATGTGCCATATAGTACATACAAAGTGTTGCAGAAAACACAGACTGAGGCTCAGTAAATGATTCTGCTATCTAATCATTTGCCAGTGAACAAATAATCCTAAATTACAGACCAGTGAGTTTTCCCCCCAGATTGATTTCGAGTGAATTTGCTTTGAGTTTGATATCACCATAAACCAGAAGGAGTGTAGAAAGCCTGAATTAAGGTTGTGCTCTTAAAAGCAATCACAGAAAGATGTACATTTGTAGCAGGCTTGAAAGCATGGAGATAAATATAGTTTGCAGTCACTTTCATAGAAAGTAAAATTAGAGGTGGACTATATTACAAAATACCTTTATAGGCTAATAGTTGTAGAAATGTAGCAGAATCTGTTAGATATCAAAGGAAAATGTCGTTATTGAGTATGCTGATTTGTTTAACAAAATACACACTATCTTTTCTCCTTTTAGAACATAATTTTTTTCCAAGTGATGTGAAGTCTATTAAGTGCAGAAAAACATCCAACAAAGAGCCTGTTAACAATTCAGTTGTTAGCAAAATTTACACAGGACCAAAAGTCTTTCGTCTGAGACAGCTGTCTGGGTCTGACATACAGCACATAGACTTTCCAGACTGTTTTTCTCAACATCTAACATAAGATAATAAATCGTGCAATTTAATTAAGTTTTTTAACAGGAATTAAAGTGCCTAAACCATCTACTGGAACGGGTGTGAATATACTGTTTCACTAATGCTGTCCTGGTAGACCTGTCTGCCTATTTCTGTCTCACATAGGAAGAAATGGAGAACCAGTGAGATCTGTTTTTAAAAAAACAAAAATTAAAAAAAAAAAAGACACCCTTTATTAGCCAGGAGAGCTAACCCTCACCTGGGATTTTATTATATTTTTTTCCCCAGAAAACAGCCATGGAATTCCATTCTTAGATTGAAGAAAACAACTTTGCATTTTTAGAGTGCAAAGCAAAATGTGTAGGGTGGGTGAACTATAGGGTTCTGTTTGTGACTGTTTCTATTTCTACCTGTGTCTTTTAGAAATAGGAAGTGCCCCTCCAAAGGTAGGGGGAGGGAATAAGGCATTTCATGCCTTTGCCTCCTGGAAGACACAAACTGCCAATTTCTCTCCAGTGCTTTCCAACTGTCAGCATGCTAGGTGGAGGCCTGACAGTCCACCCACGCTCAATTCCGCGAGGCTGGCGTGGTTGGCAGGACATTCACTATGCGCCTGTCCCCACATAGGGCCTTTGGCACTTAGCTTCCTGTTCCTTTGCACTGTGACAGGCTGCACACAAGACAGATATGCGGATCAAAGGGAGCGCCTGTGGATACACCCAGCAGGATCCAAGGGGCACTACTAGTGTTCTCAATAATTTGCTATTATAGTGTTACAGAGAAAGCAAGGAGTGAACTATTGAGTGATAAAAACTTGTTTTATTGGGCAAATATAAATATACACAGTATAACACAAGATGTATTTTTGATGTTGGAGGTAAAGCGGTCATCCAGAGCTGTGGAAGGGCATGCAAGAAAGGAAGCAACAGCATGGGGGAGGGGGAAGCTTCCAGATCCCTTCATAGAGTTTTGCTCAACTGTGAAAGTGTGACGGATGAACGTGAAAAAATTAGGTGCAAAGAAAGATGGGAAAGGATGTAGCTCTGCTCTGACTTTTGTCATATGCTCATATCCTTGAGGGATTGTTCTTTGGTTTCCTCTTATAAGATGGAAATTTGGTGGACTATTTTTAATTCAAGTTCTGTTTATGTAGAATTTTCTGTCATGAGACTCTGGTCAGTCAAACTCTTAGAGTAGTTAGCATTGCTTCACCGCCCACATCTGTGAACGTGTACGTTTGCTGGTCAGCCCTCTGCTGGGTTCTCAGAAAACCTTTATGGAAAGGGATGTGCCCACATATTTACAATGTGTATATTTATATTCATTATTAAATTTGTAGGGGACTTTGCTGGTGGCCCCTTGATTAAAAATCCACATTGTAATGCAGGGGGTGTGAGCTCCATGCCTGGTCAGGGAAATAAGATCCCACATGCCATGGTGCCACTAAGCTCACGCACCTCAACTACTGAGCCTGTGTGAGCCACAACTAGAGAGTCCATGTACTGCAATGAAAGACTGGATGAAGCCAAATAAACAAATATTTAAAAATGTTAAATTTATAGAGGCAACTATAAACCACGAGGCTTGCTCAACTCCATGATGGTTGAACCTGGCCCCCATCACTGAAGATTTGGACGCTTACTCTCTTCTTCATATTTTACCTTCAGATCTTTGGACTCTGTAATACACTCCATTTGCTGCCATTTTACAGAATTCATGTTTTCAAACTTATTACTTGATATTCCTTCAACAGAACATTCCACTTCCTCTCCCATCAGGACCCAAGTCAGTACATCATGATCCAGCATGCCTTCCTCAACCATCGGTACCATCTGGCAAGACATAGGGCTCTCAGTCTAAAGAATGAGAGGAATATAGCACTTCCCTTAGCACTGCTAATTTTTTCTTCCTCTCTTTTGCCTCCTGCTATTAACAACACCCTCTTTCTTTGTTGATCATTGTTGCTGAATCACTAAGTCATGTCCACTTCTTTTGTGACCCCATGGACTATAGTCTGCCAGGCTCCTCTGCCCATGGGATTTTCCAGGCAACAATACTGGAGTAGGTTGTCATTTCCTTCTCCAGGGGATCTTCCCCCAGGGACTAAACCTGAGTCTCCTGCACTGTAGGCAGACTCTTTATTGCTGAGCCACCAGGGAAGCCTGTTGTTGATCATTAATTTGATCTTGAAGAGGAATTAATAAAAATAATGTAATAAGAATAAAGCAGCCAATAAAAATAATGGTAAAGATGAATGTTAATGTGGAAATAAGTTAATAATCTAAATAAATGACCCAAATTACAGAGCAGAGTTAAACCTGCCTTTTAGTCCAAATGTCCAATTAGTTCATCTGAATATAGGATAGTATAAAATACATAAATGAACATATTGTATATATGTGTATGTGTGTATATATATATATATTAATATATATACGTTTGAGCAATGGGATTACAATTTTTTAGTTTAATTTTTGTTTGCTTATATTACTAATCTTCCAATAGTGAATAAGAATTGTTTTTATGATACTATTAAAATTATTAATATTTTTCAAATATAGAAATCTACCAAACTTTTTCATTATACCTGTATAGTATAAATTCATAACCATGTATTTCACACTTCTCCATATGATGGAAAATTCATTTCTCAGCATTAGTTTGAAAATACAAAAGAGCTACTTGTAAAGCTAGTAAAAGAACTGAACTTCCTGAGGAAACTCACATTTCAGTCTCGTCTGATCTCATCACCTATAACCCTGTGAAGTTGCATAACATATCAAATAAAGTTTTCTTGTATATAAAAGAGGACTGGATTAGACATTGGGAATGTCTTTTCAAATTTGAATATCTATGAACCCTGAATATCACATATAATTTGCATTATTTAAATAAGTAGATCTTAATATTTGGGGAAAATAATACTCCTCACAGGTAATAAGGGTACTAACATGCATACATTAGAAACTATATGTTTATTATCATGAAAACCAAAATAAATAATAATAGCAAATCCCGCTTGAGTATTTATTATGTTCCAGGCACTGTACAATATTATTTACATGATTTAACATCCTAAATATTCATTGGATGGACTGATGCTGAAGCTGAAACTCTGATACTTTGACCACCTGATGCGAAGAACTGACTCATTGTCAAAGACCGTGATGCTGGGAAAGATTGAAAGTGGGAGGAGAAGGGGACAATGGAGAATGAGATGGTTGAATGGCATCACCAACTCGACGGACATGAGTTTGAGTAAACTCCAGGCGTTGGTGATGGACAGGGAAGCATGGCTTGCTGCAGTCCATGGGATCACAAAGAGTTGGATGCAGCTGAATGACTAAACTGAGGGACCAAACAACAACATCCTCCTGTGAGGTAGACTAGTAAATGAGTATCCATTTTTTTTTTCAAGAAGGAAAAATGATAAACTATAGTTAAAGTAAACAGGTGGGCACTCATCTTTCCAATAGGATAATTCTAGACAAAACACTCATTAAAGTCAGAAATTCTTAAGTTTTGCTTTTCTTCATATTTTCATACAGTGATTAGAAACACAAGCTGGAATCAAGACTGCCAGGAGAAATATCAATAACCTCAGATATGCAGATGACACCACCCTTATGGCAGAGAGCAAAGAGGAACTAAAGAGTCTCTTGATGAAAGTGAAAGAGGAGAGTGAAAAAGTTGGCTAAAAACTCAACATCCAGAAAACTAAGATCATGACATCTGGTCCCACCACTTCATTGCAAATAGATGGAGAAATAGTGGAATAAGTGGCAGACTTTATTTTGGGGGCTCCATAATCACTGCAGATGGTGACTGCAGCCATGAAATTAAAAGATGCTTGCTCCTTGGAAGAAAAGTTATGACAAACCTAGACAGTATATTAAAAAGCAGAGACATTACTTTATCAACAAAGGTCCGTATAGTCAAGGCTATGGTTTTTCCAGTAGTCATGTATGGATGTGAGAGTTGGACTATAAAGAAAGCTGAGCGCTGAGGAATTAATGCTTTTGAACTATGGTGTTGGAGAAGACTCTTGAGAGTCCCTTGGACTGCAAGGAGATCAAACCAGTCAATCCTAAAGGAAATCAGTCCTAAATATTCATTGGAAGGAATGATGTTGAAGCTGAAATTCCAATACTTTGGCCACCTGATACGAAGAACTGACTCATTTGAAAAGACCCTGATGCTGGGAAAAATTGAGGGTGGGAGGAGAAGGGGATGACAGAGGATGAGATGGTTGGATGGCATCATCTACTCAATGGACATGAGTTTGGGTAAACTCCGGGAGTTGGTGATGGACAGGGAGGCCTGGTGTGCTGCAGTCCATGGGGTCGCCAAGTCTGACATGAATGAACTGATTAGAATATAATAAATGAAAGTTGTGTGAGAACCCTCTAGCTCTAAAACTAAATGATTATTTAGGACCATATTTAGAAAATTCAGTAGAAAGGATATAAGTGTTGAGTCCAGGACTATGAGAGAGGAAGCTGGTAGCAATGAATTTTACTTCAGCTCCCTCAGATCTTGAGAGCGCCAACAGGCACCCTCGGCAACTCTGCACTGCAATTCCTAGACTGGCCACTAGATGTCAGGCATAAAGTCTAGGTGTGGCCCTTAAGGTGCCCCTTTCCCCTATGGACTGTTTTCAAAAGGGAGTAACTCCCTGCCGTTCTCCTCATTCTGCCTTATGACCAATGACACTACAAGATAGAATGCCATATGCAACCCATGCACTACCAAATATTTAAGTGTTTGAATCCTTGGATAGTGAACAATAGGTCTGTATACACCCCATATATAACCCAATATATAAGTACTCAAAAAATATTTACTGTTTGCTTCTTGAAGACTTCCTCACAGATTTTAGGGATTCCTCTCTATTCTCAGTCTGCATAATTTGGATGGTCTCATTGGCAAATGTTGGTAACTATACAAAGGTATGCTATGAACCTATTAGTGGAGACTCATGTTGACCAGACTCACGGTGTATTTACATGTATAAAAGATCTAAAATAGCCATAGTTGTCTCTTCCTTAGTTCCCTCTCTTTAAGAAGAGGGGATAATAGCCACATTTTCCCCTACCACTTGGCTATTGAGAATAGAAGGACATTGACCTGCCTTCAACTCTTTCAAAGAAAACCATAATTCAGTATCTTAACGAACAAATTTTTAAAATGGGAGGCTAGGGGGCTTCCCTGGGAGCTTGGTGGTAAAGAATCCACCTGTCAATGCAGGAGATGCAGGTTCAATTCATGGGTCAGGAAGATCCCCTGGAGAAGAGAATGGAAACTCACTTCCCTATATTCTTACCTGGGAGATCCCATGGGCTGAGGAGCCTGGCTGTCTGCAGTCCATGGGATCACAAAGAGATGGACACGACCTAGTGACAACAACAACAGCAACATCTTTTAATTGGAATTCATGTCAAAATTAAAGCTCAGGTCAGATGATCTGTCTTAAATCAAGACTCAGATGGAAAGGAAAATTAACCAGAGGAGGGCATACTCCCAGGGCAGAGGCAATAGCATGTCTTTAGATAGGGTTTGTAAGCAGGACAGTGTGTGATGGGAAATGCATGGAGGTCTGGGGAATCAGAATGTTACCATTTCAAAGGGCTGCCACAAGTGTTTGATAACCAATTATGAAGCCTGAAGCTAGAAGACTAGACTTCAACCTCCAGAAGGACCTGCAGAAGAAAGCTTGTCAGAGAGAAACAGGACCGACAGGTCAGTGATGCTGAAGTCAACAAGAAAGAGATATGTACACGATGAATAAGGCAACAGTCCAGTGCCTAGAACTTGGTCATAGCAAGATATCACCTACAATATCAGAGCAAAGGCTTGAGTGACTATTGAACCATCCAGTTATCATTCTAAACCACATAGATTTGATCTTGCAAGGAATTAGACTGATCCCACAGACAAGACAGGTGTCAATTTGTAGCAAGTGGCCTATAAATGAGAATATTAAAAAAGTGGAGCTGGGGAAGCAGATATTTTTTAAATTTACCAAATCCCTCTCATTTGCTAGTGGTATGATGGGGAGCTCCACATCAGCAGAAAATGTGACTTCTGAAATTTAGTAAAGGCAGTTGGGTGGACAAAGTGTTCATAAATACTTTATTCTTGTCTAAAATTATAATCGGAGAAGGCAATGGCACCCCACTCCAGTACTCTTGCCTGGAAAATCCCATGGACGGAGGAGCCTGGAAGGCTGAAGTCCATGGGGTCGCTAAGGGTCAGACACGACTGAGCGACTTCACTTTCACTTTTCACTTTCATGCATTGGAGAAGGAAATGGCAACCCACTCCAGTGTTCTTGCCTGGAGAATCCCAGGGATGGGGGAGCCTGGTGGGCTGCTGTCTAGGGGGTCGCACAGAGTCAGACACGACTGAAGTGACTTAGCAGCAGCAGCAAAATTATAATAGCCTCTTTTAAACTATATTTCTTGTACTTCTAGTTTCTGAGAAATATCACAATGATATGGTCAGAAAGAAATCTATCAAGGGTTGACCTCATGGACATGTCAGTGTTATCATGGGTCTGACACTTTTAGGTTGCCTCACAAGGAGTACTGTGCACACTGAGCATGATGAAGAGGGAAAGACAATCTTTCCTAACTATGAATGGATGTTCACAGTTTGAACACACAAAACTGGAGCCACATTATCTTTTTCCCATTATTTTCTATTGAGAGGCAAACTAATACATTAAGATGAGACATAAATAGGTCTGAATGTTGAATTTGTCACTTACTAGATGTGTGATTACTGGGCATTTATCTTTTAGAGACCGAGTTTTCTCAACTGTAAAGTGGGAATAATTATATCTAATATGAAGGACATCTTTCTCTACACTTGGCTATTGAGAATAAAAGGGCAATTACCTTCTTTCAGCTCTTTCAGAGAAAAAAAAAAGTTCAATATGTTAATGAACAGACTGCTAAAATGGGAGGCTAACTTTCAGTTAGAATTCACATCAAAATTAAAGCTTGCCAGTCGCTGAGCAAATTATGCACATAAGTAGATGGAAAACACCTCAAATGAATAGTGTTTCTTCTACAGGATACTGAAAGCCATCCTAGGATATGGACCAGGCTAAACCCCAGTTACTTTATGTGATAATAACCACAGTGACATGGAATTGATTCCTCAGGTACTTTTTGAACCTTAATGTAAGTAGAGGAAGCTGGGATTCTTCACTCTTCCCAGTTCTATTTCCAATGTTATAAAAATGATAGTGATGTGTTAGTTGCTCAGTCATGTCTGACTCTTCATGACCCCAAGGACTATAGCCCACCAGGATCCTCTGTCCATGGGATTCTCCAAGAAAGAAATACTGGAGTGAGTAGCCATTTCCTTCTCCAGGGGATCTTCCCAACCCAGGGATCAAACCTGGGACTCTTGTATTGCAGAGGGATTCTTTACCATCTGAGCCACCAAGGAAGCTCTATAAGTCAATTAATTCATTTATTATTTGTTTGATAATTTATTTAATAAATTATAATAATTTATTATAATTATAATAATATAATTATTATATATATTTATAATATATTATATATAATATATTTAATATAATATCAGATCAGATCAGTTGCTCAGTCGTGTCCGACTCTTTGCGACCCCATGAACCGCAGCACGCCAGGCCTCCCTGTCCATCACCAGCTCCCGGAGGGTCACCCAGACTCACACGCATCAAGTCAGTGATACCATCCAGCCATCTCATCCTCTGTCGTCCCCTTCTCCTCCTGCCCTCAATCCCTCCCAGCATGAGAGTAATATAATATAATAAAAATAATCTTTAAGAAACTTTTGGACATTACACAATAGAACTTCAAATAATTCGATGTTAATTAAACTCTGAGAATGGTGTTATTTGATACCATCCCACAACTACCCTCCACACAGGGCCTACATATGTGCACGTTGGCACACACATACACACACATGGGCACAGGTATGTCAGCTTTCAGTCTCTCACGGCCACATCACATACATTTCAACAACCCCAACTCACTGTCAATACTTGGCTAAGCCACATTGCTAGCATAATCTGGGAAAAGCTTAGAGAAATAGCTAAATTTTAAAACTTACCAACCATGTGGAAAATGAAGTCTGAAAAGTCATTTTGCTAAAAGATCCCACATGCAGGTGACTTTACAGTTCTTTTATTCATCTTGAGGTGATTATTTCAATCCTGATAGCTATTGTTTCTAAATGTCTCATTGTCTTCAGGTTGCCAGCCACTGCCTCTGATCCTTCCAGCTACTATAGGGCCTAAACGTCTTTCATTACTAAAATCACTCAGAGTAATTCCTTGAACTTCCCCGTTTTTGACCTTAAAACATTGCTACAGCTGCATCTTTATAATAATGGGTCTCCTTTCCCATTGAAAGAATAACTCTACCACCACACCCTCCTTGGACAAGTCCACCTTAATTTCTCTGGTTTTGTCATTAGCTTTCCCTCACAGACTAGATAACTGACAGGGTTACCTGGTGTGGCCAAGGATGAAATTTGAACAAATAGATTTCTAAAATTTATCCTCTTCTCTACCCCTCCACCCAAATACTCTTCTCCAATATTACTTTTCTCAGTTTATAGCCCCTTCTCAAGGGAGAACCCCAAGTCCTCCAGATGTCTCTAAGTTGTGTAGTACTTTCTGTATATCAGATAGTTTTCAGAGTATTTTCCATGTACTTACTGATTTAATCTTTTCAACAATCCTATTTGAATAAGATCAGATCAGATCAGTCACTCAGTAATGTTCAACTCTTTGCGACCCCATGAATTGCAGCACGCCAGGCCTCCCTGTCCATCACCAACTCCCGGAGGTCACCCAGACCGAAGTCCATCGAGTCAGTGATGCCATTCAGCCATCTCATCCTCTGTCGTCCCCTTCTCCTCCTGCCCTCAATCCCTCCCAGCACCAGAGTCTTCTCCAATGAGTCAACTCTTCGCATGAGGTGGCCAAAGTACTGGACTTTCAGCTTTAGCATCATTCCTTCCAAAGAAATCCCAGGGCTGATCTCCTTTACAATGGACTGGTTGGATCTCCTTGTAGTCCAAGGGACTCTCAGGAGTCTTCTGCAACACCACAGTTCAAAAGCATCAATTCTTCGGCACTCAGCCTTCTTCACAGTCCAGCTCTCACATCCATACATGATCACAGGAAAAACCATAGCCTTGACTAGACAGACCTTTGTTGGCAAAGTAATGTCTCTGCTTTTCAACATGCTATCTAGGTTGATCATAACTTTCCTTCCAAGGGGTAAGCGTCTTTTAATTTCATGGCTGCAGTCACCATCTGCAGTGATTTTGGAGCCCAGAAAAACAAAGTCTGACACTGTTTCCACTGTTTCTCCATCTATTTCCCATGAGGTGATGGGACCAGATGCCATGATGTTCATTTTCTGAATGTTGAGCTTTAAGCCAACCTTTTCACTCTCCACTTTCACTTTCATCAAGAGGCTTTTTAGTTCCTCTTCACTTTCTGCCATAAGGGTGGTGTCATCTGCATATCTGAGATTATTGATATTTCTCCCAGCAATCTTGATTCCAGCTTGTGTTTCTTCCAGTCCAGCATTTCTCATGATGTACTCTGCATATAAGTTAAATAAACATGGTGACAATATACAGTCTTGACGTACTCCTTTTCCTATTTGGAACCAGTCTGTTGTTCCATGTTCAGTTCTAACTGTTGCTTACTGACCTGCATACAAATTTCTCAAGAGGCAGATCAGGTGGCCTTTGACTGTGTGTATCACAATAAACTGTGGAAAATTCTGAAAGAGATGAGAATACCAGACCACCCTATTTGAATAGGTACCATTAATATGGGCTTCCAGGTGACATGAGTGGTAAAGAACCCACATGCCAATTCAGGAGACATAGACCTTGGGGTTCAATTAGTGGGGTTCGATTCATGGATCAGGAAAATTCCCTGGAGAAAGGAATGGCTACCCATTCTACTATTTTTACCTTGAGAATCCCATGGACAGAGGAGTCTGGTGGACTGCAGTCCATGGGGTCACAAAGAGTTAGACATGACTGAAGCGACTTGGCATGCATGCACACACTATTAATATATCAATTAAACAGATGACAAAAAAGGAGGCATGGAAATTACAAAACTTTTCCAAGGTTGTAAGCCCAGTAAGTCTACCTGACTTCAAAGACATCAGAAATGGTATGGACCTAACAGAAGCAGAAGATATTAAGAAGAGGTGGCAAGAATACACAGAAGAACTGTACAAAAAAGAGCTTCACGACCCAGATAATCATGATGGTGTGATCACTGACCTAGAGCCAGACATCTTGGAATGTGAAGTCAAATGGGCCTTAGAAAGCATCACTACGAACAAAGCTAGTGGAGGTGATGGAATTCCAGTGGAGCTATTCCAAATCCTGAAAGATGATGCTGTGAAAGTGCTGCACTAAATATGTCAGCAAATTTGGAAAACTCAGCAGTGGCCACAGGATTGGAAAAGGTCGCTTTTCATCCCAATCCCAAAGAAAGGCAATGCCAAAGAATGCTCCAACTACCGCACAATTGCACTCACCTCAGACACTAGTAAAGTCATGCTCAAAATTCTCCAAGCCAGGCTTCAGCAATATGTGAACCGTGAACTTCCTGATGTTCAAGCTAGTTTTAGAAAAGGCAGACTGCATAATAGGCTCCAGTTGGAACTGGAGCCTATTATACAGAGTGAAGTAAGCCAGAAACAAAAACACAAATACAGTATACTAAAGCATATATATGGAATTTAGAAAGATGGTAACAATAACCCTATTTTCGAGACAGCAAAAGAGACACTGATGTATAGAACAGACTTTTGGACTCTGGGACCAGGAGAGGGTGGGATGATTGGGGAGAATAGCATTGAAATATGTATAATATCATATCTGAAACGAGTTGTCAGTCCAGATACGATGCCCGATAACAGGTGCCTGGGGCTGGAGCACTGGGACTACCTGGAGGGATGGTGTGGGGAGGTGGGAGGGAGGAGGGTTCAGAATGGGAAACACGTGTATACTGGTGGCAGATCCATCTCGATGTATAGTAAAAGCAATACAATATTGTAAAGTACAGCAAAATTAAAAAATAAAAATAATTTAAAAAAAAATAAAAAAAGAAAATGCAGAGGAACCAGAGATCAAATTGCCAGCATCGGCTGGATCATGGAAAAAGCAAGAGAGTTCCAGAAAAACATCTATTTCTGCTTTATTGACTATGCCAAAGCCTTTGACTGTGTAGATCACAATAAACTGTGGAAAATTCTGAAAGAGATGGGACACCAGACCACCTGATTTGCCTCTTGAGAAATCTGTATACAGGTCAGGAAGCAACAGTTAGAACTGAACATGGAACAACAGACTGGTTCCAAATAGGAAAAGGAGTACATCAAGGCTGTATATTGTCACCATGTTTATTTAACTTATGCAGAGTACATCATGAGAAATGCTGGACTGGAAGAAACACAAGCTGGAATCAAGATTGCTGGGAGAAATATCAATAACCTCAGATATGCAGATTACACCACTCTTATGGCAGAAAGTGAAGGGGAACTAAAAAGCCTCTTGATGAAAGTGAAAGTGGAGAGTGAAAAGGTTGGCTTAAAGCTCAACATTCAGAAAACGAACATCATGGCATCTGGTCCCATCACTACATGGGAAATAGATGGAGAAACAGTGGAAACAGTGTCAGACTTTCTTTTTCTGGGCTCCAAAATCACTGCAGATGGTGACTGCAGCCATGAAATTAAAAGACACTTACTCCTTGGAAGGAAAGTTATGACCAACCTAGATAGCATATTCAAAAGCAGAGACATTACTTTGCCAACAAAGGTTCGCCTAGTCAAGGCTATGGTCTTTCCTGTGGTCATGTATGGATGTGAGAGCTGGACTGTGAAGAAGGCTGAGTGCCAAAGAATTGATGCTTTTGAACTGTGGTGTTGGAGAAGACTCTTGAGAGTCCCTTGGACTGCAAGGAGATCCAACCAGTCCATTCTGAAGGAGATCAGCCCTGGGATTTCTTTGGAAGGAATGATGCTAAAGCTGAAACTCCAGTATTTTGGCCACCTCATGCGAAGAGTTGACTCATTGGAGAAGACTCTGATGCTGGGAGGGATTGGGGGCAGGAGGAGAAGGGGACGACAGAGGATGAGATGGCTGGATGGCATCACTGACTCTATGGATGTGAGTCTGAGTGACCTCCGGGAGTTGGTGATGGACAGGGAGGCCTGGCGTGCTGCAGTTCATGGGGTCGCAAAAGTCGGACACGACTGAGCGACTGATCTGATCTGATCTCGGATCACTTATTTTTTGACTTTTCCACTTCCTTTTTCATCACAACCAACTTTGATTCCTGTTGGTTCTACCTCTATAGATTTATCTTTTCATCCCCATTCCTACTGACTTAGAGTAGGATTTCATTTTTAATACACTTCTAACTGATTTCTATGCCTCTAGTTTTGTTTGTTTGTTTTTTCAGTTTCTCTTCCTTCTGGTCCATTTCCAAAAAGTTGATTTTAATGATTTTTCTCTGCCTCTCAATAATATCCAAAAGCATCCCATTTGCTTCTGAATTAAACATACTTCCTCATCCTGACATTCATTGTTCTTAGCATTATTACCTTTATATGTCTTTTTTCAGCTTCTTTACCAAACTGGAGTATTCATTTGCCTTGAATTTCTCACATGCTCTATTTTTTCCTTAGCATTGGCCCCATAACGACTGTGCAGAATATACTGTACTTCTAGAACAGGCAGATTTTACTTCTAAACCACAGAATGCACCGTGCTTCCCCTAAACCAAAGCCTGGCAGTGGATAGAGATTTCAAATCTTGTTTCAGGCAGAATTCCAGGCATCTATTGAAAAGACTAACTTTCCTTTCCTTCGCCTGAAGCACCTCCAACTCAGTATACTGCCAACCAAGGCAGATTCTAAGTAGAGACCCAGTAAGTGTGTGTCCTCTGCTTGTTCCTATCGGCTCTCAGTTCCCAAGAGGGACATTTCTGAAAGCTACTCTGATTTCCCCTGTCCTCTTATTAAACAGTTGCAACCCCCAGTTTAACTCTCAATATTCCTATTATCTATTCTTTATGCTACCTAATGCATACTCCTGTGATATGAATTGCTTTGGACCACTAATGCATTACTGAAACCGAAAATATAGCTTCCCCTTATCTTGCACTAAGTATGCAGTAGGGAATTTTGGCTGAACTCTACTTTCTCTTAGGTTTTACTAGTTCCCTCTCCCTCAACTCTGTCTTCCTTTTCCTCTCAGAGCATTACCCATGTGTATAGTCTAGGCCCATGATGTACTAGGGATTAATGGTGGAAACTTCGCACAAACCTCAAGCATTAATGTCCTCTACCCACCTCAGCTAGGTAAACCTAACAGTATTCTGTGTGTGTGTGTATACACACACACACACACACACACACACACACACAGTGGGCCCTTGTTAATTATCCATTTTAAATATAACAGTGTGTACATGTCAATCCCAAACTTCCAAACTATCCTTACTCCTCATTCCCACCCCCACTCCCCATAACCATAAAGTCATTCTCTAAATACATGAGTCAGTTTCTGTTTTATAATAAGTTCATTTGTATTATTTTTTTTCTATCCATATACTACTACTACTAAGTCGCTTCAGTCATGTCCGACTCTATGCAACCCCATTACACAGCAGCCCACCAGGCTTGCCCTTCCCTGGGATTCTCCAGGGAAGAACACTGGAGTAGGTTGCCATTTCCTTCTCCAACTCATGAAAGTGAAAAGTGAAAGTGAAGACATTCAGTCATGTCCGACTCCCAGCAACCTCATGGACTGCAGCCTACCAGGCTCCTCCGTCCATGTGATTTTCCAGGCAAGAGCACTGGAGTGGGTTGCCAAAGTGATGTCATATGGTATTTATCTTTCTCTGACTCACTTCACTTAGTATGATGATCTCCAGGTCTGTCCATGTTGCTTCAAAGTATTACTTCATTCTTTTTAATGGCTAAATAATACTCCATTGCATATACATACTGCATTGTCTTTATCCATTTCTCTGTTGAACATTTAGGTTGTTTTTGTGCCTTGGCTATTGTTAACAATGTTTCAATGAACTTTGAGGTGCATGTATCCTTTCAAACCATGTTTTTCTCCAGATTTAGGCCCAGGAACACAACTGCTGGATCATAATGGTATTCCGGTATTTCAAAGTCCTTCTTATTCACTATCTGTCCAGGGAAACCTTCAATTCAGATCATTTCATAAATTCTCTTTTATTTCAACTTTATGTATCATACTCTAAGCTATGTACTTTATATGCATTGAACATTTAATTTTTACAAAGAAAAGATCATCATTATTGACCCTAGTTACTTAGATATGGAAATCAAGATCTAAGAAACTGTGGCATTATCAGGGTCATACTGAGCTGGGATCAAACTAAGATCCATCTGGCTTTTAATTCCTGTACAGTAATTTGCAGAATGTTTTATTTCATGTGCCTATTTGAGTGCTCAAATTATATCACCTCTTCCTTTATTTGTGGTCCATTAAGGCAGATACCCTATATTCCTCCATTTTATATACTCCTGTAGCAGTTAGTTCGTGGTCTGAGCCACAGTCAGCTCCTGGTCTTGTTTTTGCTGACTGTATAGAGCTTCTCCATCTTTGGCTGCAAAGAATATAATCAATCTGATTTCGGTGTTGACCATATGGTGATGTCCATGTGTAGAATCTTCTCCTGTGTTGTTGAAAGATGGTGTTTGCTATGACCAGTGCATTTTCTTGGCAAATCTCTATTAGTCTTTGCCCTGCTTCATTCCGTATTCCAAGGTCAAATTTGCCTGTTATTCCAGGTGTTTTTTGACTTCCTACTTTTGCATTCCAGTCCCCTATAGTGAAAAGGACATCTTTTTTGAGTGTTAGTTCTAAAAGGTCTTGTAAATCTTCATAGAACCATTCAACTTCAGCTTCTTAAGCATTACTGGTTGGGGCATAGACTTGGATTATTGTGATATTGAACGGTTTGCCTTGGAAACGAACAGTGATCATTCTATCGTTTTTGAGATTGCATCCAAGTACTGCATTTCGGATTCAAGACCAGGAGCTGACTGTGGCTCAGATCATGAACTCCTTATTGCCAAAATCAGACTTAAAATGAAGAAAGTACGGAAAACCACTAGACCATACAGGTATGACCTAAATCAAATCCCTTATGCTTATACAGTGGAAGTGAGAAATAGATTTAAGGGCTTAGATCTGATAGATAGAGAGAGTGCCTGATCAACTATGGAATGAAGTTCGTGACATTTTACAGGAGACAGGGATCAAGACCATGCCTGTGGAAAAAAAATGCAAAAAAGCAAAATGGCTGTCTGGGGAGGCCTTGCAAATAGCTGTGAAAAGAAGAGAAGCAAAAAACAAAGGAGGAAAGGAAAGATATAAGCATCTGAATGCAGAGTTCCAGAGAATAGCAAGAAGAGATAAGAAAGCCTTCTTCAGCAATCAATGCAAAGAAATAGAGGAAAACAACAGAATGGGAAAGACTAGAGATCTCTTCAAGAAAGTTAGAGATACCAAAGGAACATTTCATGCAAAGATGGGCTTGATAAAGGACAGAAATGGTATGGACCTAACAGAAGCAGAAGATATTAAGAAGAGGTGGCAAGAATACACAGAAGAACTGTACAAAAAAGATATTCACGACCCAGATAATCACGATGGTGTGAACACTGACCTAGAGCCAGACATCCTGGAATGTGAAGTCAAGTGGGCCTTAGAAAGCATCACTACGAACAAAGCTAGTGGAGGTGATGGAATTCTAGTTGAGCTATTTCAAATCCTAAAAGATGATGCTATGAAAGTGCTGCACTCAATATGTCAGCAAATTTGGAAAACTCAGCAGTGGCCACAGGACTGGAAAAGGTCAGTTTTCATTCCAATCCCAAAGAAAGGCAATGCCAAATAATGTTCAAACTATGACACAATTGCACTCATCTCACATGGTAGTAAAGTAATGCTCAAAATTCTCCAAGCCAGGCTTCAGCAATATGTGAACAGTGAACTTCCTGATGTTCAAGCTGGTTTTAGAAAAGGCAGAGGAACTAGAGATCAATTTGCCAACATCTGCTGGATCATCAAAAAAGCAAGAGAGTTCCAGAAAAACATCTATCTCTGCTTTATTGACTATGTCAAAGCCTTTGACTGTGTGGATCACAATAAACTGTGGAAAATTCTGAAAGAGATGGGAATCCTAGATCACCTGATCTGCCTCTTGAGAAATCTGTATGCAGGTCAGGAAACAACAGTTAGAACTGGTCATGGAACAACAGATTGATTTCAAATTGGAAAAGGAGTACGTCAAGGCTGTATATTGTCACCATGTTTATTTAACTTATATGCAGAGTACATCATGAGAAATGCTGGACTGGAGGAAACACAAGCTGGAATCAAGATTGCCAGGAGAAATATCAGTAACCTCAGATATGCAGATGACACCACCCTATGGCAGACAGTGAAGAGGAACTAAAAAGCCTCTTGATGAAAGTGAAAGTGGAGAGTGAAAAAGTTGGCTTAAAGCTCAACATTCAGAAAACAAAGATCATGGCATCTGGTCCCATGACTTCATGGGAAATAGATGAGGAAAGAGTGGAAACAGTGTCAAACTTTATTTTTTCTGGGCTCCCAAATCACTGCAGATGGTGACTGCAGCCATGAAATTAAAAGACGCTTACTCCTTGGAAGGAAAGTTATGACCAAACTAGATAGCATATTCAAAAGCAGAGACATTACTTTGCCAACAAAGGTTCGCCTAGTCAAGGCTATGGTTTTTCCTGTGGTCATGTATGGATGTGAGAGCTGGACTGTGAAGAAGGCTGAGCACCGAAGAAATGATGCTTTTGAACTCTGGTGTTGCAGAAGACTCCTGAGAGTCCCTTGGACTGCAAGGAGATCCACCCAGTCCATTGTGAAGGAGATCAGCCCTGGGATTTCTTTGGAACAAATGATGCTACAGCTGAAACTCCAGTACTTTGGCTACCTCATGAGAAGAGTTGACTCATTGGAAAAGACTCTGATTCTGGGAGAAATTGGGGGCAGGAGGAGAAGGGGACGACAGAGGATGAGATGGCTGAATGGCATCACTGACTCGATGGACGTCGGTCTGGGTGACCTCTGGGAGTTGGTGATGGACAGGGAGGCCTGGCATGCTGCGATTCATGGGATTGCGAAGAGTTGGCCATGACTGAGGGACTGAACTGAACTGAACTGTAGTGGTAGAGTGTCTACCATAGTAGGACCTCAGCAAATATTTTGGATTGAATAATTGACAAGAAATCATTTGAGACTTACAAACAACAGGTTAAGTCTTTACTGTGAGTTTTCAAACTCTAGTCTCTCCAAGTACATAAAAACAATATACACCAGCTTCCTATCCATCTTTCAAAGACATTGGATTTAGAAGTTGGTTATATTTGACATTTGAAATGAAATGCTCTGACCAAATAAGAGCACCTGCATTTTTATGTCACTGATACCATTCTGTCAATTCAATCGGAACTCTATTTTTTTTTTTTAATCCGTAAATCTTTAGAGGGAACAGAGGATGGGGACAAAATAGAGAATAAATAGTCCATTCTCTTTGCCTAATTTAGAATTTGTGGAAATTCAGAGCGAGAGAAAAACTAGGTTTTAGTTTCTCTTTTTTCCTCTCAGTGGAAGGGAAAAAAATAAGGCAAAGACAAGGACCACTACGATAGCTGAAAGGATGAACAACACAGTCACACTGAATAGGAACTCTTGTCTGGCTACTTAAGAGAACGCTTTTTTTTTTTTTTTTTAACTTTACAATATTGCATTGATTTTGCCATACATCAAAATGAATCCGCCACAGGTATACATGTGTTCCCCATCCTGAACCCTCCTCCTTCCTCCCTCCCCATACCATCCCTCTGGGTCGTCCCAGTGCACCATCCCCAAGCATCCGGTATCAGGCATCGAACCTAGACTGGTGACTCGTTTCAAATATAATATTATACATATTTCAATACCATTCTCCCAAATCATCCCACCCTCTCCCTCTCCCAGAATTCAAAAGACTGTTGTATACATCAGTGTCTCTTTTGCTGTCTCGTATACAGGGTTGGTAAAGTAATGTCTCTGCTTTTGAATATGCTATCTAGGTTGGTCATAACTTTCCTTCCAAGGAGCAAGCGTCTTTTAATTTCATGGCTGCAGTCACCATCTGCAGTGATTTTGGAGCCCAGAAAAACAAAGTCTGACACTGTTTCCACTGTTTCCCCATCTATTTCCCATGCAGTGATGGGACCAGATGCCATGATCTTCGTTTTCTGAATGTTGAGCTTTAAGCCAACCTTTTCACTCTCCACTTTCACTTTCATCAAGAGGCTTTTTAGCCCCTCTTCACTTTCTGCCATAAGAGTGGTGTCATCTGCATATCTGAGGTTATTGATATTTCTCCCGGCAATCTTGATTCCAACTTGTGTTTCTTCCAGTCCAGCATTTCTCATGATGTACTCTGCATATAAGTTAAATAAACATGGTGACAATATGCAGCCTTGACGTACTCCTTTTCCTATTTGGAACCAGTCTGTTGTTCCATGACCAGTTCTAACTGTTGCTTCCTGACCTGCATACAGATTTCTTAAGAGGCAGATCAGGTGGTCTGGTATTCCCATGGATGTGAGAGCTGGACTGTGAAGAAGGCTGAGCACCGAAGAATTGATGCTTTTGAACTGTGGTGTTGGAGAAGACTCTTGAGAGTCCCTTGGACTGCAAGAAGATCCAACCAGTCCATTCTGAAGGAGATCAATCCTGGGATTTCTTTGGAAGGAATGATGCTAAAGCTGAAACTCCAGTATTTTGGCCACCTCATGCGAAGAGTTGACTCATTGGAGAAGACTCTGATGCTGGGAGGGATTGAGGGCAGGAGGAGAAGGGGACGACAGAGGATGAGATGGCTGGATGGCATCACTGACTCGATGGATGCGAGTCTGGGTGACCTCCGGGAGCTGGTGATGGACAGGGAGTCCTGGCGTGCTGCAGTTCATGGGGTCGCAAAGAGTCGGACACGACTGAGCAACTGATCTGATCTGATCTGATCTGATACAGGGTTATTGTTACCATCTTTCTAAATTCCATATATATGTGTTAGTATACTGTATTTGTGTTTTTCTTTCTGGCTTACTTCACTCTGTAGAATAGGCTCCAGTTTCATCCACCTCATTAGAACTGATTCAAATGTATTCTTTTTAATGGCTGAGTAATATTCCATTGTGTATATGTACCACTGCTTTCTTATCCATTCATCTGCTGATGGACATCTAGGTTGCTTCTATGTCCTGGCTATTATAAACTGTGCTGCGATGAACATTGGGGTACACGTGTCTCTTTCAATTCTGGTTTCCTCAGTGTGTATGCCCAGCAGTGGGATTGCTGGATCATAAGGCAGTTCTATTCCCAGTTTTTTGAGGAATCTCCATACTATTCTCCAAAGTGGCTGTACTAGTTTGCATTCCCACCAACAGTGTAAGAGGGTTCCCTTTTCCCCACACCCTCTCCAGTATTTATTGCTTGTAGACTTTTGGATCGCAGCCATTCTGACTGTTGTGAAATGGTACCTCATAGTGGTTTTGATTTGCATTTCTCTGGAAATGAGTGATGTTGAGCATCTTTTCATGTGTTTGTTAGCCATCTGTATGTCTTCTTTGGAGAAAACTAAATATCTATTTAGTTCTTTGGTCCATTTTTTGATTGGGTCATTTACTTTTCTGGAGTTGAGCTGTAGGAGTTGCTTGTACATTTTTGAGATTAGTTGTTTGTCAGTTGCTTCATTTGCTATTGGGCTTCCTTCATAGCTCAGTCGATAAAGCATCTGTCTGCAATGCAGGAGACCTGGGTTCAATTCCTGGGTCAGGAAGATTTGCTATTATTTTCTCCCACTCTGAAGGCTGTGTTTTCACCTTGCTTATAGTTTCCTTTGTTGTGCAGAAGCTTTTATGTTTAATTAGGTCCCATTTGTTTATTTTTGATTTTGTTTCCAGTATTCTGGGAGGTGGATCATAGAGGATCCTGCTGTGATGTATGTCAGAGAGTGTTTTGCCTATGTTTTCCTCTAGGAGTTTTATGGATTCTGGTCTTACATTTAGATCTTTAATCCATTTTGAGTTTATTTTTGTGTATGGTGTTAGAAAGTGCTCCAGTTTCATTCTTTTACAAGTGGTTGACCAGTTTTCCCAGCACCACTTGTTAAAGAGATTGTCTTTAATCCATTGTATATTCTTGCCTCCTTTGTCAAAGATAAGGTGTCCATATGTGCTTGGATTTATCTCTGGGCTTTCTATTTTGTTCCATTGATCTATATTTCTGTCTTTGTGCCAGTACCATACTGTCTTGATGACTGTGGCTTTGTAGTAGAGCCTGAAGTCAGGCAGGTTGATTCCTCCAGTTCCATTCTTCTTTCTCAAGACAGCTTTGGCTATTCGAGGTTTTTTGTATTTCCATACAAATTGAGAAATTATTTGTTCTAGCTCTGTGAAGAATACCGTTGGTAGCTTGATGGGGATTGCACTGAATCTATAAATTGCTTTGGGTAGTATACTCTTTTTCACTATATTGATTCTGCCAATCCATGAACATGGTACATTTCTCCATCTATTAGTGTCCTCTTTGATTTCTTTCACCAGTGTTTTATAGTTTTCTATATATAGGTCTTTAGTTTCTTGAAGTAGATATATTCCTAAGTATTTTATTCTTTTCGTTGCAATGGTGAATGGAATTGTTTCCTTAATTTCTCTTTCTATTTTCTCATTAGTGTACAGGAATGCAAGAGATTTCTGTGTGTTGATTTTATATCCTGCAATTTTACTATATTCATTGATTAGTTCTAGTAATTTTCTGATGGAGTCTTTAGGGTTTTATATGTAGAGGATCATGTCATCTGCAAACAGTGAGAGTTTTACTTCTTCTTTTCCAATTTGGATTCCTTTTATTTCTTTTTCTGCTCTGATTGCTGTGGCCAAAACTTCCAAAACTATGTTGAATAGTAATGGTGAAAGTGGGCACCCTTGTCTTGTTCCTGACTTTAGATGAAATGCTTTCAATTTTTCACCATTGAGGATAATGTTTGCTGTGGGTTTGTCATATATAGGTTTTATTATGTTGAGGTATGTTCCTTCTATTCCTGCTTTCTGGAGAGTTTTTATCATAAATGGATGTTGAACTTTGTCAAAGGCTTTCTCTGCATCTATTGAGATAATCATATGGTTTTTATTTTTCAATTTGTTAATGTGGTGTATTACATTGATTGATTTTGTGGATATTGAAGAATCCTTGCATTCCTGGGATAAACCACACTTGGTCTGGTGTATGATCTTTTTAATGTGTTGTTGGGTTCTGATTGCTAGAATTTTGTTAAGGATTTTTGCATCTATGTTCATCAGTGATATTGGCCTGTAGTTTTCTTTTTTTGTGGGATCTTTGTCAGGTTTTGGTATTAGGGTGATGGTGGCCTCATAGAATGAGTTTGGAAGTTCACCTTCCTCTGCAATTTTCTGAAAGAGTTTGAGTAGGATAGGTGTTAGCTCTTCTCTAAATTTTTGGTAGAATTCAGCTGTGAAGCCGTCTGGACCTGGGCTTTTGTTTGCTGGAAGATTTCTGATTACAGTTTCAATTTCCATGCTTGTGATGGGTCTGCTAAGATTTTCTATTTCTTCTTGGTTCAGTTTTGGAAAGTTGTACTTTTCTAAGAATTTGTCCATTTCTTACACGTTGTCCATTTTATTGGCATATAATTGCTGATAGTAGTCTCTTATGATCCTTTGTATTTCTGTGTTGTCTGTTGTGATCTCTCCATTTTCATTTCTAATTTTATTGATTTGATTTTTCTCCCTTTGTTTCTTGATGAGTTTGGCTAATGGTTTGTCAATTTTATTTATCCTTTCAAAGAACCAGCTTTTGGTTTTGTTGATTTTTGCTATGGTCTCTTTTGTTTCTTTTGCATTTATTTCTGCCCTAATTTTTAAGATTTCTTTCCTTCTACTAACCTTGGGGTTCTTCATTTCTTCCTTAAGAGAATACTTTGAATTCAAATACTTGGGGAGCATCTTTCCAAGTGCAACCGGCTAGTTAAAATTTAAGGAAAGCCTTGGATTGTTGTGGCAAGAGTTTGCTTTTCCAATTACAAACAATTTTCACCTGCTCATTAGAGTTACTATGCAATTCTTGGATTCAATTCAGTTCAATTAAATAAGTATGTATTGAGCATCTGTGTGCAAAACTGGAACCCCATGTTCAGTGCTTAGTTCAATGACATATATGTCTTGAACAAAAATAAAACTGCTACTACCGAAAATCCTGTAATTCATATGTTCACACTCATCTTGACTGGATTTCATGTCAATGAATCTAAATTGATGTTACATTATTTTGGAGCTTTGAGGAAGTGAGGTTAAGGAGACAGAAAGCAATGGACTATTGACATTTCTGATGGGGAGAAGAGCGTCCCCTCTCTCATCTGCCTTCTGGGCCTCTGTGGCAGTCTTAGCTTGTTAGCACATGGTTTGATTTCACACAAAGACAAATTTTACCTCAATGTAGCCATAAGCAAAACCTGAGAATTAATAAAAAACCATCCAAGTGTTAATGTGGCATTGTGCCAAAATCCATTTATTTCATATTATATTAAATTTTGATTTAGGCTTACCAAAATCCCAGTGATATAGTACCCACTAAGAAGATTTAATATGTAGAGCTGTCAGAGAAACCTCAAGAAAAAGTATCTTGAGTGTTCAGTTGCCTGTGTATTTATTTAAAAGAACACATTTTAGATAGGTCTTTGCTATATGTCTTCATATCAGCTGAGTCCATAAGATTAAAATACAAATAAATATGTAAGTGGTTAACCATTTTCCAGGAAAATAACTAATATCTGGTAATTTCCTCTTTCAAAGCTCAGAACGCTGAAAGTCTGCACAAATAGAATAACTTTGTAAAATCACTATTGTTATCATGTCTCTTCAGAACCATTGTGTGTAATTGCTATGGAAATGTAAAAATACCCCCTGCTTTTTTTTTCCTCCTCTGCACTAGCACACGACAACCCATTCAGTCTTTAGCAAGTTTGCTGTAAATGATGCCAGTAAAAGCATCCAATGAGACCCTCAGACATTAGTGTATTAGACATTATCTGTTACAGTACTGGACCAAAATAACAAATAATATGCCTGGAGGTGCTGCTGTTTGTGACTGCTAGTTTCTCTGCATGGCATATGCCTAGAGAGTCTCAGATGAGAGATGACTGCACAAAACTGTGATTGTGAGATGACTTAGCAGAACCCGTCATGATGTCCTAATGGCCTCCCGCTGGGGGAAACAGGAATAATTGTTTGTCAGGGGAGGGAACACATCTGTAAGAAAGCATCTTCTGCAAACCAAGCAGCCATGTGGAAAGTGAGAACCGCATAGCTGGGAGACAGTGGAGAAAACACACAGGTTGAGCTGAATACAGCAGTAGCTACAAGGGTAGGCATGGAGCCAGGGAGGAGCTGGGTGGGTAAGACTGAGGTTGTGTGCTTTGGAAAACAATGCAAACAATTATTTAAAAATGAAATGCCTGCTTGCTAAAGTTACCAGTTTCTTCTGGCAACCTTAAATCATAATGAAGATGAGCGACAGTGAAATGCTAGGGAAGAAATTAGAGTACCAAACAGGGAGAAAGCTTGCATAATTGTACATTCTCTAAGAGTGTTTACAAAGCTTGGGCATTTTTTCAGCAGGAGTCCTTTCAGTGTTCTGTTTTACATCCGATAGCTGCCTTTGTTCGTTGCTTACCCTAGTGATATAAAATGAACCACTGTTTTTAAAACCATACTTTTAAAATCAAGGCAAAGCTATTGAATATACATGCATTAGAAACATCAATGTCATAGCGTACAATTGAAGGATACTCATAGCCCTGTTTGTGGCTGAACTAAGCATCCTCCATGTATTTGATCAGAAAAAAAGCGAGGGCAAATAAGCCAATTAATGCTGTAAAATGCTAATTCTCTCCACCTTTTATCCTGGGTCTAAATTATGATTTTATCTAATTTCTGAGGAGTTGAAATACTCGTGCCAGTGGAATCTGTCATTATTAATATATAAATCAATGCATAAGAGCATATTGGCCTATGGGAAAGACTATAAAAAAATTTAATGCCCTCCACAAACAGCTGTGTGCCTGACCCAGCGGTTTTTTGTTTGTTTGTTTGCTTGCTTTCCTGACAGACTATCAGATTGCATCTATTTTAGTACTTTCAGCACATCTGAAGATGTCTCTAGCAATTTAGATTTTAAAATATGAAATTTTATAAGTTGCTATTATTAAATTTTAGGCAAATAAACTTTCCCTCCCTGCCTCACCTCTCAAGGCTACAAATCCAATTAGCTCTTTAATATCAAATTAAACACAACTAGATGCAATTTTCAGTTTAAAGGTTTAGAGAAGTGTTAAGGAATCTTTATATCAATGTGAGCCCCATGAAGCTTGGGAAGTGCTGTATATATGAAAGTCTATGTGCAGAAATTCCCTCTTGTTTCTGTTAGTTGGCATTACAGAAGGGAGGCTTTCAACCATTAACAGCCATTTCCAATCAGAAATATCAATAACTATCATGGTGGTTCTGATGTGCCATTGAATTCCACCAGGCAAAGAAAATGGAGGAAGGTGAAGTGAAGGAGGACACAGACCCATGTTTGTGTCATTTAAAAACATATACTAAGAAGGACTTCCGTTGTGGTTCAGTGGTTAAGAATCTGCCTTGCAATGCAGAGGATGAAAGTTGGATCCCTGGTCAGGGAACTAAGATCCCACATGTCCCGAGTCAGCTAAGCTGGCATGCTGCAACTAGAGAAGTCTGTGTGCTGCAGCAAAGACCCAGCACAACCGAACAAAAAAGAAAAAAAAAGGAAGTGGACATTCGTATACCTATGGCTGATGCATGTTGATGTATGGCAGAAACCAACACAATATTGTAAAGTAATTATCCTTCAATTAAAAATAGATAAATTTTTAAGAAGAAAAAAAAAGAACGTATACTGAGATTTTAGGAGACCAAAAAGGAACATATACTAAAATTTCAGTTGACCAACAAAAACTCAGCATAGACAAAAGAAAAAGAAATTAAAAAAAAAAAATAAAAGAACATATACTAAGATTTCAGGTAAATAAGGGTTGTCCCAGGATATAGAGCCTTCAGTGTTGCATCGAGGAAAGTCTCAGGCAAGCCGGCATCCTCTGGTTGCCCTAGGTATTGTAATCTACATATGAGCCTGTGTAATCTAGAATTATAAAAATGCAAAGTGAGTTTTCATTGTTTTATAATTTCTCATACTTCAGAATCTCTGCTTACAATAGTTTGCTTTTAACTAAATGTCTTGTACGTTTGCTGATATTTACTCTCACACCCATACATTTCTTCACAGCATCATTAGTTTATTTCAGTCTATCGATTCCATTAGAACTAATTCAATATCCATGCCCCAAGTTTCAAAATAACCTCTGACTTTTTTTATGTTAATCACCAAAAAGAATAATTCTTTTGTAAGCCTGAATGCCTATATTGTTTTAAATGCAGTAGCAGTTTGGACAACCATGGGCAAGAGAGATACAAATAGCTATTACCTTCAAAAACAGACATGTCAATGCTCACTGGCAATGCAGATATTATACTATTGATAACTGGATTGTAGTCATTTAGTAGGAATGCATGTGTATGGGCTCAGTCACTCAGTCATGTCCAACTCTTTGTGACTCCGTGGACTGTAGCCCACCAGGCTCCTCTGTCCATGGAATTTTCCAGGCAAGAATACTAGAGTGAGTTACCATTCCCTCCTACAGGGGATCTTCCTTACCCAGAGATCCAAACCACATTTGCTGTGTCTCCTGCTTTACAGGCATATTTTTACCACTGTGCCATCTGGTAAGCCATTCACTTTATTAGGAATAAGAATCTCAATTAAAACAGATCATAATATATGTTTGAATTTGTTACAACATCACCCACAAAAACAATACTGTCATTTCTGTAACCATCTATTGACTTTTTCTTTATTATGATGTGTAGTAAAATAAAAAGTTTCTGCAAAAGTGAGATCTGTAAAAGTGTAGTTTTACAAAAGTAAGATTCTTCAAAAGTCTGATCTTATTCTACCAATAAGATTTTTCTACCTTTGTGTTAAATTGTGGCCTTACAACTGACTGTATGGTTCACTTTGAAATGGGTAATTGGATTGAATAACTGACATGTTCAATGACTCTAGCAGGCTAGGTGGAGGCACAAGTCAGCATCTGAGCCTGAAAGGTGAACCTGATCCATTTACAGGCGCACCCACACAGCCTCGGAGAGTGTCAGATGACTCCACCATCTGACTTGAGACATCGATGCAATAAGGACTCATATAAGGACTTGAAGAATCTATGAGAACAGAAATAACAACTTAAAATTTATTCTTGGTAGAAAAATATATACATACATACTTTAAAAATAGCTTTGAACACCATGACATGTCATAAATAGGAAAGCACATAACCCACTTTTTCACAAGTTCAAAGCATTCCATGGCTCTCTCAGAACCAGCAACAGATGCTTGCTTACAAGCTGGTATTCATCTCTGCTTTTGGTTGTTCTTAATCTAGATCAAGATCTTATCTTGGTATTAGACCAGTGGCACAGATGGATCACTGGTGACAGATCAGCTGGCTGCAGTTCATGTTAGCTGAGGACAATTGATTCACTAAAATACAGTTTTCATCACAATCCCGCCACAGACCAACATCTTTAGTGACACCACACTGCACGTGGAATGGGGTTCAGACTCAGCTCACAGTCAAGCTGATCCCCAACTGCTTCTATTAT